>JAVJGG010000009.1:11737290-11759435 GCA_035590195.1 Aviceda cuculoides | reverse complement strand
TATCAACATTCTTTGCATACTGAACTCAAAACACAGCACAGTACCAGCTACTAGGAAGACAATTAACTCTATCCCAGTTGAAACCAGGACATCCATACACAAATCTCAACAGGAATTTTACCCCATAGGGGATGGCAAGACATAGTGGTTTGCTATTTTACTGCAGATAAGGCAATGAAGGAGGGGGAGAGAAAAGAGGAAGGAGGCTGAAGTGGGGGGTGAGGGGATATTTTGGGATGTCAAAAACTGTTATATTGTCATTTGCATGAATCAATATTTTATTTAAAGCTAAAAGATCTCATAACTACTCTGAAGAACCAGCTGGTTTAAAATCAGTATTAACTCTAACATTTATGAGTACCCTTGACAGGTGCAGCACTTGGTTTGGGAGTTTGGGAGTTGGGGGTTTTTTGGGGTTTTGTTTGTTTTAATCATTTTGGGAAGATGGCTCTTTATGATATATCTCTTTAATCCCCTTCCCCCCCCAAACTTATTCTATTTAATAGACTACAGTATCAATTCAATCACTTAAAAATAACATTATAAAATTGTTTACTTAAACCCACTATAAATATTCTATTGCTATTCTTGTACTGACCTTTACTCCTCTCTTCTTTTTTTCCAATAAAGAGAAAGTGTGAAGTTTAGTCTTTGTCAGTATGCCCAGCTTTGACCCCCTTCTGCACACCAGTATCTGTACTAACATGCAGGTATGGCTAACATCAGCACACCAGATTTGGTCAGCCCTAGAATGGAAGCGTGCAGCACTTCAACAAGGATATTCCTACACACAGTTCACAAGCACCCTCTGCCTGAATGGAAGTGAAATAACAAACAGACCTGGGAACAAAACAGGTTTTCCATCCTGCAGATAAAAACAAACAAATGAACAAAAAAAAATTGTTCTGGATTCATAATGAAATCAAGTCTATCGACAAAACCCTACAGGCTTGTGTTAAAACAAACAAGCAATGAAGAAGAAAAACAAACAAACAAAAAACCACAACAACAGCCCACTCCTCCTTTCAGAGCAGATGACTTGACCTGGTTAGCATACTCACTCAGGATGTGGGCCAGCCATGCTGAAATCCCTGCTTTACCTGACTGAGCAGAAGCAGCTCAGTCAGCATCAGGCTCACAGGGAACAACTCAGGGAATATTTAGTTCCTCACATGAAGCTTAAAGCACACCCACAACTGAATAGCCAACAAGAGTACTTGTCTCAGCTGTGGGTGATAACAGGTCAAATTGGTACGCTAGCTAAGGCTAGAGAAGTGTGTTAAATGACTGAGCTATTGACTGCTCTGCTTCTTCCTCATTGTCATTTTGGCTAAAAAAAAAAATTTCCTAGGAAGAGTTTAATTAGAATACCTCTAAAGGTACCATTTTCCAATGGAAGTTACAATTCACACAACTGTTGTGGACCAAATCCATTCAGCTATAAAGGAAATCCAGCTACAACACTAAAGTAAAACTGCCATTTAAATCTTGGCAACAGACTGTTGTTTTAATAGTAGCGCATGCCTAAAACCATGTTGGAGATGGCAGAAATAAGTTGGAGCATGTGGACACTACTCACAACATTTTTCAGTCTGCATATGACTAAAGACAAGAGACAGTTCCGTTTTAAATTTGAAGCCCAGCCTTGAACTTGATAGGATTACTCGAAGAAATTTACCACGAACCACAAGAGAAAGTCCATCAGTAGCTAATTCACAGATACATAGACCTAAAATAAAGTAGCATTTGATAAGTCAGCTTCATTCAAGAAACCACTTGAGATTAACAGCACTTGTCACAAAATGAGACACATGAAGAGTTCTGGAGTTACCTCTCACATAACATAGGCTTTCCAACATAACCTAATTTTTCCTCAAGACACAAAACAAAAGCATCTAGGCACTATATATATATATTTGCCATGGTATCAATGAATACTTCCATAGGTAAACACCGGCATCTAGGTTAGTGTGCAAGGGTAGCTCCCTGCCTTCGAAGCACCGAAGAAACACAACACCAGAGAAGGCTGGGGGAATGGCTGGTCACATGCCACAGATGTTATCTGCTCAAAGCCCACAAATGTAAACTGTTTGATATGAGCAAGCAACAGTTCCTAGTAAAGAAAGATTTATTTGTTTTCTTCTCACAAGTGGAAAATGTCTGACCACTAAAACAACCAGTTACCTCCTCCATAGCCAAATCAGGAAGTTATCTAGATGAGATGGAGCTAGACAAATTTGAATACTTGTGTTTTCTTTAAATACATAAGATGACAAGCCAGGATACTCGCTTCCCTACACAGGATGAACCAAGACAGTTTAACTACTCAATTTATATTGGCCTTAACGCTTGTAAAATACCTCCTTTCCTGTATTAGAAGGCTGAGTGAATCGTCAAGGATCACTATACGAAGCCCTACCATTTTTAATAAGGATGCTTATGAAAGAATTCAGTATACTACTGCTGCGCAGGAGCCAAGTACTTCAACTACATTTGCCCTCAGTTTATAGCATGTTTTTCCAGAAGGGTAACAGTTTATTCCCCCGCGTTTCTAGCACAGTTAGTCAACCTTCCAAAAAATCTGAAAAAAAATTAGTACTTACCCTACTTTTTCCTCTCTTTGGAAAAAAATGACCGATTAGGAAGGGACGCAAAACATAAACGCTACTGAAAAGTCAGGTTCTAATGTTTTACAAAACATTATTAAAATGTTATTTTAGTCTATGCATTTGTCACGTGCTGCAATATGTTCATGAGCAAAGCTTACAAAACAGAGCATAAGAAAAATCTTGCAACAACTTTCAAGAGAAATGGACCAATGAAATTCTATTTGTCTCCTCTCCAAGACAAATTTCATTGGTGTTGGTGTCATGGAATAAAAGTAAGGAAGTTCATGGCTGAAAAAAGCTTTCTGCTTGGGAGCAGGCTAGATGCTAAAGCAGATCTTGACTCAGTTCAAGGTCATTTCTCTTTCCACTTCTACGCTTTCTGACGCGTCATGCAATAAAATAAATTTTTTGGTACTGGGGCAGCAATGCAAAAAAGCAAAGTCTTGTTAGGTCCCATGTGCCACTGTTTCATATTCCCAGAGCTTATAAAATGAGGATAATTAAATAGATTGATCTCCCAAGAGTATTGTGAATATTAATTAGCCAACAAATTTAGAGCACTTTGAGAATGAAAAGTACTCTGTGTCAGTATTTACTGCTATCTTTACACATACTGAAAAAACCCAAAAGATTATTTTTTTAGATTTGTAGAAGAAAAGGCATTAAGATGTTAGAATCCAAAGCAGTAAGCCTTTCTGCTAACGTGACTTTTCAGAATTATTAATGTAATAGTGCAGTCATTACAGAAGATGGCAACTCTTGAGTCAGAAACGAAGTACAAGAACTGTTAAAAATAGCAAGAGAAGTCAAATTAAGCATGGAATAATAATTGGCAAGCTTTTCTGGATCTATGCAGAAAAGCAAATTTATCAGTTTTCTAACCAGGATAGCACACACGATTCAAGAGAAATATAATCTATTGTTCTTTACAACTACCTGAAGGGGGATTGCAGTGAGGTGGGCGCTGGTCTCTTCTGTCAGGTGGCTGGTGATAGGATGAGAGGAAATGGCCTCAAGTTGCGGCAAGGGAGATTTAGGTTGGATATTAAGAAAAATTTCTTCACTGAGAGGGTTGTCACACATAGGAATAGGGTGCCCAGGGAAGTGGTTGAGTCACCATCCCTGGAGGTATTCAAAAAGCACGTAGATGGGGTACTCTGTAACATGGTTTACTGGGCATGGATAACAGTTGGACTGAATGATCTTGAAGGTCTTTTCCAACCTAAATGATTCTATAATTCAGCATATTCATTTCTGAAGTGAACAAATTAAGCTATAATAAATACTGTTCACTGACTTAAGAGCATTCTCTGTCTGTGGAACGGCTATGAGCAGAGCAGTTCCTTCAACTATTTGACTATTAAAAACACAGAATCACAGAACTGTAAAGGTAGGAAGGGACCTCTGGCAACTGACTAAGCCCTCTGGCTGGGAGGGTCAATGAAAGCAGGCTGCTCAGGGCTGTGTCTGGACTTTGAGGAACTCCAAGGATGGAGATGCCACAGCCTCCCTCCCTGGGCAACCTGTCAGTCACTTCACCCAGCTTGTATCTTCTTTTTCTTGATGTGGTTAGAAATGGCTTCCAGGAGAATTTGTTCTGTCTCTTTCCCAGGGATCAAGGTGAGGGTGACTGTAATTTGCTGGATCCTGCTGCTTTCCCTTCCTGAAGACAGGAGTTCACAGGAACTTCATCTCAAACTCCATGACCTTTCAAAGGCAATCAAGAGTAGCCTCATAATGACATGGTCCAGCTCCCTCAGCACTCATGGGTGCATTCCCATCAGGTCCCATCTACTTGCACATGTCCAGTTTAAGTGTTCCCTAACCTGATCCTTCTCCACCAAGAGAAAGTCTTCCTTGCTCTAGGCTTTTCCAGGAGTCTCAAGGGGATGGGACTCCTGAGGGCAGATCTTCCTAGTAAAGACCAAGGCAAAGAAGGCATCAAGCACCTTGGCCTCTTCCATAATCTTTGTTATCAGGATGCCCCATTCAGCACCAGGCCCACACTTCCGCTAGTTTTCCTTTTGCTTCCGATATACCTGTGGAAGCCCTTGTCATTCCCTTTCACCTTGCTTGCCAGATTCAATTCATGCAGGCTTTGGCTTTCCTGATCTCATTTCTGTATACTCAGGCAGTATTCTTGTATTCGTCCTCGGTCAGTTGACTACATGTGTTGTATTCTTACTTTTCATATTTGAGTTCTGTCAGGAGCTCCCTGTTCATCCAGGCCTCCTGCCACCCTTCCTTATTTTCCTGAAAATCAGAATGTATCGTTCTTGAGCTTGGAGCAGGCCACTCTTGAAAATCTTTCAGGTCTCCTGGATCCCTCTTCTCTCTAGGACTGTAACCCATGGGCTTCTTTCAAGCAGGTCCCTGAAAAGGCCAAGTCAGCTCTCCTGAGTTCCAAGACTGCGATCCTGCTATTTGCCTTGATCCTTCCTCTCAGGATCCTGAATTCCACCATCTCAAGGTCACTGCAGCCAAGGCCACTCCTGACCTTTACATTCCCAACCAGTCTTCCTAGCTTGTAAGTATCAGATCATGCAGAGCATCTTCCTTCTTTGGTTACTCAGTCACCAGTGTCAGGAAGTTATCATCAATGCACTCCAGAAAGAATCCTCCTGGTTTGCTTGTGCTCTGCTTTGTTGCCTCTCCAGCACAGATAGGGGTGTTTAAATTCCCCCATGAGGACCACAGCCTGGGAACCTAAGGCCTTCACACATCTGGAAGAAGCCTCATCTACATCATCTTCCTGATCAGGCAGTCTGTAGCAAACACCCACCATATCATCCACGTTGGTCTGCCTGCTAATTCCGACCCACAAGCACTCAGCTAGCTCATCATCCATACCAAGACAGAGCTCCATGTGTTTCCACTACCTTCTCACATAAAGGGCAACTCCCCCTCCTCACTGTCCTGGCTTGTTGTTGTGGTTTCAGCCCAGCCGGTAACAAAGGACCACGCAGCCACTCGCTCACTCCTCCCACCATCCTCCCTCCGGTGGGATGGGGAGGAGAATCAGAGGAGAGAAAAGAAAAAAAACCTGGAACCTCGAGGGTTGAGATAAGGGCAGTTTACTGGGACAACACAGAGAAGTTACAACAACAGCAACGGTACTGATAAAAGAAAATACAAAAGGAGTGACGCACAGTGCAACCGCTCACCACCCAGAACCCAACGCTCTGCCACTTCCCCCACCAAGAGTCGAGAGACCTCCCCCGAGCCCACTCCCCATATATATATATATATACTGAGCGTGATGTCACATGGTATGGAATAGCTCCTCAGCTAGCTCAGGTCAGCTGTCCCGGCTGTGCCCCCCCACCTCCCAGGTTCCTGTAAAAATCAACTCTATCCCAGCTGAACCCAGGACACTTGTACTTCCTAAAAAGCCTGTATCCATCCATGGCAGTACATCAGTTGTGTGAGCTATCCCACCATGTCTCTGTGATGCCACTGAGATTGTAGCCTTACAAATACAGATGGACACTGTTTTGTTTCCCATGCTGCAAGCATTAGTGCACAGGTACTCTAGAGAGGTACCCAGTTGTGCTGATTTCCCAGTAAAGGTATGAAAGTTTCCTCCATCATGCTGTCTTCTCACCACTCCTTTATTTATGTGCACACACTCGAGATGGCAACACTTCATTTCCATTTTGTTGATTATAAGGTCTCTCCCCCTCACTTGTTCATGCGTTGACATTTCCCTGTCCTGTAATTCCCAGTTTAAAGCTCTCCTTACTAGGTCAGCCAGCCTGTTGGCAAACATGGATTTGCCCCACTTCGTCAGGCAGATCCCTTCTCTTTATAGCAATCCTTAGTCTTCACAGAGGGTCCCATGGTTGAGAAAATACATTGTATTTAAAGTACTTCCTATGACATGTCCCTCTGCATTCAGCCATTCCACAACATATACATGTTTCTTGGGGAAATAACAAATACCAGTTCCCCCTATAGAGGGAGGAAATTATTTTTGCAGAGATTCCTGTCTGAAAAATTGTATTTGGAGCATTGTCTTCAAATTTTGACAATAGCTGAGTTGTTATTGATTTAATGCCACTCTGATTCATTCCCTCTCTACCATGATTCTGTTCTTTCCCAAAACCCGACCCTTAACTTGAAAAAACCAAACCTTCAAATTTAATGGTTAAGTGGTTTCTTCAGCATTTATGGAAAGTAAATTGAAGAAATCCAGGTGCCTAAACAGCTGGAGAAAACTAATATATAAAATACAAGCAAAAGCTACAAATTTTCTTTTATACACTCTGCTTTTGGAGTACTCATCCTTCTGCCCACAAAGTACCTCAAAATAAATATTCTGATGTAATATTTCTAAAACCAACCCAGAGGCCTATAGTTGTACTACTTATTTTCAGAGATGAGTTATGCAGTCTTATTGATTTTCAATAAAATTTAGACTCTTAAATAATTCTCAAAAATGGGGCTAAGATACTTTTGCAAGTCTTATCTTTTAATGTTAGAAAGGATCAAGGACTTGAGTCATTCAGCAGTCATAAGTCTAACTAAAAATATACTGTTCAGATAATTTCACAACAAGAAACTTTGGGCCTTGAAATTAACAGGCCAAAGCTGGACTGTGACCAACCAGCCAACCTAGAATTACAACTTAACAGTTCCTTACTCCCACAGTCAAGAAAACCCCTAAATCTGCATTTCAGTGACTATCCATTTGACTTCCTTGTCTTACTTCAGGACTCTTCCTTATTACATTTGTCCCTAGCGGTATTGCACCCGCACAGCAAGATCGACTTTTGCAAGAGCCAAGTCACTTCATTTCTTTTTCTAGGATTGCCTTTCATAAATTAGGAGTCATTAGAATTGCACACATAATAAAATGAAGGGGGGGGGGGGAATCCCTCAACAAGCAATTTCCCAGCCAAAGATTTAATATCAGTTGAGTTGAACAGCCAATCCCAATTTGGGACACTATACCCTTAAGTTAAGCTGCTCAGCACTGAGTAAAATAGTATACAACCTTAACTAGTAACCAATCTGCCATTGTTGTACAGCCATTCCTGTACAAACAGCCAGACCACTAGAGGCCTTTTAAAAGAAAGCACTTGACAAGAATTTTATGATTCACAACATTCAAGGCCTTATTAAGGTCCATAAATAGTACAAGTAATTTTTAAAAAATCTTCCTCTGTTGCAGCAAGAAAAATGTCACTATGAACTTTAGTAATGTCAGCAACAGCATCGTGTGCTGAATAGGAGCCTGATTAGAGAATGTTTGAAGAAAAACAGGTTGATTTAATCTTTCTATGCCAGGTGTTGGATTTTTTCAGCACAATATACACAGTAAGTAACTAACACAATGAAATCTCCAGCTTCAAGGAGTTCAATACATTTCAAGTTCTTTTTGTGTCAAAGGGCTGCATTTATACAAGCTGTGGTGGCTAGAAATTGTGAAGACAGAATTGTATTTTGAGCCTACTGGAAATTTCCTTTTTAATTGAATGACACTTCATTGCAATGGGATAGTCACAAAGCTTCATTAAGTAGTATGCTCCTATAAACAATATTTTAACATGTGTATCTGTCTTAAGAACACTAATTGGGTAGGGAGTTTTGTCTGGAAATTTTCATGCATAATACAGAGCCCTCTAGCTCCTGCCAGCATTGAACTCTGTTTCACTAAGCACCATGCAAACCACTCAGCCTCCAAGCCGCGCAGCTTACATTTAGAGCCCACAGTAATAACCATCGGTGGGAAAGGGACAGAGAAGCAAAACAATTTGGTTTTGTTTAGATGATCCACCAGAGTCAGAACCAAAGACAAAGCTTCATAACTCCTAGCCAACATCCCATCTCCTAGACCAGGGGAAGCCAACTCCCAAGGACTACTTTTTCCTGTATTTCTTAGTTTAAGTGATAAAAATTACTGAGCCTGCTAGTGACAGGTTTCTTCCTCCCACTCCCCCTCCTTCCCTTTTCTCCAAAAGGTACTTCACATATTGCCAGATTTATCTTGTGTGAACTTGCCACTGTAGCTCTGTCATGTTATATGGGAGAGAAAAAAGCTTGACAGTTGCAAAAACACATCTGTACTGTCCAACCATGCCCAAGATAAAAACAGCAAGAAATCTTTGCATAGGATTTCTGGAAAAAAAATAATCAAACACACACTGAATAACACATGTTCAGCAAAGAACAATGCATTAGATGCAACAGAAATCCTGACAATGCAAATACAGGTGATTTGCACATCTGGAAATCCACAACACTCAGATTCTATTATCCACCACTTCCAGTTGGAAAAAGATAGAATACCCAGAGATATGATAACCCTAAATAAGGTTATAGATCAGAGTATTTTTCTCTGACAGCTAGTCTTTAGTTTTATGGGATGAATTTGCTATGAAAAATTATATCCTCAGCAGAGCTCTATAGAGACTTCAACATAGAGGGATATTGTAGATTAATAGTCTATTAAAACTAACAATACACTTCGTGAGTTTCCTTTTTGTTTATGGCCTTCTAAAAAGGATGTTTCTCAACTGTTGTTAAAATAGCATAAATGTTGCACAAGGAACATATACTTTAAATTCTTACTTAGCATTTAATTTCTGCTTAGCAGTGCAGAAATGCTCAACAATTAGGTGACAATTAGAAACTGTACCTTGTCTGAAGTGGCTTCAGGACAGGCTATCCATTTGTTCCACAAAATGCTGCCAGAAAATTGCTATGACCAAAGGCCCTAAAAGCCAAGAGCTTGTTAATTCTCATATCCAAATGTCTTGTAGAAAAATCATGTTTCATGATAATTAATTTGTTTTCAGCAATCT
The DNA here is from genome assembly GCA_035590195.1 of Aviceda cuculoides. Classification (NCBI taxonomy): domain Eukaryota; kingdom Metazoa; phylum Chordata; class Aves; order Accipitriformes; family Accipitridae; genus Aviceda; species Aviceda cuculoides. Next base: position 11,750,020 of record JAVJGG010000009.1, on the reverse strand, counting down.
TTGCCTCTGGAACTGTTTCCCCAACAGCTGTGAAACTTTTTCTTCCAAATGAAATCTGAGTTTTCAAGGACATGACAATGATTAAACACTCAAGCCAGGTGTAAAAAGCAAAATTTGGATTTTCCATTTGTCACAGGAATGAAAACGGGACATAGGTTTGCCCATCAAAAATAAACAAAAAAACAACCAAACAAACAAAATCCACAGAAAACCCAAAACCTCTCTCAGCTAATTTTTGAAGAGGTGGATGTCATTGTTTCGCCTCCTCATTTTACAACTTGACATTTAAGCAGCTGGTGATTCTGACTGATTACTGAACTGTCTTCAAGAAAAAACTTCATTTCAGGTCCTGATGTGGTCTTTTACCTGCCCTCATTTCCTCTTGTACAGAAAATGTTCTGCACAGTTGGAGGATAGCATGTTTTCAACTGAAAACTCTCAACTTTCTAAGAAAGAAAATATCCATCTGCTTCCCTGAAAGATATAAGCTTTTTTGTTGTTTGTGTCAGTACTGGAGAGATGACAAATCTATGTGAGAATGGATTAGGTCATTTTCTGGGTCATAGAACAAAGTTATCAATTTGTTCATCAGCTGCTGAAAGATCACTTCCAGTGTTCCTCAAGACATTCAAGAGATCTCAGGTAGACATTCAGATACTGGATTCAACAGATCAGCATTAAAAAACGTTTGCAAAAGCAACAAATCTGGGGGAAAAAATACCAAAAATATTTTGCTTTGGGGTGGTTTGGGGTTTTTTGTTATTGTTGTTTGGTTGGTTTTTTGTTTTTTTTATATTCCCTTTTAAGTATACATCTGCAGCAATTCCTGAAAACTTTGTATCAAGACAAAGAATGGAAGCCCAAGACAACTTAGGTTAACATAACCAGCCTTTGTACTACAAAAGAATACCCAGGGGACCTTGAGGCTACGAAAGCCTTGAACAGCTATGCAAAGGTACATAACTACTGACACAAAACACACATATCATTAGCTGAATGACTTACTAGAAATGTAGAGCTTTCACAGGAACCCAGCAATCTTCTCACCAAAAATTAAGCTATTTATCTTCACACAATTCCATACAAACTTTTTTTTTTTTTCAGAAGATATTATAGCATAAATGGTGACGATGGGAAGGGACTTAGATTCTTTGTTGCAGCTAGTCTCATTTTATTTTAGGGAGAATTTGCTATAAAGAAAACTCCAGTGGATTATATTTTGTTTCCAGGCCATTTGTTGCAAACTAGCTGATTAAATAAGAAACTATCACTCACAGATTAAAAAAGTGTTCAAGTAGAATTTAGGTATACAGATGTAGATTACCAATGCTTTAAAGAGGCATATGAACAACAACATTTACTTCGAAATACTCCTCTTTTAAAGAACAGGAATTAAAAGATAATATTGAATTAAAAATTAAATCAAAGTTTTTATCCTGTGGAAGCAGCACAGTTACAGTTACACCCATTCCCACACATGCAGCAACTCACAAGCATCCACACTTGCTTGTGTGCATGAACACACTCACACACACTGCTGTACAGGCACAGGGTATCGCAGCTTAATTCCAAGAGAGATGACATACCTTCACTGACTACACCTGCCAAAGATCTTGCAGTAAGTCAACAAACAGAGATTTGTCTGCTTTCCTAGACAGCGAGGAGCTACACGTCTGGGGTCAATATAGCATGAAACTCAAACTAATAAGGCCTAATGAGTAAAAGGCATGTTGCTGTGGATTGCTTCTCAGAGATAAACTTGTAGGTTTTGCCTGTTCATCCAAAAAGCAGATTGTTCCCAAGTCAGATGCAAGCAAGATCAAAACCCAAATATGACAAATTTTCTAACCGATATTTATTCTGTCATAAAAGTGCAATTTGTCAAATGCGAACATTTTATGGAAACTCTTTCTTTTGATAGAACACAGGCAGAGGCAGGGCTGGAAATCTGCCTGTTTTGTAACTATTTATTTACCTTGCTCCTCAGCAATAAGGAGCTGGATGCAAGGACTTGCAGGTTTCAGAGCCACTCTAGTTCCCAGCTGCCTGACTCCAGCCTGCAACTCTCAGGACAGCCTCCCACTCACCAGGGAACCCAGGGAGCCCACGAAGCTGCTGAACAAAACTGATACAACCCTTTCAGTTTCACGAGCAAGCCCCCACCCATTAACAGCATCAAAACTGCTGACCCCCATCAGCTTCACACAGTAGCAGTCAGGGATCCTGGGGAGCACGCCAAATTTCATAAGCAAAAAATTGTGATATTTTAATTGCATGTTCTGGGGGAGAGGGACAGGTTTTTTATCCCAGTTTAGAACTCTCCCTGTTTTGGGATGAAAACTGGTGAACAAAAGTTTGGTTTCAAGGACAGCTCTGCCAGAACAAGTGAATCACTCCTATTTGGATACCTCATGATTTCCAGCAAACTACAGTGCTGTATTCCTGGAGGTTACTAGTCTGAATCAAGAGACGCATGCCAGCGTTGGGTTAAGCTATAATCCTTTCCCTCTGAGTGTGTTCTTCCTAGCAGGAAAGAGGAACTAGCTGTTTGACACAAATCCATACCCGTATTCCGGGTTTTGCCAATATAAACATTTCAACCAGAGGAGGAAGCCTCATTTGGTAAACAAGTTTTTCATAGAAACAGTGGTTAGACATGATCTGACAAAGTCTAAAAAGTATTTATCAAGCAGGTAATTCAGCCCCAATGCTGGATGAGCCTAGGGGACCCGGCTGCAGCTCTGAACAAAATCATTCTCATACACTGCAGGAGAATGCATGCTCTGTGGCAGCAGGACAACATCGTACTGCATCTTTGCTCAACAGCGAACCTTATGCAGCCTTGATCTTGACTGGATTTTCCAGTACAAACAGGTAGTCTCCAGAAAGGTCCCTGTACTGGGTTCAGCTAGGATAGTTAATTTTTACAGGAACCTGGGAGGTAGGGGGGCACAGCCGGGGCAGCTGACCTGAACTAGCCCAGAAGCTATTCCACACCACGGGACATCACGCTCAGTGTATAACTGGGGAGCGGGCTGGGGGGGGCCCTCTCTTGGCTTTCGGTGGGGGAAGTGGCAGAGCGTCAGGGTCCGGGTTGTGAGCAGTTGCACTGTGCAACACTCCTTTTGTGTATTCTTTTATTAGTACCGTTGTTGTAACTTCTTTTTTTGTGTTGTCCCAGTAAACTGCTCTTATCTCAACCCTCGAGGCTCCAGTTTGGGGTTGGTTTGTTTGTTTGTTTTTCCCCTTTTCTCCTTTCTGATTCTCCTCCCCATCCCAGCAGGGCAGGGGCCGGGGCGAGGAGGGAGCAAGTGGCTGCGTGGTCCTTTGTTACCGGCTGGACTGAAACCACGACAGTCCCAAACCATAGTAATTTAGTAATCCAGACATGAGTGGGAGGAAATTTTGCATCATTTTTATAACCTTAAAGCTTTTGCAGGACTGGAAAAATACACTATGGAACCAATATCAGTTAAAAAAAAAAAAAAAAAATCAAAATCTGATTTTTACCATAGTTGTCTCTATGCATGAATAACAACTTCTATGCCTTTCAATAAACACAGGTTGATTGGAAACTGCTCTGAAGCAGCATGTTAACACTGCATGTTGGCCTGCTCACTGATACATTCAGCATCTGACTTAACCCAAGCAGGGCTCTGGGAAAACAGGCAAAAAAGAACAGACTGTAAGACTAGCTATCCCATAGCTATACAGACATGGCTAAGGGGTTGTTTTACACAGTGCCCAGACTTGACTGTCATGGTCAAAGGCCTGGAGTGCTCTTGTATTTAACTGGGGACAAAGACAGCAAGGTCTGTTCCCCCCAACTGGAACAAATTGCAACCTCAACTGAGTTAATCATGGATTAAAAGCTACTCCATCTCACACCTGCTGTGGCTCTTCCACAACTAATTTCAAGAATCTCAAGTCTCTAGCTCTCACTCCACCAGCTTCCTCACAAATCCTACAAACCTACAGGGATCATCTTCCAGAGACCTCCAAGTTGCCCGGTATCACACCTTAAGTGCATGTAAGACAACCCCGTGCCTTGACTTCTCTTTCCGAGCAGTCAGGTTTCAGTTATAGGAGACATCAGCCTGACACAGCTAAGCGTTAAATCTTTGCCAATTTTCTTTAAGCCAATTTATGACATTATATGCAAGTTGTCCACAGAAAGGTACAATAGTTTCAGGTAACATGCATAAGGAGTTACACGCTTTGCTCTGCAGACCTCGGCAGCGATGCCAACAAGCTGCTGTTTCAAGCTGCAGCCGAGCCTGTTTGAGAGCACTGACCCCTCCGTGGACTGGCAAAGCCCAGCAGCCACCACTAGCCCCAGCTCTGTGATAACATGATTTCCATCCGTTTTGAGAACATGGAGTCTCTGCTGGCATTGTCAATACCAAACATAGCACAGGCAACTTTTTTTTTTTTCCTAAATTAACTGCAAACTTAAATGTTTTGTGACAGTTGGCCTGGGAAGATAGCTTTGCCACTGCAAAGGTGAACTTCTACCTTTCCACCTTCAAAATTCTTTGCTCTGCAGAAAAAAAATCATGTTTTGATGCAGTATCTCAGCAAGATAGCAAAGAAGCATTTTCCAGAAAGATGATTTTTCTTTGTTGTCGAGTGCACAATTATAAGGAACCCACGAAGAATTTTAATACCTTTGTTCATAACCCTTATTAGTGTCCTTTCTTAAATAAAGTATGAAAGAGGTACTTTAGCCACTTGTCCTTAAGGTTTAGTGCTGTGTGAGTTTCTTCTCCTCTCCTTTCCTCTTCCTTGTTTTCTCTCACTTCAAAAAAATAAAGTAACACCAACTGTATCTGTTTGCTGCACTGGCAAGTCTCACAAGTTAACTAAAAAATGTGATGTCTATCTATGGCAAACAGCATCTTATAACAAATTTCAACACTAATGTTTAATAGGGTTTAACAAACCCAAGTCAAAAATCAAGTGATTAAAAGGGAAATGATAAATAATTTGTAACCTCGTTTCACTCTGAGCCACTTTTACCTACCCTTTCAAGTCACACATGGCACACTGATGGCTCCTTGAAGGAATAACAGCATAATGCTACCCTTTTCCTTCAGTGTATTGCGAGATAAACCACCACTAACAGTTCTTATCACTGAAGTTTCCAGGAAAAACAAGACCAAATCCCCTCACAAATAAAACAAGCACAACTAAAAAAAGAAAAAAACAAAAAACAAACAAAAAAACCCAAAACCAAACCACAAACGAACGAACAAACAAACAAACAAAGCAACCAATAAATGCAAAAGTTTCCAAGCTTTATCACTGGGGCAAAGGGGTGGGAGTGGGGAGACGACTGAAAGGCTTTCCTTTTTACAGGTTATTTTTTGATATTTATCTCCCAAATTACATGCAGTTCAGTCAGCTGCCAAAGGGAATTAGCCCTTTTACAGAAAAATGTAAAGAATAAACTGTTCTTTAACTAAAAAGCATAATTCCAGATTTCTCTGGAACATAGCTGTTACTGTGGGAGCCTACTCATAATATGGAATATTAAATATAACAACGATATGTACAAGATATAACAATATATAAAACAATATATAAACATAACATCATATGCTGTTAAGACTTAGTGAGTCACTGAAACACTTAGGGAGTCTTTCAGTTAATACTGTAGTTTTCTTCACAGATAGAACTAGACTTTTTTTTTTTAAGGTTTTTCTTTCTCATAGATTGTACAAGAATCAGCAGTATTCCAAATAAAAAAAAAAAAAGCAGGTTCTGAATTTCTAGCAGCAATGAGCAATCACTGAAAGGTTCAAACTTACTGTTTTCCAAATACCATTTGCTTCTGCTTGGATTGCAAAAACACTGAGAACAAACAAAACAAGATGAAAGACAGAGTCCACAATGCAGAAAATCTTGAAATAGCAACAGAAATCTCAGAAGCAAGAAACAAGTCAAACAATAGAAAGCAACAAGGAGGTAACTTAGAACAAGTCTACAAATGAGGCTTTTTGTATATCAGCACAAATATCTTACTTCTGTTTTTCCCCCAGTAACATTATTCCAGCCCATGCTGAAATGAGCCTGGATTCAGAGCAGCTCACATCAGGTGTGTCAAAAAATCCAGAGGAGAGGGAAAAGAAAAAAAAAAAAGAATTGTTTTGATGACATTGTCATCAAGAGTTCTACAGCTATAAACATACAGCTTTGTTCATTTTTATAGCAGAAGTTAATTCAGTTGTTATCATTCAGGAGAAAATACTGTGAAATTAATTCCCTTCCCTTCTCCCTACGCGAGTTTACTAGCAATCTCTGCAGGCCCACAGCACAAACAAGTTGCTTTAGAAAGTTTTGCAGAGAATTAGTAAAGCAGCTCAGTTACCGTTCAGCCAGCAGGTTTCCAAAGGAGAACCATACAGCAAGACGCTGTGTTGCAGTATCAGGGCTGAGGGTGGACAACCTCTGCCTGCGCCAGGTAGAGGGAGCCCCTGCTCCCACAGCCCCAGCTGGCAGGTCACTGCACCCTAGCCCTCCTCCACCTCTTTCAGGCAACAGCTTAAAGCCACCTGTTAGAATTTTAAATTAGGCCAATTAATTTAGACCCAGGTGAATGAGGGTATATTCACACCAGCCACAGCCTGACCATTAGAAATAGGAACTGGTGGGAGACAGGAAGTAACACAGCAGCTTGGGGTCAAAAAAAAAAATCCACCTATAGCCTTGTAAGGGTGGGGCAAACAAACCTCTCACCTAAGTGAAAAAGGGGCAAAAGTAGCTGTAAACAGAGGGCTCAGAGAGAGGCCCCGGGCATATGTTAGTCAGTAGAATTAAGTTACTCCAGCAAAGCAATTCAGGGTCTCTGCAGTGCTCAGTGCTGGAGCACGCTCATCGAGGCCAAGCCCATTATAGGGTGCTGAGAAGGAAAGCTTTCTCTGCAGCACTTCTGAACACAAACATGCTTTGCAGTCCACACACTCTTCAGAACCCACAGCCCAGCATCAGAGGAGCCAGGCAGAACAAAAGAAGGAGGAGACCACAGGGATTTAATTTCAGCTATGAAAGAAAATAGTGGTAGTGACTCACACAAATCCCTTTCCCTTCGAGTGAATACTGTAAAGAATAAGCAGCAGTTCAGTAGCTAGAGCCATGGTTCTGCTGATTAAAGCAGCAAGTTTTTGTCAGTGCCCTCAAGCCCCATCAGTCCCTGTCTGTGCTGATCAGGTTACAGAGAGCTGAGAACCTGTACTGCACTTGTGTGGGAAAAGCTTGGCAACACAGCAGGCAAAGGGTTAAACACACTGGGGAAGTGCACAGAAATTGAAATACTTTGTCCCAAGAGGCTGACACACACACCCTAGAAACCCGCAGACTGTTCTGCAGCCAAATATCAAATGGTCACCTTCGGTTTTATTTCTTTAGTTAGAGATGACAGACAATTGACAGACACTTAAAGTGGCATCTTCAAAGCTCTATTTAATTCTCTATGTCTGAACAGTTCCATGGCCCACTTCCTAATTACTGCATCTAATGGAGGTAGATGAAAAATGCTAAGCTTTGAGACAGTGAAGTCTGTTCAGTTCCTATTGTTTCGCTATTTATTTCCACAGTGGAAGACCATAATTTGTGGCACTCCACCCTGCTATGTGCATTCAGAATAATTTTCTTTAATACAGTACTCTTAAGAGAACAGACTTGTCTTGCATTTTAAAATACTTCATTTGCTGCTGTTTCATTAAGTACCCTTGGAACCCTGGAAACCTGAAATCTAGCCACAGCTGGGGCCTAATCCTGCCCCACAGAACAATATGACAAACCCCTCAGACTCCACAGAAATTGCTTAAATAAGGAAGAACCTGGCCACTGATTTCTTGTATATTCTATTACAGAATACAGCTAACTTTGATTTTGCAGGGGCCAATGCAAATTGGCCTGGATGGACTTTCAAGATATTACAACCAGGAGGAAAAGGAGTAAAGAAATTAATATTTTAAGAGAATGACTGACCATTGTCTTTCACAAAACAAAATGTAAATTTAGGTGCCTGAAAAAGGACACACAGGACAAGGTTCCCCAAAACACAGGAATTATCTAGGAACACAGGTTCCACAACTCAGCTTTGCATCTAATGTCCACAGGGATTGCCAACCATGTAGACATGTTGAACTAGCTTTAAACACCTAGCATGCTTTGGGGACCATGTTACAGCAGCAATTTCAGTGGCCACTTTTTCTACAGGTGATGACCACAGGCACTTTCTGCTGACTTGTGTTTTATTGTCTGACAGCAGGATAAGTAGGGGTCCTTTTCTTTTTCCCTTTTGTTCCCCCAAAGAGATGGATATTGCCTCCAAGCAAGCTGGGTTCAGCTATGTGCAGAAAATTCTATGCAGACCTCAACATCCCAAACTGCTTTTTCACAGTCTCCAAGAATGGGGAAGAAGTATCCTCCCCTTTCAAAAGACTGAAAATGCAGCTTTTTAATTTTTATATGTAAACCTACATACACATGCAAGTTTCTTATCAAATGTATCTCATTCTAGTCTAGAAAAAAATATCTGGGGCCAGGCTCAGAATAGGATTTATGGTTCTAAAGTAAGAGTCGGGTGGAATATATCTGCTCTCCACCAAAACTGCAACTCTGGATAAACAAAGGACCCTGCTCAATTCTCCCTTGATTACCTGCACTATACCATGAAATGTCAGGCTTGCATTTTATACAAACTAATCATAAGATAAAATAGTTAATCTTTTGAGGATGCAGAACACCAGAATTTCCAGGCAAATATCCTAACTCTTAGGACTTAGGGTACCTCATCCCTTTGTTCTATTTGGTCTTATGGATCTCTTATCATTGCAAGCACCTTCCTTTAAAAAACAAACAACCAACCAAAACAAACAAACAACCAACCAAAACAAAAAAAAAAAACCAAACCAAAACAAAAAAACCAAACAACCAAAACAAAAATCCCAGAGTGTTGAAAGGAAAGAACTGGAGAGTGCCATTCTCAGCAAGACAGGTAGCTTTCAGCTTTCTCAGGGCAGAAAACCAAATGAACAACTTTCACACCCCGACAAAACACCCAGATTCTATATGCAGGCAACAGTGGCCAGCACCTACCCCACATTTTAAAAGAAAGGCAAACAGAGGTACTTCCTTACATGCGTTTTCCCACTGTCTTCCTCTCAAGCAGCTCTTCACCCAGCATGCTGGTTTTATACAGGAGGGCTGAGGTGTGGTAATATGGGTGCCATTCTGGCACACTGCAAAATGACTTTAACATGTCTCACTCATAGCTGTGCATCCTCTGTGCCTATTACCTACAAGACAAATTCCTCCATAAGCAATAGCCCTTAACATTCTAATTTCCCTCTACTTCTATAACTTTGCATTTTCAGTCTCACCTCAGAGCAGGAGAAAGGACCTACATTCCTGTATTTCTCTTTCAAAGGTTAACTGCAAGGTAAAGCATAGCTGCAGTTCCACAGCACTGCAGGCAGGGAAACAGCAAGAACAAATGAAAATAAGAACTGGGAATAAGAGGAAATCCCCTAATCTAGTTTAGCTTGTTCGGTCTTTTCTCCTGCTGCCCATGAAGAAAGCAATCACCTGGGGGGGGAGGGGGGACGACACACTGATAATAGTTCAACAATCACAGTTTATTCCTGGGACACAGAATGAGTCCCTAAGCCATTTCTTGTCAACTGGGTGCCATTAGACCACTGCCAGCCAACCTGTGACTGATTTAAGGTAATGCAGGTGCAGCAGGCACAAAAGCAAGATAGGCTTACTGCTCTAGAAAGACGCTGCAGAAAAAAATGTGCATCATTTCAGGCAGCAAGATGGTGGAAAGAAACAGACTGCAAAAAGTTGACATCACCTCGCTCATACCTGGCCAGGTCCTGATCTCTAGGGAGACTGTGCTCTCTCCATCCTGTCGCCTTTATTTCAAGAGTCTGAATGTTTGCTTGAACTAAAGTTATGATATAGAGAGTATACTTTGGACATTCAGCTTAATCCCTGACCCTGGGGTTGGGGGTTTTGTGTGTATATGCAGGTCACCTGTTAAAAAACAAGCTGAAAATAATGATTCTTAAGAGCACAAGAGCCTCTCTTTCAGCAAAAAAAAATTGTGAAATCAATCCAAGTCTTCTTTCTTGAAATATTTACACATATGTATACCAGCCGCTAAGATCTTGCTTTAGCACTAGTGAACTATTATGATAATGTAGGGAAGACTCTTCATTTACAGGTTTCAGGTAACAAATTCCACCTACTGATGTTTGCAGTATAGTTCTTCTCAGGACTTTTAATGGTGCTGTTCTCTTACATGAGAGATGTTGCTCACCCTGCCACAATGCCTTGCAAAACATCTATGGTTTATGCTGGATCATAGCATATCCCAGGAAAGTACTTCCAGTGCTGATCTCAGTATTAGCATTAAGAATCATATTCTTCTACCACACGAAAATAGGATTCCTTTCACCTGTGTCCTGATTCTTTAACTCACTGGCATTTGCAGTATTGAAGTCTTTTCTATAGCTTTGAGGGTAGAATCTCTTTTGTTACTGTTCTTAAAGATGAGGTTGTCACAATTACACATTTCCAGGATCTGGGGATTTAAGAAATATGTTATCGGGGTACTAAGAGACTCAGGATAAAGACTGCCTCCATCTGCTTTGAGCTTCCTCCAGTGTCACCGATGTGGTTTTGGTATTTGTAGATGACTTACAGCCTTGGTCTTGGACTCTCCATGCCAACTTGATGTGAAACAATAAAATCATGAGGAAACAGCCACCAATGCAATGCAGAAGGTCTGGTTATCTTGACAATAATAAATTTAAGAAAGAACAAACTCTTATGATAATCTATACCTATTGTAAGAATTTTACATTCAATTACATTATATTCCCTGGGCAGTGGTAGGGACCCCTCAGCATTATTTAAGCATCATCATTTTAGCATTTCAATTGTTTGATTTCTCAAGTACCTCCACATGTAGAAAATCTGCATGTAGAGAAAGCCATGTATGTGTACATATACATGTATACGCACACATCCACACTAGTTTATCAAACATCAATGTTATAAAACTTCTTAAAAGCAGAGCAGAAGCCTGTCAGTCAAATAGCTGGAAAAGACAGATTTTTATATTTCCCCCTCGCTAAATATGAATACATTACTTTGAGACAAAAATAATAATGCTTTTCTTGGTTCATGTTTTATGCAAAAATCAGTTTTGGTAGATGAGAAAGTTTTATCTAAGAAGTAGATTTAGTGAAATAACTCAATTCTCTTCCTAGCTTCTAGACTTAAGTAACCTTGTGCAACTCACATAACCTCTCTATACCTCCTTTAAAATACCAGAAGAGAAAAAACAATATCCACCTTTAGAAGATGTTCAGAAAGCCTCAGATAGAAAGACTACATATATCTATTTGAGGTTCAGTTTGATGTCACTGATATTAACAGGGCATAGTCATGTGTGGACTTTGGAAACAGCTGATACACCTATTTATCAGTTGGCTATTTCCGTTACAGCTGTGCCTCAGTAATTAATCACATGATTGCTCCTCATATGCCATCCAGCAATGTTTTAAATCAAGCCAGAGGACATTGCACTGAAGTAGATTAGGAGAGCCCATGTTAAAGTAGCTCTGCTTCAGGGACAATAGCAAGTAGGCAACAATCACAACAGCCATTACTCAAGTTCTCGTGGGGTTATGACCTTTGATCAAATACAAAATACAATACATGAGCAAGCAAGCATTTTTCCTTTTTTCAATGTCAGTGTTCATGAATACTTAATAGGAAACACTTTGCATCTTTACACCATTAAGCAAGGATTAATTTTTTTATGCATATTCATTTCCAATGGGAGGGAAAAAAACCACAGAAAATTCTCTTCCATTAACATAAGCTTTTTCAGTATGTTTTCACACCATTTGGTGTGAAAAAGCACTCTGACTTTATAGCTGACTTGACTGAAACAAAACCTTGCTGTGAGCTTTTTAACATAAGAAGTTGAGTATTTCTGAATTCTTTCTATCCTGTGCCCTTTACATCCACTTGTGAAGAAAACCCAGTTGCTACAGTACAGCAGAATGCCCTCCTGCCCCTGCTGCTGACCCCTGCAGACATGACCAAGCTCCTCTGTTTATTAAAAATGAAGCTGAACCTGTGCTGCCATTCCTCTTCCCCAGCTCATTTCTTGTCAGACCACCAATGGTACATGCTCAGGACTGAATCTGACTGTTCACTTCCATGGGAGCTGAATCCCGCTCCCCATTTTGATGAGTTACTAGGAGAAGAAGTACATGGTGCAGTATGCAAGTATAAAAAGGTATCTGAGGCAGGGAATAACTTTCAGTTTTAAGACTGTACAGTATTTTGCAGAGTAGGGCTGGGAACACCATAAAAGTGCATACTAGTAATACCTGAAACAAAGCAGCTCTACAGGTAACAATAAAAGAATAAGCTTTCAGCTTCTTTTGCTTCTTTTTCAGAATATACAAGTTACAATAGATAACATCAGCCTGAACTTTTAGAAAGGATAACTGGTTTAATTACACCAATATTTTTTAATCTTTCTGAAGAACAATTGTTGTGGTTTAACCCCAGCCAGCAACTAAGCACCACACAGCCGCTCACTCACTCCCCCCTCCCCTCCAGTGGGATGGGGGAGGAAATCAGGAAAAGAAGTAAAACTCATGGGTTGAGATAAGAACAGTTTAATAGAACAGAA
>JAVJGG010000009.1:11710891-11737190 GCA_035590195.1 Aviceda cuculoides | reverse complement strand
GCATACTGAACTCAAAACACAGCACAGTACCAGCTACTAGGAAGACAATCAACTCTATCCCAGCTGAAACCAGGACAGCCTTACATGCTCATACGTCTCTCATCTTCTCCACACATTTTGTATAGCATACACTTCCCTTTCAAATAGTTTAAACTATTGCTTGAGGAATCAAGCTGCAACTGAGCTATAGTCAAATAAAGGTTAGTGTCTTTTGATTAGGAAGGAATACCAAAACAGAAGTATGAAACTTCTTTCACTGCAAGTAGACAGATTTAAGTCTGACGCTCTGACAGGGCTCCTTTTCCGGTAGGAATTTGAATGAGGAATATGTAGTAAATCAAAAAGTCGCATAGGAAGTTGCCATAATCTACTAAATGGCTCTAGCAGTGTCAGCACACAAGCTAGCTGACATGGAGCAAACCAAGCTATGCATTTTTAGTGTCAGCTAAAATAATAACTGCCCTTTACAATAACTGCACCTTTACAATCTGCATAATAAGTGATGTTATCTACACTGTGGAGCAAAGTTTCTGGCCAGATCCCAGATCTAGATGTCTGCCAGGGTCATGTCCAGACTTCAGTCTAAGATGAGACCCTGTTCCTCTTTCACGCCTTGTTTCCATGGGGAGGAAGCTGGGCATACAGGTTGGTGCAAGTCCAGCATGCTCCAGCCTGGCCCCTGAACTCCCTTGTTTCGGAAACCAGGAGATCACCGTTTGATGTAGCCTGTCAAGCCAGACTCTGATACTCTTATTATTTCCCTGCTTATGTGCACTGGGTTCAGACTTCCCTCCCATGTACAATTTTTTTACTTTGTATAGTAAAACCTGTCTCAAGAGATTGTGGTAGTATCCCAGGTCCTGGGACAGCTGCAGAGGAGCTGTTTTGCACTGCATGATTTCCTTAAAATTTCCAGGATAACAGCACTAGAAATAAAAATAGATGTAAATGGTCAAAGAGATTAACCTTTAGGGTTTTTTTACTGCTGCCCTTCATAGGGGGTTGGCTAGATTGTGTTTACCAGATTTCCCAGTAGAAATGCAACAGGAGCCAGAAGTAAGCAAGATGCTGCTGTTCAACTGATTTGTATTGTCTTGTATTAGTGTAAAGCTGGGGATCCACAAATGCCCAACAGCCACCAAGTCTTCCCCCTCAAAAAAAGCCAATCAATGTTACATTTCACAGATACCTGTCTACAGATTTTGTGGACTTAGTTCCCAGCACTTCACTGGTCTTGCTGATTGTCATTAAAAATTTGTCTGCTTTCTGCCACCTTTCATGGATTGCTGACCCCACTGCTATATATTTGTGGAGTGCTCCGGCTCACTGTATTAGTAAACACTAACATTCCAGGTTCCATCTGAAATTTTCTACCCTTGCTGCCTTCACAGTCATGGGATAGCACACACATTTACCAACATAACCATGCAGCAGGAAGTTGTTTAATAACACGTTCCCAAGGAGCCAGGAACTACAAGGATGAAAATCATTGCAAGCAATGTCTGAACCAGCTGGACACCCTAGATTTGAGTCACACATAAAGTGGATACAAAACTTCTGGGACTGCTTTTGCTCTCAATCTGTCAACCTTTAATTTTTTTTTTTTTTTTAAACTGTTCAGTGCAGAATACTCAGGGGAAGCTGAATTCTAATTCATTACCAAGGCATCTAGCGTTCAACTGACAGTGATGCAGGCATACCTAAATAAAGGAGATACTTGGAAGACAGAAAAGCTGAAGACGTTTTCCTGACCACTTTTTTCACACCCCTCATGCAACCCTATTATACTCAGTGGTACGGATAAAAGTAGAACAGCCACTGGTTAGGCTTGCTGCAGCAGAAAAACGTTAAAAGAAGTCTTTTGCGGTAGCCAGGCACTGGAGTGGACATTTCTAACTTGTTATTAATGATCACAACGCTGCTCCAAAGACCACTACAGGCAACTGAAAGACTCTGACTGACTAATGGGATTTGGAACAGCACTGAATGCACTCATCCCCACAAAGATTTCTGCTGGGAAATCAGGGTGGGTGTAAATGGGAATACACAGACGGCTCAGAGCCACTATGATGAGTGAAGTCCTGCAGCTAAGGAGTTATTTTCACTTAGTTATTTTCACTTTTATTGAAGGACAAATCTTGAGGTAAAGATAGAATGCTAGGTTCTTTTCATTCATCTTCTGGACAGGGAATGTTTTTAATCACGTTTTTAGGCTTTTTTCCCCCCACTGTTTTCTTTCTTTCTTTCCTATGCAATCTGAGATTCTTCGATCATAGCACTAAGGATTAGTGGAAAATAGCACCTATCATAAGATTTTTGGTAAAAGGTAAGAGCTGGCAAAAGTGCAGTCATCACTGAAGAATCCTTATGGACATCCTTCACCTTCCCTATTTGCATGCAGCAATTACCAATGTCATAATATTCTTAACATGTAAGACTTTATTGCATGTGATTCCTCTTGAATAACATTTGTCTCTTTCAGGCAGCTGGTATAAAACAAATCTATGGAGTTCAAGATATTGCTCATTTAGATTTCCTTATTTAGCAGCTGAGCCTCATGCCTCAGCCATTTCTTCTGGCACATCTTATTTTTGAAAAGAGTCCTAATGACTCTCAGTGGCTTAGTTTAACGGAGAATAGAGTAGACATCAAAGGTCCATACCTGAGTTACTTCTAGTCCCTATCTCTGTAATTCCTTGGTCAAGTTTCTAATCTGAATTATGTAGATGCTTTCTAGAGCCCAAATTCTGCTGGGCTTTTTTGGCAGAACAAAGAAGTCACTAAACAAGTGAATATTTCAGTATCATATTTGGTGCATGGTTATAAGCACAGCTCCTTTAAAAACACTGGCAGTTGCAAATCTTCTTTGACACTTCACAACATTATTTCTCCCCAAATTACTTTAATTCTGAATTTACAGCTGCAGGCACAAAGATGGGAATGTTTTGTGATGATTTCTTCTGTCCTCAGTTAATTAGCATGTGGAAAGACTGTCATCCCTGGAGCATGGATGGCTGGTGTCTGGAAGGCAATCAAATTTTCTAAACAAGTCCAGCTGTAGATCGGCCAGATTAATTTTTCTCTGAGTTCAAACGGAAAAAACCCACATGAGTCATGGAGCTGCTGTATTTACAGATGGTTCAAATGTGAAAGTCCACAGTGCTCCCAATAAAGTTGGTATAGAACATACAGCTCATTCAGGGTTGACAGCGTCTTGATGCCTTTGAACTGAGTTAATATCTACCAGCAGTATTATTGACAGGCATTCATCCATTAATTCTGTGAAAATATTACCAGGCAAGAGCAGAGTGCAAATGTTACAGAATCACGGGTTAGAAATTCCTATACTATAGCATAAAACAGAAGGAAAGATACAACATGGCAAATATTTCTCCCCATGAATATAAATACCCAAAAGGGAAGGAAAGTCTCCCTGGAGAAGGGCTATCTGGTAAGGGACTTTTTGCTGGAAAACCTGTGTCTGTAGACCCAGGCTTTTGTAGGCCACCAGGATAGACTTCAATTTGTCCATGATCCATTTAAGGTTCCTGTAGCAGTAGTTCGTATCCCTACTACTGCCATCCCATCAGCCTTAGCACTTGAGAGCCTAATCAGCTTGCGGATGGGAAACAAACGCTGCTCAGAGAAGCAACAACTTACATCATGCTGTGTGTCACGCACCTTGTCACCCTCCAAGCGCTTCCAAAGCACAATCAACACTGTATCCCGGGAGCTATCATGCACTCCACACTCCCCATGTTGGAGGCCAGGAATGAGCCCAAATGAACATATTTGAAACCATGTGTGCATAATTGCATGTACAAACAACAAGGCCAGCCTTGGAATTTGCAGATCCCCAGCACAGCTCTCAAGCATTCTGGCATATACACTGGAATAAGCTTTTCCAGGCAAGGGTGAAGCCACAGGACCCTGGCAGATATGTGATGTTGATGGTGCACTTGTCCAAGCCTGGGCTGGAAACTCTGTACACCACCAGGTCACACCCTTGCTGTGCCACAGTTGTGTCCAAGCCAACTTAACCTCCTGAAAGTAGGGCTGGACCTAGAGGGAGTCTCAGGTCCTGAACATCTCCATCAGGACATCTCCCTCTCAGCTGCCCACTGAGTTCCTCTCCCAGGCAAGTGCTGGAAAGTGGTTTGTAGCAGGAGGTGGGCAGAGACCTACAGAGCTATGGGTGCCCTGAGCAAGGGTCAAATGCCCTGTTACAAATACGCATACCTGGCATAAAAGAAGCTCAGTTTCATGTGTTTCCACACCCTTGGCTCTTCCTTCCCACGAAGAGCACAGAGAGCCAAACTCTGATTAATTCAACACAACAGCAATAGACCACAGCTGGATGTCATAGTCATACACTGTTTATTGGGGTGCCCAGTCGGATCTTAGCCTACAAACTAGATCTGACAAATGCATATTCGTATAAGCAACTGGCTAATGGAACATTGCCTCCTTGTCACCTGCTGCACTGCCCTTATACTCACAGGCATTGTCTAGTAAGATGGGAGCAGGAGAGATAGGAGATCTACCCTGCCTTTGATCTGCCTGTGACTCCGGACAAGTCACTTTGCTCAAATGCTTCTGTTTTCTCCTCTTACCTTTTTTTTCCATGTTCAGACATAAATCCTGCTATGAAGGATATATCTGTACTATGAATTTGAGCAGTACTCAAGTCCTACACCAAAGACTTTAGCAGCAATTAACAAAAATCCTAAAAAACTGTAACAGTTCACTCAGGATTTTGAACTTGGCCACAACAGACATGCTGTGCATTATGTGCAAAATCCAATCATTCCTTTTGCTTAGTTAAAAAATGACAAAAGGAGGAAAGAATTGCTGACATTATAGCACTGACTCTCCTCTCGTTTACGCCAGTTCTTTGATTCTTTGAGTTCAGCAGAGTTGTTTCTGATTTACATGATTTAAGTGAGAAAGAATCAAACCCTTTGCCTCTAGAAGCAATCCAGCCATGGTACTGGATAATCACCTGAAATTTCTATGGCAACGAGAAGGAAATTGGTCGGCCTACTCTCTGGTTATTTTCATTCTGTGTGTATGAGAGTGTTATGTCAGAGACAGGGAGAGAGAGAATATTTAACACATAATCAATTAAATTTCACCTTTGATCCAGTCAGTTGTTTAGAAACATTATCTTGGCATCAGTGAATGATTTTTCTCATGGGCTGACAAGGTGCCTGTTTATTTTCTATAAGGCATGATTAAGTTAAACATCCCTTTTCTTCCTGTGAATGAATGATGAAAAATGGATTCGGTATTGACTGACCCATTTAGTAATGCTCCTGGATCTCTATGCCTCTGCTCTTCATGAAACCTTAACCCTGGAGAGCATCATCCTCATGCCCAACCTGGCAAAATCTGTCAGGCACAACATCACATTTTGCTTGGCCCCTGTCTGAGTGCTTAAGGAAGGAGCAGTAGGAGGGGGCATAGAGGCTTTCACAACCTTTAATAGCTCACACATGGGAAGAAACACACTCCCTACTCTTCCTACTGCAGGGGCACCAGTGCTGTCCCATCTTGTCTCCCCTCAGGATCTCAGTAGAGTCAGCAAATGACTACAGATATGCAGCGGATAAACTATGAACCCAAATGCCAATTTGTAACATACACTGAGGAAGCAGCAAACAAATTCCTCAAAGTCTAGTGTTATCGATTGCCCCCTCTGAGATGATACACGCTTATAGCATGGTCAGACCTACGCCTTATCTGAAGAGCTCAGTTAAGCAGAGTGGATTCCTACCAAGACTGCTGACGTGTCAGAAAGCTCCCAGTGAATTCTGTGGGGTTTGTATCAGGCTCACAATATTGATTAGGGCTATAACACAGCATGAATTTAAGGGCTGACTGACACCATCTTGGGCTGCTGTGTGGCTCAAGACCCAGTCTAAACCTAAGTGTATGCTGAATTTACATGCACCACACGGAACTACATCCTGCTACTGGACAAATAGCAAGTTTTACAGCATATGGAACTGAAGTTAAATCTTGTCTGTGTAGACAGAAATAAGATTTGTTAATATCCAGATCTTTTCACAGTTCACAAAATGGAACAGTTCAAGTTCAAGCCCAGAACCTTGATGGCACGATGGCATGTTCCCCTTACTGTAAAGGGAAAAGACTGTCTTATGATAAGACACAATCAATAAATGTGGCTAAATATGGCTGCATTTGGCAATATTGTCTTTCAAAACTGCATACTGGTAAAAGCAAAGTCAGTAGTTTACACATAGGTGCTTTACAAAACCATTTGTATGTGCAAACAGCATGGTTTATGCAAAATATGAGATTCAGCATTTTGCGGCATGTCACTTCCATCTTATTTTGTTGGATAGTATCACCCCAATTGTGCAGGATCAGACTAATTTTAAGGTGCAGTCTCGAATTCATAACCAGTCAGACCCAGAAACGTGTGTAAAAAACTTCTCATTTTGTTGCTATGTAATCAACAGTGGCAGAAAATGTTCTAATCCCCCTAGAATAGCATTGCAACGTAATACAATCAAGTACTTAACACTACTAGCATGTACCCTTCTGTATATAGTTTTAGCCACCCTAATTATCTGATGTAAATTACCTCTGTGTAAACTTGCAGTGCTTTACAAAAGATTTTCAATAAATACTAATAATGCTGCTGAAAATATTGATAGCCTGCTGTTGAGATAGAGCAAACATCTCCTAGCCCTAGTTTTTATCCTAATAACGATGCAGCAGCATATAGTTTCCCAATTATATATTACTCCCTGTTAAACGAGCTCTGTTTCTGTTAGCCCAGAATGTCCACTGGTGTAAATCAGAGGATCTACTGCTATGAAATGACACCTGCACAAGAGCTGTAGCAATTCACCCATTTCCAGGCTCAGAATTTCTCCAAATTATAAATCTTCTGTCCACCAGCAATGCCCTGGAGTGGAAGGAGCTGTGAGATGATTAAAGTGAATAAATAAAGTGAAGAAGCCAACATACATTTCACTCTAAATAATAATCAGGCAGCAGGGTCTGATGAACTGAGCTGAGTATATGCCTGGGAGTCAGAAATTCCCATGGTTTAATTGCAGTCTCCTTGGACAGTTTCCTTTACCTCCCTTTGCCTTGCTTTTCAGTTTCTCATTTTTATTTACTTATCCTCATTAGGTCTTTTTTGTAAATTATTGTGAAGGTATAACAACAATTCAACACAGTGCCATTACTCTTCTGGAAGTTCCGTAAAGTATTGCCACATACATACATTTTTGCTGCTGGTGCAGCTTCCTTCATTTGTATCTTCCCTCAATGTACGTACATCTACACTGTAGTAAAATCTCCTTACACTGAAAGAGTGCTCTGCATCCTGGTATTATGGGTAGCATCTGGACTATGCTGGCATAGTCACTGTCAAGGATCAAGTTTTCACTGAGTGGGGCACTGCACAGTTATAGAGTCACAGGCAGTCCATCACTGAGGTCATGTCGTGGGCAAAGATAAGTAAACTATGGTACAGGAAGGAGAGATCCCAGGTTACAATTTGCTCAGCCATCACCAGTTGCTGGAATTGGTAAGCACTGGTGGGAACGTAATTGTTTTACATAACTATGGCAAGTGTCAGTACCCATGCAAGCATGGAAGCTGGTGCTGGCCGGTGAGGGAGGAGGCAGCTTGATGTTATCAGGATTTTTCCTAGCTCATACAGTGAAAACAGAGAAAGCAGAGTTCTGCTCTGAAATTCACAAACAATCTTCTTGGAGAGTCCCTGAACAATACTAGCCAAGAATGCTGAGGGAAAGGAGACTGCTTACTGATTGCTGCTCTTTTCCTTACCTACTGTACAGAGATAATGAGATCTAAACAGACTCAGATTGCAGGCTCTAATTCAGACACTCGGTTGACAGCCTTCGTGAAGAGAACTCACTGACTGTGAAGCTGTAACAAACACAAAATTTGGACAAGTTGAGATCTAGTGCTGAATGGGTAGGATACACAAAAGTGTTACACACAGTAACTACATTTTCTTGATTTATTCCTGGACAGACCTGAGGTCAAGATCTTCAAAATCATCCCCTGAAGTAGAGTTCCCCTGGCCATATTTCAGCACCTGTTTAAGCAATTTCATTTTCAAAATTGTCAAGTATTCAGTACCTCTCAATGATCCCAAGAAATATGAAAGAAATATGGATGCCCAGTAGTTCTGAAAGAATCATAATATTTACTACGGATTAAACACAATATGAGTTTAGGTAACCAATTTGCAAATACTAAACTTAATCTTGCAATGTCACAAAAGTGAGCATATTTAAGGTGCTTCTATTTCAGCTAGTTATTGCTACTCCACATGAAATCCAACGGTATGATCTTTAAATGCAAAGTGATAGACATTTCCTCAGACATTAAACAAGAGAAAGATCTTTGAATGATATCATCATTGTGCTGCACCTTGGATGCCTTTCTGAGCACCTGAGCATAATAATAAGAGCTCATACATAAAGGGGTGCTAAATAGGTAAACTTTGTCAGGCTTTGAAAAGCCTTCTCCCTTTATTTTAGTTCACACAAGAAATGTACAGATTTATTAAAATAAATGAAGGGCTGAGAGAGATCTCATCCCGTCACTTTTTTGTTGTTTAGCAGCTGAACAAATCCCATGCAAGTGAGTTTAGCATAGTCCACATTGCTTGCACATGTCTGTCTCTCTGCTGACAATGTTCCAACTGTTTCACTCATGCGGTTACTTGGAATTTACTTGCATTTCAGATTTCTTTTGGACAAATAAGACCTCGAAGCAAGAAGAGATTCTCTGGTGTATGGCTCCTCACTAACAGTTTGATACAACAGAAGACTGAGCACGCTGAGGCTCAGCCTGCAAAGCGCTTGACATAAAAAATGTGTTTTACTTAGCACGTCAGAGAAGCAAGTCCCATTCACAGTCACCTTCTGTAGCAGTGACGAGTGCTAGCTCTTACCTGCTCTGCAAGAGAACATTTTCCACTGCAACCGATGCTAGTTCCACTTCCTCCACAGGTACCAGAAGTGGGAGGTCAAGATCTATGAGAAGCACAGACAGCAGCATCCCCCTGAGGGCTGAGAATTTCAAATCAGTGGTAGCCTTAATATTTGCCTCTCAGTCTACAAGCAAAGAACCTGACCACAGGAGCACAATCACACAAGCAGTCCTATTCACTGTAAATGAGCTTCTCCCTAATTTAGTATCACCAAGCCAGCCCTAAACTGCTAGCACAAATGGGGGTTGTATACCTTTTCTATCCCAGTTTATTACAGCACCTAATACACACTTATGTGAAGGAAAGATTATCCTCTACAGTACAGTCTAGATTTTAATAAGTTCTGTGACTAATTTTTTATTATTTACTTTTTTAATATAGTCATCATCTGACAAGCCTTTTCTTTGTATTTGGATATATTTTCCTTTGGTTGGTAGCATCCTGTGGCCCTGTACTGAGGGCCAGAACATGGAGTAACTCCTCCTAAAAAGAAAGGAGCTCACAGTATGCATTTTTAACAAAACCAGTGCATTGATTCACTATGTACACTGCATACTAGTTTTCCAGAGTAATTTCCTGATCCTATTGTCATAAGAACACCTCCAAAAACTTTAATCCAGCTACCAGAAATGAAACCAAAATTACTTTCAGCCCTGTTTTTTTCATCTGTGTAAAGCGAGATTCTTAAGAGCCAATGCTAATATGCATTCATACATTTGTATGGGTCAAAATTTCATCATCAGTATTACTATACTCCTTGACATCACAAGAAATGCTGGCTATCTAAGTTATAAAACATTCATTTATGTCCTATCCTTAATTTGCCGATGCTACTGAGCAACGTAATTATCCAACATCAAAAACTGGTTTGCTTTCTTTGAAAACTGAGTGGGGTTAAAAGTCATTGAAAAAACACAACCAGTCATTTAAGACATACAATACAGGTAAAACAAGATTGTCTACTGGCAGCATAAACAATTTTTTCATAGGTCTGTTAGTATACTTGGAAAGAATTAAATATCCCTGACCTGGCTTTTGCCTTTCACTGGTATAGCAGGTTATTGAAACATTAGATGTCTTGATAGCTCGCTGTAAAGAAAAGCCTTTAACCTTTAAAGTGTTCTTTCTTATGTCTATTCTTGACCTAATGCAGTAAACCAGGACTAAGTCAATCTCTATTCCTTCCAAAAATATTTCATAGCATTAAATGTATAGAACTCTTATTATCCAACCACTTCAAGAATCAATGAATAATTCCTCAGGTAGTTATTTATTTGTAGCTTTTGTAATGTTTTAACAGAGCATGACTACAAAAGCCACAAATGGGAACAAACTTACCTGAGTAATAGATGAGATACAAGAAAGTTGGTGATGTTCCTTTGCTCATTCAAAACAGAAAAGTTATGAAGAATTGAAAATGCATATAAGCTGTCTGAGTGCTGTTCAAAGACTACAAGTTTTTCATTTCTCCACATTATTTAAAAAATTTGAAGGTATACAATATTCATTTCAGTCTGTATTGCTTATCTGAAACTATAATTGTAGAAAGTAAATGTTACTCCCAAAAGCTGTAAAAGGTGGGAAAAGACCGGGCAGATTAACAGTACAAACCAACAAAGTTAGCTGAATTTCTCAGAATTCTGGCTTTCATTTATGGTAAAAAAAAAGTGCCCAAAACTTCAAAAAAAATCTTTTTTCTTTTTTTTTCCCCATTCATTTTATTTCAATGACTTGTTGCATGTTACAGTTGTTCAAAACTTTCCAGCCTCGGGGGGGGGGGGGGGGGGGGCGGGAAATCAACATTTAAAAATTAATACATGTTTTTTCTTCTTGTACAAACTGTTTTGCTCTTTTTTTCTGAACCATTTAGTTAAATTACCATGAGCTCATGTTCAAGACAGGGTGGAGAACAGTATCTTCCTAGTGAGCCAAACGGAGTGACCATCTGAAACATAATTTCACCTAAAGTCGTGGATTTTACTGCAGCTGCTGCTAACCAATGCTCTAGCACCTGATACTGATTCCGTCGTCGTGAACGCTGCTGCAAGCCCGTGATACTAAGCTGCTGCTCAAAACCATGCCTTTTTGCAAGACCCACTTTGTAACTCAAGTACTCTGCTTTGGCTGATTCATTACCCAGCCTCCTTTCACGGGTTTAAAACCTAGTGCAGTTGTGGACAGCAGGGCCCTCCTGCTTGAAGCAATCAGACAAAAATCAAGGGAAAAACAGAGTAAGGTGAACCAGACAGGACCCTCGCGAGGAGCAGAAGGGGCAGCCCCAGCAGCCAACTTTCTGTTTGATTTTCATTAGTGCTTCATTTGCTGATCATATTTGCAGAGAAAAAGGCACTGAATTCACGGTCATCAGGCTCAGTCTTTTGAGATGCACCCTTTGGCCCGCTAAAAGAAACTCGGAGGATGAAATAGTTCAGGGAAAATTGTTGTGTCTTCTCAGGGAAAGGGAAGAGGGATACTTTTCAAACCAGAACTGCTTTTATAATTAATTTAGGAGATTTCCTCCCCCCCTTCTCTCCAACAGTAGTTAGTTGCTATTTTCACCACCTCCTAATTACTTAGTACTGGTTTGTGGGAGGATTCATCTTCACAAGGCATCCCACACAGGTTGTCATTTTGTCAAGAATTCCTTCATTAACAAGCTGTCAATACCCTGCCAACAGCCACCATTTGGTTTGTTAAGGGAATGGGGGCTCTGGAGTGAAAAGTTGGCTCTGTCCCCTTTCCTTTTTTTTTAAAGAAATAAATAAGTAAGGCAAGAGGCAGATGTCTGCCAGTCTGTTCCTTTGTGACACATTGCAGCCTTTTTCTTTTTTTTTCCTTTTTTTTTTTTTTTTCCTTGCTGAAAGAGCAAGGCAGAAGAGGAGGGAGAGGAAAATCACACAGACTGTGTAGGTTGTATCTCAAGTTTCTCTCTCCCTATCGCATTGCTTCCTCGTGAAGCCAGGTTGCTTGAGCGCTCTTTGCGCCACACTACCTCACAGCCCCACATGCCCTCTGACATGCCCCAACTTTAGCATAGCAGTAAGGCAAAGCTCTAAAGCAGCATAGGCACAGTTTCATCTTCAGCCTTTAAAAAATTCATCCTAATGAAATATGAAGAGAGCTTGCCCGTCACATAGGTGCTTCCAGAGGAGTTTGTCCTTTGCTGCTAATTAACTGGATTAACATGGATGCTGACAGGCTCTGCCAGGTCCTCCTATCGCTACTCTGTTGAGATGCTGGTGATTAAGAATGGCTTTGTGCATCTCCTCTCTTGAAAGCCATACTGTATTTGCACAGTCATCTTTTTTTCTCCTATTAGCTCCCAAGATCAAATCCCAGCTTGATTTCATGATTAGTTTTTGATTGCACTGTGCCTTCCAGGTGGGGTTTCAAGGTTAGCACAGATGCTGAGAGAATTGAGGTATTTGTCCATTGTCTGGGGCATTTCTGAGAACCTGCTGTTGCAACTGAGTTTCAGCTACGCCAAGCAGGAATTTAGCTGGATTGGCACCAATGACTGGAAATTAGAAGGCAGACAGTGGGACAGAGAGCAGAGAGGGACAAAAATCTATGTTGTATCCAGAAACTACAAAAATAAAGGATTGTTCAGATTGACAAGGGATGAAGGAAGTGATGTCTCTGGAGGTCTCTCTGGCATGTTTTTTGTTCTTACATGCCAGTGAGGCTATCATTATGTCCAGGAGACACTGAAAAAAACTCAGGGGAATCAAAGAAATATTTTTTTTCTTCTTTTTGTTCATGTGTAATCACGATCACTTAAATGTCAGGTAGACCCTCCTCTCAGCTGGAAAATCATGTATATAAGGGTCATATCTGCACACAGAACACTGATGCTTATTTGCCAACAGTCTTAATGTACATGCAGCTACTCACAAACACAGGTTTACAATGCACCCAGCTACACATTTCAGCTTATGTAAAAAATTCAGTTCCAGCCTCTGTTTTGAAGAAGCACAAAGATGTTGATGCCCCTATAATTCTCAGATACAGACAAAAGGATCTCTGCTACATAATTATGAGGAGGTAACACTATCTAATTTTTGCTGTAGCACACAGACACCTTTTGCACAAGCGTGGCTGCCTGAATGATCAAGGAGGCAGGAAAGACCACTTGAGATTCCAGTATGAAATGCAGGTTCTAGCTATGCCAGATGCAGCTCTGAAGTGGCTTTAAAATATTCAAGTGCAATATAAACACTTCTATCTGGATGGAAAAACCTCTCTCCTTACCAGCTGCAAATACATCCCAAACCTAATTGCCATGGAGGCCACATGAGTGGAATCAAGGAATAAGTAGCAATAAGGAAAAATGAGCTAGATGCAGTATGTGCCAGTCATCTTCTCTGATGATATGCTGTCTCTTATCCTTTCCTCCCATCTTCTTGTCTTTCTCTTGTTCTTTGCTTATTTAAAACTTTTCCTGTAAGTTCATGCAGTACTGGACAGTATAAAAGCAGGATAAACAGAACCAGCAGGGAGATGCTTTGGTAGCCAGAGTGTATGTACCTTGCAAGACACAAGTGTGTGTGTATATGTATATATATGTGCACCTTCACCTCTGCAAACTTGCCATCCTCTTTGGACTCCTTCAAGCTGCCATCACCACCGGATCACCCCAAAGCCGGGCACTGGCAATCCCCCTGCCCTCCCTGGCAGCAGCAGCAGCCAGCCACGTTCAGCCGGAGGACCTCCACATGGGGATTGCCCCAGGGAAGGTGTTGCAGGGGCCTCCCTATAGCTCTGCAAACCTGCAAGAAGTATTCACTACTTATTTTAACTTACCAAACCCCAGGTCCTCCATTTTCCCCGGGAGCTTCTTTTGTGCTTGTTCCCTCATTAGAGAAATTAGGCACAGGAACATCTCCTGTCATAACCAGGTCTAAAGGGCCTTTGTCCTTGTCCCTCACATTAGCCTTTCTAAAAGTTGGTTAGCAATTCTGAAAGAAAAGCTTTAAATAACACATTGTAGTCAGAGGAGCCAGAGGGAAACCAGGAGGCTTGCATTTCAGATTTCTCAGCATGTAAATGAGAAACATTCCTCAGTTGATAAACATTTACCTGCCTCGGCCCTTCAAGGGGAGTGTAAATGAATCCAAGATATCTAAAAAATAGTATTTAGAGCAGAGCCAGGCTACGTGTTCACAGTGCCCCAAATGCCACATTGTTAGAAGAACTTCTGCAGAAGACTTGTCCACACAGTCAGTAGTGGGAAAACTAAAGCGGTAGGAAGCAGGTTGTGACCCATAATCCAGACTCCAGGATGACTCTTTATCTACAGCAATATCCTTGAGTTAAATGCAGAAAATAAAAACCTGAGACAGGTTCAAAAAGAGGAGCACTGAATAGCACTTTCAAAATCTCTGTTACAGACAGAATCACCTACATTTTTAAAGTGGTACTTGGGGATCTGGCCATATGGTTCCCATATACTTTAATGGGACTCAGACAGCCAAGTCTCTTATGCAGCACTTCAACAATGTTAAAAAGTATGCCAGGCTCTATACCCATCATTGTTATTTGCTGCAGAGAGTTAGGGGAAAAAAAAAAAACCAAACCAGCTGGATTTAAAACGTTTCTATCATAAAAATGTTTCTGTAAACAAAAAAGAAAAGAGGGACAGAGGCAGAGAAGTTATTAGCAGGAGTGACACCCCGATAGACCATGATACTGCTGCACAGCAAGTATTATCATCAGCGTTCCTTCAACAGTAATGTTATTTTAAGCATGGGCAGGACTGCAGATAACAAAGTAAAACCAGTTCTTAGCTTTCAGTATAGTATTAAGAAAGAGTAATGAGTTGATTCTTCTGATAGTGGAAGATGTAGCATTATTCCTTCTCTTTTTTAACCAGAAAACAAAAAAAAGAAAATATTTGTCATTACATCCTGGATTATTTCAGGGCCTCAAATATAATGATTTTCATATAGGATTTCTTGAGCTGGTTATTTGTGTATTTAGAAGGTATGCTTCTAAAATGTCTGTGTGGACACCGAATGACAACACATTTAGAACATCTCCCCAAAACAGTTTCTTTGGACTGCATCGAGCATCCAGTCTCCATGAATGCCTCTGGGTTTTGATGAAGAAAAAAATCCCCCAGCATTATCATAGACTCCTGAATTGTGTGACTATTTACTTCTCTTGCAGGTACTCAGGTTTGCCCAGAACCAAAAAAACCAGCTTTCTGACTAGGATGTTGACCATGTTGAATCACATTCTCAAAACAAGACAAGAGCAAACTCTTCTACTAAGGCAAATCTGCCCCCATGAGCTTTAATAAAGCAATGCCAGTTTATGTTGATTTTATTTGTGGGCTCAAGAGTCTTATTTCATTCATATTCATATTTGTAGAACATCTGTCTAAATAGCAATACAACAAAATCCTCATAGCAAACTTAGCCCAGGACAAAGAAACTGAATTTTCTTTGAAGTTTAAACATCTACTGCATTTAAAATGTTTTTAAAATAAATGATAGATATGAAATGTTTCAAGAGTCAGCCTAGTTTCTGGGAAGAGCATTTAAACAATGACTCTGATGAGATTTGAAGCCTACGTAATTAAGTTTTGCATACATGAGCCTGGAGTTAATTTTTTATGCATCATAATGTTTCTGTAGAGTGCTTCATTTTTTATTGGTTAGCTGTGATGTTTTAGCTGCACTCTTTTCTTGTTCACACAATAATAAAATATACTGTATCTATAAAAATCAATTGATATAACGCCCTATCATGGCATTGGTTCTGAAGCAGTTTTGCTTTCACAGTTGTATTGCTCCCCAGACCCACTCCATTTACACCACATGACTTGCTAGCACAGTTACGACCATAGTCAAAGAGGATCTCGACTCAAGAAACCAAAATCTTTCCTGTGTCTCTCAAGTTATATATAGCTTGTGTTTCTCTGTAGGCACTTGCCAAGTCACCCTTTTTCTAGGTTTCTACTATGGATTCAAAGAACCAGTTCGGGTATTCGCACATGGTTTACCCCAGGGCAAAAAAATCCAGTATAGGGACCAATAATAAAATTAGAGACAAAAACTGCAGTGATATTGGTCTGCGCTTGCAGTTTCCTCTTTGGCAGTCTCAAGGTTTGCTATTCGGCCTGTTGTTATGTAGAAACACTGAAAAATCCATGATGTGTATTTGAAGCCAAGATGGTAAACATAAGTCAATATTCCTAATGATAAAAGCACATTCTAGAGGCTGTTGCAACCCAGGCAAACCAACCAATAACAACTGCAAAATGCTAGTGTCTCAGCCATGTAGTCTGGGCTAAAAATGTACCAATTTAAGAATTTAATGTAAGTACGTTTGTATTACGTATACTGTTATGAAAGCAAATGTGGGCGGAGAGAAGCCATGATGATAATTCATGGATGTAATTACATGTGTAGTATTTCTTAAACTAAAATAGCATGTTTTCAAAAGGAACAACACAGGCTAAAAATATTGATCTTTACCTAAATAATGCTGCCAATATATTTCCACATGAGCTCTTGGAGCATACAGAGTATTTCTTATATCTTAAAGATAATCCACAAAGGACAGAGGAAGGTATTTGTGCTCCCTCTAGTTTTATAAAGACACCTTGAAGAGTTTTTTACATTTACTGTTAACAATTATTTCCCTCCATTAGTGGTTTTAATATTCAGATTAAATTCTTGGCTACAAGCCAAACCATCCACTGTATAAATCCTCAAAGAGTATGTGGGCACTCACATTGGGTTTTGGATTAGATAATCAAAGTACACAAGGACTAAAATGCCTTAAGAGTCTCAGAGAGGTATTTGCAAGATCAGCTTCAGCCTGAGGAAGTGAGTCTTCCTCAGTTCCTCTGGAGAAGAGAGGCAGGTTTCTGCGGGAGCAGCTCAGATCAGCTAAATCTCAGTCTCTCCCTCAGTTGCCCTAAGTCTTTTAGAGGTTTTGGTATCTGCAGTGCTGTCAAGTCTAAATAGCTTAGGGACAGACAATTTTAGATGCTTGTATCCTCCAAAAAATACAGATAACTGCCTTAGAAGATCATTAAATATCTCTGATCAGGTTAGTGTCTCCCTGCCATTGATCCCAATGGTTTCAGTCCTCACTTAGTCTGTACATGCACCAGACTTTCTTTTCAGTCTTTTTCAGAGCAGAATCTTTATAGTATGACCTGGAAAAATAAATACCTTGGACTGCAAGTCACATACCAGGTTTCTTACACTTGAAACAATTTAAAGTGAAGTAAGAGCTTAATTAAATTATGAATTACAGGTTTAGGTAACTAGCTTTGCACTTCTAGAACAAATCTCACTAATGAAAAATCTCTGTCTTTATTTACATAAATACATTTAAATACCGCTCCTCATCCAAAAAAAGACCCTACAGCAAAAAAGACAGTGTGTGAATCTT
The DNA here is from genome assembly GCA_035590195.1 of Aviceda cuculoides. Lineage (NCBI taxonomy): Eukaryota > Metazoa > Chordata > Aves > Accipitriformes > Accipitridae > Aviceda > Aviceda cuculoides. The sequence continues at coordinate 11,719,774 of JAVJGG010000009.1, read as the reverse complement.
TGACTTTAGTATGTAGAGAGTATTATCCAAACAGGGAATCCAGACAGAGGAGAAATACTTTTTAGCCTGCCTGTTTTAAATATAGATGTTTGTTGAATTGCTTGGCTTTTTCATACTGGTATTTCTGCTAGCATCTATTTTAACAGCTGTAAGAAATCTGAATGCTAAAAATGCAGTACTCAAGCAGTGCTTCAACAACTAAACTGAGGGGACAAGACCTGAGATTCCAGATCTTCTTCCTTAGAACTAACAGAAAGAAAAGAACACTTAAAAATGATCACACTTATCTCCCTTCTTCCCTTCATTTATATATTGTACAAAAGCATAGAGATCCTAAAGCCTAGCACTACGCTGTGTCTTTCTCACTGCAAGGCAGTTATAACAGTTTGGTCCCCACTTTGACTATCTCCATTAAAGCCTGGTGTACACCCGAGCTGCTCAGCAGTGAAGGCTGCTCAGCCAGCTGCAACACTCTTCTCTTGAGCCAACACCGTCACTGGTGTGACACCAGAATGGTGTGGGATTTGACATATGAGAAACAGAGTGGGACTACAGTATTTCTGCACCAGATTTTAGTATCTAGAGGTACAAACCAGCATGTGGCAGGATTTTTACAAGCCTGTCGACATCAAACACCCATTGGTATTTCAGCATTTAGGGTGATTTTAAATCCCAGAAGATTTCCATCTGCTTCTTTAGGCACCTAGGTCTCGTTGTGACGTTAGCCTGCTTCTGAAACAAGAATTTCAGAGAGGAATAGAGCTTAATCACAATTTATTTTGGCTGCCTGGGCATTGGCATAAATACACATGATATTTTATGAACACGCATATATATATACACACTTGTACACACACACACATGCGGCACCCGGAGGCTTGCAAGCCATCGGGTAGCATTTTCAGTGGTCCCTAAGGCTACAGACACATAAGGGGAAGAGCAGATCACATGGTGGCAGCTCCCCACACACAAATAGACTGTGCTGACAGGCTGAGAGAAGAGACGACGGCAGCACATGGGAGAGCAGGAATTTGAAACTTGGGCCCTGGTTCACTCGCAGGAGAGCTCACAGATTTCAGTGCAAGGCCAGCGCACTGGCAGAAGCTGCATCACTGATCTGCCACTTTCTGAAGCCAGGGCAGCTTGGCTTATCAAAGAAATCCACAACATGTGTGATTTAGATGCCTTTGGGCTGCTGGAGATGTAATGTAATGTGGAAAGACTCCCCAAATAGAAACTTTTGAATTCCCATGCTTTGTATCGGAAACCTAATCATGACTGTGGGACTGTAAATTGCACTGAATTTAGCTGCTCCACGCTGAGCCAAAGTCTGTCCTCATAAGTCTACAGCTTAGACGGCTTTCATCTCAAGGTTAGTTTTTCTTTCACAATGAAAACATTTTCCCAGCATTAGCAAATGGATCCCATCTCCTCAGTTGCCAAATTGACGGTGTCTTCCTGATTAGATACCATTATTGCAGATTAATTATTTAATCCAATCTGATTGTCATGCCCATTGACTGTTTACTAGCAAAGGCTGCTTTCATTTCTCTCTTTAGATGGTATAATACTGCCTGAAAAACTGCATTTTGCAGATACTGATACCTATATATGTGGCAATACATGATTTTGAAACAGAACAGACTCCCCTCAGCTCTCTGTTGAATATCATTACTGTCATCAAAATACTGCTGTGGAATTTGACTATCCACTTCTTGTATGTTGCACTGCTCTGTCACACAAATCTGTAGTTAGGTAAACTCAGCAAAAATATATGCAAAATATTGACAATACAGAATTTTGCAACCATTTACACTGTCTGGTAGTATTTTCTACTTACTCTCCATATTTGCAAATGACTACAGGAGAGTTGAGAATCAAGATATTTATCATGATGATTGATGCCAATGAAAAAAAAAAAATTACATTTTAGTCATCTGCTAAAAAACTGTTCACCCTTGGTAAGAGGGTGATGTATTCTTTCAAGGCTACCCCAAGGAAAAGAACAATAGTTTAAAGTGTCATTGCTTCAATTGTTCTGTCATTCCTACAACTGGTAACTGTTGTGGTTGAAAACTGTTGTCTGGAAATTTTTCCTATAAAAAATGAGACTATGTCAAGAACAAGATTTGCCTAAGAAATGCTATTTTAGCTTCTTCTTTTTTTTTTTTTTCCTTAAATGGGATATCTTATATAAAATTAAATAAGCATTCTGGTTTCAGTGGGCTTCAAGATTTTCAAGACTTTTCATTCTATTTTATTCTTTTGTAACTATAAGCATTTGAGTGAACAGAACTGATTTTTTTTCCCATCCTCTGAATCATCAGAGAGTTCAGTAAGACTGAAAAGACAGAGTAACAAAAGGAGAAAGAAATTTTAAAAACCCAGCCAACAATCTAAGCTTTAAAAAGTCGAGTCCCATGGCTGAAAAGAGTAAACATTTTAAAAAAGAAAAAATAGATTATATTCATATTGTTAGTCTCAGTGACAGAAAAGGGGGGGAGGGTGTAATTAATATAAACATTTCCTGAATAATATGTTCCAATATAAATTTTTTTAAAAGGAAGAAAAATTTCTTATTTAAAGCCTGAATATGAGAAACTTAATAAGCATATAACATTTATTTAAATTTAGTTTCTCCATCAACTTTAACATTTGACTACAGAATTAAAACTTGTCCATACCTACCTCACAGGCATATTGTTAAAGTATTCAGATTTATAACACTCCAATAAAATAAGAAATTATGGTTTCCTGTCTATTATCAAGGGAAACATGATGACAGTAACAGCTTTGTGTGAATTAGGACTGCAGCATATGCCTTAAAATTAGAAAATGAATGTATTTTAACTCAGTTTTCAAAAGGACTTATTATTAATACGTTTCCTCCTTAGAGAACTACTTATGCCTGATTTCTTCAGACAATTTGGCACACCAATACAATTCTATTGATAGCTATTTCTTCATAAACAAGGATAGATAAATGCATCCTCAAGCACCTCATTATTTGCCTTGTACTCCCAACTCCTTTTACAAACTGTGACTCACCACTGTACCTTCAGTAATATTTTATGATTCTAGGTGGAGTGAATTCTATTTACTTCTCTCATTATAGTCTCCAGTTCTGACAAGTATTGGCCATATCAGACATTATCACCTTGTTTCTGGTGATGACAACGACCTAAGGAAGTGGTTTTATGTGGCGGAAATAGCTCTTATCTGTAATCATTTATGAAAACTGTGCAATTCAACTATTGACTTTATGACTATATTGGCTAAATACAACAGCAGGCTGTTGGAAAACAAGACTTCCCAAACATGCAATGGAAAACTCTGTCTCAGAGAGTCTCCTGAGGATCTCACTGCATTTATCATGGACAGCCAGTCCCATCTAGCAAGCTAGAAGTTAAAGGGCTTTGTGTGGATAACATTTGGTTAGATAGTTACCATTGTAAAGAGGAGAGTGTCTGTGGCAGATTCATGGAGAAAGCACCTGACAGAGAGCAAGCAGGAAGACCTTGCTGAAGGGTTTGAAGAAGGCAGTCTTTTCCTCTGCTTCTTTTCCCAGAGTGAATGGTCTCAAGCAAGGAGGATCTAGGAGAAGACTTTCTCTTACCTTACCACCCCGTTTTCTTAAATGAAGGTTTGGTAAGGTTTGCTTCAGTTTAGCTAGGAAATCTGTCTTGTCACCACTGACAAACACCATTTGCGTCTCCTGGGAAGGAGAAACATTTCCTGGGAAGGAGATGGTATCAGCCCCCACTGGTGAGACTGTGACTGAATCCAGGGTACACTAACTGGGCCTCAGTCTGATGCTGGGAGGATATAGGGAAGAGAAGAAACATGAGATCTGTGGGACCTGGAAGGAAGGGAAGAAACAATAAAACAAAAATACGGAGTAGGGATCACCCTGCCCTGCAGCCACATAGCCATGATAGCAACAATTGCCTGAAACCAAGAGAGAAGGTTTTGCTCATCTATGTTCTAGTCAAAGCCAGAAAAAAAATCAAACCAAAACAAAAATCCCCCAACCATCTCCTGTTAGGGGGTTGGGCTTTTTTCCCAGCTGATTTGACAGATAGCACTCAGCTAAAATTAATTTGCCACTCAGCTAGAACTTGAAATAAATATGCACTGGGCTACTCTAAGATTGACGTGAGATATGAGACATTCACTTTAACAGCCCTGAGAGAGACACTGGCCTTAGCCTCTTGTGACCTGCAGCACTGTAAGTCTACCCTCTGACCATTAGTACTGGTGGCTTATCAACTCCTTTTCAGCAAGAATTACTGTAGATTTAAGGACAGTGAACTGTTTCTCCTTGCCCTGAGGTTTTTGCTATGTTAATGTTAATGTTTCATATCCATTTTTTCCCACGAAATAACAACTTTTAGCTAGAAAAGCTTTTCTCTTGGATTAGATGCAGTTGGCGATGCCAAAAATAATAAGACGACTTTTAGATTAACAATATCTTTCAAAGAGTGAATCAGATGACTGATATCTTCATTTATTATAACCTCTGTTAGCTATTCCTGCTTATGAGAGAACATAATCTCCCTCTCTCATTTTATTTTTGGGAAGTTTAGCAGTGCAAGGATGCTCCCTTAGGATCACAAAGCAAACTTGGAAACCAGAGATGCAGGAGGAGTATTTGTTAAAAAGTATATAATTGTAAGTGCCAGTTTTTCTATAAAAAGGAAGCTGAGAAGCATGCTATGAATGTTCATTTGCAAAGTCTCAAGCTGTGACTGTGTAGCTGTGAATCTCATTCCACTATTGTCAAAGCACCGCATTGGTAATTGGCAAGAATGGATGGCTAGCCACATACAAAGTAACAAAAGTTACAAGATCAGCAGCAGCTAAATATACTTGCTGTTTCTACAAAGTGTATAATCTACTTTTATTCTTTTTCCTCCGAGAGCTGCGTGATAGGTGATGAAGTATAAAGTTGGGGAATAAAGTGAAAGTGCAATCCCCATGACTTAAAGCTGGAATACAAGCCCTCCGCTTTGACCTTCTTTCTGCTATTCAGCAGACCATAGCACTGCAAGAGGGGCCGAAGTGACAACAGCATCCAGGGAGCCTTCATCAGCGTGTTACTCGGCAAACCCTTCAGGGACAGCCAGGTGCCCAGATGTATTAAATCACACAGTGGTATCTGCAACCAATGCTCCCCATGGGAAAAGCGTCACCAACTGGGAGAGGGAATGTGGAAGGAAATTTTTAATAATATTATGAGGCACAGTACGATGTAACGTGACATGACACGCAACATGATGGACTGGAACTTGGTGTAACAGCAGCTATCTAGGGGGTAGGAATGTCACCTCAGCAGCAACCCAGACTGCAAAACATCTGCTATAAATTCCTGTAATGTATGAAAGATGCTGTGAGCAAAAAGATTTTACCCTCCTTTTTTTTTTTTTTTTTGCAACAGCTGGGAATCATTTGACATTTAGGCAATAGCATAATAAAAAATAATAAATAATAATTTCGCTAGAGCCTGTTGGATCCTTTAATAGATGCAACACTTGAGCTGCTAGTGTCCCTTGAGCATTTCTGAAATGTTATCAGGAAACACAGGTAAAAGAAGATCCCATTGGTAGCTCTAAATTTCCTCTAATGATTCCCGATCCAGATAATTTGCTTAGATTCATCACCTTTAGTATCATAAATCAAACCTTGATGTGATTTTAAGTCCCTTAGCTACCCACACAGAAAAGATATTGCATTAGAATGTTTTCTGTTGCATTTTATCCCTTCCTGTTCCAAGAAGTTTGGCAGAAATCAAAGCAAGTTTTGAAATTATAGGGAATTTGAAAGTGGGGGGGGGTTCAGATGTTGAAACAGCTCAGTCTTGTCCTTTATTTTGGTGGAGGATCTGAAGGAAAATGTTTCTGATTTGAAGGGGAGGAGGACCTCATTTTGTGGTGTCTGAAAACTTGAGAGAGTTGGTTGGAGGCTTAAGATATACAAAGATGGTTTCTCTGTAACAAAATGGGAAAACTTTGAATTTAATTTCTGGTTATTTTATACAAAATTAACTTTCCAAGACATGGGTTGTGCCATGCTAGCTATGGTTCTGGAACAGTAAATTGTGTGTGGATGGAAAAGGAGGAAACCACTAGTGGTAGCACCATGACTGGGTGAGAAGAAAGGCACCACAAAAAAGTCTGTGGAAGCACACCTAGGAATCCTCTGACCTAAAAAGGGTGCTTCTAGAAGAAGTAGGAGTACTAAGACTATGAAAGAAGTTTTCATTGTGCAAGGAAATGTGGATATTTCAAACCTTGTTTCATTTTGAACATGCCAAAACCAAAACTGGTTTAAGCCACAAATGAATGAAAAGTACATATCCATGCCCCAAACCTCTGATTTTGGCTCAAAACTGAAAGTCTGCATCTTGATTTTAGCCCTTCTAAACTTTCTAACCTCACACACAAATGTAGTGCAAAACCAAAACCCACTGTTTTCATCTTATTGTTTTTCTTTCTAATGGTCTCCCAGTACTAGCCTTAAAGCTTAATTTTCTCAAGTATAGTGAATGTCAGAACATTTTCAAAGACTTTCATTTTCAAGTTGTGTGATTCAACAGCCTGCATTTTGTTGATAAGGCGAATGGGTTAAACACTTGTCTGAGGTTGAAAGACAAGGGGATCTATGGAAAAAAAAGGGGACAGTTGCCTTCACCCATCTGATCTGGAGCTGAAGGAGCCATCTGGAGCCACACAGAGAACGACACTGAGGAACAGCTTCTTTTGAGAGAAAGTGGAAGCAACATCCTCTCTGAGCATTGCTTTCCAAAAGGGACTCCTGCCCTGTCCGGAGTAGTCCTGTGAGGATGGCAGCAGGTGAGGCAGGAATATGATGCATAAGGGGGAGTGAGAGAGACATTGATAAATGTTTTCCAGGTCTAGAAAAAGAAAGTTTGAGCAGATGTGCTGCTCTCTGCCTGACAAGGACATTGCAGGGGCAAAGCCCCAACCCAAGTGGTGCGCTCGTCCAGTTGACTGGACTATTTCAGATGGATTATTTTAGAAAGACAGTCTTGCTTTGCAAAAACAGCTGCTGGCTATCTCCACTCCCCATGAAGAGTTAAGTCCTCATTTCAGAGCAGCTGTATGCAGGTCTGCCAGGGCAAATGAGGGGGCAAGGAGGCAAGGGAGCCCAGGAGCAGGCTGTACGCATGGTTGCTGCCCCAAAACCCTACCCCTGGGGCCTCAGCAAAGCCCAGCTGCATCTAAGATAATAGGTACGTGTCAGTGCTTGCGAGTCAGTGCCTCGGAGTCATGGTCTCTTGAATCTCCAGACCAGGGAGCTGCTCTAAATACAAAATGGTTCCTCTCCACCCTGAACACAGGACGGGGATGGATGCAAATCTGCCTCTCATTTCAGTCAGCGGCAAGGCCGGCAGAGGCAACGGTGAGTGGGTGGCAAAGCGCTAGACTGAGGTGGACTGAGAGGTTCCCGAGGCCCAGGAGCCACGGGAAGAGTGGGGGGAGCCATCCAGAGCCGGCACCTCTCGCGAGAGAGGCTGACGTGATGGGGGCGTTGCCAGGAGCAACCGCGGGAGATTCAAACGGCCCTGAGGAGCACCAGTGGCCAGGAGCGCGGCGAACAGGAGGGGCAAACAGGGCGTGGCACGGCAGAAAGGGCGTGGCGTGGCAGTTCACGTAGGCAGGGAGTGTGGGCAGCGAGTGTGGGCAGGGGATAGCCCTCCTCTCCCTCTTCTGAGCTAGAGAAGGCTACTCAAGTGGGGGCTTCGGCCCAGAGGGAGACCCAGGTATGGTTGCCACTCGGGGGAAAACCATGGTTAGGAAAAATGTGGCGGCGCAGACAGAGCTCCCATGTAAACACGCAGCTGTCCAGGTCTCTGGCTGCGGGGAGTGCCTGAGTCTATCACTGGTGACGGAGGGCAGAGGGGGCACCTCTTGTGTGAGGTGTGACCAGGTGGGTGATCTGCTCAGCCTGGTGGCAGAGCTGAAGGAGGAAGTGGAGAGGTCGAGGAGTATCAGGGAGTGTGAGAGGGAGATAGATTGGTGGACACACACCCTGTCATCCCTGAGGCAGAGGCAGCAGATGGAGGGTCCGCAAGAAGCAGAGGTTCCCCTGCCCTCTTGCCACCAGGCAGGAGGAGACCTAAGTGATGGAGGGGAATGGATACAGGTCCCTGCTCGGGGAGGCAGCTGTATCCCCTCCCGGTCTCCCTCACCTTCCCAGTTGCCCCTGCACAACAGGTATGGGGGTCTGGAACTTGAGGACCAGGTCAGTGAAGATAAGGGTACAGATGAAGCCCTATCTAGGGAGATGCCTAGGCTCAGTTGGGCAGCCCCATGCATTCTCACATCTTCTGAAAAAAGAAAAAGGAGGGTAATTGTCTTAGGCGACTCCCTCCTGAGGGGCACAGAGGGCCTGATATGCAGACCTGACACAGTTGGTAGGCGAGCCAACTAGGGGAGGAACCTTGCTAGATCTATTGTTTACGAACAGGGAAGGGCTGGTGGGAGGTCTGGTGGTCAGAGGCTGTCTTGGGCTTAGTGACCATGAAATGATAGAATTTTCAATCCTTGGAGAGGCAAGGAAGGTGGTTAGCAAAACCACCACTATGGACTTTCAGAGGGCAAACTTTCGCCTCCTCAAGGCACTGGTTGAGAGAGTCCCCTGGGAGGGCGTCCTGAAGGGCAAAGGGGTCCAGGATGGATGGACATCCTTTAAGAAGGAAATCCTGATGGCTCAGGACCAGGCTATTCCCATGTGCCGCAAGTCAAACCGCCGAGGAAAACCACCAGCCTGGCTTAACAGGGAGCTTTTGCTAGGAGTCAAGAAAAAAAGGAGAGTTTATCACCTCTGGAAGGAAGGGCGGGCAACTTGGGAGGAGTACAG
>JAVJGG010000009.1:11681840-11710791 GCA_035590195.1 Aviceda cuculoides | reverse complement strand
GTCTAGTGGGCATGGATGACGGTTGGACTCGATGATCTTGTAGGTCCTTTCCAACCTAAATGATTCTGTGATTCTGTTCTGTGATTCTTACCCGCCATGTGCATCTGTGAATGCAGCCGGGGTGTGCGGTGTGGTCCAGCCAGTTTGAAGGGCTCTCAACTAGCCCTGCTTAAATACGGGCTTGTATATCCCGCATGGAGCAGCCATCCCTCATTCCTCCTCCCCAAAATCTGTTTAACCAGTCAATGACCTCCTGGCAGCACTGTTAGTCTTGGCAGTGGCTTGGGAGGAGACCCTGGGAGTAACACCTACATCAACAACACAGTCACTGTCCTCTCCTTCCCCCTCTCCTCCCCACCAACCAAATTTTTATTCCTAAAGCTTTTCTACTGCTTTCTGGTTTGGTTTTCCAATAATCTCCCCTTCCTCGTTGGAGTGAACTGATCCATTCAGAAACAAAACCCCCAAAGAGTTAAACAGTAATTATTGAACAGGCCAAGGCACATGGATCTACACCTAAAATAACATAGCTGTAAAATACTTCTGTCCCAAATCCACAAGTACTGCACAGCCTATTTTGAATAGTCTCCTGATAATTTTGTGCATTTTAGAGGGCAAGGTAAGGTTAGGCAGGCCTTTTGCAGATCACAGTGAGTAGCAGCAGATTAGCTGACAGAAAAGGCTGCATCTCTTCAGCACTAATGCCTGGACACTGCAGAACACATCTGTTTTTTAAACAAGAAGTATTGGTAAGGGAAAGTCTAGCAGCATTTGGAAGGAGCAGAGAGACACATATTGGGGAATTTCACTGAAACTCTTTGCTTATTATTCCTGTGCATTTCTCTGTGCTGTCGAACTGCTGTTTGGAGCTTCATTTTGGGAACTGCATAGAGCAAGACAAGGCAGAGGAGCTGACAACCGCACAGGCAGGCTGGCACACTGCGCAGCAGTAACACACCCTCTCTACCAACTGCTGGTTCTCCTGGACTAGTCACTTTTTTCAGCATAGCCCCACAGTGATGCTTCACTGTGCACATCATACAGGATAATCTGGCTGGGGTGGCTTACCTCAGATACCCACCTCCATTGAAGCCCATGGCAAAACTACCACACATCTTCCCTTGTGTCTCCCTGTGAGCAATATGAAAGCACAAGAAGGCCAAGCCATTCCTTTAACCCAATTTCCACTTCTTTTCCTTTTAGTAAGTATACATACATGCTGTTAATAATGTTTTCTTGGTTATCTTTCTGTTCCTTATCTTCATATTTTTCTACCAGGACTTTGGTGTTTTTTGTTTTTTTTTTTTTTTTTTCCCCTTTAAGTCAATAAAAAATGATACTATTGGAGTTGGGTTTATTTCACTTTCAGAAAAGTGAAGCACACTGCAGAGAATATATGCAGTTGGACTCGTGTGGCTGTAACTCACACACACACAGACCATTTCTCCTGGGAACTGAAATGCTTTTACCATGTGTTGGGTGACAAAACACATTAGTGTATTCCTTATATAGAAACACCATATACCACTGTGCTTTAAGCATAATTGGGAAGGAACATTGTAATATGAGCTCTAGAAAGTTGGACTCAGATGAGTGAGCATTAATTGTTCCCAAGGAAAGGACTGAGATGAGATTTGGCTTCTACGTTATGTTCTAGTAGAGATGTAGCAGGCAGCTTGTATTTGCTTTGGGAAGTTTGGCATGTTCCATTCAATTGCAACTGACTTTATAGAAATACACGTGTATCCTGCATAACATCAAGGAAATCTGTATTTAATGAAAGCAAGGCTGCATGTGCACATACATGGGGAAAAAAGGATGAAAATAGAGGCAGGACTGCAACTGTGCTTACGATCGGGCAGCAGGTGAACTCTGAGACAGAACATCTGCTCACCAGAAGCTGTCTTCACCCCTTAAATTCATATGTCTAGATCCCCTAACCTAATGGCATAAGAGAAATGTTTCCTGTCTTATAGGGAAGTAGATGCACATGCCACTTGACAAGCAGATGCCTCATGGTCCCATACATACTCCATGTAACCACATTCTTTTACAGCTCAGAGATAGAAGACTCGGAGGTAAGTCTTTTGTTGCTCTTTTTTTTTCTTATTTCACCTTTGGATCAGCCTTTGAAAGAATAAAGAGCTTCATTCCCAGTACCTCTAATTGCAATGAAAAGCTAAGAACATTAGGCCCTTGGGCCCAATCCTGCAACTGGCTCTTAGAGAGCAGCCCACCTTAACTGCAGAAAGCCTTGCTTAAAACCAGGATAACAGCATTACCAGAAAGGGGAGCTGGACTCTGAGTGGGTGAATGGATCCAGGAAATTACTTGTGCCAGGAACCTGGCATTTATAAAGCTTGACCTGCCCTAGCACAGTGTCCTGTGTGAAGTGCTGAGGCTTGTGAAGGCTTTTAAATCTGTCTTCAAGGAATAGCACTAATATCAGTCCTTCCAGCTCCGCAATAACCAGAAGTGAAAGACTTAGTAGCTTAATAGCTTGCTTATGAGTCAGGCTGGGCTCCTGTGCCCCCCACGTGTGGCCTCAAGCTACAGCCCGGCACGGACAAAAACCAGACTTTCTTCAGTTTTCTTTTCCTACCCATCACAGAGGCTTCTGGAGAGGCTTCAAAAAATACAGGAGCAGGAGCAACAAGCTGAACAATTTTCCGACTCACCTTTCTAGAAGCGCTCATGCTTTGACAGCAAAACTGGTCTGGAACCACTGATGTACGCTTGTCTTTTGTGAGGTGTCTGGGAGATCTGGGCATAAAATCCAGGGCATGGCTGTGCATTAAGCAGTACCATTTTCACCTCTCTCTAGCTCTCTGTGGTGCAGCAGCTTCTTTCTTCCTCGTTGCTTTAAGTGAAAGGAGAAATTACTTAGCGCTTTCTCTTGACATTTGGGTTGTAAAGATTTATTTTTTTAAAACATCTATTGCTACATATGCTTCACTTTTCTGTTTTCTTCACCTTCCCCCAATTATTTTGAAAAGAATTGCCATGGCCACATTCACTTAATATTCCTGGTATTTTGGGATTCCAGACTTTAAAATATAAGTCTCAAATACCAGCATGAGCTTCAGACAATGAAATCATTAGCTTGAAAGAAAGAGCTCAACCTGTCCATCAGCAGTAACGTTTGCTACATGACAGAATGCATAGAACTAGGTATACAGGAAATAAAATGGTTTTTTTGGAAAGCAGGAAATTACCACAATGGCATTTATTAAAAAGTTAAGAAAAGGAATAAATAAAATGTATTTGTTGGAACATTCTGAGTATGGTGATGGGCCGGTGAAGTATTTTCATTGATCAAGAACACTGTAATGTGGTCAGGGTGTAAAGGTAACCCAGCTCAGGGCATATTTGTCCAAGAAAGCATTTAGTTTGGAGATACTATTTCTGAATGACTGGTTGGTGTTATAACTGCTTCGAGCTTCTAATTGTTTTCTAGCTTAATTGAAATGACTTCTTCACAGGAAAATACTGGTTTCTTGTGCATCTATACCATGGTGTAATTTAAGAACAGGTAAAATTGAGCTCCAAATCAAAGTTTAACACAATTACTCCTTATCTTGCTAATACATTCTCATGAGTTGAGTATTTCCTGCAATGAACACTCATAGCTCTTGCCCTCTCAGTGGGACTACAGCACTCAGGGGTAGCTCAGCTTTTTTACAACAGAACTGGACTGAAACCACGTCTCCTCTCTTCTTCCTATCACACTTTAAGGTCCTGATCCACAGCAGTATTCAAACCTAACTTTGAATATCTGAGTAATTTCATTGTCTCCATCGGCAGCGCTGTCTAGACTGAGTTCTTCATGCTACCTACAACCATACACTGTTATTCCACATCAAAATAGACGATTACTGTCATATTATGAAAAAAGAAACCCCTAAAATATATAAATATGAAATAATAAAAATACGCCTGACTTTTTCTCTGGATATGAATCTACACACAACTGCTATGGCATGTGAGAGTATCTCCATCTCTGTGTTGCTGCAGTAAAGAACTATAGGAGTAATGCTTGACTTTCTTGCCGAAGGTTAGAGACAATTGTCATTACCTCATCCTCCTTCATCTCGCCCACTGTTATAATTCTCCCTCAGGAGAAGAAGCAACGAGGGCTGACATACCTGTTGCTCAGCACTGACAGATGTCTCTGCTATTATTACAAGCTTAATCATAATTCGGTTGCTCGCAGTATGTTTCTGTGTCTTATGCTGGATCTAATGAAGCTGCAGATACGTTGAAAGAAAGCAGAAAAAAATATCAAATTTGTTTTGCAGATCGGTTGGTGTCAATAAATATCCAGATTTTTTTGATTCGTCTGAGTAAACTTAATTCATGTGTTTATAAATGCCAGAAGCAGAGGACATTCTGAGTGCAAAGTATTGCAAGCTGGGAAAAAAGGCACCTGGTGACTTGGCTGTATGGCCAATTTCCTCAAGCCGCTCGTTATTAGCCCTGTGCTCCTTCTGACCTTTCCTGGCCCTCTCCTGAGCAGAAATGAGAATACAGTGGGAGGTTGGGTGCTTCCTCATCACTCTCAGCCTCCACTTGCTCACTTGTTTTCAGCTGCAGTGTGAGTCAATTTGGGAGGAATGTTTCTTCCTATTAGAAAGCAATCATTAAGGAAAAATTAGGTAGGTTACACAGTTGTGTAGGGTATAATGATCTGGATGAATATAGTAAGGTCTCTTGGCAGCTGAGATGGTAAAGTTGCTTTTAAGGTTTGCCTGCTGCAGATTTAAAGCTGCGGTTACAAAGTCTCTGGTATGGGGAAGCGGATGTTTTAAGAAACATGCTGAGGGGATGCAGCCCCCTTTAAAATACATTTTTCCAGTATATGGTCACACATCACTTGCCACAACCCCACTATTTTGGGGACAACTATGCAGGACAGAAAACTGTGCTTTATAGTCATACACAGAGACATACATCCATGGTAGGTGGCCTCTGGCTGGCTCAGAGCTCTGCCCAGCTTCCTGAACAGTAATGTCTCTTACTGCCTGGTACAGCCAGCCCTGCCCACCCCTGCTCTCCCATGTCTGCAACATGAAGCCCTTTGTGGAAGGAACTCTCTTTTTCTTGTTCTTCTGCATTAGCATCCAGCCCTCCGCTAGGACGTGAGGTGATGCAAAGCCTTTCCTTTTCCATATCTGATGGGAACAGATCCACAGCCGTGGTGCAACCACACGCAGGTCTGACTCGGTGAAATGTTGAATTATGGATTAATTATTTCAAGTAGAGAGGGGAAGACATCACAGATCCCCTGGGAAAGGGTGTGACTGGGATGAAGGCACTGGATTTGTAAACTGCACAGGGTCCACAGGCTGGAGGTTACATCCTCCTGACACTAAGCATTCATGCAGACAGCTTGAAAGCAACATAGTGAAAGCAGTGAATGACATAATCAAATAACTCTTAAGATTTATCTAAAGCGTTTTGTCATTTTTAGAATAAAAATAAGAGATTTGTGCATTACTAGCCAAAGTGGGTAAAACTACTGCTACAGTCCTGCCCTTCCCTTTTCTTCCTGAGTTCATCTTCTCATATCTTTCCTTTTTATTTAAATAAGTCTATGACCACCTCTTCCTGTTAAAATGGGAATAAGATAGCAATTGCCAATGAACTTAGAAAGTACTTTGGAGCAAGAAGAGAAAGTGGGATTTTGAAAGAAGCATAAAGGATTTTAAGATGGCATATTACTCCACCTGCTTTCCCCTGAGAAATGGTCACCTTCCCATAGTCCTTCTTGTACTATCCAAGGCAATGCATGGGAAAGATAACTGCTAAATTCATCTCGATCTTGTAAAGCTTAACTATGTGTCTTGGTACTGCTCCTCCCTAAAAGTCTATATGGTAGCTTCTTACTGACTATGAAAGGAAAAGTCACTTAAGGCAAACTGGATAGGGAGCAGCAGAATAAAATGCACATATATGGCTTAGCTGCATTTGTTACCATGATCATCTCTTGTTGCTATGGAGAAACAGGTTTTATATATGTGCCAGCAAAATCAGGTAATTCGGTGCCAAGCAATTTGCAGAGATTTCAAAGATGAGTGTCAGAAGTTTCTCTCCTAAATGGGGGATTTTGAGGGAAAGTGGACATTCATCTCCCTTTGTCAATTTAAGGTTTGCTCAGTCATTTGAAATCACTAGATCTTCGGCACACCTAACATAATTAACTCCGCCTGAAGTAATTATAATGAAGTCAACACAACACAGAATTCTCAAGTTTATGACATCATGCAGCTATTGTGGTGCTAATTTTTTTAATTTGATAATGTATTCCAGCAGATGCCACATATTAGAGCTCTTCTTTTCTGTCTCCTAGCATTATCTAACAGAACAAAAAGAGGCAAAAGGCAATATGGAAGACTGCCAGGGAAAAAAAAGAGAAAAGCAGTAAAAGACTACCTAAGGAAAGTTAACAGTGCACTATCACAGTGGATACAGAGTATTCAAAAGCCACTGATCACATCCTCTGATTTCATGACATTTATGTGGGATTTCTTAAAATGTTTTTTTTTAGCTTTAAGGTTCATATTTTCAAACTTCCTTCACACCTTTAGAGCAGAAGTGATTTCTGAAAATATAAATGTTCTACAAAGTAATACCCCCATGAAGAATTTAAAAAAAAAAAAAAAAAAAAAAAAAGACCTTAGTGCTACCAGCTCCCCAAGAGTTATGGTAGCTGGCAACCCTGCAACAACAGCTGTTGAAGGTGAAGCACCCAGCAAGTACCATCATCAGCAAAGAAAATGTGGTATTAATGCAGATCCAGTGTCAAGTATTCCCTGGATTTCAGGAGGTTGGCAAGAAGTGGACTCAGGTGCACTGGAATTTGTGGTGAAAAGAGACTGATGCAGTGTACAAGGCTGTTTTGTAGGCACTGTTAATTTAAAAAATGTTACAAGAACACAGGAGGGTACATTCTACCTAAATTTCTAGCAAATTTCTACCTGAAAAATGCAGAGTTATTTTTACCCACATTTTTCTTTATCAATTTACCTCTGAGTTGGGATCAGTAGGAAAATGCCTTTAACAATAGGCACAAGGAATGCCGTTCAGTACATAGCACAGTGGTCTAATCTCCTGCCAGAGTCCTGCTCCAACAAAACTAACAGGCTCACAACCTTCTGTCTTCCAACACTGCATCTTATGATCCCGTCTACTATCAGCCTGAGCCATGCCATAGCTTGCTAAATCAATACTTACACTGGCTGACTGAACAAGCCTGGAGCTGACTACAATGCAGAAGAGATCCTACCAGGAGTGTGACGCTATTGCATTAAGCACAAGGCGTTCAGTTACCTGCATCCCATCCACTAAGGCTCCATTGAGCCCTTTGGAGGGCTGAGTGGCTGGGGTGAAGTGGCTGCTGTTGCAGTAGGACAGTTGAAGTACCCACAGCAGTTACTTGCTTATCAAAACTAAAATTCACTTTTTTCCCCTGTATTTTTACCAATGACTTAATCTCACTTCTCTGCTCATTTTCTCCACAGCAAACACCCCTCCCAGGGAAGGACTGGCATCACTAAACAAAAGCAGGGAGCAACTGGCACCAAAGGGCCCTGTGCTCACACTAATTTTCCAGGAAAGGTGGCAATCACCATTTTGGTTAATACCAAGGCCGAAGGAGGACATCTGAAGATAAAGTCTTGGTTTGGAACAAAGACAGAAATAAAACCGGATCTGGCACCCCAATGTATGCTACTGATAGCAATCAAATTAAAGAAGTATATTTTCCTTATCAGTTTATCCAACTGACTACTGAGTTAAATATACCTGTTGTTTTCTGACATTTGTGTGAGCTGTCATCTCGGGCATGTATTTCAGCAGCATTACTAGTTCGATATTCAGAGCTGCTTTACTATAGTGTGCATCTGAATGCATACTTGAATTCTAAATAGGTAAACATTTAATAAAAAAAATCTCCACTCTAAGAAGTAGAATGACAGTAAACAGAAAACAAGAATCAAACCCCAGAGCTGCCCTCATAAATCCCCTCAAACTCTATAATGACCTGGTGGGCGATCGGTGGTTACATTACGTACATTTGACAGCTCAATCTAGTTCCCACTGGACCAGACTACTCCCAGTAGATTTCCACTCCCTCTGCAACTTTGGCTCCTGATCTCCAGTTGCTGCAGCAGCTCCTACATTCCCAGCACTGCACTGGAGCATCCCTCCAGCTCCCTGCACCACAGCCCAGATGTCAGCAGTCCTTTGCTGCTTCCCACCCTCAGCCCCACAGCACTATCAGACGATGTGACTACATGAGGTGAGGGGAAGAGGGCATTGCAGCTGCTCTCCACTGAAGGTTCATCCATAACTCACAAGAATCCCACGGTGGGAAATAAAGCACTAATGCAGGGCATACAGAAAACATTGTCTAGCTCAGACAGAAGCTGTGGGCTTGGTGCAGGAATTGGCGGGTGAAATCCTATGTCCAGTGTTATGCAGGAGCTCAGACAAGATAAATGGTTCCTTTGCACCTTTGTATCCCTGAATCTATAATTGAGCACTTTGCTGGTAGTACAGCAAACTCCCATAGCAAAGATCTCTTCTTGAAAGAAGATCGCAAGATCTTCTCTTGAGAGAAGATCTCTTATCAAGAGAAGTCTTGTGCAAGGAAGTCCAGTGCAAGAGCAAAGGCATCCTAGTATTACCAAAGGATACATTTTCCTAGGTAAAGAAAAGACTCTAAACCAAGATTAGTAAGACACTTGATGTTTCCTGTGGGAATTCCCCCTTCCCATTCCTTACTCCCACCAAGTTTATCCAAGATATAATTAGAGGAAGTGATACATATTTAATTACATCAGTATCTCTGTGGGAACTGAATGACTCTGGAGATCATTTCTGGTGATGGGAAATGGAGAGTTTCTCTGCTTCTACTTATCCCAGACAAGCATCGTAACTTGCTTTCATGAGAGAGCAAGTAAGCGACCTGAAGAACTTATAGCTATTTGGATGTGCAGTTCATGTCACCTACCACCCCTCCTCTAACTCATTGTCTCCAGGCCACCTTGACCTTCTGCCTTATCACAAAGGACTTCTGCCTTATCATTGTATGACTGACAGATCCTATCACATAATGAGCACAGATCTGGTCACATGTTGTTGGTACAAGCAGGGCCCTGCCACACAAAGGGTACGGAGCACGTGACAGAGGCTTTTTAGCCATATGCCAGATAGTATTTGTTTATGTGGCGGGAAGAAATACAGGATCCCAGGAAAGAGAGGCAGTTGCATAAAAAGGTGGCAAGAATTGCTTCTAGCCCACCAAAAAGTTATTCACCTTGCATCCTGTGTAACAGATATCTAGCCATCCCTTCTCAGGGCTGGACACCCTGATATAAGGCCAGTGATTGGGCTGTAGCATGGAAGATGTTTTGAAAATCCAATCTGGTTGCTTCAAATGAGCCCCCTGGCTTGCAAAGCGCGTACAACATGGCTCCACCGAGCCACGATGAACACAGCACACTCAGTTAGTTTTACACCTCCCTTCTCTGACATGAAGCTCTGCTGAATACTTGGGGTGAGAAAAGTGGCCGTATCACGGCCAAGGTTCTCACCTGCAGGCCTGATTAACACCTTGACAACACAAAACCCAGGTTTACGACTGCTCCGTGAGCAAGTCAGAAGTGTGGCCGTATATCGCTGGTTGGCCTTGGCTCCCTCCTGGCCACCAGGTTCAGAGGACACAGAAAGAGATGTTGCTGAAGTAAGAGGGCAGCAGTGCTTTAATGATGAAGAGGAGCCAGGTACAGTTCCCCGCTGCCAGGGAAGGCAGTGCAAGCGTGGAGCTCTGGAAAGAAGGACATTTGAACTGCCCTGCTCCCAAATGCTATTTCAGACATGACTGGGTTAAACTCCCGTGGAAGCCATGTCCTTAAACCAGGCAAAAGGAGGAACTACAGTTGTTGGGAGCAAGAAAGGAAGCCATTGTTTGACAAGTTAGAGTGTGTATCTTTCTCTGAGACACACAATTAGTATTATAACATCCACTATGAATAAAATTTACATACACCACATAAGTTCGACTAATACTTCTTCAGAAAATCGTAAAAGCATTTTCACTCCTATGGAGCTTTCATGCCCTCTGATCTCACCCGCGGTCAAACTGCTTGACACTTCTCTACGCAGGAGAAATCACATCTTCGCAAGACCTACAAGCCTACACTGAGATCAGGACCAGCCTGGAGCTTACTGAAACAAGATCTTCACACAAGATGTGCTTAAAAAACACTAGCTGCCACAGGTGACAAAAATGCAGGAATATTTATGTAAACTTCTGTAATACCTCTTGACTTGGGCACTTGCACTCCTGTCCTTAGTGGAAGTTCAGCACCTTCCCGCTGAAGCACACTATATTATTCAGCAATCACAAAACAGAGGGAGAGAGAAAAACAATGTTATTGCTCCCAAGGCTGGGTCAGGTCACCACTTTAAAAAATCACCACTGCATTACCAGGAGTGCAGACAGGACAAAAGCAGTGTCCAAAGTTATAACAGAAAGAGCAACTTGGCCCAGTCAAAAGCACTCGGGAATAGCTCAGAAGCCTCCATTGTCATTCAGGTGCATTTCAGAGTATGAGTTAATTAGTAGGAGGCTTTCAGAAAAGAATTGAATCCTTTATTGGCAGTTCTCGATGTGAAAGCCCTGTCCCCACAGCTGAGAAAGTGACTCAGAAATTAAAATGAGAAAGAGACAGAGAACTGCCACAAAATCCAACTCCCCCTCCACCACCAACCCATGAAGCCAGTCAGTCAGCAAATTCTTTTAAATGTTATTGGTCACATACCATTATGTAACTAATATCATGTCATATTACTCCAAACTGCACCCTGTTGTACACCTAAGTGAGAGAGCATCTCTTAATGTAATGCAGAGTGGAACAAATACAGGAAGAAAAGATACTGACTTATGGATTACATGCCTGCTACCAAGTTACGGAGTGATTATCCAAACTGATTCGTATTTTTATTTTTAATACGATTATATTTCCTGCTTCCTTCACCCTCCTCCACATTTTTCCCTACAGCTCAGATGCTTTTTCTTAAATTCATGAAACAGATGCAAAAGCTGATATTTCTCTGCCCACATTTCTCTTGCAAAACCCCTGCAACCTTGTGCTTAATGAGGAGGAGTTTTAATAGAAGGATAGAGATGTTAAATTGGCTAACAGAGAAAAAAAGAACTGGATAAGAAAAAGATCAGGTTTCCGTGGAAACAGAGCCACATCCTATAATACTCTTGACTTTATGCATTTATTTATTTCAGCTATATCCGTTTCTAAGCAATAGGTTAAAAAAATGTCCAGGAACTCAGAGTTGAGAAAACTCTGTTTTTAAACAGGGGTCCAGACCTTCAGCTGCTATAAATCAGTAGAGCTTTGCTGAAGTCAGCATGGCTAATGGCACCATCATGATTTACACCACTTAAGGATTTGGCCCAAGTGCCCCACAGAGAAATTAAGCATATGAATATGAACTGTGAGACAAGAGATTAGTCAGGAGATCTGCACAATAAGGAAGCTACCAGAAACCACCGCATGGGGTTATATGGAGGTTGCATATAACTGCCCTCCCTTGAGGTAACTTTTCAGAAAGAATAGTTTTTATGTAGGTCCCCTGATTGTACAAGGAGGGTAAGGGAAGGTGCAGACCTCAGAGTGCAGGTAGAAAGGCAGCAGGCAAGTCTGGCTAGCCATGCAAAAGACAACACAGGGTTAAGTTGGCTTGCACCTTCATTTTCCATCCTAGCCCTAAAATATCTTTGAAGAAGAAGGTGAAAATGTTCTTATGATTTCAAAGATATGTTGATGGAACTGATTTCAGTTATCCATTAATGTCAGTTGCACACGTATTTCTCCCTAAGCATTTAATGGCATGATATGGTATTTCATGAGGAGCAACGTATTTCAGTTTTACTTGGCAGTTGGTGCAGCACTGCATTAGACAGAGGCACTCAGAAGAGACTTTGGAAACTGCAGCACCAGGTCGACGAGTTCAGCAGGGTTTTAAATTTCCTTCTGCAGAACTAAAACAGAAACAAAATCTAGTTTTGCTAGAACTGAACATGGCCAAAATCTGACACCAGAACTGTTTCCCACTGCCCATGTTTGAGGCCACAAAATGGATCTCATGCCCCATGTGAGGTTTTTGCAGCTGAGCTTTATTTTCCCAATGAGCTCAAACTTAAGCCCAGCTCTGCTGAGAAAGTTGATTTTTGGAGTCTTTGAAACCTAGCTCCAGATCTAAATCGCCTGACTCTGGCCTGTCTCCTGGGTACGTGTGAACTATTTGGCCACCTAAATGTAGGAGGAAGCAATGTAGTGTAAGGGACATTGATCTTTAAGATGCATGATGAGCAGCAATCTTTCTCTTCACATCCAGACTTGTCTATCTTTCTATGCACGGAGAGCATAGTGAGAGCATAGTCTTTTTTTCACCCCAATTCATCTGGCAGAACTTGGAGGCTTAGTTTGATCTGAAAAAAGAATATGAAAGACTTTTGACTTATCTCCTCACAAACGAGGAAGAGTGATTTCTTACAGCTCCATAAACCAGAAACCTACAACCGGGAAAGGATATACATCCTTATGCTGTCACTTCAGGGCTCAGTTTTCTCAAGCACCACGACTCACCCTACTGCAGTGATGGTTGTTTATCAAGGACATTAGTGTCACTGCAGAAGAGACCCCAAGAAAGTATTTGCCCTAAAATCCCAACTGCAAAATAGTGGGCACGGCTCACCCTGTCAGTCAGCCTGGCTGTCTGATATGGTTTGCTGAGCCCGGCCAAGGTGGGAGCCCCGCAGAGCCCCCCACAGCCTGCTCCTGTGCTCCTGATGGCAGCAGGGGCTGCCTGCTCCCGCTCCTCCAGCAAGACCCGGCTGCACTCTCCTCACTGCCTGGCAGGCCAGCTATCAACACCCTTTATTTAAACAAGCCCCCTTGCAGATCTCGAGCACATTCCTTTTAGTGTTTCCTTCTGACAAGAAGGTGAAGCATCTCTCACGTGTGGCAATGAAGGCGGTGTCCACCGGAGAGGCCGGAGGGGCCAGGCAGAAGGAGAGACACCTCGCCCTAGAAATCAAAGGGCTTGTAGGAACATTGCAAACCACCACCTCAGCCACATGCAGGCAGGACTTGAGTTTTTTTCCTGGCCACTTCCTCCCTGTGATCAAAAGCGACAAAGAATTCCCTTTAGCAGAAAAGGCGTGTGAGCGGTTTCCTATTGACTGGCTGCCTCAGCTACTGTCTCCTGTTCTGTGTTTCATCACTTCAGGGGGGAGAGGGGGAGACAAGGAGAGAGAGAAAATCCTGAGGAAACCCTACCCATATCATTCTCTCATTAAAACTTTGGATTTTATTTGTAAAACTGCATTATCTTTTTCAAAAAACTAACAACGTTCAACAACAAGAGTGAAAAATTTTGCAAAAGAATAGCAATATTAAAAAAATTAATAAAATGTTTTACCCCATGTTGCACAAAATTATTCTGGTTGCACAAAGTAGTATTTTTTCTTTGATTAAGCTCTTACTAGTTTTCTATTTTAGTTCAACTCTAGCCAGTAATTCCTTTCCACTTTACTAAAATTTTCATCCAGCTCTAGTCTGTAACAGTCTACCACCAACGTCTCACAATAAGCCATGAGAACTTGCTGGATTATCTCAAGTTCTCTTCAAAGTCAAGGAACCAAGGAAAGAAATATGTTATTGGTGTCGCCTGGGATTTTTTTTTTCCCTTGATTTTATTTTTCAGATCTCTCTCTCCATAGGCTCCCATTAGTTATAATAAACTTTGCTCACCACTAGCTTGGTAGAAGTGATTATAATCTTAATAGCAGTACCTTCCTAAATTCTGACAAATATATTTTGCATTATGACACTTTTCATATGTATTATCAAACCAAGATTCCTACAACAATTAAGGAACTAGAAGCAAAAATAATTTTCAAATGTTAGGTAATTTTTGTTACTGGAAACAGTTTAGAAACTACTGTTTCTAAAATTTCTAATATAATTCTCCTCTTCAGAATCTCTGTTAAGATGATACTGCACATCATTCTCCTCCTTATAATCAATTTTTGGTTGGTTTAGATTTGTAGTTTGCCTGTCTCTGGGCACTTGAGACCATTCCTCGTGCATGTGCAGTCACTGTTTTGGTGGGGAATAGACACGGTAGAATTTCAGATGCTCAGACTGCTTTGAGTGATGGCAATACATCTATCAACTGCCCAGACTCCTCTTGGCATCAGTTATCCAGTCATGACTTCATGGATCCAGAACAGGAGGAGGAATTCACATAGCAGAGTTTACCCCAAATTCCTTCTTGGCAGTTTGCACAGAGAACATGACAGAACAAGCAGGATTTCCATGGCATGAGCTTGGTGGGCTATTTCACCCCTTTTGGACTAGGATCATCGGTGTGAAAACATTTGCCAAAATTGGTGTTTGCACAGCGTTTGCCAAGGTTGAAAAAGGACAGGTGACAGCTGCATTCTCTTTGCCTAAGTGTTAGGGTTACTTGCTTTTGAGTGCTTCAAGTACAGGATTTCCAAGAGTACACACTACTTTTGTACAGTCCATTATATTACATTAACTGTGTCCTAATTAGGACTGTGTTTCAGCTTTCTGAGATATTGAGCAAGACATAAATGCAGGAAGAGCTCAAGGATATATGTGTGGGTTATGACTGATTTGCAGCTATCATCTGAGTCATTAAACACGTGCAAAATAATACATGAATCTTCTTGCTTCTGAGATAATTTGAGTTCAATTTCCACACAGTGATCTTTAGCCATCCCATTGCATAGGAACTCTGGTACAGCATCGACAAATTTTCTCTGTAATGTGCTTATTTTTCTCTTATTCTTTGTTCAAGGATCTATTTAGGCTTGACTTTGTTGACCTGCTGAAAAAAAAAAGTGTTCTTTGGTGTGGGACTTGCTGCTATGTTCTTGAAAAGACTGTCTTGGATCTACTTTGCACCTCTCAGCAGTTTTTATTGATATCTCCTTTAAAAACTTTAAAAGCTACATCCACTCTGACGGATTTTCTTCATCTTGACACAGTGCTGACAACCAGGCACATCCCATAAGCTATGAAAATGCTCTGTTACTACCATTTATTCTCTGGAGCAGGCTCATCCTAACCAGGTGGCAAGAGGATGTTTTCAGCAGCACTTGCAGCCTGTCCTATGCCTCCATTGCCTTGTGTGGTTTTTTATATGGATTCATTGAACCACACTGGTGCCTAGAGGACAGATCCTATTGAGGCCATTACTTTGCTCATGTCCATCTTCGGACAACAAGTAACATGATTACCAAAAAAATTGTAATGTGTTGTGTATAAGTTCATCTCCTGAGATCTACATCAGCTATTTCTGAATACCACAATGGACATCTGGTTGTAATTCAATGGAGAAGGATCAGTTTCAAAAGCATGACTCTGTTCTTCTTGAAATCACTGTGCACTTGCTTCCTTATCTTTGTTGCTCTCGGTAGGTGATTAATATCTCCTCGTAGGACTTCCTAGCCAGCAGTCAGACAGGTGGATTACATCTGTTCAACTCTTACCAGGTCTATCCAACTGTTCTCAAGTAGTTTCAATGAAAATTCAAAACCTGATTGGCAGTTCTGAATCCTAGAGAGCTACAGATCTGCTGGAGTTAGAAATTATTCATTTTGCTATGTCTATTGTGTCATACAATGCTTCACTGCTCAACAGCTAAGTAGCACCTACAGACAATGCCAGTTCAAGAATAAAACCCCTTGTAGTACTTAAAATATGTCTTTGTCTGGCCTTTCACCAGTTACTAATCTTTTTTTTTTACCAAGAACACTTCCATTCAAACAGAATGTCTCCCATTTTTATGATGCATGTGGACATATGGGAAGCTTTCTAGTAAAGATATTGTTTCCTTATGATACAGAACTTCAATTTATCACCTGCAAAAGGGACTCACAAAACAGAATTCTGTCCCATCCCCCCGCTTAAATGTCCAGAATAATCCCATCATAATGTGGACTATACCAATGTCAGAATTACAAAATTATGGCAGGTTACCCTACCAGAATTTTCCAGGTAACCATGCTTTTAGGTGACAGAGATACACTCCAAGGACCTTAATGATTCATGAAAATCAGCCATTACAGAAAACTCCATTGAAATGCACTTGGCGTGTATCACCACAAGCATTATAGACATATTTAAGTGCTTCTCTTCCAAGTGGACAACTTCCAAAACTCAAAGGCAACAATGGCTCTGAGCAGGTTTCAGAAGGGCATTCTGCAAATTCATGCTCTGCAGTGGCAATGCATTGGCACGTGGATCTCCTGAAGTTGTGTAAATCATTCACATCTTCATTGCTAAATTGGAAAAATGTCCATCGGCTCCCTCTTCTCCTCTGCTTATCTCCATAGATGTGACATTTATTCTCCAAACCTCCAATAAAAATACTGTCTGTATTGTAAGCTGCACAACAATTCAGCAGCTCAAGTAAATAAAAACAGTAGTAGCAGATGTACAAATGAAATGGCATCCAATTTCATTTCACCAACCATCCTGGAAAAGCAACTCATGCAGAAAGGTTATTGCACACGAAAAGACTGAGTTATATAGATAAATCTGTTTGACTCAGAATTAGCAATAGTTATCAAGCTGGTTAAGCACTACCAGGTAAACACAGTTGGTCAAGTGCCTGGAGCTGTCACTTTTCCCACCATGTGCAGTGGGACCAAGCCAGAGAACAGAAATGGAAAGGCAATAGGCTCTTCATACCCAAAATTATGTGCTTACTCTTTTCTGTTCCTCTTGTGCAGGTACTTGAAAAGTACTACAGAGGGGCAAGCTCTCACATTTTGGATCTGCAAGGAGACATTGTTTGATTTCTTTGAAGGTTATAAATTGATTCTCAAGAAAAGGCATCCTTTGGAATTTTTTCATAACCGCTGCTTTTTAGTGTCTTCCTGGATAGAAATGCAGCTCCCCTTTTTCTAAGCTCTGTTTTGGTATTGGAATGAAGAAACTTGAAATAAGACCTCTTTAATTTGGAATATAAACACTCTCTTCAATGTTTAATGTAGTGTACCAACCCCAGTTTAAAGTGCAATCATGTTCACCTTTCTTGAGAGCCCTCATGTGGGTGGATGAACTTAGCACTGGCACAGCCAGTTCAGATCTTGCTTGGCTGGAATTGTTGGAAAACTCTGTGAAATAACCAGGGCACACCGAAACTTGATCACAATAACCTGATAACTGCAGGCGTAAACCAGCGTGGTAAGCTCAGCAACCCATCCACCATCACCTCAGCCTTCAGTGGCTGCATCTCTACAAACACAGAGTTGGGGTCGATGGTAACTAGCTCCACTGCCATTAACTGCTAATTTCCAAATGATGTTCCTGGGAGCATCTCCTTTGAGCGAGTTACAAATGATTTACAACCAATCCATCTCTATCTCCCTGTAGGCATAGAAAAAGCACCTTTAAGGCACTAAGAGCTGCTCGCTCACTTCCTCCTCCTGGTAGGTGTAACTGAGTATCACACAGGAAAACGCGGCTGCTCTTGTGATATCCTTCAGTAGAAAGTGTACATAGCATTAATGGTGAGTGTGGCACCACAGAGCTTCAGTGGGGTTGGAGAGTTCTTATCCTAAGTGGTAGCTGGTATTCTGTGCCACCTGCGGTGGCTCACCATAAGTGCTTTATGAATTAAACTATACACATGTTGACTATGCATTTTCTTCCAGTTCCTACCTGTGTGACTTCTACAGATCAAGCATATTTTAACTCAGTGTAATTTTTCCAGAACTTTAGCCTTCAGATGAATACGTGATGAGCTCCTGCTCTCTTGAGCTTTTATTTCTGCTGTTTCTGGTTAGGGTCCTACTGCATCATCAGTGTTGTCAACCAGGCATGCCCTTCCCATGAACAGGCTGTTTTTCAGTGGGCATTTCTTCCTCAGTCATTCTCTCATCTAACCTACAGGACATCTACAAGTAGCTCGTCTGCACTTCACACTCCTCTATTTTTGATCTACTGTTTTAGCAATACTTCTTGAAGTCCTTCATCTGCCATCAAGGAACATCCCCACTGCAGAGAATTTTTTTTAAAGAAGATATCTTCCTGCTTTTCTCTTGGCAACTCTAGTACAACCAGGTCCAAAGTTTTATGGTGGTTTTTATACTCGCTTGCAAGTGGGTTGTGATCTTCCCCTTCATTAAGTGCCTTTTCAAACCAGTGCTTCTCTCCTGGCTGAGCACTGGCCATGAGCCAGGTCCAGGACTGGCACAGCAGATTATGAAACATGTAAGTCACTGTCCTGCCAGGCAGCATGGCAAAAACCCTATTAACACATCTTGTTAATATACATAGAAAACTATCCCACATCTTCCTTTCCTGTTCTAATGTGACACTCTGTCTTTTATTCCTCATTGCTCCCTCTTTCTGCCCTAGGGAAATATCTTACTCTGACTGTGCTTATAACTATTTAATATCCCTGACCTTCAGTTTGAAGATTTTGGTAAAAGGGTTAGATATCACCATTCAAACCAACTAGTCCTCATTTTGGTAGCCCTGCTTCCTCAGGGGAAACGATAGCTCAGAGTCTGTCCAGCATTCACAGATCTCAGGCTTATCGCATGGCCACTATCTTTTTTATCTTGGTGAAAGCACTTTTACCATCTTGGAGATACAATGACCAGGGAACTGGATAAACTTGTCTAGTCTCCCTTCAAACTCACTGTGAAGTGTTAGCATCCACAACTTTCTCCGGCACAGAGCTGCACAAATGTTCTGCTGCCCACCGCATGAGAAATCACCCACTGCCTTTGTTTGTTTTGAGCCTGGGTCTCTCTAGCCTCATTCCATGTCCCTTAGCTCTCCCACTAGCACAAACAATATACAATCAAATCTTACCTGTTTTATCCGTGCCTTTCAAGATTTTGTCATCTATTTTCCAGACTGAAGAGTCCTAGTTTATTTAATCATTACATATCTTTAACCATCCCCATTGCCTCTGAATCCATTCTAGTTCCACTACATTGTTCCTGAAACAAGGACATGAGAAATACATATAGTATTAAAGATAGGAGTGAACCGAGGTTATTGTCTGCTTTGTTCTCTAATCCTTTCTTGGCAATTCCTACCATTTTATTTGTTTTTCTGCCAAAAAAATGATCTTACGTTTTGAAGGATCTGTCAAAACTCTAAGATCTTGCTCCTGAGGAGTAACAGTTAGCTCAGAGCCCATAAACATACAGCCTGATGTTGGGTTGTTTCCCTATACACACATCCTTCCACAGCCTGCAGCGTGGAAGCTACAGCAGAAATAACGTGGGAGTCAGTGCACGTTTAACACTTCATTTCTCCACTGTGCACTTACAGCGTCCTGAAAGGCGCCAGGATTCAAGGTTGCTGCTCTCTAGCTACATCTGCAGAGTAAAACAAATGGACTAAATCCAACTATGGGTTAACAGTAAGATGGGGTGAGGCCACAGACATGAGTATTGGGACAATTCAAATCCCACCTCCTTCTCTTGCAGGCAGGACAGGAGGGAGCAGATTCTACCCACGTACCACCACTACCAGAGAGCTCACTAATTCCTGTGTGGGAGATATGACACAAACACTTCAAAGACAACATTTTATCTCAAGCAGAGCTTACAGTCTCAGAAGACTGAGAGGAAAAGCATGGGAAGTGACCTCCCAAGGATATGCAGCAAGCCAGAGCAAAACCAGGAGAGGCAGCTCTACCCCTAAGCCATATAAGAGTCATTTTTGCTGCCTACCTTGACCAGAACCAAATAAGACATTAGGGTAATTTAGCTAACCACTTGTTCTTGTAAAAACAATAACTCAAGCTGGTAAATAACAAAAGATTTCTACACAGAGATCACTTTTCTGTTGTTGCCACATAAACCTCCTGTCAAAGTCACGCAGAGCCGAGCTCTGCCCTTGTGCCCTGCTAGACAGAGGATTTCCAAGCATGCACCAAAATGGCAGAGCTGGAAAATGAATGGAAAATTTGCCTATAGCCAATAGGAGTGAGGCTAGCAAATTTGGGAAATACACTTAAAAATATTTAAGATATTATTTTCTTTTCATATTCTTTTCTTTTTCTTTTCACCCCCCACTCTCATCCCCTCCCTATCCTCCCCACCTCAGTATACTTAGCAAAGCACCTGTGCCAAGTAACTTCGAGCAGAGCCATGGCAAAAATTTGCAACATGCAGGAGCCAAGAAAACATCTCCATTCCAAGCTGCGTGCACATGTAGGCGGACTCGAGGTGTCATATCAGGCTGTCAAATAAAGTATGAGTGCACAATAGTGAATCAAAACCTTTTAAATGAATTGTTTTGTTTTCGCTCACTGCCTGGTAGGTGCACCTGTGCTCCTTCTCAGCTCCAGATGATATACATCTTTGTTTTCCTATTTAATATTCAGCACACGAGACACACACATAGAAAAATAAAAAGGGGGAGAGCAGGAAAAGAAAATAGATATTTTTTTGAAGTCACTTCAGAATTAAATCTTAAGGGTAAGGTCATGCACACAGGAGCCTGGAAAGACTTGGCAATTACCCTTGAGGCTTGCATAATAAATGAAGCTAGTGAGTAGGAAATGGGGGCACCAAAGATTGAGTGAAAGGGGCTGCGTCTCACGCACTGCCAGTGGGACCATGGGTGTCCATAGCACGAGCAGGTGCGAAAGTGATTCTTCTACTCTAATGGGGGAAGGGGTCTGTCTGGTGTCTCTTGTGACTATAATGCATTTCTCCCAAGGTGCACCTGAAATATATTGTAGTGTTTGTTGTCCTGATGCAGGTGAATGTGCATAAAAGACCATAAAAGTAATCAGCTATCCCACAGGCATTTGGTAAAACAAGATGCCATTGTACAGAGTGATAGCAATAAAAATTGGAGAGGAAGAGGAAAGGGTTTCTGAAAACACAGGCTCCCTCATAAACAATGAATCCTTTTTTCCTCATTTCTTTTGCTAGCATGCAGTGTCAGGAATCAAACTGAACTGTCCTTTTGGCAGCAGCTCCTGCTAGAAGTGAGCAGTGAACTTGCCCTGCCTTCCAAGATAAAAGTTTAAAAAACTGAAATGGAAGCTGCTCCTGAGAGTATAGGCTCTTAGAGCAAACCAAGTTAGATTTTTCCCTTTAGGATATCACTACAGTATTTTGCAGTGATCGATTCATACCCGGAGGCCCTTGACCATCAGAGGGAGGGATCTATTGACTTCAGCAACACCCTTCTCTGAATAAAATCTGGCTTCCTGAAGAGGTTAGTTAACCATGTTCAGTATTGCTCATATTTAGCTGAAAGTAAGATCCTTTAAAAGCCTTACAGAAGAGCAAGTTTTTTAGGCTTCGATTCCCTCTAACTGCCACACCGAAAGCCCAAGTCTAAAAGGGTAAGTGTGGGTGACAGTGGCACACATGAGAAATCTGTCCAGGGACCGAGTTAAAAAATTGATTACAGCTACAGGTTTTTGTTTTGATACACACTAAGATTTAAGTTAATTAGTCCTGACATAACCTAGTCCTGTATATCACACCAAATTGCTACTGCCAATCTGTTTTTTTTATGAAATGAGTGGGAATGAGTACCCACCCCCATCTCCCCCAGCATCTTATGCCTTTCTATGTGCTCACATTTCAAGTAAAGGACTGGGTGAAAGCCACCAAACTAGCTAAACTAACTGCAGAGGGCAAAGGAAATGTGACACCCATACTCTACATTAAAAGCAGCTAATGTTTTGGACAGTCTAGAGGCACAAAGATTTAGAAAGGATGGAGTTACCAGTGTTCATTTCAGAACGAACTGCGCCTGAAGCTGTGCCCTTCCACAATATGCTGTGTTGAAGCGGAAATTGCTAATTATAAAGCTGCTCTATGGGCTAATAGAGTAGAAGTCACCAGCATCCTGATTGCATTCAGATGGTAAGTAGGTTGGTGCCGCGCACTTGATGATAGTTGACCTTTATGTTCTTGTTCACTAACGAAAGTAGTCTTTCGTCAGGGAAGGACATTCAGCCTTTGGGAAGCTGCCTTCCATAGATACATTGCGGTCTCCCCACAAAAAAGCTGGCATTAGAGCTAGCAGTGGCCCAAAAAAAGATTACAGTACAGTAACAAAATACGGGGTCAGAGATGAGAGAGTGCATAGCAAGGATTTTCTCACTAACAAAATGAAAGCTTCAATATTTCACTTCAGAGAGCAGGGGCCCACAGAAGTACATCCTCTCTTTATCACTTCAGTAGGCAGAGGCATTATTAAGGTCACTGAGGTGTAAGGATGGGAAGCTGGAGGCCTGAAACTGTGCCTCTGTGTACTGAAAAATGTAGGCTTTTAAGGGAGTCTCAGCAGGTAACAGCTGTTTTAAATTACATATATAAAAAAGGCAGAATTGAGAAGCAATTATTTAAAGAGAGACGCAAGATGAACCCCAAACAGGAAAGCTCCTTCCACTTTGGAGCGATATGTGAAGAAGCATTTCAAGTGTCCCCAGGTCTGTTCACACCATTACGTGATAATTTGTAAGGGAGTCTGGAAATAACTGCTTTGGCTTTGGTGGTGACAGAGCATCTGGTACTGTCCAGCTGAAATTGCCTCCTTACTTTATTCTTTCTTGCTGTCTCTGGCAATGTGGTTCAGTTGTTTCCATACTTGTCCTATGATGCCTGTATTTTTGACTCTCACAGTATTAGCAGGAACACACACAACACTTGATAAAAAAAATCCTCAAATCCTGTTGAAAGGCCTTCATTAAAATTCTATTAATATCTGTTTGTCTCACACTGTGATAAATTGTTAACACTTCCATGTTCTTCTAAACAAAGCCAAAAATAAAGCAAGATCTTTCTGAAAAATGCTTGACACATAGAAGAACAGCCAAGTTCTTGATGGAGCATGCTACATTTTTGCTAAGGGATCTACTATTGAATATTCTGGCAGCTTAAGATGTTCATCTAAACAGTAACTGCTGTGATAATGGATGAGACATTTCACAACTTAGTTGGGGATCTGCCTACATGAGATGCAGACACTGAGAAAAGGAGGACAGATGGAAGAAACAAAAGAGTTCTTCAGGCCCCTGACTTTCACTAGCTCCTGAGTATCTCCATAACCCTTGGAGTGAGATCATGAAGTTCCAGATAGGTTGAAAAAGAATCCCAATTTTGTAAACTTCTGTTTATTTAAAAGCTTCCTCCTTTCTCCACCATCCCTCACAGGCAGCACAACTTCTGCCCCTGGATTAGGGTAGAGTATAAAGGGAACCTGTCCTGGTTTCAGCTGGAATAAAGTTAATTTTCTTCTTAGTAGGTGGTACAGTGCTGTGTTTTGGATTTAGGATTAGAATAATGTTGATAACACACTGATGTTTTAGTTGTTGCTAAGCAGGGTTTATACTAAGTCAAGGACTTTTCAGCTTCTCATACTGTCCTGCCAGCAGAGGCTGGGGTTGCACAAGAAACGGGGAGGGGACACAGCAAGGACAGCTAACTCAGAAGAGCTGAAGGGGTATTTCATACCATATGATGTCATGCCCAGGGGCACCACAGCTTGGGCATTGGCTGGGGATTAGTCAGCAGGTGGTGAGCAGTTGTACTGTGCATCACTTGTTTTGTATATTCCATTTCCCCACACCCTCCTTCCTTTTCTGTCCTATTAAACTGTCTTTATCCCAACCCATGAGTTTTACTTTTTTTTCCCCAATTCTCTCCCACATCCCACTGCAGGGGGGCGGGAAGCAAGCAAGTGGCTGCATAGTGCTTAATTGCCAGCTGGAGTTAAAACACCAAGTTAAATTACACAAGTGGAATTTTCTAGCAGCACTGCCATGTGCCTTTCCCATTTTGCAGCAGAACAGGAAAACGTTCACAAATCAAGTACATAGAAGTTTCTTTGAAAAGGCTAATCTAAGCAGACGAAACTGAATACTGGCCAGGTTACTCGGAGGTCAGGAGTCTTCTGTTTCACATCAGACGTAAAGTTCTTCACAGAAGTCTGTATGTAACTTAAGAGAGTCTTACTGCAGTTCTAGCAGTTCAGGAAACAACGCATCTTTCCAATGCAAAAGTCCATGCAAAAATTTTCATTATTCCAGAGAAGTGTTGCTCTGCTAGGTAAAATTAGAATTATTTGGCCTTTGCTACACAGGGCTTCCTCTTATCCTTTTCCAACTTTTTTATATCTCCAATGCTTCTTCATTTGTCCTGTTATCCACATAGGAGAAGCTCTCTTCCATATTTTTCCCCTTATCACTCTTTTCTCCCCTCTCTTCTTCTGCTCCACAGAAGTTGCTAGTTTAGCATGTGTGGTGTTGTCAGCTTAGCCTGTAGGAGAGGCGTGGTGGTCCAAGACTGCTCTAAGAGGCCTTCATGTGTTTTCTCAGCAAATCTAACTGGATCAGAAGTCTGATTATTTTTTAGAGCTCGGAAGCTTTGAGTACGGACAGTTCCTGTGCAAACCATACTTCACTCTGCTCCAAGCATGTGGTGCAGTGGTCTGGCAGACTTGAGATCGGCATTGGAAACTACAGAGCTAAATCCAAGAAACTTTTTGCCACAGACCAGCATGAACCCTTCAAGGATACTTACTCTTGACCTTTACACTAACCTGAAGAATATGCTCAGTGAAGTTCTTTCATGACATTGAGCTTTACAATTTAGATCACCAGTAGGACCATGCTGCCAGGCCACGGAAGATGTTACCTAACTGCTTGCCTGATTTAGACTGACCTGAAACAACTTCAAATATAGGATCTCTCAGAAGTTTGTGAATAGACTGACACAATGGAAAGAAAGCAAAAGATTTCACCATGCATGGTTTGAATCACCACTGACTCAGGAGAGACCTAAATTCCTATGAATATTAGAAAGTTGTAAAACCTCAAAAGAAATCAAGAAGCCTGTATCATGAGTTCTATTTATTTCCAGATGCTCTGCCCTTCATTCAGAAAGATGATCCTATGCCACGTTTGGCATCAGAAGGACCATTTGCTTGCTAAAATACACTTCCCACTAGCTCTCTCGGTTTATTGCCAGGCACTGCTTTGCACATGCTGTCAGGTTACAAAAGTCTGCAGAGGACTTAGCACACTCGCCATCAACAGAGTGTTTGGTCATTCACACAGGTGATCAAAACACATAGAAATGTCAGCAATATCAGCTGACCAGTCTGCATACATATATCAGGACCCCAGAAGTTAATAAACCTAGTCTCTGTGAATTAGAGAGGAGCTGTATTTTTTTCACCTCTTTTCAGCCCACAAAATACTCTAAATCTCATTACTACTTTTAGAGGTGGTCGAATTTCTCACTGTAAAACTAGACACTGCACCTACTTCCTTGGTTCTGGCAGGATTCACTGTAATCGTTTCCAGTCCAACTACACACAGTAATCTGGCCTTGGAGAAATTTTCTTCATCGGTAAATATACTGCTTGTTTTCTTCAGTGTTTCCAGACATATATTGAAGGAGTGTCCTATTCCCAGGGTGTTTCCCAGGAAGGTTGCCTTGCAGAGAAAAAAGCAAGGGTGGAATCATGGCTTAATTCCTCCAATACGTTGCATCCACAACAAAGTGAAAGCAAAGCAAAATACAACAGAAATGGGAAACGAAATACATACCTGACACGTTTAGCATGACGGAGGCTAGAAAAAACCCTGGGCTGAGATTTTTCTGATCCTGACAAGGGTGCGGCAGGCTGCAAAGTAGGAGGAGGGTGGGTATTTTTTCAGGAATTTAGTCAGCGTGGTGCTACTCCCCGATGAAGCAGCCCAAATGCTTACCCACACAAATGAAATGTACCCCAAAGCTGCTTTGAGCTGTGTTAATCCATGTATGCAAGTGTCTGTGTAGCATGGACCAGACACCTCGCAGACAGGCCCTGTCTGAGAGCTGCAGAAGCAACAGGACAGGCACATCATAACAGAAAAACGTAAAAGTGTCATTGTGCAGAGAGAGAGAAAAGCATTAACACTATTGCTAGGTATGTCTTTGAACGATGGAACTAATCAAACAATTCTCTCCATCTCATTAAACCCAAGCACAGAGAGGGATCCTGTGAATCACTCTAAGCACCTTCAGTGGCGTCTGAGGGCACACAGCACCATACAGAATGGAGCCAAAGAGCCAGGCATTAGAAGAAACCTACTCAATAAGTTTTCTTGCTCATGTAACAACTTAACCCCAGAGCCTTATAAGACAAGCATTTCAGCACCTTATAGTCTCACACATCTCCAGCAGGTCCAGCACATTCCCTCTTGTCATTCTTGCAAACACTAAAAGGGGAACACAACCAATATTTTATACTCTCCAGTTTGTTTATTCTTAATGTTTGTGATTCCTCTTATAAAGCTTGGAAATAGCATTTCTTCCTCAACAGATTTTGTCTTTTTCCACTTGGCCAACAATATTTCTGCTGTCACACGGTGGGAGCCAAGACAGCTTTGTTTTGTTTGCTTCTTTATGCGCTGGCATCCCTGATCTGCCTTGCAGTTATCAAATAAACCAAGAACCACTAGCATCTCTAATGCAGGACACTGAGAAGATGTGACCTCAGTCAGCATTGCCTCTTCTCAGGGAAACATGAGAATTTTCTCCTTTATCTTAACATCTTCCTTCCTTTAGCAGGCAGACTAAGGAGAGGGATTCATCTCACCTAACCTTGGTACCCATACATGCGCCTTAGACTTCTTCTGTAGACAACAGAAAGAAAAGGGCACCTGTATACCATGCTCCATCTTCTCCTGCAAAAATATGTACAGACTAGCCATGCTACTGAAATGTGTGTCTCCATTCATAGCAGCAGTCAAGGCTGACTGCTCAGATGTACGTGGCTATTTTGTACTCTCAGAGTTATGTGAGGTGATATCCAGCCAAGGCACCCTGATCCCATAGCAAACACAGAGCACTAGAAGAAAAACAAGGGTACCCCTGTGAAGAAAGCTAGTATTTTCAGTCTGTGTTTTCTGAAACATTAGTGAGATGACAAATGTAGATGGCACCTTGTAAGCTTTACATTTCCACTCTATTTTCAACACTAGGACCTAGCTAATGAAAGAACAGAAGTGGTTGAATTTGTACAACTATATTCTTGGTCTTCACTGTCCTCTCTTACACAGCTATTTACACCATAAAAGGGTTCAAAAATAATAATTTTAAAAAATCATGTTGAGACAGAAAGGTAGGATTTTGCACTTCTCTGTTCCAGTGTAAAATATAAGGCAGCAAGGAGTCAGGCTCTGGAGTTAAAATCTCTGCAGTTCTTCAGAAATGGAACTCAACCAGCAGCCAGGCTTCCCAGAGCTGTGGAAGTGCCCTGACTTTCAGCAGTCCTTGGCCCCTTGGCCACACTCTTGCAGTTATCTGCTGCAAACTCAGCCAAGGAGGGGGTAGGGCAGATGCAGGATTTCTTTTTGCCTTTTTTGTGTGTGTGTTTGTGTTATTTCCATACAAGTTTAATCAATTTTCCTGTTTATTCACCTTGATTGTATTCTGTTCAGTGCAGGAGGAACCACTCTGGGTTCAGATAACTCATGTAAATGCATAGCTTACATTTTTATTTTTGGCATGGACAGCTTACGTCTCTATAAAATACCGATGGCTGCCACATGCTGGATGATGCTGAGGTTTTGTAGTAACTTACTTCAGAGAAATAGATTCATTTCCAGTTTAGTGAATTGAAAGGATCAGGCCTTGTGGATGCAATCCAAGGAGAGAGAAGGGGGTTGGTGACCTCATTTCTTTACTTTCAGTGGAACTGCATCTACGCTGTTCCATAAAACAACGCAAATGTAAACGAGGTGTGAACTGCTTTCACATCTCATTTAGGTAACAGATGAGGCATGAAATGCATTTCACAGGCACGTGTACCAGAGCAGTATGCTAAGGCTTGTGACAATGAAGAACTCCTTTTTTCACACACAAGCACCCCTCCCCAGAGCACTGGATTAGCTCTGAAAGTGTTTGCAAAGAGGAGAAATATCATCAAGAAATGGCATGTTGGCTGCTTTTATTAGCTCTCAAAATATTTTGGATAGTAATCAAAGTTCCCAGGGTCCTCTGTCATTGCAAAGATTGGTACTTTTTTTCTTTTCCCACAAAATAAGTCACCTCCAGATGGCACCAAACAATGAAAATAAATAAGTAAACATAAAGTCTCTGCTCCTAGCAATGAACTTCTGAGCCAGAAAGCAGATTCACTTCTCCTGAAGCACAAGGTTCTAAAGTGCCAGGCAAAAAAGTCCTCAGTCATTTCTCAAAAAATACAGGTTGCAAGGATGTCCTTGCCAATCACATAGCAGAGGTAACATCTGAGAGCTTTTTTTGATTTCTGAAACATGTATGGATAAGGTACAGGACACTTAGCTCAGGTTTAAGGTAGATGAACATAGCTGTGAAAGAAGTTGGAAAAATGAGGAAAAAAGCCAAAGCCTTCACAAAAAAAGTTAAAAGTAACAAGATATTCTAAATTAGAGAGACTCTAGGATGAACTATACAACCCATGGAGAGATGTTCAACCCCTTGATATCAGGTGAGCATAGAAGGATATTTACGGGCAAAGAGTCAGAGGAAAATCTGAAATGTATTTTGATGCCAGTGGCACAGTTGAAAAGTTTAGCAAAGGACACAGCCATGAGGAGAACTTCACATGCTAAGGGCAGCAGAAATATAGACATCCAAGGGGAAAGCAAAGCAAAGCAAAGCAAAGTAAAACTTCTTTCACATCACAATGATAAAGCAGTTCAAAAAATGTTCTGATTTTTTTAAACCCACCAAAAGTCACCTCAGATGTCTTCAGCATTTATACCTTTTATCACAGAAAAAGTTTGAATGTACGTGTTCACAATCTGAAGTACTTCTGTCTTGGTTTGAAAGACAGGTGTCTGCCAAGGACGGCAGGAG
>JAVJGG010000009.1:11662239-11677853 GCA_035590195.1 Aviceda cuculoides | reverse complement strand
TGTCTGGTTATCTACACTAAATTCGTGTTGATAAGTTCTTTATTCCGAGTTTTTCGGCAACACTAATGACTGGTAAATCAAGGCACACAGGTGTGCAAAGTCTAAGATAGTCACTGCATGATTTCACACTTGCTTTCGTAGCAGATAGCAAGAAAGCTGTTACTATCCTAAAACTCCTAACTTGTCTCAGACTTGGGAGTTCTCAGAATATCATCTACCAATGGGTCTGACCTCGTAATCCCTATTCAACTGATCCCACATGAGGGAAACTTTTAAATTCAGGCTCCCTGGATTTTTGCAGGCAGCTGGTTCCCATTGTTTCAAAATGCTAAACTCCAAGGAAGACAAAATCTGGGAATTGGCCAGAGAGTATCATAAGACCTAGAAAGTATAAAAGAGCAGTGGTTTGCATTCACTCATATGCACGCTCCTGTCTATCTGAAATAAATAAAAAGTTCGCTGATACTGCAGCAAAGCTTCCAGTGATTTCCATAGTGTAGGAACAGACCCCATTAGGAAAGCACTGAGAAGAATTCATACCGCCAGAGCTTGAAAGAAACCCTACACATCAAAAAAACAAAATAAAAACATACCAAAGAACAACCAGTTGCCAAGTGGTTTGACTACTGCTAGACTACCAGGACTTTCATTTTCCTTCAGACATTTCCTAGGTGGCTACAGAATTATCCAGCTTAAACCTCTGTGCAACTATGGCAATACTGACACATAGCAAAAGTACCGGTATCCAACCGATCTTTGTGGGACTGCAAATACAGGACACTGTTTACTCAGGAGCGTTATTAGCCATAGGGTCTCTGAGCTCCAGTTGTTAGAAAACATTCATTATCAGAATCTCGCATGAAAATCGCGAGAAGGCAGCAAATATGACGAGGCAATGTTCTCAGTTTTTCTTATGCAACTGACTCTCGGGACTAATTAGAGTTGCTTTTGTAATTCACAAGCTATAAATTCCTTCAGATGTTTTTGGAAACACTGTGTGATCTCCTCGGTGAGATTCTGCTTTGTGCTGATAGGGCAAGTCAGCTTAACTTCCCAAAGCATGTAACAACCTGTCTGATTAACAGAGAGGAAAGCTAAGCATGGCAACTGAATAATGGCAACCAGTTTGTTAATTTGCTGTTTCCCTTCCTCACTCACTTAAGGTTAATTGTACATCCTGCAGAAGTCTGCACTCCATTCTCCTGCTAGACTTTTTTAATTAGCTTAATAACACCATCTTATTTAATGACTGACCATAGCTAAGAGCTGGAACTATCTATGTCTGTATTGCAAAAAGAGCAACTCAAAGCAGTAACATGAGATACTGAAATGGATGTTAAGACCGGATACCAAAATGTAGGTTAAGTTTGGGTACCGAAATGTGGGTATCCTCTCCTTTGGGTGGAAGCAAAGAAAGAAGAGATTTAAGCCCCACTTGCAATGCCTCCTTCCTTGTGGGCAGGTAAGACCCACCATCAGGCATGTTAAGTGTGCACCAGAGCACTAGACAGATATCTGCCAGCCATAGATTTAGCAGGATCTTACCTGCTTACAGTTATCCCTATGGTGGATGGCGGGCCAACAATAGGGGTGTAAGGCATGGGCACAGGCAAATTTGGTGTACAAGGGTAGATAACTAAAAGGATTTTTCATTCTTCTCCTGGTGCAAATCCTACCTACAGGTTAGAGACAAAATACAGAGGAGGTAGTGGATAAGTAGACTGCCAACAGAAAAGCTGTTTTTTGCTGAGGCTGACGCTAGGGAAAGGGAAGAAGAAGCGAACTGTGGGAAAAGCAAGACAGGGCAGAGAGAGGCCATCAGCAGCAGAAAGCAAGGGGCAGATCTATCCATGACCACCTATGCAGCTGGCCAAAATCCAGCTGAGGAAGGAAGAAGTGGGCTCTGAAAGAAAACAACCAGATCTAGGTGCAGCTGGACATAATGGAAAAGGCTGAGGGACGTGAGAATCTGCACAAACAGTATCTTAGCAAGATTTTTCATGGAGGAGAGTCTAATATTTAAAAGAGGCAAGATTTGAAGAAAGAAACAATACCATATGTTAGACAAGACTGATACCGCTGCAGAAAAACCAAGCAAGATCTCATACATGCTTCTTCTTATTTTTTTTCCAATTATACCAGTTGACCTAATAAAAGATACTATCATTCCTTCCAAACCATCTCTCCCTCAGATCCTGAGAGAATCACAAGCACAGTAACTTTTACTATCATGCAGATTTTAAAATAAGATGTTTAGGCTTTTCTGTAAAAATATCTGGAATATGTGGAGACTTGATAGATACTGAAGCTGTGTTCTTATGCCAACACTCTCCTCGCTAAATATTATTGAAAACAAAACTAATCAGGCTGGGATTACTTTTTTTTTAATCAGTCCCTTTGGTTGTAAAGGCTTTCTGCTTTGTTTAAAAAATAAAAATAAAATATTGAGTAGGAAGAAGTAATATAAATGGGTAATGAAGGAAAATTATTATCAAAATGTTTCCCTCTTCACTGCTACAATAAAAACAAATTGTATATGCTAACAAAGCCAAATTGTCAACTACAGAACTACAATTTGGTTTAATATACCATTGCATCCTGCATATTCAAAATGTCCCAAAGTGTCTTGTAATAGTAAAAACACAGCCTTATTACCGTATGTGTCTGGTTTTGCTAGCAGCCAAGCACTAAACTGAACAATTATCCATCTAATATATTTATCAAAGCTTTCTGGGCTTTCTTCATCCCCCCACTGTACACAGGGCTGTAATCCTGAAATTTTTATTTTGTTTTGGGTTAGAGCATAATTTGGGGTATTAAAGTGCAAGAACTGAATCAAAACCACCATCAGCAACTCAGAGTTTAGCCTCTGGGGCTACATCCCTGCGAGTTCATTAAAGAGAGTCCGGGAAGGCTCACAGACACTGGGCAGCAATTGCCTTTTGCCCACCCAGGTGCTCTCAAAGAGTTCCCAAGCCCAGTTTATGGCACAGGTCACTCCCACCAGGGAGGCTGCATATAGCTACCCTATTCTGGAGACTTACAGACTCTCGGGTGTACAAACTTTGGAGTCTACAAGACTTTGGTAGCAATAGATTAAGCACTGAACAAGTTTACTTTGTTTACAGAAAGAGCTATAACCTCTGTTTCTTTGAAAAATGTATTTAAAGACAGATTTTCAGAAGAGACCTACTGTTATGTAAAGACCAAAATATTCAGCCATATTTGCAGAAAAGTTTACCATGAGGATGTTAATCAATTCTAAAAAACCCTGTCTTTTCCATTTCATTCCTTTAAGTAGGTAAAGAGTTTTTTACAAATCTGACCCTCCAGTGCACTAAAATACAACTTCATGTGAAACAATACAGAATTCAGCTGAGACTAACTGTAACATATACAATATCTAACGAAGTTTCATCTGAATTGTTTAAACCCTATCTCACTCTGTGCAAAATGAGTACAGAAATCTCCCAGACAAAGGCTCTCAAGCTTGTCTCATTTCTGATGTATCTAACTTTTTTAGCTGCCTAACCACACTCCTTGCCAAAGTGTCCTCCAACTTCAAATTTGGGCGTGAAATGGATTTTGTTTTTCATTTCAGTCATCAAACCAAAATCCTGGGCAAAGAAAGAAAGAAACAGTTTGAGTCAGAATTTTCAAAAGAAAGTTTTTAGAGTGGTAAACTCTAATCCACCTAATGAAGTTAACACCCGACCCCACTGAAACTGACATTCACCCCTTTAAACTAAATCCTGTTCTGCACCCACGGATAATCCTACAACGTATTCTCCTGTGCTGCTTGCTTTTTGAGCTCTGTTCACACCTGCAGTATGAATCTTTCAACTGCCTGATATATCACAGCCCATTCAGAACATTTGTGGATTACCAGCGTCTTTCTGATAAGAATGCAGAGGCTAATACCTGTATGCTGTCTTTCTTCTTCCACATAGCTACCTCTAGTACTGAGGGAGTTATCTCCAGCTGCTGGTACCTTCCATCAGTAACGTCTCTTCCAGGTATCATTTTGTCTTCATTTCAACATACTGAGGTCTTGGCAACACACGCTGTAGATGCTTGATCGTGTTCATCTATGGATCTTTTATTGTACTGGGTTATCTTGGCAAGATACTCTGCTGTTTTTCTTGCCAGCAGCTTGCATATGCTGCTAGCCTCCAAATGGTTTCCTTCCACAGCATTAGCATCTACTCACCTTTCTCTGATTTAGTGCTGCTGCGTGTCAGTACTGCCAGGATCACACTGAAGCTGGGCCACAGGGCAGATTAAATCCATCTGGTCACTGATTTAATGCACTATGTAATGGCTGTTGGCCCCTCCTTCAGCCAGCAGCTCCACTAAGATGCTTTGGACCTGCCAGAGATGTAAGTTCTCTAAACATATTGAAGACATCTTCCATGGTTGTCACTATGCTATCTAAGGAGTAAAGGCCAGATTGCCAGGACACCTGTAGCTCAGATGGCATGGCAGTGTTATTCCACGACTGCCCACCAGTGCTGTCTTACCTTGCCAAATACTGCATAAGACCTTCTAGGGGGACTTCTGAGGCCAACTTATCTACTCAACATTATCTACTGCAAAGGTAGATAATCTACTTCTGAAGTGAACTTCGGTCAAGAAAACTCCATGCAGCAGCTCATATGCTTCAGGCTATACCAAGAAATAACACAATCCAAAACTTTCTCTCCAACCATGCTATAAAATTCATTCAAAGTTTTTACCTGAGCACAAATTGGTATCTAAACCACTCTTATACAAGGGAAGTTTCAACTTGAGCACAGCTTCAAGGCCACGCTAAGATTATCATCAATCCTTTCTACGCTCTACTGCATTTTTTCTTCCTGGGATGGTAGTAGCCACAGTTCATAAAGCTGTCCTGTTTCCCACTTTATGGACTCTTGAGTGGTGGCCAAGCCTGACTCATTCCATCACTTTCCTTAGCACCCACACTCAAGAGCAAGACATCTGCATTCTCAGACTGTCTGTCTGTCTTGCTACCATTAAACTTTTATCCTAAGCCCTGTACTTGTTTTCCACTACTTGCTTGTCTTGTTTGATC
Organism: Aviceda cuculoides; assembly: GCA_035590195.1. Taxonomy (NCBI): domain Eukaryota; kingdom Metazoa; phylum Chordata; class Aves; order Accipitriformes; family Accipitridae; genus Aviceda; species Aviceda cuculoides. Next base: position 11,672,779 of record JAVJGG010000009.1, on the reverse strand, counting down.
CTTTCTTTTTCTGGACAGTTGAGCTCCTCTTGTTATTTGACTGCCTTTCTCTAAGGCTAAATATTGTTTTCAATAATCTCTCCTGTAAACTAATGTCAGTGGTCATACAAATTATTTTCTTCAGCTCTGATCAGTCAATCTATTATGTTTCCAGATTTACATAAGGATGGTAGAGATCTCAGCTTGTGACGTACACATCTATTCACTCTGGGAATGTGGGATGAGGCAGGTGAGTCTGGTCCGTCAGGCACAGCACTCTAAATCTTAAACAACATGTCAAATAATTCCTTTCATAAACCTATCAAACTTCTTTTTAAAACCCTAGGGAGGGGGTTTTCCACATTGCCTTGATGGTTGAAGACCTTATTCTAATTTCTGTATTTTGTTTATTAACAGCCAGCTTAGACCTTTTGTTCAGTTGCCATCATTGTTCTTTGTCTTAATGTGTTTTTTATCCCTTTGTAGTGTTTACTCTCCTGATGTGTGTGTAGACAGCAATCATCCCTGCTCAGCCTTAATACTGTTAATCTAAAGAGAGCATGTCCCTTTAATCTCTATTTATAAGATAAGGCTCTCCATTCTCTCAGCTACTCTAGTAGCCTTTCTCTCTATCTTTTCCAACTTGAATTTATCTTTCTTGAGTACAGCTGATCAGAAGAGCACACAGACTTCCACATCCCTTGCAGAGAAGCATTAATGCTTCCCCTCCTGTATTGGAAATTTCTCTCTCAGCACAATCCAGAATCACAGTGCCTTTCTCAAGGCAGGACCCCTGATGTCCCACTGCCATTCTGTAGGGAATAGCACACATGGATCCTGCTTCTCCTTGGTCAAGGACTTTTTATACTCCTTGGTTTCTAGTACAAAGCATGTTACAGTCTTGTTATCTGGGATCACTAGTGTTGAATGAGTCCTAACAGTGATTTTCTTTCTCTGTTTCTCAGTATTATTCCAGGCAAGAGTCTCAACTTGGTTTTCATCTTTTATACCAGCAATAACATGAAAACAATATTCCAGCTTCCCTTTTTTTACTCACACCTCCTTTGTCAACTCACTATAAGGACATGGTCCTTACTTCTTCCTTTTCCACACAGTTGTCAGGAAGTGCAGTATCTTCACAGATCTAAAATCTTAAATACTGCCAGATAATTACCATCAGTTTTGCTTATCTGCTAAACATGCTCTCATTAGACTGACCACTGGCACTAGGCTTCTCTTTCAGACCTCTAGCAGTGGCCCAGCACAAAAAGATCAGGTCTTAGCTATCCTAACTCTTCATTCTTTCACCTGTGACATCACCCCCCCACCCCTCCCACCCCAATCCCTTGCTCAGCACTACAAAGGAAGGCCACAGTCCTGGCTGACAAAGGGACACAAAGCAACATGGAGCAACTCACCAAAAATGTTCTGATGCCATATAAAGGCACTTTTGCTTTTCAAGCCTCTACCTGCACTTTAGGTGACCAGGGAAAGTTCCTTTACCAAAACTGTTGTTTGCAGCAGACTCTCCCCAGCACACTCCAGCCCTGGAGGAGAGAATTTTCCCCCAGTATTTTCACTCCTGATGCCTTCAACAACTTCCAAACTAAACATTACGGCATACATCAAAAAAGTTTTCAGCTGAAGTTCTGACAGATTTCTGCAGAAAGGTTGGGGGTTTATTCATTTAATAGACACCAGGGAAGACCAACTCCAGTTTTAAAAATCTCTAAGTGACCAAAAGGAAGCTATTTTTAGCCACTTTAGCCTTAAAACCAAAATAGTGTTATTTTCTTAATAGCTTATCCCAGCTTGTTTTCTTTCACAAGAAGCAGCAGCACTTTAAGTAGAGAGCCCACACTGTAATAATTTACTTGGGGAGAACAGATGGAAGTGGAGAGAGGATGTGGGTTTTTTTAATTTTTGAGAATGCAATGCTAAGACTATTGGTATTTTTTCAGACAGGAAAGTATAAAGTTAAAAGTTAACACAGTGCTTAGCAAACAGATCGGTTATAAACTAAATTATTCTACACTGTGTTTTCTTATTTGAGTTAGAGGGTCAAATTCTTAGTTATGTTTAAGGACTTAAGAGTAATTTGTGAGGAAATGGGGAGAAAATAATTTACACAATTTTTTCTACGCCTCTGGTTTGAAAAGTGCCACAGTTAGTCCTCTAGCATATAGAGAGTTGTCTGAAGACTGCTGTTCTTCCATCGTCTGCCAACAGTTTGGAGGAGCTACAGCACAGGAAGGGAAAGGAGAGACACAGTGACATCTCAGGCATGCCAGCAGGTAAATAATGCAGTTCATCCAATGTCAATCCTTGTTAATATTCTCCACTGGCTTTTCAGAAGGATCATATTGAAAGGAAAGTAGGTATTTTGGTACAGAAACAACTAAGACAAATTTCTTCCTCTATTCTTGCTTCATTTCTAAATTAGTTGTGGAGATGAAGAAAGGTATGTGTGTGCATAATATTGGATGTCTCTCAAATATATGTCCAAACTGTGAACCTTTTTAAGTCTCTATAAACCTGGTGTGCATCTGTGAAGGTATCTCTCTATGTTATCCAGCCTTTTGGAACAGGCTGACTAGGGGAGTGATGGAGTCACCATCCCTGCAGGTATTTAAAAGATGTATAGACATGGCCTTAGGGACATGGTTTAGTGGTGGACTTGGCAGAGTTAGGTTAACAGTTGGACTCAAGGATCTTAAAGGTCCTTTCCAACCTGAATGATTCTATGATTCTAAAAGAAAGAGGAAGACTAGCATAAGAGCATGGTTCTTGGATTGGAAGGTATAATTTGTTGTTATAGTAACTTGACTTTTGCAAAGCTCTTTGTGACAAAATACAGGTCTTTTGCATTAGCAGAGAATCTTTTGAGAAAAGACGTAAAACTATATGTGCAAGATATATAACTTGAGAAGTTGCAAAAAATCTTCCCTTTGTCTTTCTAATCAAACTAAGGCAGAAGACACTTTCTGAGTCAGAGACAAAAGCAACAAAGCACATGAGCCTAAAAACTTTTTTAAGCTCGCCATAGATACAAACTCAGGAGAGACTTCTGCTCGCTTCTCAGCAACAGAAGTAGTTTAGCTGTTGGGGGTATTACAGTCTCACACACATTCAGATTCGATATTCTGCCAAGTTCACTGTCATGTTGCCTTTTTCTTAATAGACAGGGCGGCGGAGGGAGGATTAAGCATTTTATCAAAAAGGCTGATAACAAGGTCTCTTTGGTTGACTTCCAAATGTCCTTTTTAAAGGATCACATGCTTCTTTCCCCACTCCATAGTTTCCTTCTGAAAAAAAGGAGATTTAGTACACCTAGGGAGACGTGAGCATGTGTGAAAGTCTTGTCAACTGCTAACAAAATGTCTTGATGCAGACATTAATTTGTACTTGCTTTTTTGGGATGATCAGAGTTTCACACATGTCCTGCTTATTTTTCTTTGACCTTTGAGGGCTAATCCAACATGTATACTTGATTAATTTCATTATCCTATCCAATCTGCACAAAGTACTCTGAGCATCTGTAATTAGCCATCTTTTCATTGCTCTGTTCCTATAGTCTGTCTGTAATGAGATACATAATGCTTTGCTAATGTGCTAGAAATTTTACGGGTTTTTTTAACTGTCAATTTGATTTGCTGTTACTGTATGTTCTTTTTTTCAAATTGATCCATTCTCTGTCTCTCAACACCAAAGAAATTAAACCTTTCAAAGAAGCATCCTTCTCATCCACATCTAGCTAATATATAAAAATTATATATAGCACCACCATAGAATACACATGCACGAACACACACATAACATGTGTCTAATAAACAATTTCCTCTCAGTATGCTTCCCTGATGCCATGGGTGTTAAATTCAAGCAAAATTCCATAGGCCAAACATTATTCTCCAATTCAGATTTGCATACTTATAATCAACAGAGTGGGCAGTCAACACCTAGTCTCCCACATTATCCATACAAAAGGTGTTCTGTTTCTGGGACATACATCTCAGTTTTGCAGCCAGCTGCACATAACCCAACAGACAACGAATGTGAATTTGCCTGTAGAGGCTAATGGATTTCTCTCAGATGAGCTGCAGAAGCAAAGATCTCCAGTTTGGCAGGAGAAAGAACTCCATTTTGATCTGCTCACTAGACGTGACACAGTGGAACCACATTTCCTAGTCCAGGTCTTCACTGTACATTGAGCTTGGTATAAAAACCCAGATGGAGAATTGTGGACAGTAGTGACATATTTTCTACAGCTTGACCATGAATAGGGACAATAGTCCTCTTTTTCACAGCTTAACAAGAATCTTTCCTGAAACATGACTTCGAAAATGACACCGATATCACCGTTATTGAAGCTACGTCATGATTAAAGAATCTCCACAACAATCCTTAAACTCATAGGATTAGGATCAAATTACAATCCCCTCACCAGTGTAATGAGCACTTATGCAAATAAAGGCGAATTTTTTTTTTTTTTAAAACCTTCTCTAGCAAAAGTCTGTTGCTTCCACAGATCTACCTCCTCACAAAAGCCAGACAGATACAACAATCTTTAGCAACATGATTTGCCCAAGACTCTATAGGCAGTCTAAGACAACACTAGGAATAAGAAATGGGACGTCCTGATTCACAGGCTCATGGTCCAGTCCACAGATCATGTAAGTAAATATATTTTGCATGTACTTGGGAAGAAAAATTAGTTCATGCAAAAAGTTATTGTGACCTTCTGAAAATTGTCATAATTTGTGGCAAGGGTAGTAAAGGGGCTTAATGAAAGAGACTATAAATAAATCTCCATTCCTCTGAAATAATGACTAAACAATCAGAAGATTGATTTTACAGTTTAATGTTTAAACGAAATGACATTCTCAAAAAAATAAATTCTCTGTCTAATTCTTAATTGGCTCTAAGCAAGATGAAGCATGCTTTACAAGCTTTCTTGCATCAAACTCTTCTGCATTTACATCAGAAATGCTCTAGCCTTCCTCAGGATTAAAACAGGTATTGTGTCATGATCAAATATTGCGTATCTACAGCACTGACTATACCTATGGTCCCCAAGGAGTGAAAGCTTTCCTTCAGCTTAGCCACCTGTAAGATGGTCATAATGATACTGATTTATTCATATCTCTCAAAAGGCTAGGATTAGCTGCCCAGGGACACTAAATGCTAGACTGTTTTCCTACAAGCAACCCAGCAGTAAGTTTGAAAATACTTTTTTTTGCTTTAGAGAAATCCATGTTTAACTACCTCTCATTTTGCTGGAAGATCTTTTCAGGAGAACTGGGTGAAATTTCTCTCCATCTCTTTCTACTTTTAATGTAATAAACTTTTACAAGAGAGTTCATTTAAATTACAGTTCTAGAGGAGCAGTATGGACTAATGGTTCATACATTCCTTCTCCTGGCAGTGACAACTTATACATTATATATCTGTGTCAACTCACAGGATCTTGTGAAGGTGCTTGGCTATTCTGCTAATTCATCATGATAGATAAACAACATGTTTCTTGTTAATACTGCTCAGAAACTAAGTAATGCAGAGAGGTTCTCTGAGGCAAGAAAGGAAGGAAGGAACTGGGAAGAGGGAACAAAAGAAAGACTATGGACCCTGAAGGAAAAGGTGTTAATCACAAAGATATTTAGAAACCAGGGTTTATGTCTGTAACTACCTGCCCACCGTACAAATTTATTACTTAAATTACAATAATAGGCCAAACCGCAGAGCCTGGAGATAGGAATTTAGGCAATGCCCATTGTTTCTGTTCTGTTCTAAAATATTTTATCTGACCTGTTTTTAATTTTTATATATGGCATGTATCTGTCTTTGGTGTCTCCTTGTGTTTCTCTATGTTTCTAGTCTGTTAACCTGTTCTTCGTGCTCTCCAATCACTGCTTTAGTTTTTACTCAGTTACTTTTCTTGCATTCTTTTCTGTCACCCTGCGCCCACGCTCCTTTTCCCATACAGTTTCCAAAACACAATGCAAATCTTCATCCTCAGATTGCGTTTGAAAGAGCGCAAAATAAGTTACTCATCTCTGTCACTGCTTTGAGATCTTTGAGACAGCTGAAGTCAGTGTTTCAGAAAACAGCATAGCTTCAGTTCAATCATAGCACCCTTTTGGCTAGTCTACATAAATATCTCCATCTCTAAGTAGAGATTATGCTTCACTTTCAGGTCTCAATATCCCCCTCATGTTGTTTGTCACTCTGAGGCAGCATTAGTGCTGGTTTACATCTGCTCAGGGGGAGAACCAGTGCCCCTCTCTGACATCTGGAACACCTGCTCCCACCACACGATGCTCTCGCTTTTCTGGTGTAGCTGTCTGCTGTCTGTGGAGGAGGAACCTACACTAGCTCCCATCTCTACCAGACTCTTTAGCTAAGCTTAAGACCTGAATGTTTTCCTTCTCTAATCCCACTCCTTCACCAAAATGCTATGTCTTTTGGATTTAAGAGTGTTGGCTGCATTACAGTTCCAGTCTGTTTTGTGTGTGACAGAAAATCTGCTTTCATGATTTGCTCCGTTCTCCCTTTGTTTTCCTCTGGGCTGTAAATAAGCAGTGCAAACGGTACATCTTTCTGACCTGTTTCACCCTGTCCCATGCCAGGGACAGGAGGAAAAGGGTGTGAGGAAGTAGAGACAATCCATCCATGAGGTAAGACGGGACAACTGAGAAATCTGATATACAGCATGGCACATTCTTGTGCAGCTGGTATCTTCAGGAACCAGATAAGGACAAATGTTTTCTTTTGTCAATCCCTGCAAATGTGATTTCACTATCAGAAGCGAGCTGTTCTCTTTGGCACATTAAGAACTGGAAAAACAGGAGAAACACTAGCAGAGGGTAAAGCATCCAGGAAGTGGGGAGGAGAACATTAGCTCAGCTCTTTACTACATGACATATCATGAAGATAGACCAAAGAGATTGTTATTGCCACCTCACAAGTGAAATCCGTTTGTGATCTTCATGTGAGAAACATATTCAGAAGTTTTTTTAAGAAGTACTACAGGGACCGCACCTCAGTGTGACTGGGCATATGGTGTGACTTCCCAGGGACTAAGTTTTCTGCTACCAATCCACCAGAAACTAACAGGCAAGCGTGAAGAGATGAGGAGAGAAAACAAATGCATTTGTGTAGCTATATGCTGAACAGCAATGACTGGCAGAGAGATACTTTACAAACAGGCATCTATGATCTTGAATTACACAGTCTGGGAACATGCAGTGTTTTCTGGGGTCCTGCTGGTATTAAACCTATTGAAGGTGGGGGATAGGTACACAGGTCTTCTGACACTAGAGCATACATGTCCTAAAACAACTTTTCAAACGTATTCTTCAAGGCTGGTTTGAAGACCTCTCCCTGTTGCATTACATCAGCACAGGGCAGCTCTCCTTGAGGGCCTTCCTTCCCTTAAAACCAAATTCTACATTGGTTGGACACATTGCCCACCTGTTTTAAAAAGAACTGGAAAACATGACGGGACAGCCAAGGTCCCTTTGGCAAATTTTGGGAATGTTCTATTCAGCACCAAAGAAAATAATTAGTCAGACCTGGTAATTAGAAACAACAGTGACCATGTTGTTGTCCAAGAGGAAAAAATATCTTCTTCTTAGCTAGAGGTCACCAAACATTTTTATTTGCATATGCAAGATCAGAAGCATTAAGCCAGTTCATCTAGTATTAAGCCCTAGAGGCCCCAGTGTTTTGCATAGTGGCCCTAATTATCTGTTTGTGCTGATAGCCAAGAGGCCATGAGCTGAAAAATCAATGTGTATCATTCAGTTGTCACTGTATGCCGTAACACAGGTGCTATGCAAGAAGAGTTTCAGACACAAATTCTACAAACTTTCCCTGTTGAATCTTACAACACTTAGCTAACACTTGGGGAGTTAGCATCGACGTTAGAATAACTGTAGAAGTTGAGGAGTAGAGGAGAGAGGCCCCTCCAGTCAATCCTTTCAATCTCCAGATTCTGCTAACTGATCCATAACAAGCTGGAAAGGGTTTGGAGTTATTATCATTCTCCTTCATTCATAAAAACACTGCTGAATGTGGTGTATATTACCCTAAAATGCATGAGATTTTATAAAGTATGCCCATACTTACAACAAAGCTTCCAACTAGGAAATATATTGATCCTTTCCTCCCTGTGGCATACCAATTTCTTAGGTCTATCAACTGCTCAGCAGTTCCATAAGGCAAATAAATGTCTGCTGTTGGGGACTTAGGTCTGCTGATCTTTTTCATTTTTGAGCCAAGATAGAGTTGAGGCCTGAGTTTAGCTTAATTTCCCTGATGGATGATGCAATGTCCATGCCCCAAAACAAGTTTCAGAAAATTCTTTATCAGGCTCAGGAAATCAGTATTTCCCATATTGAAACATCACCTTTTCAAGCCGTGCAGCAAAATGAAGGTTGTACATGGAAAAAAGAACAAAAGTGCCTCCTAATATTTGTAAAATGAGGAGAAAAGCTGGTCTATCTGTAGCTGTTTTGCTCATTTCTTGACTGACTGCTATTCATTGTTAAAAAGCAATGCATGGAGGATTAGCCAGAGCAGTTTGTTGATCATGCAGGCATCCTACATTCAGTGCTGTTCTCCATTAACGGACTAGCAGAGCATGAGTAACAGGGCCACACACTACTGACTGCTGTATACAAAGCAAGACTGACTTTCACACTTATGCAAGAGTAATGACTAGAAATGGGAGGAAATGATCAACTATTATTCAGACTTTTGCTAGTTAAAGGGATGCCAAGATATTAATCTCTTGTTACACTAGCTAAGCTAAGCAATGTTTACAGAAACTGTAAGAGATTGTGCTCCAGGACATGAACTAGCTGCTGATGAGATTCAGAAGAAAAGTTCTGCAGAGGTGCTCATCCTTCATTGACTGTGAAAACATTTCTTGCACCTTTCACACAAGCATCTATCTCTGCACATCCTAAGAGGACCTTAAGTCTCTCTCACTATAACAAATACAAGCTACCGATATATTATTATTTTTCTTATTCTGAGTGATTCAGTGAGATTGTAGCCTGAAAATATCAAAAGCATCTTTGTATGCTTTCTTGTCAATCCAGCAATCTGATGGGTCAGTACCCAACTGTCTGTGCCCCGCATTTTTTTTCTGACAGCTGATTCTTTTGTTGTAACAACTGACAGATCCTACAACAGACCACATAGAAGTGCTTGGAGAGCCGTGCCAGCCCACGAAAATGCCAGCATGTGACATTCATTTGCAGTTGTTAAGTCAGTTCTAAAATGCTCCACCAAGTTTTGCAATTAAGGTCTAGAAAAACAAGATGCCCTTGCTGAAGATGTAACCCACTCACAACATGAAGGAAAGGGGTGACAAGGGATGTTGAGTAAATGTCCCCATAACAGACTTTTAAGCAGATATACCTACTTACCATGGAAAACTTATTTATCTGCTGAAAACAAACAATGACATTTGTCTACACAAATTGTATGTTCTCTCCAGATAAGCAAAACATATTTTACTTGTCAGGCCTACAGAAGTTGACAGTGGGAAACCTGTTCCCTCCTCCTACTCCCATCTTGTGTCTCCTTTCCTCATCCTCTCTCAAGCACCAGCTTTCTCAGAACCAGTTGTCTCTTACATTGTGTAGGAAAAGGTGAAAATCTGCTTTTGAATAACCTCCATCCCTATTTCTTATGTCTTTTCTTCACTTCAAATTTTTGACCCTTTCTGCTTGGTGCCCCTTCATCTCTTTCAACCCTTACTGGTCTTAGTCTTTCTTACACCACCTCTAATAGCTCCCCCCTTTTACATTACTCAGGCATAATTTTCCATCTCCTAAATTGCCAAACATCTGAATTTAACTCTTCTTCACTCTCCCATGAACCTCCTTCCCCATCCATCATTTGTCTAGCAAATGAGGTAGTAGCTACCATTTCTCGATGCTGTGTATCCTTCTTGGAGATTTTCTGCATTTTTCCATGTTTCCCAGTTCCTGAGCCGCACACCCATCTCTGTGGTCAATTCCAGAGATGGAGAAACCCAAGAGGAGGAGAAGGCTGGATAACAGCATGAGGAGAAGAGGCTGATTGCAGGCCTGTCTTCCATGCACACAATAAACACCTAAGAAATCAGTCACTGACAGACGAGGGATGGAGATGTTTCACAAACCTTTCAAAAGGCTTAAGAGCGCTTAATCCTCAGTTGAAAGGTCAGGCAGGTTTACTTCCCAGTTGTATCAAGCAGGTACCAGCCTGAAAGCTCATTTGTCCAATGAAAGCTATCTCATCTAATAAGCACAAGAAGTTTTGTTTTAGACAGGGACACCTTCGGTCACAACAACCCCATGCAGCGCTACAGGCTTGGGGAGGAGTGGCTGGAAAGCTGCCCAGCAAAGAAAGACCTGGGGGTGCTGGTTGACAGCCGGTTAAATATGAACCAGCAGTGTGCCCAGGTGGCCAAGAAGGCCAACAGCATCCTGGCTTGTATCAGAAACAGTGTGGCCAGCAGGAGCAGGGAGGTGATTGTTCCCCTGTACTCGGCACTGGTGAGGCCGCACCT
>JAVJGG010000009.1:11632526-11662139 GCA_035590195.1 Aviceda cuculoides | reverse complement strand
GTTGTAGTGAGGTGGGTGCTGGTCTCTTCTGTTGGGTGGCTGGAGATAGGACGAGAGGAAATGGCCTCAAGTTGAGGTAAGGGAGATTTAGGTTAGATATCAGGAAGAATTTCTTTACTGAGAGGGTTGTCATACATTGGAGTAGGCTGCCCAGGGAAGCAGTTGAGTCACCATCCCTAGAGGTATTAAAAAAGCGCATAGACGAGGTACTCTGTACCATCTAGTGGGCATGGATGACGGTTGGACTCAATGACCTTGAAGGTCTTTTCCAACCTAAATGATTCTATGATTCTATTCTATGACCTTTGCAAAATCAAAGCAGCACTTCCCATTAAAATGCCCCAAAGCCTTCATAAACAAACATGACTTTTGTGGGACAAAAAAAAAGTCACCTGAAGGTTGTCTAGAAGAGAACATGGCACAAGGGAGAAATGGTTACCACAGATACCTGCAGGAAACCGGCATCACACCTGCAGCTGCTTGACAAGAAGCTCAGTATTAGACGTGTGCTCCTATCTCCATTTCATACTAGCTGCTTCTGAGATCAGTCAGGTTTTTAAAGGATTCAGCCTTAATGTCACTAGTAGTTTAAATGCAAAAGCCAAAACAGGACTGTAGCCAAAGGCTCTTTTTTTCTCTCTCTACTGTCAGGTTTTTTAAATTTCCATTGGATATTCAGCTTAAGTTCCTATGCAAACAAAAGAATAAACTGATCATTTGCTGTATCTTGATATTTCCCCTTAGCACAAGGACATTGTTTTATCTATCCTGAGTGCAGAAAACACTGCAGAAAATGCAAATGCTACATTGCAAGTAGATGTTACATATACAGAAACGAATGAATTTTGTCATTTGTCCAGATAACACGGAGCCACATTCTAATGCCTTTACTCTGATTTAATGATACCTCATTTCACAAAAACTCCCATTGGCTTTAACAGGATTATTCAACTAGAGCCCAAGTCCAGGTGTACTGAAATCACAGCAAATGGTTGCATTGGCTTCACATTTTGAATCAGCCCATGGCAAAATGTCCAGTATGAGCAGGAGTATCAGAATTTGGCCCATAATGAAAGACTTACAGAAAGCTAGCCCCCTTACCAGCTTCACATTATTGAAAGTGCCTGGCTGATGTACAGGATGAAACCTATACATCAGCCTTGGATGTTTAGGGTGAAACCAATCATTAAATTGACAGGAAGGGATGTTTCATTCCTGGGTTGTATTGGCAAGAAATCAACAGGAGGTGGAGAAGTTTTTGGCTTTCCTCCGTATTATGAGATACTGTCCACTTTTAGGGAATACACCTAATGCCATTACAGGGATCTATGACACTGAGGACACCCACTGCTTTTCTTCTTTCCTTTGTTTTGAGGTGCCTTTTTACTTTTGGCCTTGAGTGAGTCTTATGGCTAGTAGGATGAATTTTGGAGGTCATCAGGTACTGTCACGTGTAGAAGGAAAATTCCTGATCATTTCAGAACTGGAAAAGCAAGGAATTAGACCTAGGCACAACTGGTCTTTCTTGGTCCTGTTATATCTATGTCCACTCAACGCAGCACTGCAGAACAGGGTGGAACAGTTTGAGATGCTGCAATTTTAAGTAGTTTTGAAGTCTGTCTTTTGCTGGGTTTTATCAGAAGAGCTTCTTCCCTATTGTATGTGGTCTAACTGACAAAATGAAGCCATGGTTAAAAAATAAGTCAGCTCCAGCCGTCAGGAGCATTGTTATGCACACTCACATCTTGACAGTTTTTCACAGCTTTCCAGTGTAGGAGGAGAGTGGTTGCCACTAGAGCTGTAAATATAGCTTTTAGAGAAGGTTCCTGCTACTTTTTGGCCTACATGCACTTGAGAAATAAAATACAGTATACTCATATTGAATTTATGAACAGGACACTGTACAAATATGAAACAATAAGGAAATTAGAGGTTAGAAATCACAGAAAATTAGAACTCAATCTACGCAAAGAAAAAAAGGGTAGAAGAGGCAGAGACACATTCAATATAGAAGGCTGTTTAAAGCAAGGATAATGGCTTTACAAGGAGGTTTTAATTCAAAAGGATAATGAAAAAGAAAACAAAGAGGTAATAATCATCCATCCATCTCAGCACAAATAGTTGTTTTGTCCTGCACGTGAAGATTTCAGCTGTGACATCATTTGCGAGACATATAATATTCCTACTCTTAATATGCATTTACTTGCAATGAGGAATAAGACCTGAAGTATAAGTTAGAATATAATTAAAAAAAAACCCAGACAACTTCTACTTGAGTCTGCAAGACCAGCAACAAAATTCCCATGAGCTACTTGAAACAGACAGCAAGAGGTCACAGAAACGTCAAATGCAGCATCTTTTACATAAGCTGCTCCAGGCACCCAGCACCAATGCAAGCTGCCAGTCCAGTGCAAACCACATCACATCTACCTCAGTGCAGTGCACCAGTGTTGTCTTGAAAGAGAACAGTCTTGGTACCCATCAACCCCTTAACAATTTTGTTAGCAATAACAGTAAAACAGAAGAGTAGAGGTACCTTTCACAACATTGTCTTTGGGAAAATGAAGATTTTGAAAATTCAATGAGATTACTGATGCATCCTTCAATGCTCATTAAATAGCTATCTTTGCTGAGGCTGGCAATATTCTAATCAATACCTCAGAGGCCAAATACCTTGTAGCAGACCAGTTGCACCCAACCCAATTCTGCCAAAATAGTAAGTAGCCTTCATTCACATTTTATATTGAACACGTTATCCTTCAAGACTTCTATCCGTGACCTAATGTTATTCATGTTAATGTTTCTGAGAAAAGAAACCCCAAAACTACTGAAATCTGAGGCCCAAGTCCAACAAATCCTCAGTTCTGCAGTTAAAATGCAGGTCCTCTTTTGTGCCAGGCAAGTTCCTGGCTGTAGGTTCTGCTACTAGTCTTCATTTAAATCTTGATAACCTAGCAGTCTTAAAAAAAAAAAAAAATTCAAGACATCATGACTGTGTCATTCTCTTCAATCATGCTATTTCCTCTTGAGAACAGAATCACAAGACCCATGTGGGTTGTGATAGTAATGAAAATCTCTTTCCTTGACTCTACACCAAAAGGTATCAAAGGAAATTGTCTACTGTATATTATGGGCATAATCTGCTATTACATTTACAGAAATGCTGAAGTATTCTGCAGTGGAAATGCTAATAGCAACAGTGTTGCTATTACAAGCGCTAGTGCTGTAAATGCTTGCTGCTTATTTCTTAGGGTTCTTGAAACATCATATAAAAACATATGGAAGGCTCTTTAGGGTCACCCCAAAAGTTCACCTTATCTGTGGTCTGCTCTCAGGTGGCTGCCTGAAGAAGATGATTAGGGAAATACAGCTGTAAAACACAGCATGCAGCAGGGTGATGCTTCCGCTGGCATATCCTCCCACCTCCTAGTTTTTTCAAGTGAAGATAGATTTTGAATGGGTGTTTAAAACAGCCAGATTTCACAGTTGTGAAATCCCACATGTGGTGTTTTGACAACCCAGTTTGGAACCTCCAGTCTAACCCCAGCGTGGGTAAGAAATACGACACAGTAATTTAACACTGCACATTTTCTCAGTGAATCAGCACATGTATCTAGGACAAGAATTTCTTGATCCTCAAAGCTATAACACTATGAGCAGGATGCTTAGCACCCACATGTAATTCATTGCCCATTCTTGGCTCATGTATTTTTTTGCTCTTTGAGTAAGACAGTATCTTTTTACACTTCCATATATTAACTCTATCTTGAAAGGGGGGATTTATGATCTTATTTGTTTTTACCACTGAGGGAAGAAAATAAGACCCAAGTAAGCCTTCCTCATTGCCTTCAGTGAGATTGCTCTCACAGATCTCTGTGAAGGTCTGCTACTTACTGAGTAAGAGAAAAAATATTTTCCAGATGACAGGGCCTCAAAGGCAGTGTTGGCCAGTGGGAAGTAGATTAAATCAGAGCTCAGGATACCTATGTCTTCATCCTGGCTCTGCTGTTTGCCTCCTGGGTGACCAAGGTTGAATCATTTTGCCATGTCTCAATGACCCTATCTATAACACAGGAAAAGGGGATACAGATGCTTCTTGTGACCTCTTTTCTGCTTTATGCATTCAATAGCAAAGGGTTTTGCTGTCATACTTTCCTACTTTTTATTCCAAGGCTTGTCAAGACCCCTAAGATATACAGTGGGACCAGATGAGAAATGTAAGAAAACCACGAAGGGATACAGACTGTCTGCTGAGCAGTCATCATCTGGATTCTGATGTTACAGAGGTGTCAGTCCAGCTGAATAGTGGTGCACATGATGAAAAATTAATACAATAAGAAGAAACCTGGAAAGACAGAGTAAGGAGATGAACTTACCATCCTCAGCATAACTTCACAGTGTTTTGATGGAGATATAAAGATCTGGGGGTCTTTTAATGAATGTATCATATTTGCATGTTCATTTATTTTATGGGTTTTAGTTACAGTATTTTTTTATTGGTTCAAATATAGAAACTGAAAAGCTAATCTGGAAAAATTTTAATAATTTAAACAAATCATCATGATGATTTTATGTCATTCAAAGTTCCTGCCTCCAGTGCCAAGACTTCAGAAGATTATTTCTTCCCTTTGGTTACAGAGCATTAATAGATGTCTAGTTAATGCAAGCAGGGAGGGGAAAAGGCAACACATGCACACAAAATGGTGAGAGATGAAATGTTTACACAAATTGTGCTGGACCAGCAAATTATTATATACATTCTGTGAGAATTTGGGATATTCTTGTGAACTGGAATAAACTCTGAAATTACATATTAAGCCAGCCTGAAGAAAAGGAAGCATTTTGAAAAATAGACTGAGAGATGCTCACATCTCCTATAGTTTCACAATATGTGATTGATCCTACCATAACAGCCAAAATACCGTGGCTTCGCTAATTAGCTGCCCTTCAGTAGGATGCTGTTTAATCAAAACACCAGCCTTAGAAGTGTCTCCCAGCCTCGCAGCAAAGAAGTTTCAGAAAAAGCTGTAGTGCAATTTGCTATTAAATGTGCCTTTCTTAATTCATCTTGTTAAAAGTATAAATGGAAGAGATAACTAGTTCACTGCCTACACTTTCCTGCCTTATTTGCCCCTTTCTGGTCTATGCATTCTCTGGGGAACCATGCTGACTTAATGCAATTGTACAAAGGAGGGATAAAGAATTCAGGTTTCAGTGGGACCTCAGGTGGTGAGAAGTTACAGCAGCGGCCAAGGCTAAGCCTGGAGCAGGAAGAGATTCGGAGTTTGTCTGTCTCAACAGAGTTCAGCAAAGCCTGTTTAGCTTACCCTCCTCTAGTGCGAGGGACAGCACTTTGGCAAGGAAAACGTCAGGTTCTCATATGGAGATAGCAGCAAATAAACCTGAAAAACAACATCAGGTAGGACCAGCAGAAAAGCTGCCAGGAAAGAAGGGGTGGAGGAGAATTAAAATCCTTCCGCTTCACGAAGCTTCAAGTTTCCTTGTGCTCTGAAAGGGCGATGTAGCCCTGCAGATCATTTGTTTTCCAGCACCGCTACTTCAAAGCCCCACAGCAGAAATCTGAGTCAGAGCTGCCCTGAAAATGAGAGCAAGCTGGGCACCTTCCAGAGTCTGGCACCATGAAATACGTTTCTCTCTTATCTTCTCTACCACAGGAGCTGACAGCTGCTGTGGACTGAGGCACAGCATGGCCCGACAAAGAACTGCGCTAGTTATAGTGCAACAAGGTAGGTAATACAATAATGTTTTATACTTTTGAAGTCGGCTATATTACTGCCAGCTCTTTTAAGTAGGGTGTAGAAGCTTTACTAATAGGGATGCTTAGAGCTGCCGTTTTCAGAAATGACTCTGCTTTGACTCATGTTGTATACACCAGATTTGCTTTTATGCTATTCTGAATATCCCCCTCAAGTCCAAAAACTTCCACAGATTATCTCTTGCCTTTGGATGTGGAGTATGATTGTTTGTCCAGTTAACATAGGTAATGGAAAAGAAAAGACCCAAATCCACAAAGCAGAACAATTACTAGAAAAAGATATCTGAGGATCCCAAAAGGCTTTGGGGAGGGTTGTGGAAAACAGAAAACTTGAACACCATGCATGATGGTATGAACAGCCCATAGGAAATAATCCCTTCAGTACGTCAGCATTTCCAGTTTTCTCTTGTCATACGGTATTTGTCATGACTTCCTATTCTGAGTGTCCCTGAGATGAAAAACCCCAGATACAAACAAGGATTAGCTGAAATACACTACCAGAAACCCCACATACTTCAGGCTGTGTCGAGCTCTGGAGAGCTGTAGCTGTTACTATACCCACACAGTGAGGAAGGCTGAGGCTCCATGCTGCAGGGAGAAGGGAAAAGGAGGGAGGCAGTGAGTAAGGAAGAAGTGGACGGAAATATCACAGCATTTAAGCAGAAGTGCCTGGCAGCATTGCTCCTCTGCAGGGCCTCACCATGAACTGCATGGATGGCAGGTCTTGATAAGCATCCCTCCAATGATCTCTCACCTTGGGGGGCGATTTGAGGAAGAGGAGGATGTAACATCTGGGGAGATTCCAGACCAGCAAAGCTCCTTTTTCTCGCCTGCAAACAGGGTCTGCAAATTAAAGCGCCAGTGCTGGTAATGCTGAGTGCTGGTAAAGCTTCTAGTTCAAACAAAGAAGTAAAAAGTGGCTTGAAAAAATCATCACAGTTAAAGAGCTGCAGTTTCAGCCAGCTACTTGGTGAAAGTCAGCATACTGTTTGTCTTAACATCTGGAGACTTAAAATTATGACCCTCTCCTGAGCAGTCTTTCTCTATTCTCTCCTTTTTAGCCTTCACTCTGGTGAAAGGATGATACCAGCTAGCCCAGCACTTCCACAAGCAGGCAGCCCATCCTCTTTCCTCTCTCCCTCCTGAGAGCCTCCAGCAGCCCTTTGGGAGCCTTTGGTCCCCCTTGCCTCCAGTGATGCTCAGGCTCCTCGCTGCCTCCTGCACCCCCAAGCCCACGCTGCAGCAAGCCTGCACGCTTCATGACACAGGAGCAACTGTGACACAAATTAAACATAGGCAAGGAGCACAGCAGATTTTACAAGAAAGACCAGAAAAATAAAAAAGAGGGGCAGCTTTCAGAAGGAGTTAGTTTTAATGTAAAAATGCAAGTGTGGAGCCTGTTTTAGTAGCTGAAGGTAGGAAAGCGAGGTGTTCTCAGAAGTTACCCTGCAAACTCAGGCTCCATGCCAAACTTTACTCTGTTTCGTCCAGGTGCATTGAAGAAATTTGTTTCTTCTATCTCTTTGCCTGCCAGCCACATCACTAACTGTGAATAAGATACGGCATCGCAATAGCCATTAACACCTTACCTTATCGAATGCTTACTTTATTTCCTAGCAGCAATTGGTGGATTACACTTGGGATTCAAAATATGGAGACAACTGGTTGAATTCAAGAAAACAACATTCAGACTGATTCCATTAAAACACTGTATCTCTCAATATATAAAGGAATATTTTAGCCAGAGCAGGAAGAAGCAAGAAAATGTCACCTCCTTATCTCTAACAGTACCATAATCTTCCCTGGCTCCAGTCACTCTATCTGTACAGATGAAATATTTTAGATAAAGCCACATCCCATGAACATGGCAGAGGCAAAGCTCTGAGGGTGGGGAGTGAGTGCATAAACCAACCATTATCATACCAGCACTACTATCATGACTGGCATATCTCAATATACCTATCTGATGCAACTACTTCCAACATAATAAGCCATTATTACTTTTCATTGCACCACCTCTCCAGCTGAAAAGGTTATTGCCATTACAGTCTAGATGCTGCTTCACTTAGACCATCCTATGAGAGATGCTACATGTAAAAAGTGGAGATTATTACTGAGACAACCCATCTGTCAGTCCTTGTAGGTTGCTCCTTTGATCTAGTCCAAAAATAAGATTACCCAGAGGCTTTAATGAACTATATTTAATTGATGTCTGGTATTAACTGCACTCTCATAAGAGAGATAATATCTTTTCCCCAGACACGTATCATTCATATCCTCACATATATCTAGTGTTTGTTGAGTGGGCCCATTTATATCATCTTACAAAATGTCAGATCAGTTCTTGCTCCAGTTTCTAATTTCCTGATATAATGGATACGTGCATCCACTGTTGCCAGGCAGCAGATCTCAGGCTGCAGCCTCCACGGCATTATTCTTCCTGATTTCCACATTAATTATTGACAGATTAAAATATATTAATTAGGAACAGCCAGGAACAGCATACCTTATTGCTAAACACTGGGATTACCTGGCATAGCAAAAGAAGGCAAATAATCTTTAGGGTGAAATCTAAAGAATTGATTGAAGAAGAAATGTACAGAGGAACTTCTCAGAGACAGGAGCATCCTTTTCCCTTCTGTGAGCAATTTTGAGAGCAGGCTTAACTCCACCAACAGCCATGTCCTTTCTCCTTTGCATCTGTATTACCAGCACGAGCTCAAGGTATACGCTGTGTAGAAACAGCCAGAGCCGACAAAAATGATAGCATGAACCCCTGTATCTGTGGGCCCTGAAGAAGGGCCCATGCAGCTAAGGAAGGGCAAAAGTCAGCAGGTTCAGCTTCTCTTGCAGAAATCCCTTTAAAGTATCATCCAAACCTGTGCCAAAATCCTTCCAAAATTCAAGACAGGCATAGTGCCTCTGAGCTCAGTGTTTCTGAAGAGGCTCTGAACGTGGCCCTAGGGCTTTGTTCACACTGAGGGCTGCATGGTGTTTCTACTTGCCTTAGTGCATGTCTGTTATCGCTTTATGCAGGAGAGACCTCCCTGTCCACAGGAATCTGTATTCCTGAAGAAGGCTTTGCAACACTGAAGTGCACGAGTGGAAAATGAAGACAACCTGCCATGCTTGGTAGCGGCACCTGAAAGGACCACAACCTTTACAGCTAAGTAAATTGCAGAGCAACCCTTGGGGCTGATGATGAGATTCCCCCTGGGGGACACAATCTCAGCTCTTTATAAAAGAAAGTGCCAGGTCAAGCACACACAGTGCTGGTAGCTACACAACCTGTATCTTCGGAAAAAGAGCATTAAAGCTAAGTAACACTAGGTCCAGCATCTGCTACTAATAAACACTTGAAAGGCAACCAGTCCTGAGAACTTTATGCCATCAGAATGCAAAAAAAGTATCTTATTTCTCACACTATTTGCTGAATACAAAGTGAGGGAGCAAAAAATTCTCACAGTATCAATACTAAAGAGAATGACTTATAAATATACAAAGAGTAACAGCAGTCCATTTCTCCGCTGATACTATTTCAAAGAGCTGCCATCCAGCTGTATGAATGCTCATTTGCACACACACGTAGATCAAAGGACTCTAAGAACAGTTGGCAATTTTTGCAACACTTGCCTACCCCAACACCTTCTCCTGAGATGGTGTCATAACTCATTGCCAGGAAAATTGCTTACATATTATTTGTTTCCAACAGGTAAGATCAAAAGGAACCATATTAAAAAAACTGAGATTTCTCCATCTACCCTTTCACACAAAGTGCTTCTATATCCTTAAAAACCAGAAAGTCAAATATACCAGATAAGCCCAACTTGTCACATGCACCAGCTAACCACCTGTTGTTGAATGAAATCAGAGAAAAAGCTCCCTCTAAGTTTACACACATGAAATGATGGAGATGGTGTGTTCCCAGTAAGGATGCATCTACTGATGCTTGCTTTGCCCTCCCTCTCTCTGTCTAGTTCTTCACTATTCCCAGATACACAGAGCCAGGCATTATTGATTTCCAGGCTGTATTGCAGGCTCTGATTATTCAGCGAGGTCTCAATGGGTAACTAGAGGAATGATTTGTCACTGCTCAACCATTTGAAAAATTGTTAACAGCCAGCCCAACCTTGCCTGGTTTGTTCTGCCAATGTGATTTAATACTTTGTCAGTGTGTATCTGAAGGTTGCAGCGCAGGCACACACTTTCCTATCTGTGACCCCTGGAGTTAAACCTCTCCTCCATAGTACTGAAAGTCTTCAATTCTCATTCATACCAGCAAGAGTTTGAGGACATTGAGCACTCAAGAGAGGATCCTGGCACCTTCCTGGAAGTGATCCTGAAAGGACAAAGACAGACAGAAACGCGGTGCTGGGGGAATGAATGCCTTTTCTGTATTCCTCTTGAGAGAATATATTCTTTTTCATCTGATGCTCATTTAATTTCATTTCATTTCAAACCACACACAATTTTTCCAGATTAACATGTCTTCATCTGCAGTCAAATAAAAATATTTTGATATCCAACACTTTTTTAGATTCATATCCTTGAAGTCTATAGAGACCCATTCAAAAGTGTGAGGTATCCTCATCATTAAACGTGACTCTACAGATGAGCATAGGTTGTAATAGGTCTTCTCAGGAAAACTGCTGTCATATAAGCATCGTTTTAGGGTAAAAAACAAGTTAAACCCCTCTTAGTCAGAAGCTTATCTGGGCTTAAATTAACAGCCCGCGCATCTGACTTCCCATTTGCTCTGTGTGCCCTTGCTGCAAATGTTCAACATCTCATGCTGCTTCTGTAATTGTGTCGAAAAAGGCCATCAGATTCAGAGCACTGTTTCCCATATTTCTGAATTACATTTATAGACTAAGGCACTCCAGGGTACAGCGTACGCTTATCTTTCTGCACTTTAAAACATGTCAGGGGTACCACAGTCCTGGACTAAAGATGCATTAGCAGAGTCATGCGGTGACAAATTGTGTAACACCTGCTTTTACTAGGCTTAGCTCTAGTCTGCTATTAGTCCCTTGCTTTCATGAACAATGTGTTTTACACGCAAAAGAGTAAAATAAAACTTGGTCAAGGTGAAGTTGTAAATAAATGCCAGTACATTAAGCTGAAAAAGCTTTAGATAATGTCACTGTCGAAAACCAGGAGGCCAAAAAGCTTGAAAGCACAGTTTACACACATGAGACCGGTGATACATCAAGCCATGGCCTCAGTCACTTCACGCACCACCATGGGGCAGAGGCTTGTGTCTATCACAAGGATCAGGTTGCTCATCTGCAGAGTTCAAACCCCATCCATGTGCAGAACAGTCCACGTAGCCAAATCAGGCGGAGGGAAAAATAGCATCCCGCAGGGTCCCGCACCACTGTGCTACTGCTCTAAAGGTGGCAGCAGCCATTTAACCCTGCCGACATGGATATTTTGGCACGCTGAATGCTGGCTGCTCTTGCTGGAGAAGAGTGGGTGCAAAGGCATCATCCTGGGGTGGAGGGATGTGGAGGGTGGAGTGGGGTGCTGCAGGAGCCAGCCCATGACATGTCCCAGTCGCCTCCCTGGTCCCAGCACTGTGCTGCAAGAGAGGGAAGCCCCTTCTCAGCAATGTGGGGCCATAGAAGAGATCAGAATGGCCCCTGTCGAGCCACGACTGGCAAGAAAACAAGAAAGGGCAGGGCCAACTTCAGCTTGTGTGGCCACACTGATGGAAAACAGTATCAGAAATGAGGTCTCTCACTGTCCTGCAGCAGGATGAAGCAGAAAATAGAGCTGGGACTGTCAGGAGAGAGGGAAAATCAGACTTGTGAGACATGGAGAAGTACTCTAACCAAAGACTGAAACTCAGGAGCAACAGCTTCTTCTAAGCTCCCCAGCCCATGGTGAAGAAAGGTTCTCAAGGAGCCATCAGCCACTTGGCGGTCTTTCAGGTGTGCACGATAATTTAGGGTTCTCCAATACACTGCTCTGCATGGATCTATGTGAGATACTGGGCAGGGGCTTAGAGCTGAAAAAGAGCCCTAAAAAGGAGCCAAAAGACCGAAATAAAAAATTAAGACTGATAGAAGGAAAAAAAAAAGAGGCAGATCTGGATGAAAGGAGTTAGGGAACAGTTTAAAAAAAATAATGAAAAAAATAGTTTTAAAGAAAAAAATTGCAAAGGGAAAAAAAAAGAGACATAGAAAAGTAGGAAATAGAGTGGCAAGACACAAAATTTTAAGTTGGTGAATGGCCACTGAGCCAGTAGATGACATAAAAGACAAAGGGAAGGTCCAATAAGAAACACACCTATTAGCAGACCAAAGAGTCCCAGGGCTGATGGAAAATACACTGAATAAGCCAGTGGTGTGAGTCAAAACAATTTTTTGTGATTATTAGATCTGAAGGACTAGATACATACAATAGAAAGAAATTCAAAAGAGGGGAGAGCAAGGGATAGATATTTAAATAGCAAGAGGAAAGGTAATGGTGATAAGAAAGGCTGACTAAAAAATAGTCCATGCTGAAGGATACATCTAGCCCCAGCACCATAAGGGCACATCTGCTGGTGCTCTGGGACTCCTAGAATTTTCCTTCTGGTGTTGCTTGGAATTTATAGCATCAAAAAAGACACCAAAATAAGCATATCTGGTTTTGCTCAGCACAGAACGCAACTGATATTTTCACTGCACAAATGTGATGCACATAGGTATACAGTTTCTGTGCTTCTGAGTCATGGGAAAGAAGGTTGTAATACAAGCTGGTGTGGCATACATACCAGCACTAAGAGGAGGCTGAGGCAGCTGAGTTAAGTCATATAGAGTAAGCAGAGCCATCACTATTTTCTGAGACTTGTGTGTAACACACATACTACAACATTACTTAAAAATCTACTCTCTTAAACCATCTGCAAATCTTAATTAACTGCAAGATCCCTGCTGCGTTGCTGAGCATTGCTGCTGTTTCCTTGACATGACTGGTGAGGTGGGGTCTTCTGCAGAGACGGTGCCGGGTCTGGCAGGTGAGACGCGGGACGAGTTGATTCCTGACTCATACACAGATTCATTTTACAGCAATACACACACTTACCAAGCACTTCATCTTCCCTTTTCCCTAACTATAAAACGTTGATAATTGCATTTACAAACCTCCTGTAATTACCAGAAGGGCTGGGAGACACAATTCAGGTCTGTAAAGCATCCTGCAATCTTCCAACAAAAGGTGCCATAAACAGAGTTCCAGATCTGAAAATAGGGACGATGGGCATCTGCCTCCCTGCTCTGCCCTGCCTAAGGAGCTCCCCTGCACAGAGCATTTTGGGAGGTGTGCTGCTGGTCTCAGGCTATTATGCAAGGAGGGAGGAATAATTTTCTGTTCAAGGCAATGGCCTGGAACCAACCCAGAGAACTGTCTTTTAGCTCCGAGTCTGCTGCAGATTTCTTACTGGCTTTGACTTAGCCGTTTAATCTTTCCATACTTCAGTTATCCCATTAGGAGAATCAGGAGATAACCCTTTTAACTCACATGGGTGTTGCAGGTACATTCAAGTTGCTGAAGAGCTCTGATACTAAGATGATTTAGGCTATAAAAGTATATAAGTGTATTAGGAATTCTGTAGCTAGCTGATTCCTACTTGGTAACACCCACTAAAACTAGCATATGGAGTTCTTAATCCGTAGATAAATTCATTTTAATCCCCAAATCTAGTCAATGGCACTGGTTTCCTTCAAGACCAACACACACGCACACACACACACACAAAAATCTATCTATCCCAAGCCATCTGGATATTACTGGGTTAAGAGAAACCAGAATAAGGGTGAAATGAAATTTTAAAAATGAATAAATAAACCCACTTAATTATAATAATTCATAATTCATCAATGTTTCAGCTGGTATGTTTAAACTTTTCACAAGTAGATCCTTGCATAAATTCCCACACGCAAAATGTCAGTCATGCTAATTCAGTTTTGTAATTCAGAGTCCAGGACATGGACACTGTACTTCAAAAGCATACAGTTAGTTTCAAGCTGAACTATGAACAGAAAAAACCTTTTGAATAAAGTAATCGTGGGGGTTTTTTACCGCAGCAGATCGCAGTTTAACAAAAGCAACAAGGACACTAAGGAATGCATACTCCAGAGCAAAGAGGATATAAATTATAATGATAAAAATATAACTAGTAAAAACACCAAAGTAAAGAAACCACATTGTTAGACATGCAGTGTCCTGCCATAGATCAAACTTCAGCCTGAATACAGTGAACTTACTGAAATGAGTCTATCATTCTTGTAGTATGACTAATGCAATCATCTCATTCGTGTGACCTGACAAGAGCTTTCTGTATGTGAGATTTAAGGTGAGAATTTAATAACATCATTGAGCTAGAGCTAATGTCATCTGGCACTTTAAATCTCTCAGATGGAAAGTTATCAGCAGATAAAAACCTTTTGTTGAGTTCAGTTAGTGATCCGGAGAGGTAAATTTGCTAAAATGGCATGACTGAAACGACAGATAGTGTTAACATTCTTTCTTTTGCAATAAAGAATGAATTTAGGAGCTCAGGAAGGCTGGTGCATAGAACCCTGGATAAAACCAAGCATAGCCTGGGCAGATACTATTTCAAACTTTTTTGCCTCCATGTTTCACTTTAAACCTTATCGGGAGACAAAAGAAAAATAATTTTAAAACTCAGCTATTTCACAACTGGGTGTCTTTTAACTAGATAATCAGCTAATGCCCTTCTAGTTGTCTGTGGCACTTTGATACAGACAAATATCCATGTGGTAGTGGTAGGAAACAATAAAGCATACTTCATCGGAAGCCTAAATAAGCCTTAAACTTTGAAGAATGTGAGAACTAAGCTCTTATTTCTTAAAGTATTATTTCTGTTCTGAAGGGTCACGACTTCCAGTCTTCCCACAACCTGGGTTTGATAGCAAACCTTCATCAGACTGTAAGAAGAAAGAAATTGGCTTCTTAAAGGGGATGAAAAGACACCAAGATTTGCATTTTAGAAATTAGTGAGGAATTTTTTTAAGCAAGCAATTGAGTTGTCTTGCCAGGAGACATTTAGGCCTGTGTATAGTGCCTGTAGCAGCAGCAGACAAAGAAAATAGAGCCCGTGGAAGAGTTAACAACTGGGGGCATGGCTTGGATGACAACACAAATTAAACCTACTGTTTTTCTTTAATAGGTGATTTTCTAGATGAAAGAAACACAGGGTCTTCATCAAGCCTGACATGAGAAAAGCATTTGATGAAATGCCACGTGGGGTAGTATTTATTAAGCAGAAGATAGGGATTAGTGCAAGGAATGCAGTGGTCTGGCCTTAAGAAGGAAGTCCTTGGGCAAAACAGAGCTGGCTGCAACTGTAGATTAAAAATCAGTGGGAACAAGTCACTTCTCATATTTTCGTATAAAGACTTCAGTTAAAAACAGGACTGAGCGATGAGATTTGCTGAGGGATGTCATCAGTAAAGATGAGTATTAGCATATTGCGTGGGAAAAACCTGAGACGTTCAAGAACAGGCGTAGTGGAAATAGAATCAAATTGCATAGTACAGAAGTGGCACCACCTTGCGCTTAGAGACTAGGAATAAGAAGTATTTTCTCTAAGCTGAGAACTCATTAGTCAGTGAGGACAGAAGGGGAAAAAGGCCCTGGGGGTATTCATGGAAGACAGGATGACTGAGCCATGATGGAAAGCACAAATACAGTTCTTGGTTGTTGTCATGTAAAATGTTGCTGGTAGAAACAGGGAAGTATCAGTGCCATTGTATAGTTCATAGATGCCACAGAAGCAGAATCTGCAGTGTACTTCTAGGCAGTCATATTTAAACAGTGAAAAAAATTTTTGAATCTAGAGCAGGTGATTAGGATAATCAAGAAAATGAACAGCTTCCTCTTCCAAAAGGATGTGAACAGAAGTGAAACAAAGGCTTCAGGAGATACGAATGCTGTCCACAAGCACAGCAGAGAATAAACACCTACTAGGAGAAATGATGACTTATACTACAGGATACCGTGGGCACAAAAAAAGCATCAATTTGTCATGATCACATATTAAGATAAAGATCAGAAGAAGAGACAGGCAGAAGATAAAGATCAGAAGAAGAGACTTCTTCTGGGAAAGTGGTAACAATAACCCAAAGAGGAACAAGAGCTCCTTCTAGTTTTAAGGTGTAGTGTGATCCTCTTCCTAAAACAATTATATGACATAAGTACTTGCAAAACACTGGACTTGCCTCAGCCCAGGTGGTCCCTTCCAGTCCCATTTCTCTGTGCCTTGCTCTTTAAAAAAACCCACACTTTGTCCCTCCCTTCTGCCCATTTGCAGTCCCAACTCAAATATTGGTAGTTGGACTTAGTTGGTTTTCTGAAATCTATGGATGTTTAAGAGCTCAAAAGGATTTTGTTTTTCCTTTGCACATAGCTTTTTCTGCCCTTCTCTCTGAATAATTTAAGAATTATAAATACTGATATGAGTACCTGAAGTAACCTGATAAAGTCCTTGTATAAATCAAACAGTTGGAATTGAGACTTCAATCCAGCTAAAAATATGCCTGTTGCCAGAAAATAAAACACCATAGCAGGAATGGATGTACTTTGGCTTTCAGGACCTTTAAAAAAAAAAAAAGGGGGGGGGGGGGGAGTGGCACAAACAAAAAAAAGCTTGTTACGATAACAAATTAATCCATCCACAAAGGAGCAATATATCACCTGCTTCTATCAATACTACAAAGATTTATCTTACATCATCTTCTGTGATGCTACACGTACTGAATCTTCTCATGTATTAGTATTAATCTAAGTGGACAATGGCTAAGGAGCTGCTTATGAATGGCTTGGAAGATATTGTGAGAAGAGTTTTACATTTTTGAAAACCTTTTGATGACGGGGGATTCAGTCTTATATTATTATTGCTTGTAATGACTAAGAAGTTTTCCTTACCCAGCACTATTACAGAAGGCTTTTTTTCCACTCTGACTTATGGCCAGAAAGGCATTTGATATTATGGATCACCCTGGGAGTATTTAGTTTCATTTTCTTTTACACTTCAGAAGCAAGAAAAAATTTCTCAAAATTTTCAGTACATTTTGGCACCAAGAATACTCTTACTTACAGGGGTGCCAGTGAGAGCTGGTTATATCCTGGCTGGCCACCTTTACCATCAGTGCTTCGGAAAACTGAGACCTTTCTTCTCAAGCAGGGAACCTGCATTGGTCGTGAACCCACTAGTTCTCAGACAAGTAATGAAATACACATAAGTGAAATGGATTGCCAGTTGCTGGCCATGTTTTGGATGCAATAACTAACGGAACAGGAATCAACAAAAAAACCCCACGGATTAAGCAAAATCTGAAAAAACACAGATCTCTGATTTACGTAAAAACATGCAATGAAAGACAGAAGAGGAAGAGAAAACTTGAGACAAGACAGAGATTTTTCACCAGGATAAACTGCACTAAAGCTGGCAGAGCCACACCAGTGCACAACTCGAATGGCAGGAGCATCCTGCCCAAAACCTTCCCTTCCCACAAACTGCGTGCAGCCAGGTACTTGGCAAGACCACCCCTGGCACCCCACAGCCCACTCCGGAAAATAAAAGTGGGGACTAGCCCAGAAACATGTTCTAAGAGCTCTAATGTCTCTTCAGCATTGCTCCATTCACCTTGTTCAGTTTTGATTCCTCTTTAGTTTAAATCTGGCTGAATTTTTACCCTTGGTTCATTATTCCGTCCAGTTAAGGTTGGATTTTTTCCTATACAGAAGTCACTGCAGACAATCACAGAATCATAGAATAGTTTGGGGTGGAAGGGACCTTTAAAGGTCATCTAGTCCAACCAGAGTGTTATCAGGAACAGGATATAAGAAACCGCAAGGCCAGAGAGACATGTTTAACTTGCAGCCTCAGAGAGATGTAACAAGAAATTGTGAAATTGTGTTAACAAGGAGTGAGAGGATGGTATTTTAAGGGACCTCGTGAAATCTTTCCTTCAGTCTCTAGCCCTGCAGGTGTAAAATAAAAAAAAAAAATAATGAAAATTTCAAAATCGTTTTGCCAACGATGCAAATTGTGCATTTGCTTTGTGTTTTCATCAGATTGAATCTCCCACTTCAATGCAGAAGGGCAGATTCCTCTTTCACCCAGAACTTCAGCTAGATCCTAGCACCACAAGTAAGAAGAGTTTTGTACCAGACCATGGTTCCTTGTAGAAGTAAAGTTTAATGACCTGTTTTTAAACCTAGACCTGCTGAGCAGACTACTGTATCACCTACCACAGCTACAGTCATGGGGAGTGAACTTCTGACATGTTTCAAAGGGTGGCCTGTCTACACCAGGAGAAACAGTGCGAAGCTCCACTGGGCTATTTCAAAAGGAATGATGGCCATGGATTCCCAGACTACCGACAGTGGCTTCACTGAGGGGCAATTTACCTGAAACTCTTCTCCTACCCCACCAAAAAGACAAAGCCAAGATGAATGCTTCCCTTACAGCACGTTCAGTTTATGCCCCAAATTCAGGCCCATCCAGAGAAGTGCTCTGCTCATCCTAAAGCAATCTCTGCCTTTCCCCAGCCTCCCTGTTCCTCTGCACGTGCATTTTGCTCCAGCTGGAATGGAGCAGCCAAGGGGTACAGAACAAGGCAGGGAAAATGACAGAGAAATAAAACTCATTTTTCAAGTTAATTTGCTGATATACTTGATAATGTATTTCTTTTTAAAAGCAAAAATGCACACTCTATGAACACAGCTTCCCAGCAGCTGGCCTTTCTTTTGAGTTGTCAACCCATTGAGAAGGCAGATATTTAAGTCTTTAACCTCCTTTCTCTAGAACTATACTGAACCCTTAATCAATTCAATTTTTAATAGCTGTTTGATATCCCAACAGGAGTGATTTTATAGGCTAGTTTCCAACTTTCCCTACTGACTACTGAATCAAGTAATATGAGATCATGTTTTCAGCCATGTATGTGAAGCAACTATTAAGGAGGCCTTATTTCACAAATGCAATCCTGTAATACATTGGGTACTTCTGTTCTGATCCAGCAAGGCATATATAAGAATGTTCTTCATTTCAAGGACACTTCCCTCAACTGAGTAACGCTCTTTGAAAAAGGGGGATAATTAATGTACTTAAAGTTATGTGTATTGTCAAGCTCTTTGCCACAACAGGTGCTCTGCTCAGGTGCACTTGGGCAGGATCCAGATACTTGGAGCTACTAGACTGGAAGTGCATCAGACAGTTAAAAACCTCCTTATTCTGTGAATCATAGCAGAAGTTCCTGATTGGGATTCAAAGCCTGTGTAATCACTGCAGCTATTTAATAATCTTATCAACAGAATCCATATTTTAAACATCTTTCTCATTTGTGAGGTACCCAGAACTGGAAATTAGACTCCTGTTATTTATTCTTTCCAGTGATATTTTCATATAATCGTTATACAGGATTTTGTAAGGTCTTCTAACTAGACCAGAAGCATTTCGAGCCACGCAATGTGTTGCTATGTTGCTGCAGTATATGTAGAAGGAAATGGCTATCCAGGCTTAAATGGTATGTGGCTATTGCCTTCTTAAACAGGAACGATGGTTTTGGTGAGGTCTTAAGCCAGAAATCTGATTTTCTATCTGCTTTTCTAACACAGCAAAATGAGCAGTCATGAGGCAAGCCCATGACAAATTAGAAATGAGAAATTTTAAGGGCTATTAAGCTTTCTAAAAATGTTCCCAGTGGATCAGCATAAACTTACTTAGTGCCTCTATTTCTGTAATTGTGATACAGTGGGAGCATTCACAGTGTTTAGTGGTTTATTCAGTGAAGTCTAACAGTTTGGTAGTAACCTTGTCTGACACAAAACCAAGGAGGGATATCACAGAATCTGCACACCTGAAACAGGGTTTCATCTTATTTTGTACCTATTACATTTTTCATAAGTCTTATTTTGCAGTTGTGTTTTGCTTTAAGTTTCTTTGTTGTTAGTTTTTGGTGGTTATTCTTTTCTTTTAAGAAGGGGCTGTTTGCTTTTAAATCAAGTGGGAAAAAAAGCAGACTTTGAAAGAGCGGCTAGATAACTTTTTTTCCCCAATCTATGGGTAAAATCAGAGCCACTGTTAATTTGCCCAACACACCATCCAAGTGAATGTAGCCAGGTGAAGAAATAAAATGCAAAAGGTCACAATTATTGATGGACAGTCTGCTCAAATCCAAGACAACATATAGAAATGAGTATGGCCAGGTGTTATTTTGTGCTTGTAGGCAAGTTTGGTTTTGCACCACAAAATGACAATATGAATCCAAAGGAAAGGAATGAGTCCATGACAAAAGTTAAGAAGATGGGAAATATCTGTACTGGGCAGTAAGAGACACCTTCTAATCATCAGAGCTTTGAATCAACTTTCGGGCAGGACCTGCATCCATAACTTCTGCCCTGAATGGCATGTGTAATTGCTGTTGACAATATAAAATTTATTCTAGATTTATATTGGGGTTACTGAGAGCAAAGGCCGGTCTTTTAATGTGAAATAGGTCCCCTGAGAGACATTGCTGGGTAGCAGAGAGTGACAATTTGCATCTAAAGAGCTGCGACGACACTGACACCAGAAAGTGCCCTGTCAGCATTCTGAGAGAAAAGCACGCACAGAGGTATTCATATTTTTATTTAGTGTCTGAAGTACTTGGCACTGGAGAAAAAGTCTGGGTCTGGGCATCAAGGAAACCATACAGGTCTTTGTCTTTCTGCCCCAGGTCCTGCCTCACCATCACCACCCAGTATAAAGATCTGTATTAGCCCACATCTGACCAACACCTTTTACAAAGAACAGTGATGCAAATCACATCTGAGCACTCTAATACAACCTTCACAGGTGGTCCAAGCTTCTTCTAAGGAAATCTGGAGAAGTTTCTCAGCCACATATCTCTATAGAGGGTGCAAAATGTGGAACTAACTTGACAGCCTCCTTAGGTTCAAGCAAGAATAGAAATAGTAGAAAGAATTAACTGTGCCCTTACAAGTAATTGCAGCCATCTTCTGCCTTATTGCAGCACAAAACTTGGCTCTAATGTGCACATCCACAGTAGCACAAAGGAGCCATAAAGCCACACTGGCTGACAAGCCAGAGGTTCCCCTTACATGGGGAATTCACACACCACAACGCCAGGAACACCAACTCCATAACATTCTTCCTCCCTGTGGAGGTGATGCAGGCAAATGTCAGCAGCAGCTCACAACCATGATTCTCCAGCTGCTGAAACAGCTGCTTGGGGCCAGTGTTGACCTGGAAAATATTAGAATAAACTTCAGGCTGCTTTGAATCATTCCAAGAGCTGAACCAGCTGGCTTAATTTTGCACAGGAGACCACACTTGCCCCTCCCAGACCCACTGTCAGGATTTCCTTTTCCACAGCTCAAATCCTTCCTCTCGTAGAAAGAAAACCATAGGTGCAGGTTATCTTCTCCAGAAGACACAAGCTAAAAGGCTGCTGAATACGTCCAATACTGGATTTGAAGGGGAGTGAGAGAGAAGATTACCCAGGTGCTGCTACTAGCATATTTTCTTGTTTCACGAGCAGATCTTTAGCAAGTGACTGACAGTGCTTCAGGCATTTTAACCAACTGCTTCCTTCGTTTAATGCCAAGTCTGCCCAAATCCTTTGCTTCTGCCAGTCTAACCTCAACTGTGCCTTCCAAAGTTTGTCTTGGAGTAAAATTCATCTTTTCTGCCACACTGATTCGGAAAGCTGTCCGACAGAGCTCTCCTGATCAGCAGGAGGGGAACAAGATATTTCCTGGAATAAAGCTCTTCATTAAAGGACTTTTCCTACCAGGGAAGCATAGCATGGTTGTTACAGCATGTAATTAGAAGTCAAAGGACTAAAGCTTAAATAAAATAGGTATGTGACTGAATTATTAACTTCCTTAGCTGTTAATTTGCAATATACACCAACTCATCTCCATCATAGGGATGTTGAGAGGCTTAATCAGTGAATATACCTGAAGCACTATAAAATGTTGTAAAGCTGAATACTCGGCTTTGTGGAGGTGACCATTTTAGTAAACACTTAAACCTGAACCAGGGAGCTAGTAGATTTTGAGCTAAAAAGATTAAAATGCACCTGCAGTAGGATTTTAACACTTTCCTCTCTCCAGACTTGGAATAAGTTAGCTGGGAGCACAGGTGAGAGTGAGTTGCACTGTATTACTGAACAATACTGCTATTTGAATTATTTTTCTAGTAGTCCTAAAAGTGTGTCTGGCTATCATCAGACAAAATTTATGAGCATTTGGGCCCTGGATTCTTTCCCTAGAGCAGAGAAAATAATTTTCAGCTTCTACTGAAAGCCTTCCCTTACTTGTCAAAAAACCCCCAAAACAAAACACAAAAAAACAGGGAAAATAAAGTCCTCAGAAAAAGGACAAAATTTACAGAAGAGACCAAAAAAGCATGTTCAAGAGACCAAGCCATTTACTTGGTAGTGTATTATAACCATTGGAAGCAACACATACTTCTGTTTTCCCTTTGTAAAAACCAAGTTTCATTTAATGAGCCATTTAAGGACAATTTAAAGTCAACAAGAACAACAGAATCACAGCACGGTTGAGGTATGAAGGGACCTCTGGAGATCGCCTAGTCCAACCCCCCCTATTCAAGCAAGGTCAGCTAGAGCAGGATGCCCAGGACCACATCCAGTCTGGTTTTGAATATGTCCAAGGATGAAGACTCCACAACCTCTCTGGGCAACCCATGCCAGTGCTCACAGGAAAAAGTTATGCTTAGATGGAATTTCTTGTCACTCAATCTGTGCTCATTGCCTCTTATCCAGTCACAGGGCACCACTGGGAGAGTCTGGCTCCCCATTCCTTACTCCCATTGGGTATTTATACACACTGAAGAGACCCCCCTAAGTCTTGTCTTCCAAGAATGAACAACCCTAGCTCTCCCAGCCTCTCCAGGTACAAGAGATGCCCCAATTCCTTAATCATCTCAGTGGTCTTTCACTGGCCTCATTCTAGTACATACATGTCTCTCTCACACTGGGGAGCCCAGGAGTGGATGCCACTCCAGGTATGGCCTCACCACTGCTGAACAGAGACAGAAAAGTTTGCATTTGTGAAATCCCCAGTAAGCATATTTAAGCAAGCGCATTATTCTTCCATATTCTCTACCCCATGATCTAATGGTGCCTTGGTACCTGGAATTACCATGACTGTGCACCTTAGCTCCTATGTGCATGGATGTTTACAGGACAGGCCCCA
Organism: Aviceda cuculoides; assembly: GCA_035590195.1. Lineage (NCBI taxonomy): Eukaryota > Metazoa > Chordata > Aves > Accipitriformes > Accipitridae > Aviceda > Aviceda cuculoides. Next base: position 11,639,122 of record JAVJGG010000009.1, on the reverse strand, counting down.
TGAAAATGCTGGCCGATCAGAGCCTGTGAAGGAACAATCCAGCAGGAGCGGGGGCTGTAGATGGAGAAAAAGCAGATTCCGTGAACTGCAGCCACATGTAAAATAGCTTCTTAAACACACCTCCTGCTTTCCTCTTTAGGAGTCAGCAAACACAGTGGTTTGAAAACAATCCCCAGCAGCAGGAAGCTTTGTCCTGGGTCAGTCACAAAATAACATAAATGAGAAGCTGTATTTTCCTTATAACCACAATAGCATATGCACTGGAGGAAGTTAGTAAGGAGATTCACATGTCCATTTTAAGGCACTGATTTGGTAGTGCATTTTAGGCAGACTGTGTATTTAAGATTCTTCTAAAGAAACAGTGAGCTTAATTGTGTATTTCTGAAGTAGGAACTCAGCTGATACTACAGCCCTCTGTGCCACATGCTACACAAACGCACATATATGCCGGCCTCAAAGAGCTTGCAAACCAAAGAGAACAAAGCAAAATAGTGTTACACAGGTTGGAGACATTAGCTGTTTCCATCCAAACAGTTCAACAAAGACCCAAACTTTTCAAAGTTGCCTGAACTACTCCTGTGTCCAGATACAAAACTCTATACCCTGCTGACCCTCCTTTAAGACTTGGCCAGAGCTCTGGAGCACCAAGGTATTGCAGAATGCTACAAGGCAAGCAAAAAAGAATCCAAGCCTCAAGTCCTGAGAAAAATTATCCTCTAATAATCCTATGAAGTTAAAACACCCAATACCAAACTCATAGGTGAGAAAAGATGTTTTTCCCCTGACGTCACAAATGACCTTAACTCCCAACTTTGCTTCTAGAAATTTTTAAGAGCTGTACTTATCTATGACATTTCTCTGTTTGCCTTTAACTTTTGCCACGATGCTTTTCAGGTCTTCCTTGCTGCTCAAAACAGATTCTAATAGAGAGAATGTTTTTTGAGAAAGAAGATAGGTCTGTAAGAAAGAGGGAACTATGTATAAGATGTTCATGGCTACGGGAGCAGTACAAAATGCTAAAGGTTAGGAAGAAAGAACAAAATATCATCTTTTTATCACAAGCATGAGGAACCAGCACATTTATGATGGAATTCCTGAAAATTCTAAGCAAAATTGGGAGAGGTAAACAACGCCAGGAGCTTGGGGACAGGGTAACAAAAATGAAATTATTCATAGCAATTTATAGTGAAAACCATCAGGTTACAACTCAATAACAGCACAGGAGGCACAACACAAAACAGAAAACCTTATACACGAAACAACAAATATAGGAAAGGCTGCATCTTATGGTCACGACACGGTTGGGGGTAGCTGATAAAGTCCCTTAGCTGTGGAAAATCCTCTCCTATCTTGTGGCTTTGCATGGCATTGTGCATGCCCTTCAGGGCAAGAATTGATGTAACCACTGGAAAATCATTTCGGCTGTGGATGGACTTAGAGTGAGATAAGCTGTATGGCATGGAAACACATCTAGCACACTTGGAAAGGAGTAGGCACTTGAGGGCTTCATGGCATGTTTATAGAGACTCAGCCACTCACTAAGACAAAGGTCATCTCTTCTTTTGGACTGTAAGACTTCTCGAGACAATATAGCTTTTGCTAATCAGTAAACAAACAGTTGGGAACAATGCAGTCCTAGCTTTGACACGCCTCAAGATACTGAAGGGGGGGAATAGGGAGAGACGGGCTGAGCAGGTTATTGAATAAAATTTGCATCTTACAGAAATACCACAGGTTTCAGAAGCAACCAGTGTGGACTAGATAAAATGGCCTACAAATAGATCAGAAAATACTTGACTTCGAAATCTATGTCACTGGCAAATGGGAATTAAGGTCCAATTATCGCACTGACATGTTTCAAAATTTAAAAAAACCCCCACATTTTCTACAACTGTCACAGTGTCAAAACAAATACCTGCATGTTCAAGCAGATGTCAGATATTGTAGAGGCGTATATGTACTTGCAACTTTAAACAGAAAATTTTCTAAAATTGGAGGCATAATCTGTTGCCCTAATTGCGACATACACATAAATCTTGGTTGGATGGAAAAGTGCTGATTTCATCTTTCTCTTTTTCCACATACAGAACCTGTCTTCCAAGTACAAATAAACTGAAATAAAAGAATCGGTAGCATCTTTAGATAGATCCATGCCCATCTCTGAGTGCTATTAGTTTTCCTTTTCATCCTGTTATGTGCAAACATAAAGAGTGTTGTATAAATTATTGCATTTGCATTGCAGCTAAGGGTAATAATAATATCCTTTGCTGAGGCTACGTAATGTCTCACTCCTAAAGATATGGGCTATTTTTCCACAAAATAATATTTGTGGAAAGAGCCCACCACTGACATTCGTTTAAATACTCCATAGATACTATGGCTTACTGTTATTATTATAGTCACAGCCTCAACACAAATGCAGACGTAAATGAAGCAGGTTAAGCTAAAGATAAGGTTCTTCAATAAAGAATCCATGGGCAAAACAGTACAGAAATTACAACCCTACTATGACAACATCAGACTGCTTCAAAGCTTCCTCACAGAGACAGATCTTTAAGAGAGACCTAAATGTCAAGAAAACATGTGCCCTGGAGATTTGTTCAAGAAGGTGCATTCATTTACCCTTACATGACCAACAACTGCAGGGTTTGACCCTGAAGCTACTGTTTCAAGTCACTTCCTTCAGCAGCATCAGCTGATACACAGCTGTACCCCAGGTAGGTGTAAAAGCAGCAATCAGCGACAATACACAGTGGGTTTTGTAACCAAAAAGGGCAACACCTCTTACCTGGTGAGAATTATGAGGGAGTTTGAGATAACCCAAAATCTCTTCCTCTTTTGTCCATCACACAGACCAGAATTTTTTTATTCTAATATCTCTTATGGCACATGTCATGCAATCTATTGGTTTAGCCAAGAAGTTAAAGGGACTCCAAATACCAGGCAGCTCCTCTGATAAGACAAACGGCCATGACTCCACAGCAGTCCTCAAAGCCAAGACTTATTTGACTTTGTTCAAACTCTGGCCCGATGTGCGTGCCAAACACAGAAAGCAGCTCTCAAAGAACAATCTGCAGTATCAGGGTCAATACTACATTCTGTGTCAGGTGTGAAAGCGACAATGAAAAGTAATGTAGATGAAGAAAAAAAAGATTGCTAATTTTAAAGATCTAGTGATGGGCTCTGAACTAGCTGTTACCACTCTGGACAGAGATGTGGGAGTTATAATAGATAGCATTGTGAACATGCCAGCTTGGTGCTCAGTAGTGGTCAAAAAAGCAACTAGAATGTTAGGAATTATTAGGAAAGAAATAGAGAACGAAACCAAAATCCATCATTATGCCCACATATTGATTACTGTGTTCAGCTCCCCTCATCTCAAACAGAATATAAACTGAGCTAGAAGAGACACAAAGGAACATGATAAAGATGATCAAAGGTTTGGCACAGCTTCCAAACAAGGAATGCCTAATGCATTGCGATTCCTCAATCTGAAAAAAAGAGATAATGGAGATGGAGAATACGAGGGTATGGCAAAATCATGAAGGGCATGGATAGAACAGGAGACAATTGCCCATTTTCTTTTCTAGTACAAGAACTAGTAAGCATCAAGCAAAGTTTTCAGAACATACCTGCAAAACAAAGAATGCATAGCTCAACTGTAGAAGTTATCAAATCTGTGGAATGCTAAAAATGCATGATTGCAAAAACTGATCAGAAAAAATTCACAGAGGGGAAAATAAATAATAAATAAAAATATTCCATCAAAGGCTCTTAAACATAGCATACCAGGCTGAGGACCTCCAACCACTGGGGGCTGTAAGAGTTTACCAGCAAGGAGGACTAAATGCTTGCCCTATACTTACGTACTTGATATAGCCTGTGTGCTGCATGGACCAATACAGTCATTTCAATGCTCTGTTCAACCCCTTTCAAAAAGAGGTCACGAGAGGGAAGCAGGGATTTCCTGCAGACCCAAGGGTTCCCAAGACAGGAGGGCACTTAACTGCATGCTTAATTTTAAGCTCATGCTAAAGTCTTATTAAATCTAATAGAACTAAGGCACAGGCACAAATCCTTTCTTAAACTGAGGTGGTTTCTGGGATTAGAAGCCTTGTTGTTACTGTTCATATCAAAGTCTTTACCTTCTGTTATCATTTTCCCAGGTTAAAAAAAGCAAAATGTGCATAGTGCTGCAACAATTCACTAAGGGCAGACTGAGCGCACACTTCCATGATTTAATTACATCAAAGCTCTGTTGCCAAAGTTGACTGTTAGTACTGCAGGCGAGTTTGTCAACCAAAGATTCTTATCACCTATGAGGAACAAAATAACTTCATCCACAGTTCTTAATATTCACTAATAATATATATTTTTTTTTATTTTGCTTTCACATTCTAATTAAGCAGATGCAAACCACGCAAGAGATTTTCCTTAAAAAATAGATTATTTGTAACTAAGTGTCAGTGAGTTTAAGGTATGCTTTTATTTTAAAAGTTCACTGATTATATTCCATTCAGAAGATACAGAGCGAGAAAAAATAAGGACCTAAGGGAATTTATGTATTCAATGATGCTAATGACTAAGACTCCGGTCATGTTTTCTAGATGTAAAAATATATTCTATAGCCTTCTGGACTAATCAAATGGAAGTAGGGGATTTATGTTCCAGTGTGCTCTAAGAAGAGGGCTTCGAAGATTCCCAAAGTAATTTCATTTAACATTCAAAGCTATTTAATTGCAGTTTCTGAACATTTCTACCACATTTGTAGTCAGTATGTGGCAATCTGAATTGCGTGATGTTTTGAGGCTGACTAATACATGGTACTGGTCTTCTGCTTTCCTTTTTCCTTTTCTGCAGTGCTGATTGCTTTCATATCACTAAGGCAAAAACATTGTGAGTACACTCAAAATTGCTAACATTAGAAAAATCCCAGAGTCACCAGCATATTGGGGACTATTATGTAGTATTTGGGGGATCTGAAATTTAAGGGGAAGAAATGGAAGCCTTATTGTATACTAACAGTAAGCAATTTTCCACCACTGTGAATTTTGCTAGGATGGTGCAAAAGCTGCTGCGAATATATTTTCAGAGGACAAAATGCTGATGTAAATACATTTGTGAGATTGTATTATCCTGATGATTTTATTTTTACTAATATGATATGGCACAGGTGACAAAGGCAACTTTAATCCTCTTTATACTCATCTTCTTTCTGCTCTTCTACCTCACTTTTCAATCGCCTTACAGGTACTGTACACCAGTTACATTCTGTGTTATTATTTGACTGCAGAGAAAACCAGTATCTTCAGCAATTTCTGACGGTTAAAGGACTGGACGCTTTTACAGCATGGCAACAGAGTCAGGCTACCAGCTGTTACCTGACCCGATGATGTGACAAATCCAAGAGACAGTGCAGACATTCAAACTCCACCATGGAGCACCTCTAACTTCCAATCATCACATGAATTTTGACGGGACAGGGACTTTTTAGCTCTCTGGGAGAAGCACCATTTGTAGTTAAGTGGATGCTCCAGCTCACGCGCCAGCTATTTTTACACTCAGGACTTCTAGCCTGCCTTTGTTCTGGCACTGCCCTAAAAGTCGTTAAGGCAATAAGAGCCATTTTGCTCAAAAGCTATACAGACATTTCACAACAAATGCCCTCACCTTGTCACTACATCTGCTGCTAGCCCTTATTGTAATGGGAACTAAACTAGGACCTCTGCAAGTGCAGGGCACAGCACTGGATTTGTCCTTGCCTGTGTAACACAGTTCTTGCAAGCAAGAACTATCCAACCCTGATTTGCTTTGCAGACACAAAAAAAAAACCCCTTGAGAAAGAAGTCCTCTTTATTCTGCTAGTAGGGAAGAAGGTAAGTGAAAGCTAAAAAAAAAAAGTAATAAAAGCTGGATCCTGCCTGTTCACTGGTACGGGCTTTGCAGTGGTGAGCACTGGCAGCTCAGTGGGATGGGGGAGCAGGACCAGTGTGGCTTACTAAACCCAGCTCTCGGCTATCAAAGAGTTCAGGAAGCTGAAGATGAAGTGCCTGGTTATTCGCTGCTCTAGAGGCCTCAGAACGAACGTGTTTGTACATTTCTCATTAGTTTCTGTGCTGTCTCTCCCTCAACCTCCATCTAAAATTCAGCAGCAGGCAGGTTGCTGAGCAATGCTCCTGATAAGGTCCCTGGGTCCGCCAGCAAAGCGAATTCTCTCGCTGGCTGCTCAACCCGAGAGCCAGCGAGTGTCCCACAGGAGTATGTGCAAGTGTTGTTTTCTGTGGGACAAAAGAGAGCTGGGAAAGGTCTGCCTTGCACCTTTTTAACAAGCAGCCCCTCAGAAAAGAGAGACAGACCTCTGAGCTGGCAGTTGGCAAGAGAGAAGGTCAGAAAACCTCAGCTTCACGCAGACTTTTGCTTTGAAGATTTGGGAAGGGTAGGCTGGTCTTTCTCACTGTCGTGGTTTAACCCCAGCCAGCGACTAAGCACCACGCAGCCGCTCACTCACACCCCCCCACACCCCCCAGTGGGATGGGGGAGGAAATCAGGAAAAAGAAGTAAAACTCGTGGGTTGAGATAAGAACAGTTTAATAGAA
>JAVJGG010000009.1:11617784-11632426 GCA_035590195.1 Aviceda cuculoides | reverse complement strand
CATACTGAACTCAAAACACAGCACTGTACCAGCTACTAGGAAGACAATTAACTCTATTCCAGCTGAAACCAGGACACTCACATTGCAGAACCACCAGCTTAGGGTGCTTCATCATACAAGCAAACAAACAAAACAGCTTTTAACAAGTGGGATAAGTCAATGCCTTTGTTACCACTCCTTTACCTAACTATTGTCCTGATCCAATTAAAACAAGGATTCAACTTTGACAGCTGCATTTGTGGTGATACGTATGCATAGTAGCTCAGCTGTGCTTTCAGAAGCTGATCCATTTTTTAACACCTTGTTATAATTAGAACTGCATGATTTACAATGAATTATTTATTTGATTAATTTCATCCTTTTTTATTTTCTATCAATGAATTGTCCACAGACAGCATGTTGAATTCTCGAATTCATTTTTAATTTAGATAATATCTTTGGTGATTAACTCTGGGTCTGAAAGTTATTCATCATTTGCTAATATTCATAACTCAAAATTTGTCCAGTGGCATGCTATTTTATGAGGCTCAGAAGACATGTGGAGTCTTTCCTCCTCCTTCTTTGGAACAATATGCATAGTATAATATTATGTACACTTTGTAAATTTTACTATTACATACACAGCCTAATATTGTCTAATAGTTAAAATGTGAATTTAAAAAAACTAAACACTACATGAACTCCCGATGCTAAGCTTTACAATTTGAACCCCAACCTGGTCTTAAAAGAAAATAAAAAATCAGGACAGAAAAAAAATGCTTCCAGATATTTAGGAAATAAATACTGGTAAGTTGAGACAAAGTATTGTAACAGGCTATAGAATAATTTGGAGAAGTCCAGTGCTGGATACTGTTACACAATTTTTCAAACCAGATATTTTCAGTGGTTTGTTTCCTAAGAATGCTTCATCCAGACCCATCCTTTAGTTGGCACAATAGACAATTCCTAACCTGCTTCTGGAACCATAGACAAAAGTGGTTGCAAGCATAGAAATTCATCTTGGTCATAGAGAATATGTGATATTATAATAAATGTCACCTCATGGTAAAATACCTTCTTTGTCTTATCACATACAACCTAAAGTACCACTCCACAAAAATCTGTTATCCTAAGAATGTTTACCCCGAGGTAAGAATGCATTTATAATTTGAATAATTTATTTGGTGACAATTTCATGGTCTGCAGCGACTTATTACTTGCAAATAGCAAATATTCACAAGTTGCCATGGTGCAATATGGCACACTTTCCATGATGTACTGGCCTCCAAGCCTTCCTCTCCACTTCTCACACACAGCACTTAAGAGTTGTGTAGATACAACACTCACATTTACATGACTGTTAGCACAGAACTCTGTCTTACCAGGTGAAGAAGTTTTTAAGCCCCAGGCTATTTTTAATCTTCTGGATGTTTTTTTAAGTCTTGAGAAAGGATGCTCTGTTAATTTCCCATTTTAGTCAGCAGGAGAGAAGGCAGATATAATAAGCACACAGTCAATTGCACATAGGATGACTTGTAAACTTGTCTGTAAATTCTACCACAAATTATGAACAAGCAGCTGCCATGGTCGTACTGAGAAAAAACCTACTTACATAATAGTTCATCACAATAGACGCTGAGTATTCATGCAGATGTATTTTTAGCCTGTTCCTATGGAAACATGGCTTATGTGATCACACTTTATATACATTCCTCTATAACATTTGACCCCATTGGCCAATTTCAGCTACCTCTGACAGAATGGTGGAGTGCTTAGGATAAGTGAAGTCCTCCAGTTTGTGCAAGGTATCCAAGTAGTTGCCTTCACTTGAGAAAGACTGCTAGATGAGCTCAGCCTGTATTAGCCACCAGACAGTCTACTGACTGAGGCAAAGAATAAGGTGAGGAAAGAAGATGGCGTATACCCCAGTCATGGGAAAGATGTCATTCAGAGCTCATAAGCTACCATGAAACACAAGTCCATGGAAAACAAGACTTCATTGGTCCAGGTGCTTATAGAAGTTCTTGTCTGAAAAGTACAAGATATTCCACTGCCCCAGAATTAGTTTAAACCTTGAACAGGAAAGATGACCATAACACTGTGCTTTTAGTTGAGGCATAAAATCAGGAAAGCTCAAGTCTGTTCTTGCCTTTGACATGTTAAACTGCTAAGCATGCCTGACCCTTGAACCTGCAAGTACAAATGTAGAGGCTTTACTTTAAAGCATGCAAGAATATCCTGTTTAAGCAGGTTGAGAAAGACCTGGTGCTCATAGTCTCCTAAAAGAGCTTTCTCTATATCCCTTAAAATCTATTCATGGCCTGGGTGGTCTGTAAGCCTCCCTCACTGAGCCCATCAACTTCAGTTGCTCTTTCCCTGCACAGCCCTTAGCTTTCCAATCTCATGAGGCTAAGCAGCCTGGGAAGCAGTTCAAACAGTCACACTTAGGAGAATGTGCAGCTTGGACAAAGTTCCCCTCTTCTACTAAGAGAGAAAAAAGGGAGAGCAGTGGCCCAAGGGAGTCTCTCACAGTAACCCCTTCCCACCTCCTGGCCAGGCACAAGAGCCAGAAAGGTGGCAAACTCAAGAAAAGAAAACAAAAAAAGACCCATCTTCAAATGAATGCTGTACCCTCCAGTGGGTCACACCAAGCAGGTCCCACTAGGAAAGCCAGAGAGAGCAAACTTCCACTCGTTCCTCTCTCATACCCCACTTTTCTCAGTAGGTCAGTACAGAAGATGATGAGAGTCTTCCTCCTGCCTGCTTGCTCATCCACAGCTTCAAAGTGAATCCCAGCCACAGCCCTGAAAGATGGGCTCCCTATACTTCCTGGCGTGAGGATGGGCAGACTCCTCCTGAAGGGCTGGAGCAGCCCCCTGGATCCAGCTTGCTCCCATGTGCCATGCCAGATCCAAACCTTCTCCTCCAAGGTGGTCAATATTCAAACGCACCAGGTCTTTAATCACTTTCCAAACAAAAGTCAGTTCCAGGACCCCAATTCCTCAGTGGCATTCACGCACCAAAGGAAACTGTTCATCATGTAGTACCATTGTTACCTTTTCACCCTGCTTAACCTCACCATGGCTGTGTCTATAAGCCACCACTCCCCATTCCACCCTGTGGAAGGACACATCGTTAACACCAAACTGACAGTCAAGGATCCTACACATTGCACTGTATATCACATCCAACAGCAACCGTGCAGGGAATACACACATCTAACTTAAGTCTTCTGGATCAGCCTCCAGACTCCCCTCTTTCCCTTACTGACTACACAGAATGCAATCAGATGCTCTGAATGGCAACTAAATGAAATGCCTGCAACAACCTGAGGAAAGGTATTAATAACATCTACTTCAGTTACTGCTCTCTGCTATTGACAATCCTTTTTAACCCCACAAGGATTTGAAACAACCTACAAGTCACAGCAGCAACTCAACTAAAACTAGAAGACCATAGTAGTTTCAGCAAACTGCAAGTGACTTTCACTTTCATCAGCTTTTATAATGTGCGTGTTGTTATTCCAGTGCATGCTATTCCAGTGATGCTCAGCAAAATAAAGTGTGCTTTTTTTTTTTTTGTCACAGTAATAAGAGAGACATTAAGATTCTACACACAAGGATAGGAGCAGTAATAACAAGGGAATTTTCTCTAGCACTGCATTTAATTTAAAAGTGCCGAGATTAGTATGTAAGCTCTTCTGGACACTCTAGGAGTTGATATCTTGCTCCATGGGTGTGTACACACATCTGTCTTCTTCTGTGTGGCTCTCGCACCTGCAGCTGATAATCATATGCAGTTTCAAATGAGTTGAGAAAATGAAAATTACCTTCAAAAGGAAGGAAAATGCATTTGACATACCTCTCATTCCAGCACTTGCGAGACTCGCTATAATTACCACTGTGAGCTCACAGGCAGATGGCAAACATGGCAGCACCTTGAATTCAGTCAGCAGGATGCTAGAGAAATGCTCTCACTAACATTTTGTTTAAGGTGTTTCAACACACAAATCTAAAAACTGGCAACCAAGACAGAACTACTGTGATTATTAGTGAGCCTTACATAACGAGCATGTTGCATCTCCACCGGCCTTCCATGTCTCTGTACCCACAGTGTCACCTATGCTGTACCCTACCTAATGTATGTGTTCAACGACAATTATTATTACAGATGAGATAGAAGGAAGAGTCATCATTAACAGATGAGATTGAAAAGAGCCAGATTCTGCTCCAAGGTGGCAGGGTGGGAATCATCTTGCTCACATCAGCGGAATGATTTTGCGACTTGGGGGCTTGGGCAGCAGCAGCGTCCAAGAGATCTGGAGGTTGCCAGCTGCCCAAGTCATACTGAGCTTTTCACATGGTGAAGGGGTAAGGAGGGTATAGTAGGGAGAGCTTTGGGAAGATAAGGTTTTTAAAAAAAAAAAAAGAAGTAATAGGCTAAATATCCGGATGCCTTAAGACAGAGGGGTTATCGCTGTTCCTTTTTTTTAATCCACCTGGCTCCTTAGCTAGGGGATTTGGGAATATCTCTTTGCACAAGGAATCTCCTCCTGTGGAACCATGGAATAATTTGAGAGATTGTAAAGGAAAGGGTGCTTATATATCTGAACAGCATTATGAAACTAATACCAGAGTCCTACTGCAATGACAGAAGCAGACAGAAGGTCGGCTATGTTCTCTTGCTCCCATTTCAAAAGAAATGTCATCTAAGCTGGTAGGGGTTTTTTTGTTTTGTTTGCTATACGGGAAGTTTTTTTTACAGATCTGGAGTCCCTCTCTATATAGTTATAGTGCTGGAAAAGCAAACGGTGGCTCTTCAGCTGCCATTGCAGAGCTCCTGCGCTGCTGATTTAGACTGCCATAGGAATGAGCATTTCACAACATTTCCACAGCCAAGTCCTATTACTGTACGTAAGGATGAAGTGATTAGAGCAGCTGCCCCGAAGCACAGTGAATCCTCCTTCCTCAAATCACTTTAGTCTGTGTTATTTGTACCCCAAATTGTTTGCGTAACTTAAAGAAATGGCTAAAGAGTTTATACTGCAAAGGTAAATCAATGCCTGCTGTTTGCTAGCTGTTTATGCTCATACACTGTTAGGGTTTATTTTGACCAACAAAAGGAGGGATTTTTAGTGATCTAATATGCAAAAGTAGGTTTAAGATTAATAAAGCGGATGGCACTTTCTAAAGAAAGCATGTTCCTCCCATGCCCCTCACTCAGAATGATGCTGGTATAAGAGCAGAATAAGGGTCACTATCCCTACCAGCATGATTTAAGGGTAAAGGCAGAACATCTGTTGTTTGCGACACAGGGCATCTCAGCTGCAGCAAAAGACAGCAAATGCAGTATATGGTGTATAAAGTGTAGATAAAAGTTCAGCTTTTATTCTTGGACTGAGATGCTCAGAAAATTAGAAATTCTGCTTCTTGTATATTTAGCAAATAAAAGCAAACATGGAGCTTTTCATGCTGCAAAGGAGCCAATTCTACTGGTGAGTGCTCTCGCTACCTTGACCTTGTGTCTGCAAAGGCCATGGGGGAATGGAGCAGCAATTCCTCCTTGATTGACAAGCCATGCCATATGACTGACCATAAAGTGCCTTATCACTGCTGCCAACATTGTGTTTTGATGAATCTTGGCACTACATTTTACATTTTACATGAAATGCACCTTTTGTTGCAAATATATGCCGTAATCAATAAACACCTGCTTTCATGCCACCTAGATTTCAAGGATACTGCCACTTACATTTTATTGCAGATAAATTAGATGAGGTCCATGCTGCCCCTCATCTCATTAAATTTATCTTAGGGTAAAACTAAGGTATCTTATGTTTTCTCCATGATCATGAAAGTGTGACACATACTGTGGGGTTAAAAAAAAGTATTTTATTAATATTAGCGATATTTAGCACCTTGGAAAAGACATCTGGGGCTTGGCCTCAAATAGCATGCAATGACTCATGGGGCAATCCCTTCTGTCCCAGAGAAGTGGGTTTGAATACCCTCCAATGGGGTAAGAAAAAAAAGCCAGTCGCTCCCACTTGTCCAGTGACATACCTTGGCTACTTCCCCTGGCATCACCGCCTGTTGAAGGAAAGCAATGAAGTCGTGTTTTGTATGAGTATGGCCCTGTGGGTATGTATACAGGCTACACAGATACCAGGATTAAGAACTGTGGCGCTTTGATGTATTAAGATCTGCCAGGAGTAAGCAGCTGTTTCTAGGTTTGGCAAGTCTGAGCTATACTGAGGTGCCGAAAAGAACAGAAAGCAGAAAAGTAACAAAAGAAAGAGGATGTATTTGCTGAATATATATTTTCATAACCTAGATAGTTGTAGATAACAAGTTAGAGCATCTTATTTCTGATATAACCAACAGCAAATTAGTATATGAGGTATAGAGAGGCTATGCCTCAGCCAGAGGTCACAAAAATAACACAGGAGAAGTAATCCGGGGGCGGGGGGAAGCGTCAGCATTTTAATAAGCTTTGCATAATACTGTGACAAGAACTACAGCAAACAAACCACACAGATCAAGAATCCAGAGGGGCACACACGGCATTCAGAGCAACGGTGTTCAGCAGGCACAAAAGCTGCTGATCAAAGCACAACATCCTCCCCATCACCAAGCGGCGGCATTCCTCTGCTAAAAGCTCTTTAACACAACATAGCAGGAAGCATGCACTTTGAGCAGGAGTGAACTTTGAAGACAACAGACACATAAAAAAGTACCATGTATCAGAGTAATTAATATCAAGAAACATATTTTATTTCCTGCTTATCCTTTTGTGCCGTCAAATAGGCAACCCACAGAGGATGAGGGAAAAATACTCTGAAAGGTCATAGGTAAGGACTGCAAACAGACCATAAGGCAGGAACAAACTTTAACATTTTTATATAATATAGACCTAAGTTTACTGCAAATCAGTCCCAACTGTTGATACAGTTCTCACTAGTCTTACATTAGAGTACATCATTATTGCCAATGGACGTTTTCCCTGACTCAAGCTGGCATGAGGAAAGCCCAAAGTCAGGACTTTTCCACTCCCAATACTGTAAACACCTTCACACATCCCCAGATAATAACCTTCCCATTTTGAGTTAATGTAATATTCTTTCAGTACCCACTAGACTTTGCCAGTGAATGTTTTAGCATTACCAGTTTTGAAGCATTGTTAATGATAAAAATTACTTTTATAGCACTTTATATTTTCAGAGTGCTTTCAGTTAATTAGTTAATAAATTAATTGATCCTTAACAACATAAGTAGGTTGCTATTTAGATAACCATTTTTAAGTGGATAACCTAAGCCAGGCAGAGGTTAAGGACCTTGCCTATGATATTACAGCAGAGGAAATAACAGAGTCAAGGTTAAACCAAAATTAAGGGCTGATTATTAAAAGATTAAAGTATACCAACAATGAGGTGGAGACTATTCTTTTCAGGGGAGCTAAACTTCTATGTGTTAGGGGGGAAAAATAACACAAAGACATCTTCAAACCCAATTTACAGTGGTGAATTAAGGTCATGCTGAATTTGACTTAAATAATGTAGACAGAAGTCTTCACTGAATACCACAACAAGCCACAAAAGAAATACTGAAAAGTCGGTCAGGGTTGATTTCTTCTACAGCTTCTGAAAACATGATTTAAAACATCCACAGACAGTCGTACTTTATGAGACAGAGACAAGGTAAGTTTGCTTTAGCTTATTTAGACACTCTTAGAAAAAAACAGAAGCTTTGCAAGTCTCTGTGTTGAAATAAAACTTGCAGAAATACATGCGAGTCAGTAAATTTCCCAGAAAATTATTTTAATCTGCAGGCCAAAATTATTTCAGGTAGCAGTTACATTGTTATAACATACGTTTCCTCACATGGAAATAATCCCATGGTACGTGAAAAGACATACAGAAAAGTATTGCTGTATCAAGTCCAGCAACAGGGTCTTAAAGATTTCCACATGGAAACTGAGGAAGACACCTCTTCCACTCCATTGCTTTCCAGTAAGAAGTTGAGCAATTGCTTATTCACTCTGATGAAAATGAGGAAAAAACCCTTATATTTTATTAAAAATAAAAAATGCAGGATCCCCAGCCATGGTGGGAAACTGCATGATCAAAAACTGCAAAGTGCTGCCTTCCAGGGAGCTATCAGATGTTCATCATCCCTGCTTGTTGGCGGCTAATTCTGCCATTGCACAGGTTTCCTAAAGTCAACTCGTGATCAGATTGTATATTTAAATATCAAGTAAAGAAGTGTTTTGTGGACTTATACAAGTACCTGTGAGTTCATCCAGAACTGATGAGAATTACTGCGGATGAGCGATGCTGGGCTCTGGCAATGTAAATTGGGGAAGTTTCTGTGCCATGTATTTTCACTCTGTGTGACACCAGGAGACATCGTAACTCCTGAGTCTTTGTGTTTGAGGCACTACAGCTGCTTGGTTGCTTTGCATAAAGAAGCAATTAAAAGCTGTCATCTATTTCACCTTGCATTCCTTATGAAAGTAATATTTTTATTTTTAGGCTAGGTTCAATAGTTGTATGGAATATTTTCAAAGTCCGGTAAGAAGGTAATTTATAGACACCAAAGAAAAAATAGAAAATAAAAAATATGGGGAAAGTACTAAAGAACTGAGTTGGCTTTGGATAAATTTTTTCTCAAGTGACAGAATTGTAACATTTCTGGAAAAGTGTAAGCAACAGAACATGGAGATGACCTTACCTACTGGTTGTAGCAACAGGATTAATAGCTAACGGGGTCAGGTTCCCATTCTGGCTGTTACCCACCTAATGGGAAACCTCAGTAAAATCAGTTGCTGTTAACCTGCCTGAACTGTTAAACCATAATAAAAAGTTAAGATGAGGAACTGAATTTGAAACAAATTCTTTGCAGGAAAGCTGGTTCAAAGATTTACAAAAAGAACATAATGTTTGAACAATCACCTCCCTTTTGGCACCATAAATCAGCACAACATAAGAGAGGCATTTCACTGCCTTTCTACCTTTGGCTACTCTGTTTTGAAAATTATAATTCTAGGCAGAGGAGAGACATGGTTAAGAAGATAAATCAGCACATTCTTTCATACAATTTAAACTACAGAAGTGAAATTGCAGTGAAGTTAATGGCTTCTAAAGTAGTTGCTACAAGAAGAAGGTTTCCTCTTCTTGCATGGTTTTCATGGTAAAAAGAAAAAGAAAAAAGAAGTAAGTTCAGTAATTCTATAAAAAGCAATGGGAGTTTTACCTATGCAGTGATAAAATTTGGTTCAGCATCTCATTTTGCTACACCCTATTTATGAATTCTCTCCAGTCAGTTCCTGTGGAAGGACATGATGGGCAGTTGGGTACCCTGCTTAGCATATTTCCCATTGCCATCTAAGGTAAAAGGTCACTGATGCACCATAATTTTACATTCTAGTTAGACATTCACCTAACAACATATGAGTCATTCTTGTTACTAAGCAAATGTCATCCTTTACCTGAAGGCAAATTCATGCCTCTCAGTATTTAAATCCCATCTAGTTTTCATCAATTTCTAAACACCACCAAATCTTTGGAATTTTCTTAAGAATACATTGAGGGACAAAAAGTCTCACTCTCTCTTTCCCTCCCCTTGTTTAATAATGGGAATTTTTTAAAAAAATATTTTACCAAAGAAAAATGTTCTGTACTGTAAGGAAATCTCAGTTTTTCTGTTAGAGAAGATATGAAGTCAATTAAAACAATTTCCCTCCTTGAGCAAAGAAGGTGCCTCTGAAGATGGCCACTATTATACCTCACTTTTAGAGTCCAAACCCCTAGTGACAGGTCTCTAGCACATGGTGCATTTGGTGCATGATAGCAGTCAAATGCACATTAAACTGGCATACCAAGGGACCACCTAAAATTGGCACTCCCCTGCCCTTAGCTAACCAATGCAGACACAGTGAGGATAGGGTGTTTCTTAAACCTGCATTTTCCTCCTTCACAGCTACAAGAGATGTCTCTCTCTGCTTGGGGTTCACAGCTCAAAACCTCCTCTTTAAGACTAGAACCCATTCTCTCTCTCAAAGAAAGAGACTAGCAGTTTTTATGGGTTTTTTTGTTGGGTTTTGGTTGGCTTTTTTTTTTTTTTTTTCTCTGAACCATTGGCAAGTAATACAGCTTCCACGATGACCTTCTTGGAAGAGTACCAACCTGGGAAGTTAGTTCAGTCCCTTGCCTGAGCAGTTTGTTTTTGAGTCAGGATAAGGGAGAGCAATAAATGAGCTGAATTCCACAGAAATAATCCAGATATCTAGATTTGTCCCCAGAAGCTCTGTTCTTGTTCTGACACTGTTACAAACAAACAATAACACCACCACAGAAGCCTGCTGGCATAACCACATCTGAGTAAGACCATAATCAGACTCACTGAATCTTTCACTGCAGTCACCAAGGGTTGAAATTGAGATGATGTTGCTACAGGCAGGGATACAGCTATCAGCTGCAAAGTTAACTTTAACACGGTCATTTTTCATGAAACATTCTCTCTCCAAACAATGGAAGAAAAAGGAACAAAGGCCCATTTCCTCCAAATCAGTTAAGTTATAGCTTATATCAAGCTTGAATCATGGTGCAAATCTGCTTCATAGCCACACATATAGTCCATTGGCCTTTCAACTACACTGGTCCAGTTTCTAAAGCAGAGCCTAAGTTCGCAGTGGAGATGCAGTGTTTAAATCCGATTTCCAGTATAGAGGCTGGAAGTGAAGGTCCAAAGGCTTTTGGCCCAGAAAGCCTTTTACTCAATACTGGGTACGGCAAATGGAAATCTGCCCTGTGGACCTAACACTGAACCTTTGGAAAGCTGCAAGCTGGTTGGAGAATATTGAAACCGGGAATGAAAAAAGTCTGGGCCATTTATATGCATGCCTTGCTCTCCATGGATTCACTCAGGTGCTTGGTGCAGGACAGGAAACACCAAGATGATGAACTTCTCTCATTTGGTGGTACCTCTCTGCCTGCTCATTCCCTCCCAGCCCTGGAAGACAGTAGATCAATCAATTGTCCATTGAGAAAATGTGGCAAAGAAACCACTCTAAGCTGTAACTGCTTTTGCAAGGCCATATCACCTGTCTCAGCAACCCTAGGCCACAATCTGCTAATTACAAACAGGCTGAAGAGAGCTTTGTGACCCCTTAATGAAAATATCCCTGGCAAACCAAAGACCTAGGCCAACAGGCTGAAAGGAAAAAGCCAGGAACTCTGCTCCCTTCACCCCAGAGGCACTGACAAGGAGAAAGGGGTTAAGGCATTTGTAGCCCAGCCATGAGAGCAACCACTCCTGCTTCCGTAGGGTCATGTGGAGGTGCTGCAGCCTGTGCAAGACCAGCCTGAGCTGTGTTAGCGATTCCAAGGCTGCTTTCCCATGTGTTTTCAAGCCCCACTCAGGAGATCATCTGAACTGGTAAATGCCTTCCAAGTCATGGTCCCAGTAGCAGGAACACAGTTATGCAGCGTTTACTTTTATATTTCAGCAGCGTCCAACTCTGTCTTAATTCAATTTACCAGCCAGTTTTCCATGTAGCACCTCTGGAATTTCTGAAACACATTTACATATGATTATTGGCTTTTACTTCAGGCAAGAGAAGCAAATGAAAAGTGCAAGTCACTGCAATGACTCAGAGGTAAAGAAAAGTAGAATTTGTGCCTTAGCTTAATCACCTGAAAGAGCCAAGAATGACTCTAGGAAACACGAATTCTTCCTCCCAAAATGATTTACTAAACAGTAGACAATGGTAAAGAAGAATATTTACTTTGGTGTTCTACACAGTTTATTATTTTTAAAGAAAATTACTGGCAAAACTAGCTGTGATGCACAGATAACTCTACAAACAAAATTTGTTCTCAACAATTAGAATCAATGTCTCACCTAGATGTGAGAAAATAATGTTTGTTTTCCTATTGCTTCTGATGAAAATGCCTTGGAAAAATACAGATAATAAGGAAGGCTTCTTGGGTTTCTTTTTCTTCAGAGATTTTTGCATTTAGTGGTCATATTTGCTTTGGTTAAACACCAGCAAAACTCGAGTTGGTCAAGTAGGAACATACAATCACTTAGCTGGTCTATTTTTTTACCAGCTGTTATGCTCCTGCATCAGAGACATCAGAGCTGCAGGGCAGCTGGAAAAAGGAATAAAACAGTGGACAAAAACAGCTGGGTGAGAACTGGATGCTAGAATAACCCAGAGACACAAATACATAGGGAAAAAAAATGTGAGGTTTAAAGAGAAAGAAAATATTAACCAAGCCCCAAAAAGTCTGGAAAGGAAGGGCTTACTCCTTAGTATAAGAGTCAGAACAATTCACCTAGCTATCTTGACATAGTATTATGATACTTTTGTCTCAGGTGCAGGGGAAGGAGGAACATATTTAAAATGTGCCAAATAATTCACAGAGATATTGAGTTAGTCCATCTGGAAATGGGACATAGAACTCTGGGACTTCTCTTGAGATCAGATTTAGAGAAAGTATTTCATATTTTGATAGGCTGTTTAAAAGCAAACATCTTACAGCTGACCCCAGATGCTTCATCTATTTGAACCAAGCAGTTATTAAAGCTCCCCATTCTAAATATAATTTTATTTTCCAAGGGCAAATACAGATGGTGCAAAGTAGCACAGTGCAAGAGATACCCGGGCAAACTCAGAATGAAGCAGCAGTGCATAGGTGGTACAGGGCTGTCTCACACAGAGCTATAGCTTGGGTCTGGCCAGCAGTAAGACTTGTGCTCATCCAGCACTGCATTTGCTAATAAGCCCAGTATCCTGTTGAGACGCTCACACGGCTTCAAGGTATCTGAGCTCACTTGGCAATTTTTCTCAGAGCAGGCCAATAAAGACCTCACAGTCACAAGTTGCAGCAAGGAAAATTCTGGTGAGATAAGGAAAAATTTCTTCACAGTGGATCAGCACCAAAACTGGGACCCAGAAAGGTTATGCAATATCCATCCCTGGAGGTTTTTAAGGCTTAATTAGACAAGAATCTGAGTAACCCCATTTAGCTTTGAAGTTGGCCCTCCTTTATGCAGGGATTTGGACCAGAAGACCCAGAGGTCCCTTCCAACCTAAATTATTCAAAAATACTAAATGGTGCTGACGGACCAATGATATCCTCACAGCAATGGGAAAAGATAGGCAAATGAGATTTGGCAAAATCTGTCCATCTCTGGATACCAAGCCTACTCTTGCTGGCTAAACCACCACATAAAAGGAATTTATGTTAGCCTTCCCCATCAACAGCAGTATCACATGTATCCCACTGACTCCCTTTTCCCCGAGCACTTTGCTCCATGTCCTCCGACTCATGCATAGCATGCTCCCTGTGACAGTGCTCCCACAGATCTGAAACAAGGAAATCCCTTCCCCTTTACGCTTTCCCCGCTCTTTCTCCTCATACCTCCAGGAATTTTGCAAACCTTCCCCTCTGCTGAATTTCCACTGCATTCACCTTAGCTCCAAACACCTGACAAGAAGTGTAGAAGCATCTAGCAGTCATGACAGGTGTTAAAATCCTGCACATCATTTTTATCTGGTGTAACAGGCCACCATAAGGCATTATGCAACTGATCCAATTTGAGGCATTTAAAATAGAGTTTAACAAAACACGTCTGTTGTAATCTACCAAGGATTGATCCTGTCCCCACTGAGAATCAATAACCATATTACTGGTGGCAGAATCAGACCCTATACATCATCACCGCCCATCCATATTCTAAATAAGTTGTACAAGGAAACATATTAGTTTCTAATCTTGGTTCCTCAGCACCTAAATGAGCCTCATCACCATAGCAACAGATGGCTTCACAATCTTTAATGCCTTTATTTTCACAAGTCCTCTGAGAAATAGAGGAAGACAGCTGTCCCCATTTTACAACTGAGTAACTGCGATGCGAAGAGGCAAAGTGATCTGCCCGAAATCTTTCAAGAAAACTATGGAGAGCAAGATGTCAGGGCACCAGATCTCCCAAGCATCCTACCAGTGCCCCAACCTCCTACCCCATTCCTTGCTTCTAAAAGTACCTTCTATGTTTATAGCTACATGAACATAGCCTCTAAACACCAGTCTATTACATAGAGGCTGAGGCTTTCTGAAAGCCTGGACTGTCACTTCATAGACTGAGATGCTTTTCTTTTTTTGAAGATTTATCTGCACAGGGTGTTGAACTACGGAGGAAGTCCAGAGGGAATTGGAAAATGGATTTGGCCAATTCAGTAAGCCAGAAAGCCACGATAGCACTGTGTAAATCCCAACTGTTTCTGAACATCTTAAAAGGTTGCAAAGGGACCCAATCCTGTGCTTCCTTTCTGTAGTATTTGGCAAGAATCTGACTTTTGCACTGTTTATAGCATACACTATGGAACATAAACATTAAGGCACTTGGCAAAACTAATACCTGTCCAGTTCTTCCTTGTGAAGTAGTTACCTAAAAAAAGATAAAGTTCATAACCTGGAAAGGGCAAAAGTATGCCCCACGCCTATGCTTTTGCACGTGTTTTGCTGCCCGTCCCTCCAACGGGCACAGACACAGAGGACCTTCCTGCCCACTTCGCCTCCGCTGCATGTCCTGGTTTCAGCTGGGATAGAGTTAATTGTCTTCCTAGTAGCTGGTACAGTGCTGTGTTTTGAGTTCAGT
>JAVJGG010000009.1:11605916-11617684 GCA_035590195.1 Aviceda cuculoides | reverse complement strand
CCCCATCCCACTGAGGGGGGGGAAGTGAGTGAGCGGCTGCGTGGTGCTTAGTTGCTGGCTGGGGTTAAACCACGACACTGCATCAGATGACAGCAGGTTATCCCCAGCAGGCATCAGCTATGCAGAAAGCCATGTCTACCCTTTTTATATAATCTAGACCTGCATTTTTTTTTTATGGGTCCCTTTTCCTTTACAGGCATAAAATTCCAATTTTTAAATGTGGGATATTCTGATCTGGGCTTCTGTTTTAGGCCATTTCAGAAAAATTTGTTTCCAGGTCAGGACTGCTTTCCAAATCCATTTTATGTTGCTCTGCCTGCCCTCAAAGTTCAGGTATTAGCTTGATTCTCCTTTATTATAATGGTTTAAAGGTAAAACAGCTTTAGTTCTTGCAACTTCTATATTTTGTAAGGGAAAAAAATGCAAGGCAAGATTCATTTATCAATATAATCTTTTTAGTTTACAATTAGCGTCAGAGTTCTATATAAAACATCTCAACCTTAAAATGTCTCTACTTATCACAGCAGTCTACACTGTTTATATTTATGAGGCAATTTGAACAAATGCCTTTAGATTGATGCAATGATCACTTTTATTTCATTTTTCTACTTCTGGTATGTTGTGTTCCTCTTCCCTTTATATTGGCTTTTTTCAGGAAATTGCTTCATTCATTTCTCAGGAAGAACTGCTTTAAGAGAGGCAGATGGGAGCGCCTACAAAGTGAAATATGAAAACTGTCTCAATATGTCATAAGTGCCCCCCTGGGTACTAGTGAATATTATACTTTTTAAAAGGCATGTTTTACTTTGGAAATAGGAGCAATTACTTTTAATTGTAGTTCTCAGCATGAAAAACTTACAAAAAGCATGTTTTTTCTCGTCCTCAAAGTCAGACCTGTATATTAAAACCAGAAACACTCCAATACACACTAAAAACCAGGCCATAGTTGTCCCAGGAATATATAGCAGCACTGTTAAACATGACTGCATAAAGAAGATACGTTAAGTATGATGTTGCCTTACGTTTATCTTGGGTGTCTTAACTGTGATGAGATTAGAGTTGCAGAATCAAATGGAAATACAATCCCACTGCAATAAACCTTAGTGCTTCTTTAAACTACCAAAACGTGTCAATGCTTCATTGTATCAGCTGGTTTTGAACATTAGCACTTTTTTCCTTAGTTATGCAGAAAAGGTTAAAATCCAGGACAGATGCTTTAATCTAAAGATGAATTACAGAGCTGCACCACCAGAGATATCTGACGTTAGGCAAAGTGCTCAGCTCAGGCTATGTGATCAGCCTCTTGAATCCAACACACCTTAGTCAACCCTATGAGCCACGTTCAGTCTGGAAGCCACCAAAAAAAGTGTTGAGACAGCACTGAGTTGATCATATTACTTTCTTTGGGGGGATGTCTAGTTGCCTCCCTTCAGAGGCAAGGACAACTTCTATGGGATGCCTGAGGTAATCCCTGGTAGTTGGGTCAGCATTGCTGGAGCCATCACAAATACATGCAACCCAGCAGAAGAAGGTAGGACACAGAGATTCCACAAGGATATAAAGCAGGAGAAGGACTTGTGCCAAAACCAGGTGTCCAAATGAACAAAACAAGTCCACCATGGTGAAAATGGACATGGGAAACAAAAGGAGTTAAAGAAGAGGTCTGGTTACTGTAGGCATGTATTTGACAGCCTTTGCCTGCAGTGGGACAAAACTTGGGTTTCACGTGTGTCAGTCTGCATTTACAAAAAATGTCTTTAAATGACACAAGGATGTCCATTTTCATAACTATTGGCAAGGCTTAGCTCACACAGGAAGTAATGTACAGAGTAGAGCATGGCTGGAAAGGCACATTTCCAACCTTTATTCAACCCGCATCAAAAAATAAAATTCCCTTTGACTGCTACTTGCACTTCTTTGACATAGTCTCACTAGAAGATAGCACAACTACATTAACAATCGCTTTTGTCAAATCCATTTTTCTTGCATATTCTACCTGCCCAGAGATTCATCCAGGACAGGGCTAGAATTTAATGGACATGAATTTAACCAATGTCTACTGAGAAGCAACCAATAATCTCCATTATCCTTAATCTAAAGAGGTATAGGGAAATGGTATCAAAATAAAGCATTTTTTTGAAAGACCTTGGAATCAGTTTCCTGTCCATATTTAGTACTATTTAATTAAGGAACAATCGAAGTGTGGGTTTTCACCCTCTGACATTTTGTTCAACAGAAAATTGAAAACCAGAATGTCTGCCTGCACTGTTAAAACCCAATGTCAAACACTTTAGAGATTTGCAGATGTATAATGCAACAGATAAAGAAAAACAATAATAAAACAACACAATTTGAAGCCCTGGGAACTGCCCTACTTCATGAAAATAGCACTGTGCATCTCAATGAAGAGAAACAATGGTTGTAAATAGCAATACTATCTCAAGAGGTTGCCCTCAATTATATGAGGCTGCTATTGCAGATAGATATATTTTATGAAGGAACAAGCAACAGATTCATAAACACACAGGAAGAGTAGATATGGGGCATGAATCTGCCCTCTTGCCTGAAAGTGTCTGAGAGAATACAACTAAAGCAGGTTGAGACTGTGAACACAGCACATCCAAGACAGATGGGTTTCTCATTTCCTGATAGACAAAATGCTGTTGGGACAGGAGGTCTCACATGGTGGAAGGAAAGATGCAGGGCATCTCAAAGGTTAATCAGGCACTACAAGCAGAGCTACCTATTAGTTTAGTATACTAGCTTTGGTTAGTAGATGTGTATGAACAGCACATTGCCAGACTCCTTGATGCACCTCACCAGAGATCTCCTCTGTTAAACACATCTTGAAAGACCCCATATGTATTGCAATATAGACAAAGAGGACAGTTTGGGACAAAGAGAAAATATAGAGCTAATATCATAGAAAAACCTGTGCAGGCAGAGGTTCAAATTTTGTACTCATTAGTATAGATTCATAGAGACTCTATTGGATTCTGTGGCCTGAATTCAGTTTCACATTGACAAAAACGGGAGAAAACTTGGTCAAGTTGTTTATCTTGTTCCTCACACCAAAAGGCAAACTTGGCAACTTCTGACCACAGCAAAATGGAGGTTCTTTCAGTTAATAATCCCCTCACACTAGCAGACATATGCACACAACGTGCCCTCTGCTCTCTCCATCATTAATATAGTCACACTCTGTACGATCTTAAGCAAGTGTTGTGATAACAACTGAACACTGGTAATACCTTGACTCTAGATTACTGAGTAGGCTTGGCTGCAAAGCTAAGCCACAACACACATCCCTACTTACAGCAGATGGACAGAACTATTTCCAGTGAGATTCCTGGGGAGCTCTCATCCAAAAGAGGTGCAGGAGATTTCTAAATGGGCTTTATTGGTTGCTCTGCTCTGGCTGTCAGAAAGTTCCTTCTCTTGGCTGCTTTCCTCGTTAAGCCAGCAATAGAGCACTTTGTCAAACGCTCAACCACCAGAGATTTTAAGAATTCTGCAAAACATCTACGAAGTTTACAAGCATAACAAAGATACTGGGAAGGTACTACAGAAGAGAAACTCCATCACTAGTTTAGTGGTTGGGATGAAGCAGGTAATAAAACACCCCTAACAATGTAACCTGCTTTCTTGGTATTCTGTAGGCACTGCCATAACTGGCTTTAAAAATGAGATGAAAGATTCCATAACTGAGCACACTTACAGTAAAATTAATACATACACTTCAGCCTCATTACAGCTGCTGCTGAGCAATCAGGGAGGTAAAAATCCCTGCTTCTGTGGTTCCAGAGTGACTCCACGTGCTGAACTGCCTTCAGCCCTGGCTAACAGATTGCAGTGTTTGCTGTTTGTTAGTAAAACAGACAGAGTTCAAAGACAAGCAAGACAAACTAGATGAAGGGACTCAGCTATAAATAATTAAAAGAGCCAAGTATCCATAACCTGTTCAAGCCATGAGGAAAGACAGATATCAATAGCCTGGAAATGTCCAAAAGATGACAATAACAAACACAGAGAAGACATAGTTAATGTGCTCCATGGGAATGATGTGAATGAACAGTATGAAACTGTGGCTCCTGTGACAAGTTTTGGGAGCAGCCCAGTTTTGCCAGCATTGATTAGCTATCAGTCACTGTCCTCTGGTTAATCAGAAAATTTCACAAGTAAGGACTAATTTTCAGAAGTGTCGTGCAGAATTAATTTTAGGTGAAATAAAACCAGCAGTGATGTAGTAAACTTTTCTCCTCTGACAAGAACCTTCCTGCGAACTCAAGCATCCCAAAGCTCAGACTGAGCTTCTCTGCGTTGAAGGATCAACACCAGCTCAGTACAGAATGACTGTCCATACGCTGCTGCATCAGAGCTCTTGGAAACAGGAGGCTTGATATCTCAGGTATTTCCTGATAGCGATTCCTATTAGGCAGTGAAATAGCCTCCTGAGAAAAAGATAAGGCAGCCTTACTGTTGAAAGAATACAAAACTAGGAGAGCACAATACTAAAAACTGTGGTCCAGAGAATAAAATCTGCTAATGGCCTTGTTCATGAGTGAATAAGGCTTTTCCATCTCTAACATCTACAGGTGATGTACATGCCCTTAGGAAAGCTGAAAGGATTCATACCTAACAAATCCCAGTATTATTTCATATTTTGAGAAACAATTACTTGTTATCTTAAAGGAACAACTGATGTCTATCCGAGGTAACTCTGTTAGCACTGCTTTTATGGACTATATTCTAACCAGGTCTGCTGTATTGCTTTAATATAAAATATGTACAAACTTACAGACTGCTTATTTTTCCTTAGCTAGTACCTGCCATATTTTTGATTGTTTCATTCACATTTTCCCCTTTCTTCTTTTTCACTGTACATAGTGGACTCAAGGAAATATTGCTACATTACCTCAATTTCTAGTCCGGTTTACAGTAGTTATTCTTCTCAGGAACTGCCAAGTTCTGAATAATAAGATCTTAGCGAGCTTTCAGCAAGAAATCAGAGAACAAGTTGTTTGTCTAAAGTATTATCAGAAGATATTTCCTTATGTTTGTCAGAAACAACTGGAAAGAAAGGTTCATGAAGTGCAGCGCTGTCAGCAACCATCAGTCACCCTCTGACATGAAAGACTGGAATAAAGAAGTTGCTCATCTAGGATCCAAGGGACTTCTTGACATTTACTTTTCACAAAAGATCCAGCTGTTCTAGAATTCAGGCTGACCAAATCCGAAGAAAGAAACAGGCAGACTGTTAAAAACTGTGCCCAACCCAACATTCAGAAATAAAGAATGAACAGATGCCAAGAACCCCATCTGCCCTTCTCAGGAAATGAGCCAAACATTGTTCTCTACTTTTCTGAATTCACACTTGGATGAGACTGCATATTCTTTTAAAGGGTAAAGGGATAGTTTAATGCAAGTGCACAGAAAACACAAGGAAGAGGTTTAAAGAGGACTACTACTCAGAAAGTTTAGGAATATTTCACTTTCTCCTGTGGAAAAACAACATGAACAATTCAAGTAACTTCCAGAGCATTTAACTTCAGCTAAGAAGCCCATGAAGAATAAAATAATAGAAACAGATGGTAGTTTTAAACCAGGGCTATGTCCTCCATCTCCACCCACAGGGTTAGAAGACACAAAAGAATCCAGATCATACACAGAAAAAAACCCCTCTAATTACAAATGTGAAATAGCAGTAGACTTCACCATTTGTTCCCCTTTAATCATTTACCAACTTTGATTAAAAAAAAAAAAAAAGGCATGAGAATGGTTGAGCATGCTAGCTTGACCCCTTCTCTTCCCAGATAAATTGGCTGCTACCAGCATTGGACATTCCCATTGAACTTATCTGGGTTAGCCAACTCGGCATCTGAATGGCAACAGGTTTTCCTAAAGCCACGGATAAATTAGGCTGGATAAAACTGGCATTAAAGGGAGCCAGAATCTGTGTAACACTCCCCTGATAAGAAACCTGACTGGCAAAAGATGAGTTAGGACAAAGGCTACACCTATTTGTCTTTTTGAGATTTGCACAAGACCGACCTGCCCCATGACCATTAACAGTTTGACATTAGGTTCTCATGTTCTTCTTAGCCATTTTGGGGTGGTTTTTAAGTTCTGCCCATTGACTTATAATAATAATAATGAATAATTTACTAAAAAGAAAATCAAAGAAAACATGAGTCTGCCTCAATATTGGCATGTTAAATGATGTTGAACAGTTGCCTAGCACCATGGATTTCAATAGAGTGTTTCCTCATTGCCATCAGCGTAAGTTAGAGAAGAAGCAGCAACGCAATGAAACATTTGCAGAATCTAAGTGGCTTACTTCATCTAAATGCTACAGTACTTCACTATAATAGGAATTATTATATGTGGATTTAGCTCAATTAAGCATCACCTTTTTAATGCTCTCTCTTTTGTTATCCAAACATCATTGCGTATGTTCATCAGGATGACTGAAATTTACCCAGGAAGCCAAGTCAACTTTCTAGCTTTATATCTAAGTGAGCCAAATTTAAAGAAATAATTTTAAAGCTGAAACTAACTACTCTCCATTCACACTTGTTACTTCAAATGTACATTCCTCAATTGTACACACACTGGCTACAAACATGCACTGGCTATATTGCTTGACAAGTACCTTCCAACTTTTTTCTGAACCTTATCCACAAAATTATATGCATTATGTTGAATATTTGAAAAATGTTCCACAGCCCCACACTGTCACCTTTACTCTATGCTAAGAAGCTTCAATTGTGTCTTTGAATCTCTGATATTTCCCTTTGCTCTTCTGTGAGCTGCCTCCAGTTGATCCACATCTTCCTTGAAGCGTGGTACCCGAACTCGGCAAACCACCCTAGGCAACTAGTTTAGCAGTATCTGAGAAACAAATTACTTCACATTTATGCATCCTAGAGTCATTTTTTC
Source organism: Aviceda cuculoides (assembly GCA_035590195.1). Taxonomy (NCBI): domain Eukaryota; kingdom Metazoa; phylum Chordata; class Aves; order Accipitriformes; family Accipitridae; genus Aviceda; species Aviceda cuculoides. The sequence continues at coordinate 11,610,745 of JAVJGG010000009.1, read as the reverse complement.
TTTTCTTTTGTTTTTGTGACTCTACCATGTTCCCCTTCACCCGTTTTCCACAGGACTTAACCATCCTGGATTTGTATGACTGATTGGTCCTATCTACTTGTAGTATCTTGCCTTGCAACTATTTCATAACCCTTATTTTTTTCAGAGAGTAGCTTCAATTTGTCATTTAGAATTCATGTCCTTCCTTAAAATATTCTGGCAATCCCTCCTGGATTACTGTCATCTGTGCATTTAACAAGTAGCTCTCTACCTCATCTTCAAGGTGACTGATGAAAATACCAAGTAAAACTGGGTCTAAGACAGCCCCAGTATTTTCACTACAGGTAACTGGCTGTGGCATTTCAGCAGTGCTTTAGCCTTGGATGACATTTCTCAGGCCAGCTTGATTTAAAAATATCAAATTAGTCAAGAAGCCTCCATTCTGTTCTTCCCTATTAAAGGCTGAGATCTTACCCTTTGTCATTTATACTAAGCAGGTCTGACACTAATTCAGTAAAGGCTGATGGAGTATTAGTAATTTCTCAACATCATCTGTTGCTCAGATGCCCTATTCCCAGGAGGAGAAGACCAACTCTTCCCTTGGCCATCCTGTTACTGTTTTCTGTTGCTGTTCCTGTGCTTTGACAGTTTTGATATTGTCCCTTCACGTTCCTGCTATAAATTTATTCCACCCTTAATGGTCAAGACTTGATACGCTGTTTCAATGGTGGGAGACTGCTGTGACCTGACAACACACATGATGTTTACACCATAAGCAAGGACAACTACACATTTTCCGCTACTGCGAAAGCCCTCTTGTATCCAGCTAGCACAACAGACAGTGTTTGGCTCAATGTAAGCCTGATTGAAATATAGCCTTTTAAATTCTGTTAGAACAATATTATGCTACATATCAATGCATTGTATTACATTTCAATACATTTTCTCTTTGCTCTAAAGCATTTTCTTGAAACCACACAATTGCTAGTGGTCTCCCTTTTCCAAAATGTTCCATAGTCTGATTGCACAGGACAGCAACTGCAAAAGCAGGCAGTTGTAATGAGGCTTTTTCCTCATCTCTTAAAACTTTGAAAGATTTGGCTGTAAAACTACCTGATCTATCGACTCATGTTATTGTATTCTCATTATGCACATTCACTGTTTCATAACTCTTCTAACATGCAATATATTGATGATTTCAGGTTGTTCCACAGATTCCAGCTGACCTATCCCACTTGTGGCAAAGGAACCTGCCTATGTATATGTATGTACATATTTATGTGCATGCACACACATATACTTACACATATTCATATATGAATATATACACATACAGAGGTTTTTATGTACATGTACAGGGACACAAGCACTTACATATTGCGCACGCATACCTATTCCATATTTTACCTCCAAAGCCAGGTGTTTGCTTATAATACAAATGCTGTATTGCTACCTGACAGCTTGAACAGAATACTTTTCTGAAAATTCACTCACAAAACAATTGTACAATAAATTATGATTTGGGGTCTAGAAGGAGGAAAGGAGTAAGTTTAAAAATACACAAGAAAACAACTCGAGCTATGCATCCATGAAAATAATCAAGCAGGGATTTTTCAAAACACAGCCAAAGCAAAGAAGGCATGCATAGCACCAGAGAAGGAAAAAGTACAGCAGCTGATCTTTGATACAAACCACCACCAAAATTCACACCCCTAAAGGCCAGTTAAACTCCTTGTTTGCTTTTAGACCAGGACTCCTCTGGAAAGCATGTTTCCTCTGAGCTCAGTGCTGAACCTCCGCACAAAGGGAAATTTCACCACTTAGGATGACCATTGCAGTCACATGCTACTGTAAGAGCACCCAGACTAGGCATCCCATATGCATCAGTTGGACCGGTTGGAAAACAGTAACTTAATTTAATGTCTCTCTGTATATTAAGGAAGAAAACAATCTTTCAAGTACTCACTAACGAAAAAAAGAACACAGAAGGGACCCTGTACACATTGCGAACTTGTCTGCAGTGCGGGACAAGAGATTCAGGGCTGTTCTGCCTGGTTGAGAGCCAGGGCTAGATGCTTGCTCTCTCTAGGTATATTCCTCACAGCCAGAGAGCACAGGGTCTTTTGCTTGGCCCCTCCCTGCTCCTCAAAGGAACCACAAAGCCATTTCAAGTTTTGATAAAAACAGACTGCCAAAAATCTTCCAGACAGCTCTATCTACATGTTCCTTCCAGTGCTGCATGAAGAAAGACTTATCTCCTTCACTGGACGTTGGATTAGGTTCATATAAGCAGGAATAAAAGAGGAAACAACAATCATGTGAGATCTAAAATACTTGACCTCTTGGTCTCTGCAAAGACAGGTCCCATCTATCAAAAGCAGCCATTTATATTAAATAGAACAAACTTGGGTCAGTGGGAATATTTGTAGGCTTGCACCCAAGCAGCAACAAAGAAATTAAAATACTTCAGTGGAGTGGCTGTAAGACCTTCAACAACTTTGATTTCCCTGGTTTTGTCTTAGAAAGTTTCTGTGAGATGCAACTGCCTGGAATATAAACTAAAGAATAAAAACTGTAGGTTCATACAGGCACCCTCTGAATATTATCTGTAGAAGGTAGCAAAGGAAATGAGTAATCTTTAAGTGTAAAAAAACCCCAATGTTATGGTTAATTAAACATAAAAAATCCTTGCCATTCTCAACATAACTTTGACATTTTATTTTATTTTATTTTAATGTGAACTAGGGCCTTCCCCACAGGAGACCCAGGATGGCCCATTATAAAGAGAAAAAGAATGTTTTAACTTTTTATATTCTCATAAATCAGAAAGTTTGGCGGTGGTGTCAAACTCCTATGAATCACCAAGCTTTCAGGATGAGCAGAGCGTTCAAGAGCCTCAGACTTACCTCAGGTTGGACCATAAACCCCTTCATGCATCATTTTTATGGAAAATTTCCTCACATAAACCAAATGATTGGAATAACCCCCATTCTGCCACCACGAACTTGGTGCATTTGCAAAGCAAATGGCACCATTAGCAGGCAAAGCTAGGAAGCATGTTTTCCAGAAAGTTTTGATACAAGGCTTTACACACCTCTGTGCTCTCTACAGATTTTCCAAAACTTTTCCCATTGTGGGGCCCTTGCCTTCTCTGACCAGCCACCTACTGTCATGAAACTAATGGGAATTCATTAGTTTTGGAACTTTTATCTCTCTATCAAACGACCTTAAAATTAACCAAGCCACAGGTTAATTGGGAATGAGAGAAAAAAAAGTCCTAATAGCATATGCAGCATGATCACACAACTTTCAGTTAGTTTTCAGTGGGGTTTTAGGGAACCAAATCAAAAATTACAAACACTGTCCTTATTTAAACAAACCACAGAAAAATGAGGGACTACAGCCTGAACTAACATACATTCAATTCACCAGGTTTTCTTAAGAAGCCTCAGTTTCAGAAACGTCTCCTGATAGCAGGCTCACATTGCAAATAGTAAACAGCTGAACCCACATAATTACATTCACTCCTCCCTTGCCTTTCAGATCAATCACAGAACATTATTTCCCATTCCCACACAGCCGGCTGTGCTCTCCTGCCAGCTTTGTGCAGCATCAATAACAGCTCCAGCAGACAAAGGAAAAGGGTCCCTGTTAAGAGTGTAAGACCAAGGCAAACCTTGGGTTTCATCTGTTCATGAAACACCTGAGATCCACTTAGCAGAGAAGGGAAAATCTCAGAGTGCTGGCAGTAGCTGCCTAGCCCTACTAGATGCCCTGCCTAGATGTCCAGAAGATTCACCTGCTAGTATTGCTGGTCCTGTACTTACCTCTTTTACCCTTGCACCTCTACTGCAGTCCAATTTCTGCTGCACCTCTGTGCTCACACGGGGAAGGCACTTTACTTTTACATGCAAAGCATCAGCCTTGTGGGACTTCAGCCACACGGTCATTGCCAGGTTAGCTCCTTCCACCATGTCCCAGCACATGAGCAGAGTGAACTGCATCCAGGAAAGGACATCTGGTGCAGAAATGCCTTTGTGTACCCTGCCCCAAACCTGACCACAACTGACTTTCAGAAAATGGTTTCAGCCTGAAAGGAAATTCACATTTCACTAGTCTCATCAAATTTTGTTCCTGAGGTAGGATCATAGTCACAACACTCGCTATGACAATATTCCCCACTGGACCTTTCTGCTTCTCTTACTTTTTCTTTTACCACGCTAAGTTCAATGTGTTGGCTTTAAGGGGCAGTTATTTGAAACAATGTGTGATGCCCTGCTTGTTAGTGCCGTTTAAGTTACACAGCGTGCACAGTGAGCTTAATTTTAAAACAATGCTGGGAAATTAAAATTTTCCAAAAAGCAGTAAATGATAACAATGAAAATGTCAAATTGAATTAAAAAAAAAAGTGAGTTAACTGAAGAAGTCACTCAGCTTATAATAGTCTTGAGGATAATGGCTCTATTATTTTTTAAAAATCCATATATTGTTAGCCTTGCATCAGCTAACAAATTAACAGCACGATTATCATAACCACTAGCGACCTTTCATAATAAGGAAAGAGGAGCTGCAAAAATAAAATGCATAAATGAGAAAGATGAACATTAGTGTAATGGAATATGCACTTGGAGCAGACAGCTGCTGCTTCAAAGAAACTCTGTATGAACATCCATGACGTTCTCACCTCAGAAAAGTCAGCCAGGCCAATTATTTTGGGGTTGTGTAGTGGGGTTTTTGGTAGCGGGGGAGGGGGCTGCAGGGATGGCTCCTGTGAGAAGCTGCTAGAAGCTTCCCTGGCTCCAAGTCAGACCCACTGCTGGCCCAGGCCGAGCCCATCAGGGACGGCGGTA
>JAVJGG010000009.1:11552167-11569172 GCA_035590195.1 Aviceda cuculoides | reverse complement strand
TGTGCATCATTTGTACATTCCAATCCTTTTATTATTACTGTTGTCATTTTATTAGTGTTATCATTATCGTTATTAGTTTATTCTTTTCTGTTCTATTAAACTGTTCATATCTCAACCCGTGAGTTTTACTTCTTTTCCTGATTTCCTCCCCATCCCACTGGGGGTGGTATGGTGTGGTGGAATGAGTGAGCAGCTACGTGGTGCTTAGTTGCTGGCTGGGGTTAAACCACGACAGTTAGTCAGATGAAAGTAGAAGAGAGATAATTCCAACAACTGACTCTGACACTAGAAGCTAAGTCCAATCCACAAAATTTTGGGATTTCAGAATGACCAATTATTTTCTTCCTTTTTTATAGAATAGTGTTCTTAGAATTAAAGAGTTAAAATCATTTAGCTCATGTTACAATGAAATTGGAACAATTTAGATGGAAACAATCCCATATTAATAAGGCTCATCCCATATTCCTAATAAGCAGAATTAACAGTTTAGGCTATTGTTCCCTCTAACACCATAATCGAGAGCATTACACCAGCAATGGACCATCTGGAAAAACACACAGCCAGAGCCTTAGAGGATACCTGTTTGTAGACTTTATGTAGTTTTGGGGGACTAAGATTTTAATAACAGTGCACAACCATCTGTCTTCCCAGATGCTTGATCTGATTTGAACTAGGACTTTCATATTGGTACTTGCTGTTTTACTAGAGCCGAGTGGGCCTAGACAATGTCTATTCAGTTACTACTTAAAAAAAAATGAGCAAATCAACAAGCCCATTTTCAGTAATGTTCAGAACTGGAAAAAGAAGCAGCCTATGTTGCATAAATCTCCAGCTAGAAATTAAAATATCCAGACTTGGTTTAATTACATTTTTAATGTGAGCCCCAATAGGACTCAGTAACCTTTAGGGTTTAATAACCTCAGCTCATTTAATGTCCTTTCATTACATTAGTGTAACAATCCAAGAGCAAGGTTTGAAAACTAAAACTGTATTCTTCCTCCTGGGCTTTCCCATATGTTCACCATCTTTAGCTCAGACTCCCAGGACACTCATGCCAAGTCTTAAAAAATGTTTTTCTGTTCTGCTAGGAACATCTTCTTCCACTGTAATTTATATGTTTATTTTTCATAGAGGAGGCAAAAAAAAATTAATTTAGTACCACAAAGCAATACTCTGGGTATCTACAAAGATCCAGCCTTATCTCAGGGAGAAAAGCTAATCAGACCTCTTCATCCAGCCTCAGCAGTAGGTCAGAAAACGTCATGGGGTCCACACCTGAGCCTGCGAGTTTTGTGATCTAGATAGCTGTCTAAACACAGACTGATTCCAAATCCAGCACTAAATCATCATGCAGTAGAAAGACTTTTTGGATGAAGAATGACAGAATAAACTGGACTGGAAGAGGCCTTTGGGGGTCACACAATTCAACCCCCTACTCCAAACAGCACTAACTTGCTCTAGGTTTACAGCAAAAGGCCCCTTTGACAAAAAAACCCTGCAGCACCTCCACTCCTTTCCTATACATTACGTAAATTCAAATATTTCAATTTTAGCATGTCACTTTTAGCACAAGTGCAGCATTCTGAAACAAGTGGGGACTCCCCGTTCATACCAATGAACCTGGACATCGGGGCTGGCAGAAAAGCCCAGAGCTTTGAAGGGCAGGGCTGTAGGAACTACTCTCCGTTGATGTGATGGGAGGGATGCACATCACCAAAACTTCAGTGTCTATGGGGCTGATGACTAACACAGCCACCTACTCTCCCTCTAAAAATCAGTGGAAAGAAATAAGCCTCTCAGGCATAGTTTATCCAACCTATTTAAGTGCTGCTTTAGAATAGCAGGAATTACACTCCAGAATCTATTACACTCCAGAATCTATTGACTGTCCTGATTTGATCTCCACTGACTGTAAAGGAAACTTGGTTGTAGGCAGATGAATCCTACCCTGTGCCTGCTTTTATTCACTGCAGACTTTTTAAACTAGAAATAATGCGCATATGCAAACAAAGCAATGCCAGATTGTACCTTTCAAAGCAAATATTACTGAAGGGAGGTTGTAAAAGGATGGAGATAGCTATAGCATTTTTCTACAGAAAGTATGTATAGGCCTGTCCAAAAGGCTATCAAAAGCAGTAAATATTTCTCAGAGATTCTTCCAAGTGCAATTTCTGCACCCCCTTCACCAAACAAGTGTGAACACAGATTGGGATTCCATTGATTCTGCTCCCCTTCAGGAAGGAACCAAATTCCCTGTGCTTTTGCCCTGCTGGATACTTTGAGGAAAAATACAGCAATGATAAGCATTTCTTGATTTTCTAAAGTGTGGTAAAAGCAAACTGAATTCTTGTGGGCCAGAAATAGCATGGACAGGAGGACTTGCCCTCCATGGATTAGCACCACTCAGTATAGGGCTCTAAGTCCCAGTGTGGTCACGCTCACACAGATGTGTAGCCTTTTTCTTCATGTCCCAATATAGAATGGTCCCAATACGGAATGATCACAACATAATTTCTAGACTGTACTAAATCCTGAATCCTTAGAAAGAATAAGATCAAGATTCTTCTGACTCCCACCTACTAAATGTTGAAAACACTGCTAAATTAGTGAAACAGCCTAGAAAGTCAATGTAATGCACCAAGTGCTAACGTACAGCTACTGTGGGGCAATGGTGGTTTTTTTCCTGATATTTTCATTTGTTCCTGTAAAAGCAGCCATACGGAAACAGACCTCCTCAAAGTTCAAGGCCTAAAAAAAAAAAAACCAAACCATGTTAGAGTGACCAACTGCTCTGCTACGAAGTCAGAAATGCATCCAAAATACTTTTGTCTTGTTGAGAAGCAGCTCAGTGGTAAGAACAGATTGACTGAGAAAGGCACAGAGAGTATTCCCTAGGCAAAAGCTTTTGTCACAGAGGAGCTGTTGCTATGCCTGATAAGGCTGTGAACAAAGAAAACTTTTAAACTCAGGTATCATCCACACACAGAGTGCTTATGCTTAGCTACATAACACAGCCACTAGCGCAATCACTCTGTTTAAGACCACAAAGGCAAGGTTACAAAAAATTCTAGTGCCAAACAGCCCCCCAAATATTAAGGATCAAAATTGGGATTTTAAGACTGATCCCTACTCTGTAATAAAATGAAAGTGAAAAACTCAAGGTCCAGACACCTCAGATCTGATGTAGGTCTAATTAAGACTGGAATTTAACATCTCAGATCTATGCTTAATTTAACAAAATCATAGGTGAAACACACATAGCTATCAAAGGAAGTTTCAACTTAAAATTACCATGCCCAGTGCCACAGGCCAAGGTAGACAAAGCTCTGATGATGGAAAGCCCCAGATGAAGAACAAACATTTTGGGGTGCTACTGAAGCCATTTATCTATTTAAACCTGGTCAAATACACTGCTGAATTATTATCAGATCTTGAAAGAAAGGAATTCCTCAGCTGTGCAAAAATGAACTACCACTTGGGCTAACAAACGAACATTTATATGTTCAGCACTAACATCTGATTTATGTCACTGTCAAGTTCTGTTAAATTTAGGGTAATTTGATAACCTCATCAGATATTGCTGCTGTGAATACAATCCTTATGTGTTAATCCAAATGGCATCTGTTAGTGGAAAAAAAGTAAGTAGACACACCATTCTTGGAAGATGTAGTTTATATATTCCCTACCACGCATGATTTCAAGTAGTCTGAAGTTTAAAGAGGAGCTGTTTTGTGTCTCAATTAAGAAACAATTTGTGTCAAATGATCAGTACACTCAGTTTCAAGGAATTATATTCTCAGCACATATTTTTATGCATCCACAAACTGCATTTTGTGCACTTTGCTAAGCTGTTGTGCTTCTATAGCAGGTAGCTGCATGCCAAGCTGCCCTGTGGGCAATTGCAAACACTACCTCTGTGCATCACGCTCGAGGGAGCTGCACACAGGCAAATGCCCCTACGAAGCCAGTTGATGCTTATATGCCAGTATGCCATGACAACTCATTACATCACCTCACTGTTTTTCATTCTAATCTCTTTCCCTCCCCTATTTACCAATACTGAAGGCATAACAGTCCTTGCATTATTGTTTTAAAGTAGATTATAAATGATTTAGTTTAGGACTCTCCCTAAACTAAATCTCCCTAGGTCTTTTTTCACACCCAAGCTAAGAGCAGTAAACACACTCTTGAAGAGCAGAATTGTACAAGAGTGAGAACAGGGATAACAGTTGGGTATGTCAAGACCCATATTTGATAAAGCATCAAGTTCATTACAACATCATTTACATTTAGGCCTCTGTCTTTAATGGTTCTGCATGTAAACAAACAGAAGCCAGATACAATTTAAAAGTTACATGAGCCTTTAAAAAGCCTGTCTAAAAGACCTTTGCCAGTTTCTGTAACGTATGTAAGAGTATTTAAAATGGAATAAGCATATGACTCTAGACATAAGTATACAATGGCTTAATTCAATACAATGCATGCCAGGTAATTGTCTTTACTGAAGTTGCAAGAGCAATTAACGTTATAGGACAATGACATTTTAAGTGTCTATAAACTGGTAATAAAGATGTTTCAACATCAAGAGCCCATATAAGACTTCAGTAAAGTTTTATTTTCTGAAGGCACTTTATGTTTAACCACACTGCATTTCTGGCAACAACAGCATAAGTAAAAAACAGATTAAGATGCATACTTTAAGATGATCAAGAAATAAAGTCAAAGTTTTCATTAAAAATAATCATTGTTCTGAACAAGTGGTCTTTGATATCTGTTGTTCACCTTGCTCCTACTAAGATAAAGTCTATAACAAGCCATTACAATTGGCTTATGGGTATTCTTAATACAACAATAATGACACAGATTACAAGTCTTCTTAGTGTCACATGCAAGCATAGAGTATTTACTTTATTAACTTTCTTATCATTCATGATGTTTTTAACAAAAAAAAAAAAGGCCAAGATACCTTTCTCTATAACTATAGCTAATAACCACACGAGACTGCAGCTGATGTGCTGAGGAGCCACCAGCCTCAGGTTTCTCGTCCATACAGTGAGAATGGCGCTTCCTTACATTTCCAAGCACCCAAAAGTCCCAAGAGAAGGAAAAATTAACACAAAGTATTCTGCCACAGCTCCTGAAAGAGCTCTTAAGAACACAAAACATCTGACCCAAAGCCCAGGTGCAGACACAAGAGACATGCAAAACCTTTCCACTCAGAAGTGAGCGTAAAGAGACTTCTTCAGCTTCACAAGAATCAAATGGGCCACCATGTTCAGAAGGGGGAATGACTGCAGTGACTTTCATACTGGGATCTACCCAAACATCACACAGCTGTCCAGAGAGCACAGATGATTGAAATAATGAAGGAGACAGAACTACCCAGCTCAGTACCAAAGAGTGGCTAGCCTAGCCAGGAATTCAGTGTCACTGGTACAGACCTATCTTCCAGGTGACCTCCATAACTACAAGCCCCAGTGAACCAAGCTGCTCTTCCATAGCCAAATTTCCAAGGAAGAGCAATTGTGCCAACACCTTTCAGCCTTCAGTGGGCACAAAGAGCCTTTCCCATCTTACTCCAAGGAGCAGGCATGTCCTGAACCTGATGCCAAAGCATGGGTCACCTACCAGCCTTTGATATTCTCTGGGATATCAGAGACAGCCACATGGCAGACCTGGAGAAACACTGGAGGTTGGGTAGGACATCTTAGGTCATTTCAGATGAGACCTTGTGTGGATGTACAGGCAAGTGAATCAAGCCATAGCTCTCCATAATGAGAATTTGGATACCATATATACACCTAAACATATCTAACCCCAACCCTGAATATATAAGCCTGCTCTGTACTAGCTTCCAGAAACCTTCATTCTGGTGTTTAGAGCAGGCCTCAAGCATGGTTTTCTTTACTACAACTGTATAAGGATCCTTACGAACCCTTGAAATCTTTCAGTCCCAAACGAATCCCTCCTAATAAAATGTTGGCGGTTCTAGGTGAAGTTTCTATTGCTCCCATCTCCACTTCAAAAGCATCTTGCTTCTGCCCATTCAGACTCAAAGGGCTGGTGCAAGGAACAAGGCCAAAGCCTATACAAAGGCCTACACAAAGCAGACAGCTCCTCAGTTGTCCATCACCATGCACACCAAGTCAGTTGTTTCAAGTCCTGGCAACTGCCAGATGCTCTGTGGGGCTTGCCAGGATGCCATGAATTCTGCAGACTTCATTAAAGACCAAAACAATCAAAAGGCTGCTCACAAGTAGGGAAACATCTGCCTTCCAAATTTCCTAACAACTGAGAACCTTTCTGCACTTCCTGAGCATTAAGGATTGGTATTTTCCATTTCCCCTCTGACCTCATCTTGTAAATTTACTAGGACAAGTTAAATGGGCATCAATAAAATGAGATAAGAGGCTTGTGGCATTACTGATACCTAGAGCAACCCTCTCAGGTGACTGGGCACTTTTCTGAAGCTGGTTAAATTAGACCCATGAAAAGGCACTTAGCAGGACATAGTTTGCTCTGTTATATCTATGCAGATTCACAAACCTTTTTTACTTAAGGAATTAAAGAGCCTGAGGCTAAGTGGGAGTTTATGCCATTTTCTTCAGATTCTGCCCATACCTCAATACAGCGAAATTACCAGGGCATTAATGAAGAGCTGTGCTGCTTTCCAGTGATGACTTCGGTGATCCTGGTCTCTCCTTACTTCCTCTCTTCACAGCAGCATTGTCAAGTTTAATTTTATCCACTTTAAAACTACAAGTACAACACTTTATTTTAGCAAAGCATAACAAGGGAGTCCCTTTCAAGAACGAAACTAGGCATCATAGCTCAATTTTCAATGAGAGATTAAAAGATACATGCTGAAGATTAACCAGAAAAAAACCTTTTTGTTATGAGTGGCCACATGTAATTCTGAGTGGTTTTAGAAGTAAATTATTGACTTTTCTGGCAATACGCATACAACAATTACAAGTTTATTACTACTGCTTGGTCAAATGAAAGAGCTTATTATGAACATTTATCCTGGTTCCACATTAATCTCCTCTTTAAAGAATTTGTCTGCATTACACTAAGACTAATCAAGGCTGCTCTGTGGTCAAGCATATTAATTTGTTCTACAATAATAAGTTGTAAAGCACAAATGGTGATCTCCCAACATCAGTTGCACTTGAATAACTGTTTTTCTGGCTGTAAAGGCTGCATCTCCTTGGATAGGTCTAAGCAACAATAGACTGCATTGCACGCAGTCAGAAAATTTCAGTGAACAGAAAAGAAAACAGACATAGGAAAAAGAACTTCTGCAATATAGATGTGTAAGTCACTCGTAACAAATAGCCCAGCAAAGAACATGGAAACTCTGATTTCCTGTCACCTATCCATGTGATGCAGCCAAGGCAGGCAACACCTGCTGTGGACATTGTACAGCCCAACAAACTTTTGCTTTGATGCAACCTTACTTTCTGTGGCTGCCTTTATCCTGCAACAGGGATTCACAAATAAACACTGTCGTTAACAGCTGAGCAACGCGCCTGCACATATAGAGGAGAAATGCAGCCCCGACCCAGAAAGAAAGTTTCAAGAATTTGGCCTCTAAATTTAAAACTCACAATCAGAGTCCAGCACTGAAATTCCCTATGCAGCACAATGACTGGGGACTACAAGGGTGATCCCTGGGGCTAGCAAACCAAGAAGAGAAAGGATATCTACTATCAGTCAATAGCACATTCTTAAAAGGAGGGTACAGCTGAAATTTCTTAAATTTAAGTACCTCCTTAAAGTCCTAAGTATCTAAGAAATCAACAGCCTAAAATTCTCCTGAAATTTACTCCTTCCCTCATCCACCATTATATGGACAACAAGCCCACTCTTTCCTGGGGATGGTGGAGACTGTGCAGGCAATGAAACAATATCTTTGTATTGCACAGCTCCCCAGGAAGTGGTGAATGTGGATTCAATGGCCTTGGCTTACTGACACTCACAACCACTTCTGCCACTTCCCATATTTTTAAATAAGGTCTGGGAGAAGACTGTAGGACTACCTGGGCCTAAGACTGCTGCATTAGTCGTTCTTTATTCATTGGGACAGAAACAAAGACCAGCTTATCACCCACTACCCCTTGTAAAATACTCTTCAAATTCAGTTTGTGGAATTTCAGAGTGTTTTCCCCCACAGAAGACTAACCTTCTTACACCAGTTCCATTTTTCACAGGCCATTAGTTTCACCGTATCATATGCTTCACCCAACAGAGGGTGAGTTCTAGTTCAAATTCTTTTTGATTCAAGTTTAATTAGCATCCAGTCCCAGGAAAATTGCCCTGTATAAATGCCAATATGCCAATAGGCCACATAATTCTTGATCTTCCTTTCAGAAAGGAAGGAGAAAGACATTTTTATGGTATTTCAAAGGAAAAGCAACACACGCACGTGGAAAAAATACACAGTCAAACATAAAACATAGAACTTCACATTTGACGATGCAACCACACCTGCACTTTCAGGTCAGTATTTTTAGTGGCTACTAATGTTTGCTTTCCTGCGTAAGTGCAAGTTTCTACTAGTCATCTGCAAGTTTGTGTAGTGCCATTTTGATTTGGAAAAAATGTTAGGATTGCTTAGTTGCACAGTGAAATTAGACTCAATACATCACTATTTTCCAAGGGAAAACAATCATACTCTAATTTCATATTTAATCTTTGAAGTTATTTACCAGGAAAAACAAAAGCTTTTTCAACATGACTTATCTTCTTATCAGAGTAAAACTGTTCCAACTCTTCTCCATCACCCTCATTCTCAAGTTTTTATAGCAATTTGAAGTACTAACCAAATGTCTGCCTGCAATTCCTTGGTTTGCCTATTATGTGACCATTTACACTTAGTGATTACTAGCTGCAAAGTTAGTCACAGTGTACTCCATCTATTTTGCCCTGGTGCTAATGACTACATGGAAGTTCAGGACTCATCTTTCTAATGACTTAAAATTTAAAGGCTGGTTTGGGTTTGAGGTTTTTATTTATAGCAACTGCCTGTCCTTTACTAATTGGCTATTTAACACTAGTGTCACGTAAGGTACCATTCAAAGCTATGGCTGTGTTATGAAGAGATTACCTAATAAGCATCCCTTGGCTTTGCTTAGGACATTTATTGCTCTATTACCTGACTGCAAATTTGATTTGAAGATAATGTAGTACAAAAAAAGCTTTAATCACAAAAAGAAAGTATACAAGAGCATCTGGGTCTTTTCATTTTGTTTTCACAATGGATGTATCTCTCTCAGCACCTATGTCACATCACTTTCTGGAAGTAAACAAGTGCAAGCATAAAGCAAGATCAGATTTTGTCACTTATAAACTAGACACAACCGTGCACAGAGCACACTCTTGCACAGAAACATTTACAAACAAATAAGCAAAGGGCAAAGACCACAGATTTCAATAACAAAGCTTATGTTATTCATGTGTCCCCTCTATGAACTCTGTGCAGCAGTGGGTGTGCATGTGCGTGTTTTCCAGAGCATGGGATGGGATGCGGCAGTCAGAAGAAGGTCATGGGCTGGAATGCTGACAGCCATGTGGCATGTAGAGCACACAGCCCAAATGCCGAGATCAGGCATAAATGACCCAGCTATCTTAGTGCTAGCAACTACCGGTGTCCTGTCAAAATGAAATCATCCAGCATAGGCGCAGCCCAGAAAACAAATCAAGTATTGACATCTGTGTTCAGAACATTGTCCAGAAATGTCTTTCTATATAAAAAGTGCATTACCTGACTTTCACGTTATCACTCTGCTCTTCAGAGGAGAACCTGGGCTATTCAAATCTCCATTCCTGTTTCCTCTTCAACACCTATTTCATTTCATTAGTTAATGAAGGCCTCCTGCTGCTAAATGTAAATTAAATTCTGCCACTGTCTACCTACTTTTTGTACCAGAGTTCTCAGCAGACCTTCCTCAGGGCTTCACAAAGGCCACAATCTGCCTCTGAACAAAAGCAATACATCTTATGAAAAGGAGATGCTATTCTTTGTACGCTACACCTCTGAACTGCATCCTCTGGAAATGGTCACAAGGCTGACCTGCTCCTTTTAGTCACAACCTTATTAAAAACACAAAACAGGAAAACCTGGCTGAAATTTGTTGTAACATTCTGTCAGCCTCTGCTTATCAGGAAGAAAGGGGCTGCATTCAATTAATATGGGTTCCTACTGAACAGTTGAATGAACTAAGACCTACCCTCAGGGAGTCAGGAGGTCTCTGCTCATCCAAAAGCTGTGGCTTCCTCTTCCTCACTAGCAAGTATCAACAGCACGCTCTCTTCTCTCAGGTCTTTAAGTTACTATTAAGCTATTATACACACCAGCTTCAAGCCTCTTTTTATACCTGGCAAAGCAGCAGACCCTTACAGGTCACCTTCAGCTCTTCTCCTGTAGTCTTGATTAAAGCAAGTGGGTGCTGCCTACCTGTAAAATTTTTCCAGACTCGAGGCTTCTACTTCCTTTCCTACTTTAGATATGCTGATGAACACTTTTTTCTACTCCCAAATTGCCTATGTTCATTGGCAATCCTAACTCGCCTGTTTAACTGTTTGTACGGAGCGCAGCAGTTTGCTCTCCAGCACTGCGATGACTCAGTTGCATGAGGTGGCTGTGAACTACTTGCTCAAGTTCTCCACAGTGCCAATGCACAATCTGCCTCTTAGCTAACTTTGAAGTGCTGCTGTTCATTAGAGATTCCACATCTACCCCACAGGCTCTGGGAAAAGGCATAACGCTGTAGGCATTGTTTTACTGTGAAATGGAGCCTTGCCTGTGGACTTGCATGGAGATTTTACCTCCAGGAAAAGCAAGGATGTAACTAATCTAAGTCTTTGCAAACTTCTGCTAAATGGCAGGAAGCTGCTTGATTCGAAACTTGGACAACCTCAGTTGTCCAGGTGAATAGAGAGGGAAGTGTGGTAACACAGCTTTTCCATTAGCAAACCCAAGCAGGCTCACTTTAAAGAACTACTTCTAGTCATCTTCATGCCACGAGTGTAGGATTAAGCACTAGAAATTTCTCATGTCTCTCACTTTATTTGCTTGAATGCAAATTCCAGGCTTCTGCTTGAAATATTTCTAACTTAGGTATAACCTACTGCTCTGATCAGCTTGGTTTTGGTGCTTATCTCCTGATTTGCTCCATAGGAGATGCAAGTCTTTCTAGTCGCAGCTGAGCTTTTTCAGATCCAGGTGTAGGTTTGGATGCATTTGGCTGGGGGAGGCTCCAAATCATTCCCAGATGCCAGCTAAGATAACAAGTCCTCAAATAAAAGGTTTGTCTTTGTGCCCCAGTTGTTGCCTGCTTTCTGACCAAAAACCACTAGATTGCTTTGGTACAGGCAGTATTTTATGGCTGAAGTGCCCTAACAAATAACAGCTTTACATCCCTCTACATAGGCTTCAATAATGCCATAGAGCAGAAATACAAATTAACATATTCTGTATTCAGCAGAGATTGGTGCCTCAGGACAGGCAAGTAGGAGTACTCTTAGGGAAGGGACAGACATGAAATGGCAGAAGATGCTTCCTTGACAATGTATCAAGATAAATCTAGTCTCTGTGCCAGGCTTGTGCACTGTATACCTCTGAGGTGTAACATTTCCAGTTTAGATTTATTTGGAAAGCATACTCTGTGGTTACAGACCTCGCATTTCTACACAGACCTGGCCTTAAATATTGCTTGAACTAGTGTTGTTGGTCTGTTCTTGATCATTAAATTAATTTCCAAGAGTTAAAAAGTGAAAGGCAGCTTCTAAAAACCAGAACTCGATAACTGTATGGAAAGTAGGTTTCAGGCTCTTACTATGCACCCTTCAATCTTAAATAATAAAACTGATATGTTCTCTCCCTTATTCAGAAAAGTTAGACAGAGATATCATCCAGAATCTACAAAATGGGGCTTCAGAGAAATCCGTTTTGCAAAATAATATAGAAAGTGGTGCTGACTGATGGATGGGAATCAGTTAAACTGATTTCTGGGACACATTATGCATTAGTAAATCAGAGACTGTGTGTTCATTGAAAGAAGCGTAGAAGGCATATTAAAAACTTCTTTTTGCTTATTCCCTTAAAAGTTAAATATTATATTTCAAAGGAACCTACAGGAGGATTAGCACTAAGATCTTTCTATGAACACTAATACTGAGCAGTTGCATGAAGATCAAGAAAATAGACATCTCCACAGGAACTCCTGCAAGTTATTTTTTGTTTTAGAAGACACTGCTGCTTTTCTCTGCACTTAACAACAACCCTCTGCTGTTTCTGGAGCTCTCTTGACCAGCCCATAGCAAAGGTATTAGTTCCAACACTGATCATGAATTATAACACTAAAAAAAAAAAACAAACCAAAAAAATCCTCCTGTTTAGCAAAAAAACACAGTCCCAGAAACTAAGAGAACTTCTGCACTGAAAGTGAAATCAAATGCATGTCTCAACCAGGGGTCCTGAGACATGCATGCTTCAACATGAGCAAAAAGAGAAGTTTGCGGTTCTGAGGGCTCAGGCTTGCAAATTACCTCAGTGCTATCTCCACTCTCCCAAGTGGCTGGCTCAACAAATTAAGTTTAAAAAAAAAAAAAAAGGGGGTGAAAAAAGCCTCTCAACCTGAAAAAAATTTGAGCCCTTGGAGCTCTCAGGAACAGGGTACTTGTGCAGCCAGATGAACTTAACCAGGCTGCTCTTCCTCAGTGTCTTGACTGCAGATGTAGGAATCTAGGAAGAGACTCCCATATTTAAAAACCTCAACATCCTCTGGGGTTTGCTGCATTCAGGCCAAACCTATTTATGCTGCAGAAGCTGGTTTTTCCCTTCCCCCTCAAATGCAACCCAAAAAAAGAAGATGTGTTTCCTCAGACTCATTTACAGGGCGACCCTGCTGGTACCAACACATTGAAGGCACTGTTTGAGGTTAGAATGCAAAATGATTAAGACAGCCAGAGAGCAGCAATATGTTGGAGAAGCAATGTTTCAGTTGATAATACAAGACTGAGCTGAAGTCTGTGAACACAGAACATGCTGATCTGTCAATAAACCCTTACCCTCTTTTCCTTCTTTGTTCCAGCTCAATTACAAACATGCAGGATGGATGAATCATGGTAGAGCAGGCTTACGTGTCAGTAAGTTAAAGTAATAAAGCCCAGGTTCAGCCATGAAAACCTCCATGATTTCAGTAAATTGGAAAAAGTGTAAGTGACGACAGAATGTGTCCTGCATTTTCTGTTGTCATGATGTAGTTAAATTACAAAGAAATCCTCATTTAGGCAGCCCCAGATGCTAGGTTACTTGCAACAGTGGACAGGTTATAGCACAAAGAAACACATACTAATTGAAAGTATTCCTGTTTCAAAAGCATAACATCGCCATAGTCTATGCATTCTAACAGAGCAGTTTATGTTGTACATTCATCCTACAGCTTGTAGAAGATGCATTTTCTAGGAAGCTAGAAGTTAGGCAGCATTCTTAAGATGAAGGGCATGCTATTATATGAATACATACTTGCATAAAAACATGACCTGGGACAACTAAACTAGAAATTAAGAAATAACTTGTAAGTCTTATAAATAATTGAAAAGAGAACATTCCAAAGTTTTGATGTGTCATAAAAACTAAGTTTAGAAGGTGAAGAAATTATTTCAATTAAACAGAACAAATGTCAGCAACGAATGCCTAAGCATTTTAATGAATTCAACTGTAATATTATAGTGCATCCTGAGGCACAGAGCCAGTGGGGGTATACATACACAGAAAAGTTATTTGTGAACATAATGTGAACTGTATAAGAAACACCTACTCAGACTGGGGAAGAGTTTCTTGAAACAAAATCTGCAAGAGCTCCAGAAATTTCTCTGATACCAAAGCCTTATTGCAGAATTCTGATACACAAAGATGAAGCAGCAAAGGGGTCCAAAACCAGGGAACCAGTTTGGTCCAAGCAGCTGAAAAAAAATTCCTTTAACTTGATTCCTAATGTATATAAAGCAGTTTTGCAAGTGAGCAGTTCCACTGACTTAGATGGCAGCACTTCCTACCCTGCAAAGGAGACAAGAACTAAGCTTCCTTCACACAAAACGATGTATTAGAAAAGTTCCTAGTCAGCAGAAAGACAACATTCCCCTCTACCAAAAAAAAAATTCAGAGGGCAAAGGAGCTATACACATAACAAACACAATGGGTAAGTAGAGCTGGTACCTAAATTAATTTTCCTCAAGAAAAAGTGACTAGAAAAAAATTAGAAGGCAATAAGTGTAAATTTAAAAAAAAAAAAAAAAACAAATCAAAATGAACAATCTGCTGCCTGTCCATAGCAGTATCTGCGTTTCAAAAACTGTCACTGCTAGGACCCCAAAATTACTGTCAGCACTCCAGAATACAACTGATCACCCACGGTTGTTTTGCAGCTCTTGAAGCCATTTCTTATCCCATCTCTTTCAATGAATCCAATTCCCTCAACTTTAACTTACCACACATTTCAATTAAATACTGGATTTATTGTCATATTTGGTAAGTAACAAACACATTACATCATTGGTGATTAAACAACCAGCGATGGTGTCCAACACTCCAGCACTTTGAATCCAAAGAGCACAAGCTATGGGCTATATCATATGTATGTTATCAGTATGCTGGGTTGCACACTGTTTTATTGATTATCATCTATGATACATTTTCTATTTGGTTAATTATTTTTCCCCCGTAGGAAAAGCATGCTCACAAGCTCCAGTGATTAGCAGCACTACAGACGCAGCTCACGTTATGAGCTGTTACCTGCAGATGTTACACTCTAAATTTTCCCAGCCATATGTTCTCCTTGTACAGAGCCATACAGGTCTTCCACAGCCCATTCTTAGTCCTTTGATGGATTACTGACATCCTGCTCTTTAAACCTTTATTTCACTATCAGGCCCTCTCTAAAGATATCTATTACCTCAGTTGAATAGCTGTAATAGTTAGATTTCGTATTTTTGAAATCTTGAATTATAATCTACAAATAAAGCCTTAATCAGTGCATAGCTGAGCTGTGAAAAGCCTTGCCATGGTGATTTTAGGTCAAGATTAACAGAAAGGACCATGTAAGCACACATGCTAACTATTCGAAAGTGTTAGGGATGCAAGCTCTTCACATCTCAGGACATGAACCAAACTAGCAGTACTTCAGAACCAGATTACAGGCAACTTTGTGTTCTTGCCTGTACTCCTGGAGAGAGAGATTAGGAGATGGACCATGCATTTGGCAGTTTATGACAATTCCTGAACTCCTAGGAACATTGAAATGAGTTCGGATAATCAAACTGACAAAAAAAATTTCTATAAGCTTGAAGCACTTCAGAGGAACATTTAGCTTGGCATTTAGCGCCACTATTTAGCTATTGGGACATATGTCCCGATGTTTTCCAGGCATTTCCAGGAATTTTCCAGGCATTAAATTCTTTCGGCAAGTGAGCAATCTAGCCAGGTTCCCCCCTGCCCCATGAAGGTACAGGGAAAGAGGTTCCCCTAGGAGACTGTCAGGTGAAAGATAACTCATGAAATCGTGGAAACAGATAGTTGCTAGACAAGATTGGGCCTGTTGGAGGCTTCACATGGCACAACAGGAATACCAAAGGCTTGTAGAAGTGAGAAAACTGAACTCTGAACAGAGAGCAGACTACAGTAGCGGCAAATAGGGAATGGTGGAAGCTGCTAGGGAATCAGCACAAACAGCAAGCAGAACACCATGCAGTTATTCAGCAATTTGTAGGAAATTGCAACTTCTGACAAAGAACATGAGCTATATGGACAAAGAATTATTATGGATCTGGCAGGCTACAAATCAAACAAATCTTTCCTGAAAAATAAACTAGGAGAAGGTTTTATCATTGCATAAATAGAAGAATAAATTGTGATACTTAAAGACAAAGAGCCATTAGAAGCACAGAAAACCAAGATGGGGGGGGGGAGAAGAGAGACATTTCAACAATAACGATCAAGTCCAAAGAATAAGGAAACCAAAACAAATAAAATACTTGGAAAACAGTTATTACAGTTATGCAGCTAGCACAGGGCTGGCTTAAACCTTCTTTTACCTTCTGCAGTTGTTTACACACATGCGAAATGGCTATTAAAGTCTACTGAACGGCATGGTCATTCCTTTATATGATGATAAATGGTTACACAAGGCATAAGAGAATGTCACATTTAGCAACCCAAATTCTAATGAATGAATAGTAGTTTAAATAGTATTAACTCAAATGAATAAAATTTGAAGTGATAAGCAAACGAAAGGGAACAGCATCCTACGACTTCAGTCAGCTTTCCACCAAACCAAGGTATTTGCAGTAGAAAAATACGAGTCATATCTGGGCAATAAGGTTTTCCACAACCAAATGAAGCACTGAAGCAGAGAAAAACCAGTTTCTTTATCATCCTGAGCACTGGAAATGAGAGCAACCTGTTCCACATAGCCAACCACTCAAGCTGGAGTTAAGAGATCAACAAGCCATATTTAGCTCCTGGTTGAGGACTAGAAGGATTCACAGCAAGTATTCCAGCAAAGACAACATACTAGCTGAAAATAACACTGCAGCTAGCCTTTTTACAAGGAAAAAAAAAATCATAATTTTAAAAATCATGGAAAAATACAGGTTGGAAGAGACATCCACAGGTCATCTAGGCCCACCCCTTGCTCAAAGCAGGGCCACCTTCAAAATTAGACCAGGTTGCTCAGAGCCTCAACCCATCAAGATTTGAAAGTCTTGGAGGTTAGAGAGTCCACAGCCTCTCTGGGCCCTGTTCCTGTGCTCAAGCACCCTTTGTTGTGAAGAATTTTCCTTCAATCCCATAGGAATTTCCATTGCAGCTATTTCCACCCATTGCTTCTTGTTCTTTCACTGTATATCTTAGAAAACTCCATCTTCTGTTGTTGGAGTTTCAGAAACTCTTCTGGTTTTTTTTCTGTTAAAGGAATTTTTCCCCATACGGGTTGCTAGGGGG
>JAVJGG010000009.1:11530871-11552067 GCA_035590195.1 Aviceda cuculoides | reverse complement strand
AGGGGGGTTGCATCTGCCATTCCGGGGGGGGGGCTCCTGCCTTCCTTGGCAGACACCTGTCTTTCAAACCAAGACATCTGTACAGCCCCCCTTCAGGGAATGGAAAGGCTGCAAATAGATCCCTAGATTCCCATCTTGGCCATCTCAAAGCTAAATCAACCAATGTCCTTCAGCCTCACCCATATGTCTCAGTCCTTCCCCTGACCATATTAATAACCCTCCATGGCCTCACTCCAGTCTGTCTCTTACACTGGAGGGAATAGGGAAACATCAACACTGGACACTAATAATATCGTATTCCCCTTCAATGAACAAGGCTTTTATAGAGGTGGGTTAGCAAGTCGTTTCCATTTTTCATCAACAGGGACACATAGGTAAGTGAAGCGGCATACCCAGTGGTGCCTGGTAAATTCATATTTGACATCCCAGTTGCACTGCCTTGTTGCACAATCATCCTTTACACAAGGATTTCATACATTGCAAAGGCAATTAGTAAACCTGATATGAGTGGAAAGCACCTCAGAGCCTCCCACAGAAACAGCAACCCCTCACAGAACTAATTGTGCTCAATATCACATCCTAAAAGCCACAAAACCAAAAAGAAGTGCTTGCTACTTTTAGGAATACAGTGTATGGGGAGATACAGAATAAATGAACAATAACTTGCACTTTTTCCTCATTTATCATAGATTTAAATTTTAACAAGGCAGAAGAAAAAACTCTCTCTCTCTCTCTAAAAAAATCTATAAAGGACTTTACTAAGTTGAGTGACACTGTTCTAATTACACTGGATAATCTCGAAGCAAAGAAGTTTTTCCATATCATGCCTTTAAAGGATTTAAAGAAAAGCAGAAAGCCACAAATTACCTTAAGAACTGAATCACTCTGAAAATTAATGATATTTAGCCAGAAAAGACTTCAAAGACACAAAGCATCCTTCCAAAATCCAATTCACCCAGCCACTCAGGAACAAGCAGGTTGGTTCTGCTGAACAACTGGCGAGGAGGATATGGATTTCCTTGTTTATGGCAGTCAAACAAGAAGCTGAAGCCAGTAGATTTCCACAGCAATTCTGCGGGGCTCACTTATCCAGAGGAAAGAAGCGAATTGGCATCTGAGCTCTATAAGGAAAAGCAAAGGGGTACTCTAAGGGCAATTTTTAAGAACTCTGCAGAGTTCAAACCCCTTCCCCAACATCCTGCTGCAGGTCAAGGAGATCCACCCCCAGTGCCAATCACCAGGAGGCTCCTCTGCCCCTCAGACCCCAGGAACCAGCTGCTGAGCCAGCCCATGCAGCTGGGCCAAGATGCACCTGGTTGCTCTGGATCTTCTGGAGGATCAGCTCAGGATGCTGGATCTCACAAAAGCAGTTCAGTTCCCTTTATTAACGATGAGAAAACCCATGGGAACCGTACCAAAGCTTTGGTAGTTGTCGGTTACCTTGACACCACCCATAATACAAGCCAAGTAAAAAGCAAAGAAATAATTGACTTACTGAAATCTAAAAAACAACCGCCCCGTTTCTAATGTTGTGAAGGACGAGTAAACAGAAGTAGAAGTGTGATTTTTCTCTTTTATACCCTCATCCTAGGATCAGATCTAAGAGGCTTCTCACTCTTTGTTATACAGTTTTAGATGAGACAACTGTGTGGTGAAGGCTCTGCTCTTTGAAGAAGCCTTCAATCCTCACATTTCCCTTGCAGCAGGGAATATAGGCTAAGGAACATGTTTGCCTTAACACCCCATCCCTCCCGTCTGGCCTCCAGCTAGATTCAGATCTTGATCCCTTTCTCACCCTTTAGGACTACTGTATTTAGCTTTACTAAGGGTGCAATTTCAGTAGGCTTCCCCCAGCAGCACCCTTCTCCTCTCTTCTAATGACCACCCTCACCTCTTTGGAAATGCTTAAAGTACAGATTGATGATGTCCTGGTGAGAAAGCTATAAAAAGGAAAATAAATAATATTATTTCCACAGACAGGTTACAGACTGAAGAAGTTAGGGCTGGATTAAAAGTACCTCTGACTTCTTAAATCTGTTTCACAGCCCACACCAAACATCCTGCTGCTCTGAGCCAGACAACCAAACGATAAATTGAGAAGGAAAGAAAAAAAAAAAAAAAAAGAAAAAAAGATACACTAAACAGAACAAAACTGTAAATACAGCCATAGGGTACCTCTCCAACAATGCAGTTTCATGCAGATAAATTCATTTCCTTTGCACAATAGAGATCAATAACAACACCTCGAGATAAATACTGCAAACGATACACCACTGTGGGAATAAACCAGTAGATTGGAAACAGAAAGAATTATTTATGTAAAAGAGCTACATTGCTTATTATTATTTAGTTTGTACAGCAGGTTCCTGAAGGCCTCTGAGGAGTGATAAACTGCACATTTAAGGGCTGCTCATTTCTTATACCACTGAAAGGCAGCCACCCTGTGACTGCTCTGTTGCCTCCCCCGGCAATTTTTTCCAGCATTTTTACAGTATGTGACATTTTCCTTAAAGTTATGGCTGCAGTTTTCATATTATATGAAGAAAAGTTTCCATCCTTCATAGAGTAACAAGAAACTTGAAAACATGAATGCTCTTAAAACAAACAAACAAACAAACAAAAAAACCAAAAAAACCCAGCCAAAAGACCCATCACACCACACACTTATTCCAGCTGCCCGAGTGTGACAGCACAGACCAAGGACCACACAGCTATTAAGTACTGGCTTATAGTCTTGATACAGGCAGTTACATCCAGAATAGGTTCATGTAATATCAAGTATTTCCACAAAAGAGAAGATATGCTCAAACTGAGTTATAAGAAAGGCCTCTGATAGAAGGGCAATTTCAGCAGGGTCCCTAAAGCAGTTTTCCAATGGTGGAAAACCAGTTTAATAAAAACAGACAAAAAACCCAAAAAGAATAAAACACACACACCTCCACCAAACAAAAACACACACAAAATGCCAATGTTTCTCATTAACAGGGCTAAGGATTTTCAATATTGAGATGAATCTGGTTTATAGGATCCTGGTTTTAATTCAGTCATCTCAGACTCTGCTGGACATTAGAGAAATGCTATTTTGACAAAAAAGCTCTAACTTTGCGCAGTACACAAGACTAGAGATGGCAATATTGGGCCTTTAGAGCTTCTACTAAGGTTGCAAAATTCAATGAAAAATTGTACAGATCTTCCTTTTTGATAGGCACAAGGATTATATTCCATCCCTAGAAAAAGCTAAAGTGATATTCTATGAGAATACCTTGAATTGATATTTCAAAGGTCTTCTTTTGAAAGAATGATTTATAGATCACAAAGACCAGTGGGTCTTTTATCAAAGAAAATTGATTCCTTTTCAGAATCACACAGAAAAGATTGATGATATCCTAGACCACATCTCCATTTTTGAGAATTGTGTAGGGCAAAAAGACAACAGCTGCCATCAGTTAGTATTTTACAATACCACAAATAACTCACATACTAATTACAGATTAAGTTTTCGTGGTGTTTTATGGAGGCTAGAAAACAAACTTACAGTGAAATTCATGATGTAGTTTATCTTATCCTCTCAGTATGCATTAAGGATGACAAGAAGGGTTTTGAGTAATAAATGCACATGACAAAATCGCAAAACGGGATACAAATGTGTCAGTGTGTTGCTTTATTTTCTTACCAGGACTGAGAAGGTGCATATATATAAAAGTATGCCCTGTGTATGAATGTTAAGATACTTGTAAGCTTGATCATATCCCTTCCTCAGCTCAGAATTGAAATTCCTGTCAACTCCTTATTTGGAGAACAGCCTGTATGGACAGACTTTCCAAAATTATTTTCCAGCCAAGGGAAAAACATGCAAATTGTATTACCTTCTGGGTTTTGAAGGAAAAAAAAAAACCAACCCCAAAAAAACCCAAAACCCTTTCTTTTTAAAGTGGCTCCATTATTACTGATTTTTTGTAAATACAAGATAGTATGGAAGAAAGTAGGCAACACACACTGGCATTTGCTGTTACATTGGCATATGCTGTCCTCAGAAGACACAACAGATCTGAGGAGACCAGAAGCAAACAGCTTCCCAGCTGGATGGGACTTGCTGAGAGCTGCACCTTTCAGTCCTCCACATGGTCAGCATAACTGATCTGGTTTCATCATTTCATGCCCATCTGCTAAAGCCTTACACATCACCAGAGGTGAGAGATTCTACCACCAGATTCTTGTAGACATTTCCTCCACCCCTGAAGTCCCCAGCCTTTTTCCTTAGTTTGTGACCAAGGCTCAGTCATAACCCTTCGTACTGAACAACTGAAGAAGGTTAGACTTAGCAAGCAAGAAGCAATAACACGTTGTAATAAAATCATACAACCCCACAATACACAGGTTTTTTATTAGCTTAATCAGCTAGACAGCATAATAAAGATGATAAAATTAAGAGTGAATATTTTTCCAAAGTCTCTTAGAATCCTAGAAGATTCAAGGACAATGCTATTTATCAGTCATTTTACCCGTGCCTGTTCCTCTAGTGCTGTGCCACTCTCATTGTGCAAGGGGTAGAGCCACAGGTGATAAGAATCCTGCTTCTCTACTGTTTCCTTTTTTCTTTTTACTGTTGTTGTTCTTGTTATTTCTATGCTTTCTTCTTTTGAGTTAATGTGGCATGTCTCCAACACAGCCTTGGAAAATAACTATAATGTGATTTGGGTTTAGTGTCATTAAACCTGATTAGCAAGGAGTGCTCATGAAAATCCATAATTACCTCACAAAACAAAAAAGACATTTTTTGCCAGGGAACTACAAAGAACTTTACTTCCATTTAACTATCTGGGCTACTTGCAAAAAGTTATTGTCACACTGTTTTCCCTCTGCACTTTTCTGTGCCTTGTAAATATCATAAAATACCAAAATCTGCTGAAAACATCAATCTTCTCTCAAAGCTGATTTCTAATATGAAACCAAATATACAGTCTTTATTTAAATAGAATAAAGCCATAGAGAGTATAATGCATTTTGACAGATGTCCTAGTGCTTTGCGTGCAAGGCTGGACTTTGTGACTAAATCTATAATGATAAAAAAAATCCCAGCTGGGCAACAGCACAGTGTGGCTAACATCCACAAGCTAAACTGCTTAACCTCCCAAAACAGGGGCACTGCAGTGGGTATTGTCCAGTAGTTTGGGGACTCCCCTCAACCCCACTTCGCCATGTCTTTTTCTTTGCATTTATTGTTTTGGGAGGGGGAGGATACTGCTCTAAACTTTGCGAGTGGAGGCATAAGAAACATTAGACTAAGACATATACCAATACGCATTCTTCCAAACCCTCATTTTCATTTAACATTTAGTAGAGGACAACCTCTGCCTGTAGGTTTTTTGGTCTGTTTTCAGTTGTAAATTAAGCCGAAATCAGCTTTTGCATCAATTGCTGCTTGAAAACCTCAGTAAGTGAGAATCTCAGTAAAAAGCAGGGAAGGAAGAAGCAGAGAAGAAAAAGTCTTTCTCTCCTGCAGCATCAGGAAAAGGGTCTAGGGCAGCTCTGCTGCTGCACTCCATGGGCAAGCATTCCCACAAACCAGTCCCCTCAGCTTTGCTGAGTCCAACAGCATTCTTCTTTGATTTTTCCAGTAATACCATCCTCAGAGAATGAGCTTGCTTGTAGTTGGCATAAGCAAAACCCAGCTTTCCTTTGCACTATTATTTTAAGAGGTTCCCAACCTCTGTAGTTGTGTTAAATTTGAGGCCTGCATGGCCACAACCCTGGTTTAAAGCTAGTGGGTGTTCTTGAGCTATGAATACTGTAGACTTCTTGCCATACAGCTCTCATATCTGTATCCAGAGCTATTCACCACAGGGTAAATATTTCCCCATCTTCTACATAGGGACAAACCAGCAATGCCTGTGCAATTCTTGCATGTTGTGCACATGCTGAACACAATTCAGAGACATAAGTGTTCACTATACCTGAATGACAGTTGGGTCTGCAGCCTCAAAAGCTGCCCTTGAAGTAATCTAACATGCAAATTTAGACATGTGGGTAGAAACATGTGCTGTAAAAAAATATTTGAGGAACTCTCCAGCCCTAGGCATTGAAGGTAAAACACATTAACAATCTCAGCAGCAAAATAAGAAAAGTAGGAACTGGACCAAAGTCACCTTCGTGGAAGAAGTAAGAAATAAATAAACTCTGTGTTGCTTATATTACAAGCACCTGAAATTCCACTCACACATTTGCCCTCTACAGGCAGTATGATCATCATATCTAAATTACCTGAAAAATAACAAGCTTACTTCAGAAGGTCTCAGATTTGCCTCTCCTGCATAGATTTATGGGTACACGCAAGTACAACTGATAAAATACCTAGTTAAAAACCTGTGCTTTCCCCCTCCATTCCAGTTTTGATTAACCCAGTAGAAACTAAAATCTGCATGTTACCACACTGGCCAGTTTCTTTTTTGCTCCACCATATCAGAGGCTTAAAACCTGGGAGCCAGATTACGGTTTAGAATCATAGAATACCCTGAGTTAGAAGGGACCCATGGGAATCATTGAGTCCAGCTCCAAGCAGCGCAACCTAAAAGTTAAACCAGATATCTAAGAGCATTGTCCAAATGCTTCTTGAACACCAACAGGCTTGGGGCCATGACCACTTCCTTGGGGAGCCTGTTCTAGTGCTTGACCACCCTCTCAGTGAAGAGGTTTTTCATAACATCCAACCTGAACTTCCCCTGAGCTTTAAGCCATTCACTCTCATCCTATCACTGGACACCAGAAAGAGATCAGCACCTCCCTCTCTGCTCCCCATCATCGGGAAGTTGTAGGTAGCAATGAGGTCACCCCTCAGCCTCCTCTTTTCCAAGCTGAACAAACTTACTATCCTCAGCCACTCCTCATAAGTCATGCCCTCTAGGCCTTTCACCATCTTTGTTGCCTGACTTTGGACACATTCTAATATTTTTGTATCATTCTTATACTGTGGAGCCTAAAACTGCACACAGTACTTGAGGTTAGGCTGCACCAGTGCTGAGTATAGTGGGACAATCACTTATTTCAACTGTATTTGTTAGCTATATTGTGCTTAATGCACCCCAGGATAGCATTGGTCCTTTGGGTCACCACAGCACATTGTTGACTCCTATTGAGCTTGCCGTCAACCAAAACCCTCAGATCCCTTTCTGAAGGGCTTCACTCCAGCCTCTTGTTCCCCAGTCTATACATACATCCACAATTACTCTGTTCCAGGTGCAGAATCCAGCATTTGTTCTTGCCAAATTTCATACAGTTGGTGATTGCCCAGTGCTCCGATCTGTCCAGATCTCTCTGTAAGGCCTCCCTAGCCTTGAGGGAATTGATAGCTCCTCCTAACTTAGTATTATCAGCAGACTTACTTACTGTGCACTCAACTCCTGTGTCCAGGTCACTGACAAAACCACTAACAAGAGATAGCCCTAAAATGGAGCCCTGGGGAACACCACCAGTGACTGGCTGCCAGCCAGATGCTACCCCATTTACTACAACTCTTTGAGCCCAACTCTTCAGCCAATTGTTCACCCATTGTATTGTGTACATGTCTAGCTGTGTGCTGGACATTTTGTCCAGAAGGATATTGTGAGATACTATGGCAAAAGCTTTGCTAAAATAGAAAAGAAAAAAAAAAAAATCACATCCGTTGCCTTCCTTTCTTCCACTAGGAGGTAAACCTTGTCATATAAAAGGATAATAAGTTAGTAAGGGATGACTTTCCCTTCATGAACCCATGTTGGCTTTGACCAATGACTGCATTGTCTTTCAAGTGGTGTTTTCAATAACTCCCAGAGTAATCTTCTCCATAATTTTACCAGGCATCAAAGTGAGATTGACAGGCCTATGATTACCAAAGTCTTCTTTCTTGCCCTTTTTGAAAATTGGAATAACATTTGCTAGTTTCCAGTTGACTAGATTCCCAAAACTGTTGGTAAATAACAGAGAGGTCTCACAATCACATTAGCCAACTCTTTCAGTACCCTGTGATGAATCCCATTGGGTCCCATAGATTTATATGCATTCAGCTGCAGCAGCAAATCCTGTACCAGTTCAAAGTCAACTGGGAACTTATCACTCCCACAGCTGCAGCCCTCCAACCCAGGGCTCTAGGGGTCCCATGGCTCATCATTGGTGTTAAAGACCAAGGCAAAGAAAGCAGTAAATGTCTCTGAGGTAACCAACCTCATCAATTAACAAACCAATGTTTTCTTTAGTGCTCCTTTTGCTGTTAACATACTTTAAAAAGACAGGGTTTTGTTATCTACCACAGTACTGGCAAGACTCAACCCCAAGTGAGCTTTGGCCATACAAATTTTCTCCCTACAGCAGTGGCCAAGACAGCTACCAATCATCATTTCACCCATGAGACCACCTCTATTGACAAACGACAGGTCTAGGAGGCCAACCTTTCCTACATAGTTCCCTTAGTACTTGTATCAAAATGTTACCCTCAGAATGCTTTAGGAATTTCCTGGACTTGTTCACGTCTGTGGTATGATAGTCCCAGTTAAAATCTGAGAAACTGAAGTCTACTATAAGGATAAAGGCAACTGATCTACAGATTTCCCTTAATTCCTTATAGGATAATACATTGGTGTCATCATGCTGGCTCAGTGATCTATAGTAGACTCCCACAAAAGCATCCACTTCATTAGCTTTTCCCCTAATCCTTGCCCAGAGGCTCTTAACCATGTCGTCCCCAACTCCAAGTGCTGTACAGTCCAGCCGCTCCTTTACATACCATGCTATCCCTCTGCCTCACTTGCTTATCTCTCCTGCAGAGTCTATAACTGCCCATCACAGCACTCCAGTCACAGGACTCTCCCCACAAAGTCTCACTTATAACAACGACATTGTAGCTCTGGGACTGAGCCAAAGCTTCTAGTCCCTCTGTTTATTTCTCATACCATGTGCATTAGAGAAGAAACAGTTCAAATGTGCTCCAGTGTACTCAGTACATCATGGAGCAGGGTGAAAGCTCTCACTAGCACACCATTCCCCAAACACTGTCATGCTATGCCATAGCTTACCACTAGAAAGCCTGATTTTAGCTCTTCCCCCTTCGAACCTAGTTTAAAGCTCTTTCAGTCAGGCCCGCTAATTTTTCCCTCATCAAGAAAGGTGAATCCCAT
This sequence comes from Aviceda cuculoides, assembly GCA_035590195.1. NCBI lineage: Eukaryota > Metazoa > Chordata > Aves > Accipitriformes > Accipitridae > Aviceda > Aviceda cuculoides. The sequence continues at coordinate 11,542,921 of JAVJGG010000009.1, read as the reverse complement.
GAGGGCCCAACAGGTCTGGTGTTTGCCATGATCAAAACCCTCCAAATTCTGCCAGCAACACCAGCCTCAGAGGTGTGTATTGATAAACTGGATCCACCTGTTTCTTTCAATGTCACTCCCTACAACTGAGAGGACAGAAGAGAATACCAGCTGCACTCTGATCCCTTTACCAATCTTGCCAAAGCCCTGAAGTCTCTCTGATCTCCCTTGGACTTCTCATCACAAATTTGTTGGTACCCACGTGAAAAAGCTATAGCAGATAAATAATCTGAGGGACATACCAGACTAGGAAGTTGCCTGGTAACATCTTTAACCTGAGCCCCAAGCAGGCCGAAAACTTCCTTAATAGTTGGCTCTGGTTGGCAGATTGGGCACTCTGTTCCCCTCAGAAAGGGGCCACCTATGACAGTAACCTGTCATTTTTTCTTCATGGAGGTGGTCATGAAGCAGGGCATAGGCTGACCTGATCTCAGTGACTGCTCATGCATAGGTGTATCATCATCCACCTCATTATGTCGCTGTCCTTTCAATTCCAGAGACTTATCTGTTGTATAAGGGCACCTGGGAAGGCAAGGTAGACAAGGAGGAGCTTCTCTCGCTGCCCCAAGCAGAGACTTGTATCCATTCACCTCTATCCCTCAAGTCACTACCTCCTGCCTGGTGACGAGAAGGTATGGGATGCCCCTTGCCATGTGTTCTACCTAGTTGACATTTCTGTTCCAGAGAGGGTAGAGTATGGTTCCACCAGTTAATTCCCTTCTTAGGCACCCAGATGCTCCTCAGCCTGTCCGCTTCCTCCCAAAGCTCAGCCACCAAGCTGAACAGTTCTTCTACCTGGCTGCATCTCCCACAGGCATTCTCACTACTGCCTCAGTCACCAGTAGAATCCTGTGGCATGCCCTGCAAGCCAGACACGTGGAAGGCTGCGTTTCCAGTGAAACTGGTAGAAAGATTGCATAGTAGAAGCTGAATTAGGCACTACTTTGCAACATTAAAGTGAATATTAGAAATCTGTAGAGCTTTGTCACACAAACCAAGTTGATGGAAACATCCTTTACACTTGCCACTTCCCTGTCATCTAATAGTATTAAAATCAAATTAAAAACCCGAGTACTGGATTAATGATGAACACAGACAAGGGACGGTCTCTTAATTCAGTAGCAATGGAAAGTTTAAAAACAACCTTCAGGTGTCATCAGCAAAGGCAATAAAGAAATTCTCCTTCTTTCATGACACAATTCTGTCAATTAGCTGAAAACAGCAATTACCAGTCCTTTTCTTTATTATTTGTGAAGAATCAAAACTTTCTGAGGATGATAAATGGCTCCTCAGAAAATGCAATGCTCAGTTCTGCTAAATTTGCACTTTTCTGTTGGGTTTTGGATTTTTTTTGTTGTTTTTCTTTTTCTTTTAAACCATTCTTTCACACAGCCTATGAAAAGAAAGAAGTAGGGGCTGCTGGGGGAAAGAGGAGAGAGAGAGGACACACGTCATGGAAGGAAAATGCCAAGGAATGGTTTAAAGGAGAGTACAGAGCTTTTCTCATTTAACTCACTGACCAGGGCAAAGACATGTTCCCACACCTTCATTAATTAAACAGGAAAGTTGACATTGTTAGCAACATTAGGAACAAAACCTCATTTAAATTGTTCTGAAACAAAACAGGAAAAAAAGGCGATGCATTCAGAGGATGACCTTTGAGAATTCTGGCTTTATTAACATTTCAAACAGCACAGCACAAAATTAAGACAGGAAATAAACTTGCAATGCTATTTGACTGCAGAAATATATATCATTAATGTGCCCATAATTAACAGGATACCAATGTCTGTCCCACTGTCTCTGCTAACAGTGGTGTAACATGCAAACGGGATTTCTCCTAACAAACTTGAAGGAGATATATTTATTCCACCTCTTAAACATTCTGAGTAAAGCCAAATGAGCCCCTTTTTGCTCTTCGAAAGGGATGTCCTCCATGCCTGCCCTCCCAGGGCCTAACATAAAACAATTGCAAAAGGTAAATACAGGCTGCACTTAGAACAGAGTCCAGTCATCCTTTCCCATCTCACTAATTGGGGAGCTACCAGTGACCCACACAGGTATTACAGAAAGCAGTTCAGGTGCTTTCACCTATTCTGTGCAACACCATAGTGTTAGCAGATCCTATTCCTCTGAAGGGGATGATTTTCCCCAAGACACAACAGCAAAACTCTAGCCATTCCAAATTGTTCAAAACGCTGAGCTCCCATGTCGTTTCTCAGTGCCTGCCGCGTGCCAGCCAGAGTCAGCCACACTGAGCATGATCATACATCTCTCATACTGCCCCATTCCTATCAGGTAGGTAACTGAGTCTGCTCTTTGAAGTGCTTCGGGATTTGGGATCTTGGAGTAGAAGGAAAAATAAGCCATCTAAAACAGGGCTTCATAGGCAAATACAATAGATCCCTTCTGGCAGGGCAGACCAACACTCTGGATTTGGTGGGCTGGATTTGCTATGAGGAGACCTCAGTGCAACACACTAAAATCAGGCTGAAGCAAGGTGCCACCAGCACTGCCATAGGTGGATCAAGGTCAGCACACCTCAAGGTCAGAGCAAGGTCTGGGAGATTGGACAGGTTACCAGATCGCTTCTTGAGTCCCCACAAACTTCAACCTCCTTTTGGGTAAACTAGTGATGATATCCATCTTTGGGAAATAGGCTTAGGCCCTTCCTTAGACTACAATCAGTTAACTAACATGTAATATGCTGCCCAGACAGGGAGGCAAGCTGCTCCTGCCACAAGTGGCTCCCATCACAGCCAGCTTAGCCTGAGTCTGGCTGGTCCACATTGCCAAGGCAATGTCTGTTCATTCCTAGTGGCATAGTACAGCCCTTTACAGTGCCATAGGCAAGTTTTTGTTTTTTGAACACTCGCACAGGGACCATGTGTAACAGCATTTCTGCTACTGTTTTCCCAGAAGCATTCTGCAGCCTGTTAGACCTCACAGCTGGGAAATATTGGCCTGATATTCAGCCCAGACTCAATTTCATCCTGTCTTCCCACGTTAGATCTTCTCAGACAGTATCCATCCTTGTATTCACAACCTGTGGCACCTGTAGGCTTCTTGGCCATCAGCTGACAGGTTGTAGGACTTTTAATTTCTCATGTCAGATCAGGTTGAAAATATGATAAGAGCCAGCCCTGCCTTATGATAGAGGCAAGATGCAGTAAGAAGTTCTTGACAGGGTCCTGTCTCTTCCCAGGGCAGAACAAAGGGCTGGGTGTGACAAACTCTTCACGTGTCACTGCCAGCCCTGCGGTTCTGTCATTAAGTTATGTGTTTTCAATCTGTTCCCCTATTATCCCTTTTCTACGCAGTCAGAGAGGCTGAAGTAACAGGGAATGCAGCTTACTCTCTTGTAAGGGTCTAGGGGGATTATCTAACCTCCCTCTCTTTGTATTAAAGACATCATTTAGACTATGAGTTTGCTTACGAAGTCACAGAAGAATCAGACAGATACTTAGCTGGCTGATTGCTTTGGTCATATAATAAGCATGGACAAAAAAGTCCCATCATCAAGCTGTTACATAATTACTGCTGTGCCACAGATTATGTCACCAACCTACTAAGGGTTAAGGAAATAATTATTGTGGGGTTGAGAGACTTAGTAAACAGCAGAAGTTCAAGGATGAACCAGATTTGTTGATCCCAGCAGAGAACTACAATTAAGAGGTAGTATTTCCTTAAGTTCCCCCCCCTTACTGTTTATCAGTATTAAAAAGGAAATTTATACTTTGCAGCTCTCTAGATTGGCCAGTGTATCTTACCAGCAGGCAGGTAAGATTAAACTGTCCATCACAACAAGCTGTCCTTTCCCTGTTCTTATATTATCAAAGCCTATTGAGATTGAAGCCATAGGAAACTGGAGGAAATTAATTCATTTGCTTCAAGTTTATGGGCTTATGAAGTTCGATTCTTACACACCTGTAGTCCTCTCTAATAGAAAAAACAAAATCCCAGAAGTTCCCTCAATAGTAGTGAAAGAGTTTGAGAAACATTATATGCATTTGCTGAACTCACTCATGAACATCATAAAATATCTTCCCAGGATGCCCTAAACCAGCAGACACAGTGAGAAAAGAAACATTTCTAGGGCTAATCTGTTTAAAGAGGAAAACTACTTACTCCATTTGGCAAGATCGAGAGAAAGCAGCTTTGAGCAGCTTTCCCTTCCACAGGGCTCGTACCCAACCTTTCCCGCACATACCGGTCAGCAGAGTAGTCTGAAGGTGAGGGGCATTTCAAAATGCTTCACTGCTCCACACGCCATCACCCAAAACCCCCACTTTTGACTATTTGTCAATACTGCAGCTTTACTATATCAATTATGCATGATCAGTCATACTAATCTCAATAGTACATGTGCAAGGTGCTTCTAGATTCATTATTGGTATGCTCCTTCCTAGGTCTGAAAACCAGGAAAGTCACTGTGTTATGCAGCCACCTCAAGTTTTTTCTCCAGTCTCATATTTCTATTCTCCATTCACTTCATTAACACTCTTCAAACTGCACCTACCATGCCAACTGTAAATCCTCTAGGACCAGAACACCTACTCTTCCTGTGACACCACACTCCTTGTCAATTAGTTGAGCCGATTTATTTGGAAAAGAGTCTTTGTACTTTCCTTGCGGTTGAACAGAGTCTATAAAGCCAGGGATGACCACACTAGAATTAAAAAATAAATAAATACATACAGCAGTATTGCCAGCTAACTCAACATAGGTATTGCCTTTTCACAGGCAAGACCGCGCACTCCAAAGGTATTTGTATCTGTCCAGAAGCAAACTTCTGTGACTTGGTTCCAAGTGGTGTTGAACACCTGGGGTAAATCACAAACCCCTGTGCCACAGAGCAAGCTAGCTAGCTGATATATAGATGTAAGTTAGCCAGCACAAGCTAATTAAAGTTGCAAAACTCCCTGGGGCATCCTGATACCATGATAGTGGGAACAACCTAAGGGACAAAGGAAAGAATAAACGGCTGCATGGAGAAAGCTGCTGCTGGGAGCTCTCTGTGGAGCTCTGTCAGAGCCCAGGTACACCCCACAGTTTTATTTGTAGTGTAAATGAGATCTCTCTCTTTCTTTCTGGAACTGTGCTCAAAAGCAGAGAATTGACCCTTCCAAGCTCAGAGCAATACAGGGAAAGAAGGCCCTTTAGGATGCCCACATCTTTTTGTGCTGCCTCCACAGACCAAACTCTACCTTTGGACACTCACTGACACAAATCCCTATTAACACAAAATTGAAGGAATTTAGGGAACCATTTTTCTTAGAAGCCTTTACTAGATACCCTTTATTGTTCCTAGTCAAAAACACCTTTATTCTACTCACTAAAACCCCCTGCTACTTAAAAAGCAGAACTGCCTCAGGACAGATGTGTCCCTACAAAGAAACCACAGAACACAAACTTCATGTCCATCCCTTCGCTGATGAATCACGTCCTCAGGGGTGACAGTCAAATGCAGAGAAATTAAAAGCTTTCACAGCTCAGAGAACAGAGTGAAAAGGCAGAGAAGTGAAAGAGTGAAGGGCTAAAAATATTTGGTCCTCAAAAGTGTTGATTTTCAAATTCTCTGCTTCGCCCATATTAAGCAGCAGCATGAAAACCTGTATATTCATATGTGTCTTGCAGTCAAGAGGAATAGGCTCAATAAATCCAGCAACCAGGAAACAAGGACAGGTAGGCATAATTCTTTTTCCAGCACCAATCTGCTAATTGATAAAGTATATGATTGCTTGTGATTCATTTTTCTCCCCCTTTTAAGAGGGATAACACTAGCAACCATCCTAATGAAACCCCTCAGCAGCTTTAGACTGCAGGAGCTGGGGCCTGAGGGAAGCCAAACCTTCCAGTTTCATAAACAAATCGGAGCTGGGTGAGGATCTAACCCTGTTGTATTGGGTCTGGCTGAGCTGGAATTAATTCTCCCCATAGCAGCCCTCGTAGTGCTGTGCTCTGCATCAGTAGCTAGAAAGGCGTTGATAACACACCAGTGCTGTGGCTACTGCTGAGCAGTGCTGGCACAGCATCAAGGCTGTCTCCCCAACATTTTAACCTCCCTCAATGGCAGGCTGGGGCTGGGCAAGGTCTTGGGAGGGGACACAGCCAGGACAGCTGACCTAAACTAAACAAACATATTCCATACCATATGACATCAGCTCAGATATAAAAGCTAAGTAAAGGGAGACGAAATGGGGGGGCATTCATTATTTACATTTATCTTCTGGAGCAACCACCATGGGTACTGAAGCCCTGCTTCCCAGGGAGTGGCAAGACATCGCCTGCTGATGGGAAGTAGAGAATAATACAATCTGTTTTCCTTTGCTTTCACTTTATTAAACTGTCCTTATCTTGACCCACAAGCCTTTCATTATATTTTCTTTCCCCTGTCCAGCTGAGGAGGGGAGTGATAGAGCAGCTTGGACGGGCACCTGGCACCCAGCCAGGGTGAACCTACCACACCTGTACTGTTGTGGCTATTATTTTTGCAGGGTAAGGCCTCTAGACAGGATCTAAATCTAGATGCTTTTGTTTCAGAAATGGCAAAAACACATGCCCTTTTGCTTCACTGTCAATGTAGCAGCAGCTTTCCTCTGAAGCTGTGCCCACTTAAAACTCAAACAAGAGCACATCCCATTGATGATTCATTTGTAGCAATGCAGAAGACCAAAGGTACCAAGATGGATCCCTCCATTTTATAAAGTCACATTTCTAAAGGGAGCACTGCTAAAATGTGTGTACCTTTGTCAAGGTGAGACTAGCTTTCAATACTGGTACAGCAAGATGTATGGGTGAAAAACATTTTCAGGAAAGGATTAATTTTCCAGAACAGACAAGGACTGATACTACAGAAGCCAGCTTATATAAAAAACAAAACAAAACAAACAAAAAAACAAAACAAAAAACCAACCAAACAAAAAAAAAACCAAAAAACAAAACAAAACAAAACTAAAAACAAAACAAAACAAACAAAAAACAAACAAACAAACAAACAAAACCCCAACAACACCCAGCTTTGAAGAACAGAAGACTTATTTCTTGGCAGGATTCAGCAAATGATATGTTACTCACTGCAATACATATAATTGCTCACACAAAGCACAAACAGAAACAAGGAGACAAAGTGAAGAGACTTTAGTATAAGTTCATGGGCAGATTTTACACAGCGGGTGGACATGTGTGAGATTAACAGAGAAGCTGATTAACAGTAAACCACCTCTCTCAATTCACACCAATGTCAAATCCAGTGAGCAGAGGCAATGCCGTAGCAATAATCCACATCAAGTCATAACAGCCAGAGCACAGGATCCCAGGAAATACCTCAGACCTCAAGGGACACATACTATGGGTGCACTGAAACTTATCACTAATACTATCTGCCCATCCAACATTTTTCAGCAGCAATCACCATAGTAGTCAGTCTACCTGTTGAAGTACAGACAACAGGAGAACCAAAAAAAGGTTTCCAGGAAGACATATTCCTAAAAAAACCCCAGCAGTAAGAAAAAACAAACAAACAAACATCCAGCACTGTTGAGAACCAGCCTCCCTGCATAGGTGTTAACAGGCAATAATCAAGAATTTTAATTCCCCCAGACTTCAGGTGTTCAACACTAATCAAATATACTTACAGCAACATAAGGAATGAGCAAGAAAAACAAACACTGCATTGTGACAGACATCCATAGCACTTTCCTGGTCAGGTTAACAGCTGGATAACCAGCAAAGAAACCAGCTGGGAGGTAGCCAGGCTTATTATCCTGCAGCAAAGCTGCTGTAATTTAGCAGGCACTGAGAGAAATCAGCAAGATTTGAGACACCCGAGAGACCACAGATATTTTGTGACAAAGGAGGAGAAAAATCCAGATTTCTCAAGTGATAAATGGAAGGGGTAGGAGTGGTGCAAACACCTGCAGACATCAGCAGCTCTGCAGTCACCAGCCCTTCGTACCTTTTGTGGGAGCCACAAATTAATCCACAAGGAACACATATGCAGGAGCAGTGAATCCAACCTGAGCTCTCTAGCTCTGAAATGAACTGTAAATGACTAATTAAAGGCCAAATAGTATTATCATTGCTCACATTGCCCAGTATCTTACACCATGAGTGGTCCCTTTGGCTTCAATTAGTTGCTATCCTGATGGGTGCTGACTAAATAGTAGATAAATGCCCAGCCTTAGCAAATTCCGAAATACTGCCTTACTGAGTGAGTTTTCCTACCAGATGCCTGGTTGCTTTGCAGCTAGTTACCTCACTCGAAGCGAGCAACCCAGAGCTTTGAAAGCTCTCAACACCACCTTTCTTGTTTGAGAGATCTGCTTTTTCCTGGAGACAAATGCTATGAGCCATACCTGCACAAATCTCAGCAGGGCCTGGAGGAGCAACTGGCTCAGGTGCAGCCTCAACAGAGATGCTGCAAAGTTCACCAAGTGCCTTCCCTCACCTCCTGACAAGGTGCATTTTTTTTAAAAGCCCACACTGCTAACAAACAGCAGCATTTGGACTGTGACCTGGGGGAATGCACTGGAGAAATTTTTTTTTTAGTGTTTCAATTTTTACTTTTAAGAGAGGAAGGATAGATGTTGTAATGTCAATTATGTCTCAGCATAGAGCCTGCTCAGAAGCCTCCAAAATGTTTCAAAGAGGCATTTCAGAGCTACTCGTCTTACATATACCTTCTGCATTGGGCTGTGTGAATGTCAAACAGTCCAAAATAAAAATACCCAAGATATTTATAAACCCCTAGGAAGGAAAATTCATAAGAAACATCTGTTATTTTTAATTCCATAGCTTTTTGAGTAACTTCAGTAAAAGGGGAAAGAAATCTTATTTTTTATGGCTTCTTGTAGCATGTTAAACACAGACTGGATGCTTTGTATTTATTGCACAGCCGTTCCACCTTGCACAGGAATAAGACAAGGGTTTGCATTAAGTCTTCTTCCCCAATATCTGTATTTATATATGGCACTAATCTTGCTCCATAGCAAGACCAGGTTGATATGATGTTCTACAAAACTTCATATCTTACAATTTCAGAGAAAAAAACCCAAACAATTCCTTTTTAGTTTCTCCTCTTCCTCCTCAATAGGGAGAGAGATTTTTCTATGACCCTGGTGAGCACAGGCCAACAGAGGGTCTTCAGGAGAGCAAGCCTGAGGGCAGCAGCATTGCAGGAGAAGTTGAATTATTTGATGAGAAGTTTCCCTTTTCGTCTGTAACTTCAAACTCTATCAGTTGCTCAAACCGCTTTTGTCACCTCGGAAAACGTTGCTGAGCGGAGGGGACTTCTTCAGTGCAAGAGTGCCCAGGATGACCCTAGAGGTCCCCACAAAGCTCCAGGCAACACCCCTAAGGCAGGAGAGGGACAAGCACACTCCTGGGAGCTCCTGCAGAGACCAGGCGGTCACACACAGCTCATTTCCAGCTTTGCTGCTGGGCTTATTTGACAGTTGGGTAAGAGGATTTGTCTCCCCTGTGGTAAGTAGGGAAGCTACACAAGAGCTCAAATTACACAAGTTTTAAATATCTCATGAGCTTTTTTTACAACTCAAGCCTTAACCGGTTGTCAGACAAGCAGCAGGTGCCTTTGCTAGCAAGATACAGGGGAAAGAGGGAAAGCACTTAAGTGAAATAAGAGCAAAACAGGCTTGGCTTACCCTCTCCTATCCCTTCCTCAGATCTTCCATTGGTGCAGGCTCACCATCAGAGGCCAGATTGGCTATAAACCGGGGACAGCAGTCCTGCTCATCAACCCCACCTTGAAGCCAGCAGCTTTTTTTTTTTTTTTTTATATATATATATATATATGACTGAGCCAGCAGTCAAGAAAGCTGCAAGTGAAGATCTAGAGATCATATTATTGGCACCACCCGGGGTAAGGGAACACAGCTTATAGAAATGTGAAGTATGTGTAGATACATCTGCAAGAGATCATCAGAAGCTGAGGGCATGAAGAAGGGGAAAACACAAGTTATTCAAAGCATGAACCAGGCACTTCCTAAGCAGTCAGTCATGGAAATAAATGGACCCATTTTATCTCTCAGCCATTTATAATCATGGAGAAGAATGAAAGGCTTGCTACTTTTGAAGCCTGGAGACATTTAATCATGCCAAACCTCATCAGCCTTCAAAAAAAAAAAAAAAACAAGCCAACTGGCTCCGTTCCTCAGCTGCTGATCTCTCCCAAACTCCTGAACCTTGGTCTGTGCATGCACAGCTTGGGTCAGAGCAGCAAGACCTGAACAGCCCCAGCAACGACAGAGCATCCTCCTTAGTCACAGAGGACTTCAGATGACCCAGGAAAGCTCATAAAGCAAGGCAAACATAGCAAAGATTTTACTAATTAAATGGAGATGATCAAAAGTAATTTAAGTTTTTAAAGAAATGTTACAGTGTTTATAAAGGGAAGCTGATACTGTTCAAATAGCTCGTGAGAGGACCATACGAACAGCAAGTTTGCAGCATCTAGAGTACGTTTGTGTACCAGATACTTAGTCATATATCTATGTACACTTATTAAAAGTGAAAACAAACACAAACCTTGGCAGTCTAGACACCCACCATGGATTTAACACATACTGTTCTTAAGTCTGTTTATTTTCTCGTATGCCTAGAGCACTCCCAGTAAAGCCCAGAAGGCTTCAAGCAAAACCTTCTAGCGTGCAATACCACTGCCACAGGCAGAGGTAGAAAATAAATGACTTCAGATGCTTTGGGAACATTCTTGGTGCTGCAGGCAGAGGCAGGCAGTGGAAAATAAATACAGATAAACAGTAGGAAATAGATTACTATTGCTCCTTTAGGCTTCCCACTGGGGAAGTGGATGGCAAACAGAAGGCTGGAAAGGCTCCCAGAGTTACCAGCACCCCTAAATGAGGAAACTATCCCCTTTCCTTTCAAATTCTTCAGCTCACCCCACTAACACTGTGAAAACCAAACAGCAAGCTGTGGTGAAACCCTGCACTACTGCCACGGCCAACACCTGGGCTGCCTGAGAACAACTGGCTCCAGGGCCAAGACAACTTGATCAACAGAGAAAAGTAAGACATACAGTTCAAATTTCCTGGAGTTGCAAAGCAAATGCGAAGAGGACTGGAGGCTTACAGACCCTTTGTAAGCAGCCAGCCTTATAGGCATTGTCATTCTGTAGGTGAGAGAGAGACAGCACCCATTCCCACATCTCCTGCAGGGCCCTCCAGAACCCTCTCAGAGGGGGATCTCATTTACCCTGTTAGGTTTCATACACAGAGACCTCCTTGAGAGAGCTCCTGAACTTAGGGAGTCTTGACTGCTACCAGCACAACACTTGCTATTTCAGCCTGGGCAGCACACGGCTTTCAGAGGGACAGGCAGCTCCTGTGTAGCTGCCACTGTGCAGGCACACACCAGCTAGGTGTAAGAAAACACGCAAGCTAGCACAAGCCACATAGTCAGACCAGTGCAAACCCCAGCAAAAGCTTCAAATTACCACGTACCTGGTCAGGTTTTTCCCCCCATGATGGGACTAGCCCTAGCACAGACCCAGGTACCCACTGAGACAACATGCACGCACATACCTGCGTGACCAACAACAGCAAAAACCAACCACTCCTAGATGACAACCCGGGCTGGGCTGAAATGGGGCTCCTGGGGCATGGTCAGGGGTGGGGAAAGACCCCAGGTGAGGCCAGTTGGGTCCACTAAGGGTCTGAGAGGCTGGGGTGATCCTGGGGGGAGGCATTGCCTCCACCTGGTGCTTCTTGTTTGCTGCCCATCCTTTCCTGTCAGAAGGATCCCAAACAAAATGGACTTCATTGCTTTACAGAGTTGGGCACCAGGAAAAAGGTCACCTCCCTGATCTATCTGCATCAGCCACTGGTCATGGGTCTGCCCGTGCAGCGCTGGCTGCAGAAGGAGATCCTGCACTTGCTGTGAGCACTGATTGGTGTCATGGTTTAACCCCAGCCAGCAACTAAGCACCACGCAGCCGCTCACTCCCACCCCCCCGCCCAGTGGGATGGGGGCGG
>JAVJGG010000009.1:11489745-11508323 GCA_035590195.1 Aviceda cuculoides | reverse complement strand
ACCTGGGGGGGGGGGGGGGGGAAGCATACTTTAGTTGCAAAACACTGATTATGATAATTTGCAAATAACAACTCATTAACAGATACAAAAAGACATGCAATCACCGCAAATGCTTTCATTTCCTTTTTTGTGCAGCAGAAAGCATGGTAACTTTCAAAGATCAAACACGAAAAAAATTGTAATGCGTGGAACAGAAATGCAGACAGAAGTTGGAGTAAAGGCAACTTGCTGGAACTAGAACTGATCCAAATTTATTCTCTTATGTTTAATATCATTGTATATATTTTAACATTTGCTAAGCCTGATACTGAAGGAGAGAGCAGCTGTCTTCAATTCCTCATGATGACTCCAGAAAGATGGAAAAAAGCATCAGAAGAAAGCACACTACTCAACTGGAAATTTTTTCTGTATTTTTCATCATCTTTAGCAAGATACCAAGATTTGAAAAATTAGATATGCCAACACTTTCAAGATAAACAACAACAACTGATTATGCAAGGGATGGCAACAGTCCACAAACCACAGTTAAAGAACTGCAGTCCTATCTCCCTTCTCCTTTAAAAAAGCCAAACTACAGAAATTTAAAATGAACCCTCCCACAAATGCTACCAGCAAATGATTCCAAAAAGAATTACATGATAAAACTAAAAAAAGCCATTGTGCCTCAAACACTACACACATCTGCAATTATAACAATAATTGATTTTAAAATGTCACATGCAACAAACAAGTGCTTTTAGGTAACAGGATAACAAAGAACTGCTTAAGTACTCCCATAGCTTACCCTGGGTAACCTGGATAAGTTGGGTAAGGAGGTCCCTGTGCCTGGGAAGGTGCAGTGCTTGCTGCAGGTGCACTGACTCCTGGAGTAGGAGCAGGAGCAGCAGCAGCAGGAGGTGCAGCTGTTCCAGAGGGTGCTGATGTAGAAGAGGAACTGCTTGCTGCAGAAATCACTGGTGGTGGTGGCCGCGCTGGTGGCTGTGGTTTAGTCCCCTAACAAGAGAAAGGAAATTAAGCTGGAGCTTCTTTCTGGCAGTCTTGGAATCAAAAGCTGTGGTTATATGATTAGTTGATTTTTATTTTTATTTTTGTTTTAAACGGACATTCTATATTTAGTCTATACAGATAATAGTGTGAAGCATCTAAAAAGCAATAAGATTTCCCTTTCAAATCTATAAATTATGAACACCAATAGGCCATAATACACCCTCTACAAAGTCTTTAGACTTTGCCCTCTATTTCACTTCAACACATTTCCAAATACACCAATATATTAAGGAGTGATATACACAAATTACAAATCAGTTTGGAGTTCCACAGTATGGACCTTCTATTTTCAATCCCCTAATTCTGTAGCATATATTTACCACCATGGTTCTGGGTGCTGGAGTAGGAGTTGATGATGCAGCAGGCTTACTTCCTCCAGCTGCTGTGGTCTGATATGTAGGCACAGGAACAGAGGGAGCACTGGGTTCCCTAGCAATGCTTTGCTGCAAATCTCTATTAAAAACAAACAAGCAAACATACAGCTTAGTTTAAGAATTGTTATACATGTCAGCAAGCTAAGCTAAAAAGATGCAACAGACTAAATCTAGTATTTAAAGCATTATCCCTGAGCTAGCTCAAACTAAATTTGGAGTCCAAATCACTTCCACAGAACCAATCCCTCTAGCCAACCCTCTGATTAATGGTTACATTTATTTTCTAATAATGTCTTTATATTCCAACTCAATACTGAGTACAGATCACTGAATTAGCCAAAAGCTTTAGGATCGGAAATTATACAATAGTCAGAACATTTAGCAACTTGGAATCTTTCCTGAGAACCTAAGGAAACCTCAAGGCTACGGAAAAGGATGAAAGTAAATTTCAGTAATTTTGACATGTAAAGAGAAGCAATACAGAAGAAAAGCAATGTCATATTGTTTGTAAATTGCCCTAAATTAAATAATATTGCATGCAAATATCACACATCTAACAGAAGAAAGAACAGTCTGCTAGATAGTCTGCAATATCATTTATATCTGGGTAAGCATAACGGTCAAAAAAACCCTGGAAAAAATCCAAATGGCTCAGCACATGAGCTTTAAAGTTCTCTAGTCTGTTACCTCTAGTGTTGGAATTACTCTTGCTAAGATAAAAGGAGGCTTTGGTGTCACATTGTACTACAGGCTGCCATTAAAGAGCATAATTTTACAGTCAGCTTGTCGTGAAAACTCCAAGGAAGCAGTTCTAAATTACATATTCACAACCATTTAGTTAATTTCTCAATGCAAAGGTTCAATATTTGAGATTGGGCAGATTCTTCAGAGAGACTTTAGGAAGCATTTAAAATTTCAGACAATTTTGCGTAAAAATGACAGGTGAGCAGTAGGTAACAGCTAGAATTTGATACCTGGCATTCTGAAACAGAAGACAGGGGAGACTGACAAAGGTATACAGCCTAGTTAGCAACAAACTACAGACTCCTATTGTATAGCATGCAAAGGTGAGCTCCAAAGAAGAACAAAACTGGCAACTGTTGCAGAAACTTGGTAGAAATAACAAGACTGAAACAAAAACTTTTAAGAAAACTGTCCTTGCAGTTACCCCTGCATTAAAAAGGAATGATGGAGAAAAAGCTGGAAATACTGTCCTGATGCTCTGGTACATATGCATATCTCAAACTATTTCTTGCAGATGGTGGAGTAACTGTTCAACACCATATTATACTGAAACTAACAAAAACAAAACTTAACATCTTAAAAGATGACATAATGGATGGAAGTAACAATTTTCTTCTTAAAATCACGCTGCAAAGACCAATGACTTACAGAACAGTGGTACCATTCAGAGTGAAGCATATTTTGACCAGAAAGTGACCAAACACATTACATGTGAAATGTAAAACACTACTAAAACTGATCCTCCAATGGCCAATCATTGTGTGGGGGGGGAGAATTTCTAGTTCTAAATGAGAAACAATCTAAATAAATTTACTTTCAGTAAGTGAAGATGCAGCCCACAGTCAATATTGGGGGGGGGGCCCAACACACACATTTAATTCACTCAAACCGTGGGTTGGGTACACCGAGAAATTTTGTAGATGCATACTACAAATATCCCAAATTCGATCATCACCCATAACCTTGACAGGGTTTCACATCAGCAAACAGTTAACACATAGGGCAGTAAAAGATAGCATGGCAAGATTCAGCTGAATGTTTTATCAACACTAAACCTACAGTTTTAACACTGAACTTTAATATATTAGAGATGTGAGAGATTCAGACCTAAGCCTTGATTAGGCAGCCTACAGCTTCCAAATTGCATGAATGTAAGAAGTGGAAGGGGTTGTATATGGTTACTGAGAATTAATTTACAAGCACAATGCCCAGCTGAAAAAGAACAGTTCTACAAAGGATGAAGTTAGGAAATATAAAATTTGAGTGCTGCGCATCCCATTCACAACATGGTACGTGCACAGAACAACTGCAGTTTCACCAACTGAAACTTCAGTAACAACTAGACCTTTTTGTAAAAGGCTATGTACTTTACTAAAGAATACCTATTAAAAGGCAAGCCTTTTCAGCTATGATTTCCTCTTAAGAGAGCCTAAAAAAATCACAGCTGAAGCATACTATACTAGCCTGATCACATGTGGGGGACAATGACAACATCAGACACTTTTCTTCACATGAAGGACAAAATCTGCTTCTCTCCCCAGCAGTGTAGGCAACCCATGTATCTAAACAATGATATCAGACCAGATCAGACTATGGAGCAGAGGTGGAATACCAACATTTTTTCCCCCCACCACACTGGGCACATGGAAGGCAACCGTATGCTGAACCATTTATCTAATTTCTCAAACCAAAATGACAGCAGGAGCAAGGTGCAGAAATCAGGAGTTCCTCAAAAGAAAATAATAGAATAATATTATTAACAAACGCATGCCAAAAAGAACTGAGTAAATCATGAAAAGATGAAACAGATTCATGCTGAACTGCATATAGGAACAGCAGAGCAGACTTCAAAGTAGATTTTTTCCATTTATTTCTCCTATCACTTTCCTAGTTTTTCAGGGGAGGGGACAGCAGGGTTAGTATTAATACATTAAAGAGGTGATAGTCTTAACACACCTAGTCTCCCTTTCTCATTTCATCTAGTATCATGATAAACATGTCACCAAAGATTAATACCTGATAAATACTTAATCATTTCTACAATGCTTAAACCAAATATTGAAACCTTACTTGAGCAGTTCATCTCTTTCAGTCTTGCGAGCAAAGACAATGTCACTGCATTTGTTTTGGAATTTCAGCAGGATTTCTGTCAGCTCATTGTAGAACTAGTGAATGAAGAAAAAAAAAAATACAAAAAAACCCCAAAAACCACAAAAAAACACAAAACTTACAACATGCTCAATCAATACATTCAGACTCCATGCTAGCATATTTCTACATATTGATCCAGTTATAGGGGTTGTATTATTACAGTGCCCAGAACCTGTCATTCCAATGAAGTTTGCCAGTGCGTATTATTTTGCTTTTCAAAAACAAGTATTAGTCAGCTGTTGTCCATCACTATAATATCAAAGAGTTTTGTGGGGTGGTTTTTTAACGTATATAAATGTGTGTGTGTATAAACATAAAAATAGTTTAAGACAACTAGAAAGTGTATTAAAATCAGAACAAAACTAGATAACCTCTGGTGATTAACTATTTTTTTTAAAGCATAATTTTTACTTTTTATTTTAATTTTACTGCCTTCAATCAGTTCCATGCATTTCATTTTTATAGATATTTCAGAGTTCTATTTTCTTTTTTCCTCTAGTGAGCTATCAATAAACCAGCTAAAAGTACTCAATACAGAAGCAGTAAGACTCCTTCCAGAAGCCCAGATCAAAAAAAGCAAGCTAAATAAAGCCCTCCTCACCTCCCTTCACGTATGCAGTAGCCGTATATAAAACACAAATTCGACAAGGTGATTAAATACCATGGGAAAACAGATGAAATAATTCCTCAGATAAAACGGCTCATTTGGGTACTTCAGCATCAGTTACACTGCTGTAATTAACAACTTTTCCTATTTTAATATAAAGCAGTGCTCAGAAAAGCTTACTTTTTAAGATAAGAACAAAGAAGCATTTCACAGCTGTCAAAACAATCAAAATTCGAGCAACTCGCTGTCCTCAATTCAGTAGTAAAATCCTCAAAAACGTACCTTCATCTAGCACATCTGCAAAGTTTATGAGTTTTCATTCACATCTTATTGGGTACATTTAAAAAAAAAATCCCTTAAGCATTACCATACCTTTGTGCCTTCTTTTAAATTGGCTACAAGTTCCACGAAGTTGTCATTTGCTATAGCTAAGTTCTTCAAAACTTCTTCTCTTAAATTAGATTCATTGTTTGATTGTTTCATCTTTGAAAAATCCTGATGTGCATTCTTAAAAGAAAGGAAAACATAAGCAGTGAAAATAATGCAAGCTAGTTCCCTGTAAGTTTCTGTATGTTTCAGGTTTTTTCCGCTCACTCATTGCTTCTACTCCCCTTTTCCAATACGTCCCCTTCCTCACCCTCCATTCACACACTGTACTTCCCAATACTTGCTATCCGCCAAGTGCAGTGGCTATTTTGGAACTGTACATGTATTAACTCACTGGCAGTAGGTATCAGCTAATTATCTGTTCTGTTCTGGGCTGCCTTCAGCCAATTCTCAAGCTCATACTGCAGACTCTTTCAGAAGCTATACTAATTAGGCTCTCTCCTGTACTGCCCTACACTGATATTCATAAAATCATACCAAAAGTTAGTATTTTTCAGAAGTGCTACCTCAAATTTGGTTGACATTGGCAAGCTATTAAAAGGACAAGGAAGCAGAAATCTTACAGAATGATCACCTACATCTCATTTCTTTTGGGAAAATAAACAAACAAGCAAACTTAAAAAGACTATTTCAGCTGCCAGAACCAGACAAACTTGAACTCTGGGACATTCAAACATCAAAGTAATATCCATCAAGATTTTAAAAGTATATTACGTTAAAAGATATCTGAATATAAAATCCTTGATAAACATGGGCCATATGGTCATTTAGGAACAATTATTTCCCTTTTGGAAAGGTCTCTTTATTGTTGCAATCCAAGCTGCAGTCAGACGTTGCAAGTAATCTTGTGCGCAAATAGGCTCCATCATTACTCAAGCCACCACAGTCACTTGTCCAAGAACTAAGACTTCCTCTTTTGCCAGATGTTTCAGGTACCTGTCTCTAGTGTTAATGACAAATTAAGGCTGAATTCATAAATAAACTTTGGGAATTTCTCTTTAATTTTTACTTTGATGAGCTTTGCACATGCTGTAAGTCAAGCACATTGTAAACACCAATTAGGAATAAACAAAAATGTACTTCAAAGACCCAAAATGTCTTCTAGTAGACAGTAAGGACAGGTCTCCTGTTATCTAGGAAAGAAGTATTAAGATGGGATGAGAGGAAAAACAAAAACAAACCCAAAAACTTCTTAACATGCCAGTTAAGTTTCTTTCACAGGCAAAGCCATCTGCAGAATTGGGCCAAGAAAAGGTCTGAGAGCTCTGGGAGAGTCTGCTAAAAATTCGTATTTCTTTCCAGTGAACACAAAAAACACCCCTGTATTTTTCAGTGATCAGAGGAGTAAAGGAACATCAACTTGCCTATAGCAGAGTAACAAGCAAAACAGAGTAGAACGCAAAGTGGGATTTCTAAAGCACTGGAGAGGTAGAGGAATCATTGCTCCTTAGTTTAAAAGGAAGGAAGACATACAAGGTGTTGTACCTGAATGTTTTTGAGAAGTTCTTCCTGCTTTTTTAGGGACTCTTGCACTTTCTGTGTGTAACTTCCATAAATCCTGTCCAACTCAGCCACAGAGATAGCCTCCTCATTTATAGCACCGTCCTGCGCAAGTGCAGTCAAGAATTTGCTTGTCATGTCAAAATTTACAGATTTCAGGTCATTTTCCAATTGTTCTCTCTCCTTCTTAACTTCATCCAGATTGGCCAGCAAAGTTCTTAAGACATTAACAACCTAGGCAATAAAAATTGTCAGAAGTTAGCATGTTTACAGGAATTGCTGCAGAAGTATACTCTATTACTTGTTTTCATCTTGCGCTCCTCACTGACACTGGCAACACTACTACACAAGTATTCATTTATAAATGTGTTTAAGATGACAAACCAGGACAAAATGCAACAAAACAAAGAACTTCAAGCATTTCTCAAGCTATATTCTCCTCTAAAGATTTGTTTCCATTAATAACACTGAAGTACTACAAAGATTTTTAAATCTATTTTTTAAAAAACTGATCTGATACCTTCCAATAGGATATTCTAAAAATGGCAGTCAAAAACACTGACTTCAAATCACTTCTATGAGAAAAATAATCATATTGCTGTAGGTGAGCCATGACTTTCTTGGGAAGCAAGTTGGTGTAATTGCCTAATACTGTAAAATGCTAGGCCGTGTCTCTGACATTGCCTTATTGTCCCAAGAACCTGAGCACTACACCCCAACACCCTACCCAACAAAAATATTCATCAAGGATTGCTCCTTTTATAATACTCAACCAGTCTCG
Organism: Aviceda cuculoides; assembly: GCA_035590195.1. NCBI lineage: Eukaryota > Metazoa > Chordata > Aves > Accipitriformes > Accipitridae > Aviceda > Aviceda cuculoides. The sequence continues at coordinate 11,500,732 of JAVJGG010000009.1, read as the reverse complement.
CTCTTCATGGAGATTGAACTTGCTCAAACCAACTGTAACAAAATATACTCAAGCAGATTTTAAAGAAAAAAACATCCTCTTTTCCAAATGTTAGTTACCTTCTATATCCATTGTGACAGAAATAAGAGCAGCTAAGGGTCAGCTTCCATACCAATTCATGTAAGTTTACTTTGTTAGACAAATAGCACTTCTACTGAAAATAGGGACAAATTTCAACGCTTTACCTCATTTCCTTGTAATGTTTTTGCTGGGTTAGCAGAAGGAATGGCTGCGTTGAGTTCTGCCTCTGGCTTACACAGAAGTGCAATCGTATCCCGGTGAGTCTGATAGCGCTCTTTCACTTGTCCATCTGCTTGAACAGCTTTATTCAAAATGTTATGGTAATTGGCTCCCTCTGGTGGTGAGAGGGGAAAAATGGGTGGTTATATTCTTTCAAAAAGTTTTAGCCAAGTCTTGCACCAGAGCCATTTTCACGCTTTTCAGCAAGACTTCACACATTTTTATAAGCCTGCCCATTATGAAGTTAAGACTTATAAAAAAACCTTAAGGTTCAAAGTTATATTTCAAACAGTGCATAAACTAGGCACCTATATTAATTCTGCAGAGAACCATACAAAAGTGTATGTACGAACACTGGTTTGAGCTACTCCCCAGATTTAAACATCTGTAACCTTGCCAAACTAAGGCAGTGGTATCAGTCCCTTGTTAGCTTCAAAACAACACATATCAAAGGCACAGAAACATGCTGTAATGATGGCCCCAAGTAGTTTGATTAACTGCTAGGTGAAAAAAAACAAACCAAAACACCAAATCAAAAACGTTGATGGGAAATAAAAAAAAATAAAATAAAATAAAAATATGTTAATATACAAAGGAAAAAACAACTACAGTATTTAAGGGGTAACTTCAACCGGATTCTTAGGAGGGCAGCCATTTTCCATTGCATTTACTTTCTGAAATTTTAGCATGCATGTGCCCTCCAGGGGTGCAAAAGCAGCAGCAAATTCTCTGCTATCACATCATCTCTCAACTCCGAACAATGGTGCAGATAGCAACAAAGATATTTTGGTATAACCTCTCTTAAACTGAAATTTGTATATTTAAAGATAATACCAGAGCATTGAAACTACTTTTATTTACACAATGAGAATGGACATTCTTAGAGCATCCCCAAAATCCACAGCATGAAACATGAAATTTACCTGCCCTTAAAGGCTTATAGAGTTCATTGGATGGCGTTCTCTGCCAGCGTTCTTTGAATTTTGTTCGCAGGTCATTGTCTGTAGTTTCTTCTTCATCTAATAATCTTAGTGACTACAGAAGTAAAATGTTACATGCATTATAAGCCATTCTAAACATGAAATAGCTACTAAATATACAGCTAGTGTAGAAAATATAAAGAATGCATATATGTACTTTATAAATTTAATTTGGCAAATAAAAAACAGGCGTGAAAGGAACAAATTGCCCAAATTTCTTCAGAATTCTCCTCCCCCCCCCCAACAATTTTAAAAACAAAATAATTGTAAGGGAACATCCACATGTGACAGAACAGTTTTTGTATGGACTAAATGCTTAAATGGTGTATTTTTAAGGTGCTATTAAAGTTACAAGCATTTTGGATAATCGTGCACTTTTTCTACTGCCTTTTAAAGAGAAAAAATGCAGCTGTGGTGTTTTTTTAAGAATGTTTTAGTGTTAGCGGTTGCTGAGCTTACTTCATCTAAAATTTCTTTGTTCCTTTGTAGCAGTTCAGGCAGATCTTTGATCAACTGATCAACAGTCTGAATTCCTCCCTGTTCAATCACAGACTTAGATTTGTTCAAAATAGACTGAGGAACAGTATCACCAGACACATCTTCGATAGCAGCAGGAAGATTGAGGGAAGCCAACACACTGAAAAAGTCAACATGTTAAACAGCAACTTGTTTGTAGTTTTAAATCGTTTTATCCTGTAAATAACACGGTGAATTATAATGGAAACAGAGTATAATGTACTCCTGGACAGAAAGTCCAAACTGAAAACACTAAACTTATTCCTAGTGTATACCTCACCAAAAACAAGTTTCAAAGCTCTTAAAAGCTAAACAAATCATAGTCTTTTAGCACTTACAGAATATGGCAAACGTTTTCAGTAGGTTCTTTTATCTACCAGATAGTCACAACTGCCTTGAGTTACATTCCTATCTTTCAGGTTGATATTAATTGTTTTAGTATTATTTATTTTAAAGAACAACATTTTTGGATATCATGTATTGAGTCACAATCAAGCCGACCACTGGAATGTGAAAATCCTTCTAGATTAATGGAACTGGAAGTTTTTCTGAGCAAGTGTCAGACTCCTAAAAAATGATGAAAGATTGAAGAAAATTAAATACTATTTGTTCTTAATATGCTTTCAGTCTTAACATCTGCAGAAAAGTAGTTCTAAATACCCCTGCTATGGCTTAAGTTTGCCAGCCTACCACACAGTAATAAAAAACCACTGCTGTTATCTGGATGTCTGCAGGCTGCAAGGCAAGCAGTGTTTATAGGCTGTTCCATAACTCCTCTTGATAAATTTAAGCTCTTGATAAGTTTTAAGTAAATTAATACTCACCCATTTGCCAGATTTGTGGCTTCTCTCATCTGGGCTATTAACCTGTTTACTAGATCTGCCCTTCTCTGGTTATAAACACTCACAGATTGCTGAACTTGCAATGGAACCATCTTCTCAAACAGGTCTGCAATTAAAGTAGTATAAATTACTCAAGTTGCACTGTGAAGATAAAAGGACACAAACATCTTCACAGCTCTTTTGTACAGGTTGTACTACAGAGACTGATCTAAACAGTTTAAGCTACTCTCCCCCACTCCCTAAGATGTCTTAAAAAAAAAATCTATTTCTACAGGTCTTCAGATTAGATTTCAGTTTTTCAGACTGAAATTGATTTAGAAATAATTTAAAGGCATTATATTGAAAACAACTGTATTACAAATTACAAATCCGATTTTCCTTACGGCTTCATTTCTAATTCTGCTTTTTTAAAGGAAGAAAATAAGAAAGGAAAGAGAGGATCACTTTTCAGAATTGCCCTGTACAGCCAACAAACTGAAATTTTTCAGCTTTACAGAAGCTCAGCAACTACGTTAGTTAAAATTGTACAATTTGTTACTTTTCCCTTCTATTAGTGTTCTTTCTGAAATTAAAAAGGTTGGTTTAATATAGAAAAGACAGTTGCTGAGAAAATCCAAGAAAATCTTTACGAGAAGGGCACATTGCAGATAATGATTTTCAACCTGTGGTTTATTCTTCCAGTACTTTTTATAATCAAGTAGTAGAACAACAAACTAGAAAGGACAAATGGCACTTTCAAAAACACTGCTGTATACTTAATACATTTCGAAAGGAAACATTTACTTTTTCACGGTACAAATGAACTTTGGTGGCCATGTGTTTCACAAGGGAACAATTACTCTGTGCGTTCCACACACTTTGCTTACCAGTGAATTTCTGGCTGAGGGGAACAACAACTGGAGTAGACTTCACAAGACTGGCTTTTCCAATGGACTCCAAATCTTTCAGGTCAGGAACCCGGTCATGGTAAATGAAGTCATTGTCTTTTTTGGCAGCTGTAAGTGCACGGTTGATCTTGTCAACCAGATCTTTAACATTTATATATTCATCATAACGAGATGCCACTGTTTTCACCAAGTCTGCTGCATGCTAAAAGAAATAAAAATACAGTTAAAAATAATAACTTTTCTTTCTCTTTCTCCCTTTCATACATACTTAGGAAAACAGATGAGCTTCCCAGTTAGCCAAGCAACTACTGCCAATGCATATGATCAATATTATCTCCTTTAAGAAAATATTCTCCCCTGTTAAGTACCAAAAAGGAAAAAGGAGATTTTGCTCAGTAAAACAGTTCATTGAAGGAAAAAAAACCAACACAACCAAACAACACCCCCCCCAAACAAACAGTAACCAAGTTAACATCTCACAATAGTTTCACTATTACTCCCCAAAATCCCCCCAAAATGCCACCAAGTCATCTTCATGTTGTTTCATGAAACCCACAGCTTGCTTTTGCAGGTACTGCAAATTGTTTCTCAAACCTTGCTCACATTCACGAAGGAAGAGGTCAGAGTCCTGCTTTTCACATCTGCCACTAACATCCATCTAACCTTGAGCTCAGAAGCTACAGAAATTACGCTGGAATTGTACTGCAAATTAAAATAAAATACAAGGCCTGCTGTCTCTTCACCTCTGTCTGCTCAAGCCTAGATGCAACCCTGAGGTACCTGGTTTTCCTACATTCAATTTACTGCAGGACAGATGCAAGAAAAAACACTGTCCTTTGATTTTATCTGTTCAATCCTTATCACAGTGTGTTGTGAATGTGTAAAAACAAAATACTGAGCAGCAATGTCAGTCAAGGTTTATATAAACTCACAACAATTCAAAAACTCAGACTTCTTGGAATAGTGATGTGGAACTTGAGCTACATTAGAAGTGAAGTATATTTGCAATTTTTTGCCATACATCACACAACAGTGGTTTTGGTTTGATACAATACTACAGTCTAACTAGCATTTGCCAGAAACAGAAAATGAGAGGAGAAGAAACTGGGGTGTGCGCATATACGTGAATTTGGAAGAATGTATCTCCACTCCTATTTAATCCATCTTTGTTCTAGCTTTTAAAAAGGGAAACAAAAAGAGAATATTACTTTATAGCAACTGCATCTTTCAAAAACTCAAGCGAGCTACTAAGCCTATAATTTAGATTAATGATGGAAGCAGTATTTTTAATAAATACAGAGAACAGAAATTAAGTTTCAGGATTTAAGTTGCATTTTACTAAATGTATTAAATAAGACACAGGATTTTAACTTCTGACTACATGCTGTTCATGAAGCAGTGCTAAAATAAGTAATAAGAGTAGTTCCCCTCAGGCTTCACTAAAAAAAAAAAACCCACAAACCCAAAACCAAACAAAAAAAAACCCAACCAAACAAACAAACAAAAACCCCAACAACACAAAAAACCCAACCCACCAAAACTTTAACTACTCATAACTACTCAACATGGAGGGATACTTCCTGTAACACAACTTGAAGAAAAATCACGGACACAAGCTAATTCACTATACAACTTTAAAATGATAGTAAATTTGATATAGCCAGACCTGTCAAGGGTGAGCACTTAAAAAAAAGACATTAATATTCTATTACAGTACAGTCCTAGAAAAGGACTTCTGCTGGACAGATTTGAAACTCAAGAATAAACAACAGATACACCTTCATCTATCACCTAGTAGTGTAATCATAACATACCAACTTGCTATTAGAAATTCATACAGGCACTTCATTGTCATGGAAGCATACGAAAAACAGTTTCAAGCTCCACCTCATTCCAGGTCAATAAATGCATAATGGTAACTTTCAAAATGTCACTGTGATAGTCTTATATAAGTCTCTCAACTCTCCTGCGTATCTATAAATAGATATTGCACATGGATCCTACAAAGTCACTTGAAACGGCACTTCCCCCCCTGCCCCGGACCAGGGGACTTCAAGAAAGTAGTTATTTTTAGCCATTTTTTCCCTACCTTTCTCAAAACGTGCAAAGAACCAGCCTTACTCATTACAACATCTATATCCGAGTCCCTCTAGAAACCAGATATAGAGGCAAAAAACTATAAAGACTAAAAATACAACTGTTTGTTCATTTTTCAAAAATGATTTGGAATTAAATCAGGATTGTGGGAGGTACAGACAACGCAGAATTTTAATATTCTGGGTTTTTGTGGTTTGGGTTGTTTGGGTTTTTTTAACATTACTTAGAAAAATTTATAAACGAATCTGTTACATTAGCTACACTGAGATAAGAAGCCTATGCAAATGTAAAGATACAGATTTAACATATCAAGCAGTATCAAACTGCTCAAAAATCATTAAAATACATCTTCATATAAGCTACAGAGATACCTCTCACCTTTGCAGCTGCTAGTAATTTGATTCATGTGATAAACACGCTCAGTAATTTTTTAATACTTTTCATTCTTAGTTATGTGAATTTTAGAACTCTGAGCTGGCTTTTCAGGAATTAAAGTTTTCCCATATTCTTCAGAGAAGAAAAAAAAGTTACCCACCTGCAACCTCCCAATTTCTTCACCAAATTTCTTCTGCTGTTTTGCCAGGATAGATTGATGATATTCTGCATTGGCCTGCATAATGCAGTGCTTTGCAGCCAGAACAGGGAACACCTCCTGGAAATAAAAATACTGACCAGGGGAAAGTCCAACCACATTAACCACCACAGACAACATGGGATGCAGGAAGAAAAAGGAAGAAGAAAAGGAAATTAGAATCACCCAATTAATGGTTTAGATAGGTTAAAACATTAGAGGTAAATGTCAGAGACCACGTGACTTTGCATGGATTGCATCCAGTCTTGCGTTTTTCAATCTGTTGTCGCAAAATTCTTAGTGTCCATTATTTTAGATGAACTACAATTTAAAGTCAAGCCATGAAGTCACAACATTTACTGCAAAGATTAGAAATGCATGCATATATTAGAAAGGATAGTTGCAAGAACACACCCAAATGCCCCCAAGACAAAGCCATGACAGTGTTCTCAAAAGAAGAAGGGGGGGGAACACAGGCCCTTTTTTTTTTTTTTTTTTTTAATTTAACAAAGCAATTACACTTAAAACAACAGCAGCCCTATCAAGAAAGTAACTCTAAAATTACAGATACAAAGAACAAATAAAGAGGACCAATAACTATTGACATGGAAAGCAACTTAAAAGATTTAAAAGTCATTTTTAGGCTTTTATATAAAGAACTTATCTTTGCAGGAGTACCAACCAAGACATGAAGAAAACACTGTGCTGCCGCCCACAGTATAGGCATGGTCTTTGATCAAGGATTTGGCCTTACTGTTTTATTTCTTAAATCAAGGAGCACTGGAAAACCAGAGTGATGTTTTAAAGACCTCAGTATATAAACACCCGCGTCTTCACATTTGTGCAAACTTGCTGCCCCCACAGCGATTTAAAAAAAAAAAAAAAAAAAGGGTAGATTTGGAAGAAAAAAGCTGTCTGGGAGGCTTTGCAACTAGAGTCTGACTCATCAAGTCAACCTCTATTTCACAGTCCTAAACATGTAACTGTTCTCAGAGCTGGCGTTGAACCCACAGAACCAGCAAATCTTATTATGTTCTTTCAGATAATCAATTGATAGATTACTGTGCAACTGGAACAGGGAACAGATCTATGGCTTTGAAAGGTCCACAACAATGAAAGACAAAGCAATGGCTTTATTATATCTCATTGTCTCTCAGCAATCAATCATAAATGTAACACCCAAGTGAGAAATTGGCCTAATCTGTAAAATGCCACAGAAAGCATGAGAAAAAATATGAGCATACACAAAAGGCTCTATCAAATTGCAGCCAAGCAAGATAACAATTTAACTTCAAAAAACTTTTCTTTTTTTCTTCCAAAAATAGATATTAAAAAAAAAAAATCACTGACTGGCCTACTAAGGCATTTGTGTAATTCATTGCTTAAGAATAAAAATGCATGCTTTTACTTTAATACAATAGCCCTTACCCATACAGTTCCTACCATTATCAAGATTCTATTCTGCCTTAGAAACTGGGGGGGGAGGGGAGGAATTACCAGATTCCCCACCCACCCCAAGAGAATAAAAGTGCCTTTAGCAAATACTTTGGCAATTATTTGACTAAGATTGCATATTAAGTTACAGGACCAGACATCAACTACTTCATTTATCACTGGTAAAAATCTTTTTACTAAGTTTTCCAGTGTATTTTTAGTAAATCTAGTATATTTCACATTTTATTTGTAACAAGACAGACCACTGCAAGCTGGAATAGTTATTTTAGAGTTTTGAAACTATTAACGAAGGAAAAATAACTGCAAATTAGCAACAAGGAATGCTTCCCAGGGGTATTCAGACAAAAAGCACCATGGAAGACAATCTCTTATTTAGCTAGATAAAATGTTAAGAGTCCGACAATACCAAAAGTAAATCTTACCCAACTTCTACATTTATAACACTGCACAAAAGATTTTCTACTATTTTATTTCAACATAATTGATAGATTTGATACACTGAAAACCTGCTCATTTTTAAGTACCTGTTATACAATACATATTCAAAGAAGATGAAAAAAAGGTCCTTCTGCAACTTCCAAAAACAACAGCACTCAAATCAACAGTCAAGACTAAACTGAGATAATTTACAAGTATCAAGATTGTTTTGGGTGGAGGAAGAGGAAAAGGCAAGCAGAAGGACAGAGGATACCTACTGACTTCCAGCCATGTTTTCCATTAACAAGTGAACAGTACCACTCTATTCATGCTGTCAACATGAGAACAAGTTTCACATGAAAACACTGAGACTAGAAGCCAATTAAGCCCCATTAGAAAGTGTTAGTTTCAAAAACAGATTTAGTAAGGCATTAAGAAGGCCACCCAAAGTGCTAACATAAGCATTTCAAGTTCACTTTAAATGAAATGTGTTGCAAGTAAACGCACTTAATCTAATAAGATTTTACATATTTTAAAAAAACCACACTATCTTTTGCCTCCTAGATTCTTCACTGTTTTTCAAATCACAGGTTCATTTCCCTTAAACGTAGCAATTCATCAACTTTTCTTGAGGATACATTTTAAGTGTATTTCATCAAGTACATTGTAGACAATAACAGTTATTCACAATAACAGCAGATCCCAGATTATTTCCATGAGAGTTACTAACCTTGGGCAAAGTATCTTTATATTGACATTGTTTGTAAGCATCACCATAGTAATCTGCAGCTTGATTAGCTAGTTTAGCTATGATACCATCTTTCATTTTATCTGGGGGGATGGGGAGAAAAAACAAAGAACAGTTATGATTATCATCAGTTTTTACAAGCAAACAGGTAAGTTACTTCATCTTCAAACAGCAACAACTGCATTCTAAGCGCATAGCTTTCCATTATAGCTCAAAGGTGGGATCCCATTCTTCTCTCCTGACATCCAACAGCAGTCTCCATATTTTCTACTTCAAACACGACACTGAAGGTTCAGTCAGTTGTACAAGAAATCTTTTGGCAGCTGCTGGCATTTATGCAGGATTAAGAGCAATGCTTTACCTTGGACCAATGGCAAGCTGCCAATAAAAGCTGCAGTCCCACTCTAACTCTGTTAGCTTGTTCCCAGCCCTTCCCTTATGCCAGCACAAGCATCTGTACAGCCATAGTCCAAGAATTTAGCTGAAATATAGTTAGCAAAAAATAGTTAATTTTCAGCAGGATCTGTTCTCTAACCCAGCTCCACATCAGGAATCTCAAAAATTTGCAGAAGTGCAGCAGAAGAGAAAGGACTGGTCCTTTCCTTGGCAGTCTACACCAGTTAGCTTACAGTGAGTATAGAAACACCATTCCTAGACATAAATAACCACAGTTCCTCCAAGTGGTATCCACCAGTTCATACCAGAGCCGCATGTGCCTAGCAGTAGCAGTATTCCCTGCCTCACATCCTCACCCTGCTCCTGAAGCCAAAAGTGTTAAAATAGCAACATGCTGCATCTATCCTTATCTCCTTTTATAATCAGCTCTACCCTGCACTAGCAGTTCAGCCTTCCACGAGAAGGCAAGCAATCAATGCAAACATTGGCCGTCCACTCTAAACAGCTGCCCTTACAAACAAGTAAACTCTGATTCAGGCGATTTTTACGTACTATCAAATTGAAGAGCATGAAGGGGGGGTTTGGGGAGATTAGGAAGTCTGCAGAGTATGTTTAATTGCCAAAATTAAATCAAAAGAATTGCCAAGTAGTCTGCTCATTCCAGCATATTTACACATCTACCTACAATGCTTCAGGCATGAGCTATGATGTAATATATTTACCTTCTATGAGGTAAAAGCATTTAAGGTATGCCAGAAAGATGTTTTCACTGTGGAACAGGATTTAGATGACAAAAGGAGCCTATGAGATCTAGCAACTTACTTCTCTGCTAGAACATTTCTGTCCAGTGTACTAAATATTTAATAAACCCAAAACAATTAAAATCTAAATAGACTGTCCTTCTAGCCCCACATCATGTGTGATAGTTGCATCTTCCTTCATAGAGCCTGAGCTCTTAAGAAAAGAAAAAAAATATTGGCATATTAACTATAAAGGAAATGTTAGAGGAGACTCATTTGTCCATGCAGATAGCTCAGAAGAGATCCTTCACCTCAGAACCTTTAGTTTTTACTCGCATATCTTTAAAATATTGCAAACCTTGGGACTGAATGGTGAACACGTGCAGACCTGAAGACTCTTAAAGAAAACATTAAGAAAGGCTCAGAAATTAAAGAACTGATCCGTAGTTATGCAGTGGAGTTATATTTAACTGACCAATTTGGGTTTTGCAAAACACTTCCACTTTGTTTCAACTTGTGAATGAACTCAGTTCTATCAGAAATAAAATTATCAGCTGGTAAGCTGCTAAATAGCCTGTCTCACATGAGAGAAAAACCAGAATATTGCAAGTAAGGTAAATAGAAATGTAGCAAGAAGCTCAATTTGAGTTTTCAGATCAAACTTTGAAGCATTTCCACTTGAAAAATAGGTTTATGAAGTTAAAGTTGTCAAGTATGATTCTTCACAAAATGTCTTTCCTGCCAGGAAAAAGAACCTCTCTACTTCTGGCAAAATCTACAGCCTCCATAGTCAAATGATTATTAACCTTACTGTCCTTCTAACACTGGCAGACTTGTGGTCTTGGGAGTAGCCACAAAATCTTCAGTTCACTGGGCACATGTGGGTTTTGGATCAGCCTGGCTTTATCTTTTTCACATTTTGAATAATAAGAAATCAAGAAGGTGATAGAAAGATCTGCTTCCCACGCAAAATGAGGTAAGCATCTGCTTGTCCTGGTTTCAGCTGGGATAGAGTTAATTGTCTTCCTAGTAGCTGGTACAGTGCTGTGTTTTGAGTTC
>JAVJGG010000009.1:11457162-11472823 GCA_035590195.1 Aviceda cuculoides | reverse complement strand
AGGGTGTTATCAACATTCTTCGCATACTGAACTCAAAACACAGCACTTTACCAGCTACTAGGAAGACAATTAACTCTGTCCCAGCTGAAGCCAGGACAGACTTATGAATGAAATTTCCTCCTAACAGCCTATAATCAAAAGCACGAGGAAGAATTCCTACCATTTCCTTCAAATTTGACACTCCTTTACCTTTTGTTTCAAAATTTAGAGGAACTATTAATCCTATTTTCTGCAATTTTAATTTGTATTTATCAGAGTTTTGTATTTCTCATAGGCGAGGAGGGACCTGAACCAGAAGATCCATTGATAGCAAACTCAGCTGGGCAGGGGCTGTGCTTATCTTTGTGCTTGTAGAGCCACATTCACAAGAATGCTCAATACACCGTCCCCCCACTGTTCCAATGCTAAATAAGAAAAACACATCTTTGGTCTAAATTCCAGATGTGGTACAAGTCAGGATGAAGAAATGAGAGGCTGGAGAAGGGGGAAAACAGGTCTAAATCAGTACTATTGGTACACTTAGGCTAGACACTTGTGTATAGTGGTAATTACAACAGTTGCCTTTCAACCAGAAGTTAAATATAAGGATAGTGGCTATATTTAATTTTTGCTTGAGGGGAGGGTGCTGGCAGAATTCTAGAATAAGAAGGGCATCACATGCATAGCTAGTGGCACAGAAAAGAGCCTTGTAGATGAAATAAATGGCAAGAAGGAGCAGAAGTGGGGATCAGAGAAAGCTAAAGAGAAGATGGAGGTGAAGTAATATGAACTTAGATGAGATACAAAAGAGAGAGAGAGATTATGCAAGGCCTGGAAATTGTTGACCTAGGTAAATAATTTTACCTGCTGCATTGTAGATGGACTAGAGCAGAGCAAACAGGGAATCCAACCAGCATTAGTGCAATATTTTCCATAAATGGTTACAAGAATATTAGCTATTGGGCCAATTAGAGTGCAGCCTAGAATTTTCCTCAAGTCTCAGCAGGCTTCAGAAATGTGCCATATTACTGACCACATAATAACAGTGCCTGTGCTTGTTAACTCAAATACACCACATAAACAGGAAGAAAGAGCTCTTCACTGTCCCACATCGTGGTTTGTAGTAGTGGGGTCTTCGTAACAAGCACCAAAAGCATTACTAAAGTATTTGCATATATCCTGTTAAAAATCTGTGGTAAAATTATGTCCCACTCAAAAGGATGTATAAGATTTTTGAAATGTTGTTATTTTTACTGCTTATACTGTTCATATCACTGTGGTTCTAGAAGATTTACAAAGCAGAAGAGCTTGTAGAAGGCAGCAACTTTCAGTTCAGTAAGAAATAGCTGAGAGGCTATTAAAACATGTTTCCCAAAAGCTGAAGGTCAGGATTAGTGCAAGATGTATACATACAAACATATAAAATGCTTTTTTACAATGCATTGAATGAAACTGCTTGCTATTTAGCTATCTTACCATAGTTCTGTACACCATGTATTAGGGTACAGTCACATCCTGCCTCCAGATACACACTCTCTACTTAAAGAGGCAATGTTCACATAGGTAATTATCCTGATACAAAGCAAAGCATAAATGTGCGGTGCTATGTGACCTGTAGCCCCCAAAATGGCCACTTCTACTCTGAATGAGAGTGTTTGTGAGGATATAAATTTACACCCTGTTTCCCGTTTATTGGTTATGGGGCAACCATGCATAAGAAGAGGTGGATGTAACAGAGAGTATCTTGTCATTTAATCCTGGGCAGATTGCACAGCTATTTACTGAATCCAACCTTGCATATAAGTTTCTGAAAAATCCAAAGTCATGCACAAGTATTTTCTTAGATCGACACATTTTGGTGCAATGTTTATGCTGTGCGGTTTGAAAAAGGTTCAGAGCCGCCTTCTGAAAGTTTGTTGAACGAAGCAAAAGGTTTGTCCTACCTTTGTTCAGTGTTGAACCATTGATGTTACTTAGTAAATCCTTAATTCTACTTTACATATATAAATTATGGAGTTTAAAATATTTTTTCCCCTTAGGAATGGAAAACAAAGTACCTGTCATATTGCATTAGAAGCAGATGAAAAATCAAACGTCTGCTTTTTGTGATAATGGACTGAATTTTGCCTTACACTGCACTTACTCTTGCTATGAACTTTTCCTTGAACTGCCATAGGATTTCAGAAGTCCCACCAGGAGATGGGTAGTGTTCTAATGTTACCACATCTTTAATTAAAAGTGAAAAGAAGAAAGGATTAATGACCTTGAAACACAAGTGTTTTGCAATATATCCTTCCCCTAACTATGCTGTGTTTTTACTGCTTCTAATTTTAAAATAATAAACAACTGAAACTTAAGTATGTGAGTCTTTATTCATTATAGAAGAGAGTTTTTTATTTTACAAATTGTTCTTATGAGCTTGGCTAATAAACCTACCCCTTAAGATTTGAAAGTCAGAAAGTTTTCACTTCAGTTCTGTGTTACTAAATAATGCAAATATATCGATAATGGAAAGTAAGAAAACAGATGAAAGATAACTGGGTAACTTTGAATCTCTTAATTATTGCAATATGGGGTATACCTAAAGCAACAGCTTTATTTTATTCACTTTAAAAAGTTGCTTTCTTTATTTAAAGCATTGTATTTCACATTTTATAAAGAATTTTGTCCAAATATGTCATCAATTCAATCCAAATACTTTTTGCACCAAAGCACAGAGTAGCCTTCAAAGAAGCAGAAATTAATATTTGTCCATTGTTGGTATTTTACAATATGTAATTAAATTTTATATTGGTTATGCCTGTATATATATTCAATGCAAAAAAAACCCCCTTTTCCTGCTTATTACAGTACAATTACAAGGCTTGACTAGAAAACTCCATGTATAATTTCAGGACTACTAGGTTTATTACATTGAAGATATGAAAGAAATTAAATCTGCTTAATTGAGGCAGATCCTTTATAAGTCATCGTTGACTTAGCATTTATTTCAATAGTATTTTCTGTTTGGAGTGTTTCTTATCCTGAAATATCTTATAAAATATTCAAATAGAAATAATTTTACATAGCTTGAAATAGGTCTGGACGGCAGTAGGGAATTAGGTAGTCAGTCATTATACAGTATTATGCTTGCTAGTACAGAGAGATCACTTCTTGCTACGTGGAACAAGCAGGACAGTAAATAAGATCCTGACAGAAATACCTTCACTTGGTAAATTTCACTAAAAAACACTGCTGAAATTCAGTTCTGTCATTCAACGGACTCTTTTTATAGCAAGTGAGAGGTTTACACCACTGAGCAGTCCTCTCTATGGACAATGAAGTATTTTATTTTCAGCATTTCAGGTGAAGAGCCTGTAGTACATCACAGTTCAAGTATCTGGAACTCCTTTACTGCACGAAGCAGTCTTGTTTTTTGAGAAGACAGTAATCAACTTTGTCCCTCTCGTGGGCTGCATACCTGTGCCCCAACAGAGACAAGCTTGTTGCCCGTGCATGAGGCAGGAAGCATCTGTCCTTTGGCTGGGGGCACATGCCTCTACTCGCGTGCCTGCAGCAGTGGCTGCCCAAATGTGCAGTTCAGCTCTTCGCTCATTGCTAGGTTATTTGCCACCTACTTGCTAATTCAGATAAACAATGAGACACTGTGCTCTGCCTCCTCATTAAAGTGATGTTGAGGGGTTTTGGACCAAGGTGAATTGAAAGCCAGACATGCTTTTGAGCATGTTTGTATGGGCCAATCTTCCATACCCTTATCTGTGCGTATTGCCATTGTCACTGTGTAGACGGAATCTGTTATGTAAAAGCATCCTACAGTCAGGAGAAAGAATTTGCCATTACATGCCGGACAGAACAGAATCACACTGCTGGAGCAGTAATAAGAGATGACAGCAGGAGCCAAGGCCTAATTTTAGCTCCAAGGGGGATGACAAGCATGTAAGGAGGAAAGCAAGGACCTGATTTAAAAGCTGTGAATTCAAGGTTTCTCCTAATGTGGGAATTGAAGAAATCATTCCCCAGGGCCGCAGTCCAGAAGAACAGCTGTGGTCTTTATTCTCTGGAAACAGCCCACTCTGGTGCACAACAGTCCGAGACCTTACCAAAAATGGAAAGATCAAACAAAACATAGAAGGCTCTGAGATCAGGATCGTTCCATGGTCCATGCAGGGAAGGGTTTATGACTTTTCCCAGTTCATCTCCTTAACACGCGTACTGACGGGCTTACAAAGAGCCACCTCTAATAACAATATAGGGAATCCACTTCTGAAAGCAGTGAAGATCCTCTTGTCCTGCTGTTAAACTTGTCCATAATATGAGGGTTTTATCTTATGCATTCCAAACATAATGGATCAGAACAAAGTTTCTCTATTACACATAACAAACACCAGTACAGGCAGCTTTTCTGCAAAGTTTGGTCCAACCACAAAAATTTGGGGATAAAGAGATGGCGACAGGATTTGCCAACAACACTGCCTCCTAAAAATGCTTGGTTTGCAATGTTCAAAGGAGAAATGATAGACAAGCTTGCGCTGCCGCAGTCTGCAAAAAGTGAGATGCAAAAAATGTGGTTTCATCTTCTATTTCATCATTCTCCTGGCTGTATATGAACACATGTGGTGCAAGCAGACAACAAAATCCAGCATTAGCTGTGTGCGTTTGCACAAAAAAGGGAAGGAGAGGAGGATTTGATCAAGGACATTTTTACAATGCGTGCCTCTTTCTAATTTTTTTTTCATCAAAGCAGATAACTGTGGCTCAAGTTGCTTCTAATTGTGGTAGGACATCCATAGGACATCCCAGAGTCTGATTCAGACATTAAAGGGGAGAGTTTGAGAGATGCTGGGTGAGCCAATTTGTGTTATGAGGCTGCACTTCAGTTGACACCTTTGCAAAAGTTACATAAATTAGGGCAGATTTTGGTGCACTGTTTGTCATGTATGATTCTTCCTGGAATGAGGTGCCTGGACATGGCTTGACTACTGCCAGTACCGAAAATGTTACTGTAAGAAATTTAGCATGCAAATTATGTTCTACAAGCTCAGGAGATTATCCCTAATACTTCATGAATTCTCAGGTTGCTCTGCCTGACGTTCCCTCTGAAGTTCCAAGAAGTTCTTACTGTTTTATACACAGACTGAAATTTTTGTAATGAGTCACTTTTAGGGGGAAAAAAATCAATTTTCTTAACTGATACTTTCTTCTGTGGAGTCAGACACTCAGCTGATTGGTACATGCAACACTTCTTCCATTCACACTGACTGGTATGAACTGTAATGTCGCGTTCCTTTCAGACTAGTACACCTAGCAGCTTAACACTGTTTCCTTTCAGATACAGAGATGTTGACGTACACAAATAAGATATTTCAAGGAACATGAGATAGTATATTCCTGCTTCAAATACTATGTTTAAATGAATGCTTAATTATTATCCATTCTCTGTGCAAGCATTGACAGGCTTATCGGCGGTCACTTTTGTAATCAGCTGGCACTACCTACAAACTGCTTAGCTAGGAGTTTCACAATGACTAGGCATAACTGGCATTAAATTATCCTTGGAATCACACTAGGACAGCAAGTGATTTTCACAAAGCAAAAAGCAAAGACTAACTGCTTCTTTATTGATAGAATCCTTCATCCTTCTGTAACTCTGGTAACACCAGATAGACATGTGTCCGTCCACTTTCAGGTTTGGGTTTTTGTGTATCCTTTCTGTACCCTTATGTCTACATTTGTTTCTAACATCTGCTTCCTCCACTTTTCACAGGGTTCACAGAATGTGCTTTGGGTTGGTTAGCTAGATGTGAGTCATCATAGCAGGTCAATTCATTTTCCCATGGCATGGTTTGTTCCACCTCATTACTGTCATATTTTCCATTTCCATCTTACCAGTATTACCTGCTTGGCATAACAGTTTATCAGTGACTAATGAGGTACCTATTTTCAGGGATGAAGCAGCTAAAGCATTTTTTCTTTACTATGTAGATGATTCAGTATGACTTTTCATTCAACGTACCTAGTGTTTATATGCTAATTATTTAAATGGTCTGTTTTATTGGCCAGAAACGTATGCAGTGATTCAACGGTAACCATCTCCATTTCTGTAAAACTCACATAAGGTCTAAATAGATGCACATCAAAATATGTGCCCAAAAAACAGCTCAGTGAGAGGTGGGAAATTTTGCTTGTGATGTATTATTTGTTAAGAGCAAAGATAAAAATTAAATATGAAAACTTAAGGCTCACCAGAAATTTTTTTCAGAACTGCTATAGTTGTACCCAGTCATTTGCACTTTTGGGCTGTGACAGCATGCTGACACCATATCTCATCACGGACAAACAAAAAGTTTGCTCCAACTCATTTCCTCTCTTGTTTTCTCATATAGTCACTCAGAATAATAAACTGTGTTTGAGAATAGCGTATTAGCCAGATTATATGCAGGGAAACAGAGGAGTTAAGAATGGTGACTCTTCAGGAATGGAAAAGGGAATGCTGTAAAGAATGGAGGACTGTGGGGCAACTATTGGAAGCTGTGGTGATGACTCAGAATACTTGTGAAAAAGCATCAAGCTCAGGGTGTCCTGATTAAGTTGAATGCAAAATTTTTAGGGCTTTTACATGTTCAATGAGGAACATAGGGAGTGTGGTTTTATTTGCCATAATACCTAGTAAATAACTATAGGTGCATACAAGGGTTTTTGCAAAGATTTAGGAACACTTTGTAAGTGTTAATTAAGTTAGACAATAATTGAAACAATTATATATTAATAGACCCATCTTAAATATACCAGAGAAGTTATTTGTCAGAAGAACTCTCATGCCAGGCCCAGGGATTTCTGTTTTAGTAGAATTCATTAACATATTTTGGCCATTAGCTGTCCCTGTCTCTCCCCTTTTACTTCTCCTCACATTCCCAAGAACACCTGTTCCAGAAGAGGTCTTCCCCCAAAATGAAGAAATTACTAGGCTGGTAGTGTTTGCTAAGGATCTTTCCATGTGCAAGCCAGCATGAAAGCCATCTGAGGTGTGGCTGAGATGTTCTTTAGTACTTGTCATGCATAGTGCTGAAAAGCCTTGTGGGAAACATAGCAATTATGGTACAAGTTAGGGCAACTCTTAGGGTAGCTGGAATTTTTCCAGGGACCAAACTGGCCTGTGGCAACTTCAGAATGGAGATAAATACATATTTCTTGCATTTGCTTTCTGCTCTGTAGTGCACCTGAAAGCAACTAAGCTGTCTGACATCGTCTCAATTTTCTAGCATTGTCATGCTGTCTGAAGCAACATACAATTGTAAAGAGCTAACAGATCAAGACAGATGGAAATGTAGAAGGTTACTTACCTAGCGCACAGTGCAGAGGTTCCTGATGTAGCCCCACCAGAACTACTTATCCAAGCAGAAGCTTCTAGAAGTGCTGCCCCAAGCCAATTAGCTCTGTATTACAGCACGAGGTAGCTGTCATGCTGTACTGTACAACCGACAACTTTGTTACCATCAAGGAACAAAATGCACTTTCTCCCTTCTGTTTTAAAAAGTCACTTATAGAAGGGAATGAAAACACTCCTAAAAACAATTACCATGTAAATCATGTTTCCACCCTTACCCTTAGTACTGCCTAAATAAATAGAGGGTTCTGATAGAAGCGATAGGGAGCTCATTTTTTCCATCCACAAGGTAAAGCTAAAAGTAATAATATTCTGGCCATGCTTTTGACTTATTTCCTGAGAGGAAGTAGTGTATCTCTTGAATCTAATACCAACTGCAAATGCCATGCTGACAAAATCCATTTCTCAGTGTCCAAAATTACACTGTACAAAACTATTATGTATTAATTTAATATTGGATTTTCTCCTTGTTGCAGGATCAGCTTTCTACTTTATGACTACTGACACATGAAATAAAACACAGTGACCAGAACACATTTGAAATTAAGTCAGATTTTATTGTATAATGGACTTCTATCAGAGTGGGAGAAAAACAGGGCTCGTAAAACCAACTGCTAGTTAGTGGTAATGGAGAGAAAGTCAATCTGCAATTAAACAATAATGGTGGTACATTAAATAGGAGTGAGTAATGGTAGCTAGACTTAATTAAAGCTGGAAATATTTAAAATATCTGTAACAGTTTTATTCTGAAACCATATGATGAGTTTTTGCTTGATTACTCTCTGAAGGCCTGCTGCTATACAACCCTTCAGGCAAAACACCTGCTGAGATCTATATGCTTATAGAGATCACAGACATGTTTTAAAGCTGGATTCAAGCAATGATTACATAGCCATTGCCCGGTTCTGTGAGGTACAGTTTGCCTTACCTTTTGATGGGGTGTGTCTTTGCGGAAAAATATTTTTTGATTAAATATTTGTTTACATGGACTACTGGATGCAGTTACAGCTCAGGAAAACTTTTTGTGATAATTGTGTCCATGGATTTTCATATAATGATCATGTCTTGGCATGGAAGGTACAGGGTATACCTGAAACTGTGTTTTGTGATACAGGTTCTGTGATCTCAGCTGTATCACCTTATTAGACTGCACACTGCCTGAGGCCAGAAACCCCAACTGTCCACTGTCAATTATTTATGCACGCTCCGAGGCACTGCAAGAGTAACCTAGTTAAGCTAGCAGAGGATCCTCCTCACGTGTCCAGCAGTACGTGCAACGAGGAGGTCTGGGCTGATCTGCTCGCGAGCACTGCTGCTGGGACAACTACAGGGCCACACCACAGCCTGCACCACCAGCACTTACCTTCACCTGTGAGGTGCTTCTTCAGAGACTCTGCAGCACAGGTGGGAGATTCAGCTGTCTTGTTTGCTGGGCTGACGACACACACTGTCACACCGACAAGGCACAAGGGAGGATATCACACCACCACACTCCAGCTCCAGAAGGACTAAGCACTTGGTGGCTGTTGGAGCCACAGTCTGCCTTGCACCTACAGTGACAAGCAGAAAGCAGTGTTGGTAGTAGACAAGCACAGCCACAGCAGCTCTATCTATGTTTTCGCTTTGGCTTTCACCTGCAGCTGCAGGCCTTCCTCCTGCAATGGCAGCTGAACACCAAACCCTGGGATGCCAAGCACTGCCTAGCAAGACTCTCTGGAGCTGACCCTGACAGGCTCTGGCTACAACTTACGCTAGTAAGAACTGCAAAAGTATTTTGTATTGAATAACACTCCTTGAACAAAAATTCCTGGCCTGGCCAGGAATACAGTCACATAACCGTACAGATACCATGCTTCCTGAAATAGTGCCTTGGAGGCACAAACCCACATCTTGAAACACATAAGGTTGCACAAATATGCATTCAAAAATGTTTTCAAAGCCAAAAGGTCTGATTTCTTTTTCTGACGTAACTACAGTGCATCTCTATGTATGGACATCCCTGTAATAGCCTGGAAGCACCCTGCAGTCTGCGGCATGAACGTGGATAGAGTAACCTCAAATGCAACGTAGACATAGCCAGCGTATCTGCTTCATTCTCTAGGCTCAAGTTAGCATTTCTTGAAGCAGCATCAAGATATCGATTACATTGCATTGAAGAAGGAAAATGTTGCCAGTCTAATCTGTGAAACCCAGAGAGCACAGTCTTCATGAAACTTCCAGGATCCCAGGGAAAAGAAAGTAGTGCTACAAAATGCCAGGAATGTTGCAACTTCTCTAAAAAGTTAGCAAAATCTGATTGGTTGAAGTGTTTGCTTGAAGAAATAAAAGGGATGATCGGGAAGCACTTTCCTTTTGTCACACATACTTCAGAAAAATGAGACTAGGAGAACAATATATCTTATCCTCTGTTGAAGTAGCCTCAATTTTTTCCAGAAATACATATAACTGGATGCTAGTTTTGAAAATGTCATCACACGCCAGGATTGCTTTCATAAATATGAGGAATTGTAGCCATTGCTAAGATGTGCTTCATTCCTATTTTTGGGCATACTTCAGAAGTTCATACTTAAGCAACACTCACCACACTCAAGGGAAGTTGTGTTTAAGTAAGGACTGACACTAAGCCTCATCATAACAGGATTTTCTGGATTTCTGAATCTCAACCCAAGTCTACAGCTCAAGTTTTGAAACTAGTCCTTAGACTCCTAATGGTCCACAGCAAAACCACAGAGATGAATAAAAGTGAACTGTGGGTGGAAAATCAAACTCTATGTTGAAATTTTAGATGTTGTCTTTCAGGTCCATCTCAAATTTAAATCTGTAGTTCGGATGGACTGGTTTTACTGCTCTTACTGCTCCTTTACCACGTAGCTTTTTGACAGAAGTGGGATACAAGTTCTCCTACACTCAGTACCAGATGTTTAAAGCATTTGAGCCAAAAGAACACTGCCACTCTCATACACAGAAAGAAGTATGTATTTTTACACTTTAGAAAATGAGAGAGTATACATGGAGGTAAGAAATGAGCTTATTTTAATCACAACCAACAAATCGGAGACCACAAATATATCCTTAAATCCACAGTATGAGGACCCTGGGTGCAGTCCCCCAGCAGAGGTCTGACTGCCTGTGCTGGAGGCTAGCACGGATGTGGTGAGGCTGTGTAACCTCAGGTCAGATGGCTGTGAAAGGCTGGTGGGTGAGAACGAGCTGTGAGAAGCCCCGCTGCAGGCTTACCCCCTTTGCTTGGGAGCTGCATTTACTCCACTTAGGAGCTGCTTGCCTCCCCTTATGGAGCAGCCTGCTCTGGCTGCAGTGATCCCCGTGCGTGGTTCACAGGATCTGATGCGAACCTAGAAGAACATCTGCTTGGTGCCAGTATCCTTGAATACAAGTTACATTGTTGGGACCTAAGAATGAAGAATGCTGTTTTATTAAACAAAACGAGCTACTCTACTGGTCACTGAATTGATACTATTTTAGCTGAGGTTGTACAGCCTTTTCCTTGCAAAAGGATCAGGCCATAGATTGGCATTGTTTAAAATCAGCCAACATGTTTAACATAAGCAGGTATCTAAACTGAATGAACTTAAACTCTGGTGGCAGATGATATTTGGCCAGTCACTCTCACTGTTATACATTCTCAATTTCCTATGAGTGTCTGTTGTGACACCCGTAAGAGTGAATGCAGAGGAAGGTTCAGGCATCCACTGCAACAACAAACGGGTACTGTGCTGCAGATAGGGCTTCGCATCTGTCGTCACTTTGAGCCCTGACACGCTTGCTCATGCTGGGCATACGTCCTGGAAAAGCCATACCACAGGATAGGTCTGTATGCAGAAATACCCGTATGTAGAACTTTTTATTTCAGTAGGAATTTACTTCTGAATAGGCTGGTTATTGTCTTTAAACGCTGGCAATGAATGCAAGAATGTTTCTGCTGTGAGTCATACAATATTAAAAAAAAAAAGGAAATTCATAATTGAGGCATCACAGACACTATCGTTACTCAGTTAAAAGCAGATTAAAAAGAGTCCACTTCTGCTGCCACAGATCTGTGTGATATCACTTGGGATTTTATGGAAAAAAAGTTATATTGTTGCCTGTATTATGACATATTTTTTCTTGATTTGTCTGTAGTGAAATAGTCCACCAGAGCTGCAATGTGGGTACGTGAGTTCTCTCAGTGGAAAGATAGAGGCTCCAAAAGGGGAACAAAAGCCCTATTCATAATTTGACTCTAAGAAATTTTGTCTGTTCAGAGTGCCTGTGTATCAAATCTGTACATTTACTTCTCTAACCATTTCCATTCTAGAATGTAGAAATGGTGAAGTACCCAAATTTTTTATTAAAATACTGCTAAATTGGCACCTAAACGTTGTTTTATGAAAGTCCTAACTGCAACTTCATGGATTAAGGTAAATTAATATCAAATTCCTTATGTATATGTGTCAAAAGGCACCTGCAAACATCAAAAAAATTAGTGGCTGTAGAATTTATTGGGAAGTAAACCAAAGATCTACATGGGTTCAATAAATACCAAAGAAAAGTTAGAATTTGTTCTGAACAATTCTTTGAAACAGGTTGGGTTTTTAAATTAAATTTGTGCATGTATGTTTGTATAACAATTTATCATTAAGTTCTGACATGTTAAGAAAATTCTACTCATTTTTATTACTTCAATTATTTATTGTCTTCACATACTTTCTTTGAAAGATCGCATCAGTACACGTCACATCACTGCCTCAACCTCTTCCTGCAAATAAAAAAACCCAAAAGACCAAGCCCAATCCCTGATACTGGTCAGAGCCATAGCATCTGAATCCAACCTTAGTTTTCAAGAATTGCCTGAATTTGAGTTGCTTGGATTCATGTGGTTTTGTTACTTGTTTCCCAGTTAGATAACTACATGTGACTAAATGCTTTATTTTCTTGACAGAACGAGCTATCTGTTGATCATTAAAACACTATGAATTCAACTACATTTAATTTAAACAGTCCACTTTAGAACCTATGTGATACACAAAACAAACCTTACTGTCTTCCCCTGTAACCCACCTTACTTTTCCCACTATTTTACTTGGTTCTTATTTTTGGAGCTATATTTATGGTGACGATGTCATTTCAGTGTTCATACTAAAATGGTATAATTCACTCTTGCTTGGAAGGTCTGGACAGGCCATCACTTTAACCATAGGAAAACAGGGAGAATTGGTGCAGCCTCTGTATTCTTAGAAGCAACCTTCACGCTCCCTTCTGTCGGCTGGTGCAGAGGTACCAAAAAGCGTGGCTCAGCCTCTCTCACCGGAGGCACAAAGAGCCGGTCGCAATGACTCCACCACGTTGTGCAAGATGTTTGTGGGATTTGTTGCTGCTGCTGCTTGAGTCCCTGATGCTGCAGGTGCACATCTTTTCCCAGGTGAGGCACAGGAGGTAAAGACTTGGGGTGGGGTGGGAGGGGGATGTCTGAACCTCTTTTTCCAAACCCTTGGTACTTCTCCTGCACAGAGTAGGGGACAGCTCTGAACTGCAAAGCAATTCAGTAAAAACACGCCGTTGTACAGCATAGACCTGTAACAGCAGGTATTTGGTCAGCCTTGCTGGTGGCTGTAGTAAGTACACTCTGCTTTAAACTGCATGTTCAGCAGCACCAACCCAGACACAGGAGATTCTAAACTATTCTAGCCAAGTACAGTAGTTTATTCTTTTCAGGGTAAAAAATCAAATCATCCATGACTTGGAGGGTTTTTTTGTTTATTTTTTTTTCCAAGGACACTGATGAATACTTATATTCTTTTGATATGCATACTTATTTACAGAAATTCCCCCAAAATACCAACTGATATTTGCATCCATACCAAACCAGAAGGTTTCTACGTGAGAAGGGTGGACAGCCAAGCAAAAAATACAATCTGCAACAACTGCTAGCTTGGCTTCTTTCTTTTGCTGCATAGCGTTATCAGTAATAGATACGGTAAAGGTTCAACCGCATGCCTTTGGATGGGAATACTCTCTTCCAGGAAGGTTTACCACGAGAGGGAGCTCTCAAGCAGCCAGACAAGTTTTTTTTTTTCAAACTACAGAGGAAAAGCATGTCAAAATTAGGCAACAGTCAAAAAATTCAGTCAGCTTAATCCCA
Source organism: Aviceda cuculoides (assembly GCA_035590195.1). NCBI lineage: Eukaryota > Metazoa > Chordata > Aves > Accipitriformes > Accipitridae > Aviceda > Aviceda cuculoides. Next base: position 11,459,321 of record JAVJGG010000009.1, on the reverse strand, counting down.
AAATGTAAACGCAAATAATTCTTTATGGAAAAAAAGCATTTTAAACGACATGTCTGTAACTTTATGTATGCATTAAACTATATGTATGTAAGGAAAACTTTCCTTTCAAGGAAGAACCCTGCAGCTGCTTCTTACCTGAGAAAACCTTTCTTGATCAATACTGGTAATGTAGGAGTTACTCAAGTAATAAATGACTGCTGAATCTAGTCCTATTTATAGTGGGGTTTGCATTACAGAAAAAAAGCAAGCCAAACCAGAGACCAACAAATCAGATCATACGTGTTTTTCCCTTTTCCTTCTAATTCCCACACAGTGAGAAGTGGGTTGCTTTGTGTAAATGTGGGCACAGTCCACCACTGCGCTAGTGTTACTAGGATGAATATCAACTGACACTGCCTGGTTTGGAAAGTTGTTTTTATGTAATGAGACGTATGCCATTCTGCATGGTTTTTCACATTCTTCATCGCATTTGCTGTCTTGCAAGCTTCCTGCAGGTAATAAAAACGCCATGACTTGTTTTGCAAGAACAGAGATTTTGCCAGTCCAAGGCCAAAATACACCCAACTATTTGTCCCTTGATATTGCTGTGCAGTACACTCTGTGCTTGCTAGTTTTTACTTTTCAGGTCAGATGAATCAAGTATTTTGGATCCTTTTCTAGTTCTTTTGTAATGCTGTTACAAACAGTAGCATGACAATGCAAAGGTAATTGCATCTATATTGAAATAGTTCTCATAGGTATTTTAACCAGAAGTTTAACAATTTCTTAAGCTTAACAAGATAGAAAATTTTGTATTGATGGACTGTTATGTTGAGCTATTGCATCCCAAATTTTTCCAGCATGACACAAAATCATTATACAGCAACATTATACAAAGGTTTTACACAGAACACTGGCATATCATATTCCACCACAGTAATTTAAAGACAGAAAAGCATAACTGATCAAGGTCTAGCAAACTAACCTGCTGCACAAAACAGATGCAATCATTCTCTTGTGAAACCACAGTTAAATACTTCTACCACCACAGACAAACATTTCTGCTGCTGTACAAAAATGACATAAAGGATACTAAGTTATGTAGCACTGCTTTGAGTAATTATAGAATACATGATAGACTGACATGATAAAAGAGAAGTGCCCACTTACATGTTAATTCTGATACTATTTTCTTGATCTGGAAGTATTTTTTTTCATTACCCATAGTTTTTCATTCGTTCTTCCTTCTCTGTATCACCTGTACCAAGAAAATTAGCAAATGAATCATTAAAGATTTATCAGGATGAATTATTTAATTGCAGTAGCTACAGGTTAAAACCTATTTGACTATAAGGAACAGATTAACACTGTGGAGTAATCCAGTAATTTGGCATCAGTCTGACCCCCCCTCATGCCCCATTTCTGTAACCAAATTGACTCAGTATGTACAAGAAAAACACTAGTTTCACCTTCTGACTGCTTTACAAACAGGCATACGAAAGCAATCTATATTAAATATGTAGTTTCAAGAATATCCATGGCACAAGCCAAAATGTAGCAGAGTTCACCAAGTACATTTTTAATACAGTTACATCTAATTTCATCTTCAAGGCTTTGTGAGAAAAATGGGCAATATTTCAACTAGCTCGGTACACACATTGCAACATCCTCAGAAGAACTTTCCTTTGTCAATTAATTGATTTATATTCAGAAGATGTTTATGATTTCATTATGCTGATATTATTAATCTCAGAGGGAGGAATTCAAATGATACTTAAAAGCTATCAACAGTGGTAAATTCAGCTCGAAAATGTACACATCATCCTTTTACAGTTAATGTAAGAAAAGATGTAAAATAAATACCTATACAACATGGATAATATACACCCCCCCTCCCCATTTCTGCTTAAAATAGCACAATATGACAGTATTTTACCTCCTGACAGTATTAAGCAAAACTTTGATGAACATGATGCAGAAGTGCCATCGCAGCTGCTGAGGAATCTGACAGGAATGTAAGGACAACTTTCTCATAGATTTCTTCAAGAGTCAACTTAGGCTACGTCAAGTGTAATTGTGTTGGAGTTTCAGAAACTCTTCTGGTTTTTTTTCTGTTAAAGGAATTTTTCCCCATGCGGGTTGCTAGGGGGACAAATGGCTGAGTACTTAAGATAAACAAA
>JAVJGG010000009.1:11399404-11425584 GCA_035590195.1 Aviceda cuculoides | reverse complement strand
CTTTGCCTGGAAGCTCCTTGATTTCAAAATTGTAATAACTCGGAGGGAAGGGGGGTTGCATCTACCATTCCAGGGGGGGCTCCTGCCTTCCTTGGCAGACACCTGTCTTTCAAACCAAGACACCTTCTGACTTGTTGTCTTAGGTTTAAGTTTAAGTTAAGCAAACCTTTTCACAGTTCTTAGCATTAGGTGGATTCCAAGTGCTAAGTCTTACATTTCTACTCTGTGAGTCTGAAAAATGTACAATTGTTTAACAGGATTATATTGTGTGAGTAATGATGTCATTTGTAACTCTGGGGACCCTGGTTGCCGGTAGGAACTTATCATTTGAGTTTTTAATTTGTGAAGAAAATCTGTTTGAGTTCTAAGTGCAGAAATTAATAAGGCATGTCTTACTTTTTGTGAATGAAAATGAGGTTCTTTTGCATGTGAATTCCTGGCTTTGTTTATTCATAGATACAGGTTTGAATGTTTGTGTGCAAGGAATAAAATTTTGCAGACTTGATCTGCAGTAAGAAAATAGTTCTCAATTGCTTTGTTTGCCTGATAGGAAAAATGGGTAGCATGTTAGGCAACTATATAAACATATTTATCTCCCTTCCAACATGAGGCATTTTCTCGTATGATTTGGTCACAGACCTTACTGGGATTTAGGCATCAAAGTCTAGTAATGTCATCCACAAAGACATACCTTTACCTTTTCACGAGATCTGGTTTTGATTGTATTCATTGACAAAGAGATGTTGCAGCATTTTTTTCATGTTTAAGGGCAAGTAGTTCATGAGTGATGTGATCCTGTGCCCAAGATGAAGTACCTGGCATGCAGACCTGAAATTTCACCTACTTCTACAGTAATATCATTTGGTTAAGTGCACAGCAGAGCATCTTGGAAACACCTTCATTTGAACAACTCCTGATAAAGAATGTGGCGATAGTTGCTTTGTGCTAGGCATGTCGTGAAAGAGTTTTAGATTACTGGTCCTTCTTTCAGTTTCTGAAGTTGTTAGGCTGTAAGCTGAGGTGATGGAAGTTTCCACCCCCTTTGAAGCTTACGGGCAGTGTCAGAAAGAACACAAGGTTCATGGGGTCCAAGGAACAGTGTGTGCAAGTTAGAGAAGGTATGGCTCTTCTGGTAACTCCCCTAGGGTGGGAGAAACCTGGCTTCAGTTGTCTGCTCTCGGGACAGTTTATGTATCATTAAAAATTTGGATGAAAAGCATCAATCGTTCTCACAGCAGGCACCAAAACAGAGAAGTCTTTCCTGTGCATCCAACACTGAAATACAGAATTTTAGGCTCTCTGTGGCAAAGAGAAACATCCTTGTGGAAGAGCTGGGTGGAAAAATTTTTTGGGGATAAGTCCAGTAAGTTTCTTTCCAATCAACTCATCTTGTCTGTTCTAGTGTGTTGTTGAATAATACTAAATTTGTCCTGTTGTCAATTCTCTTTTCTTGTTTTACATGTGTTTGGGTTTTTTGTTTGTTTTGTTTTGGTTTGGTTTTTTTTTATGAGCAAAAACTAAATGTAGCTGCCTATGGGCAGGAAAGCATAAAAATAAGAATACAGGTGGTATAAACGCATGAATGGGACAAAGGGAGTTTGATGCCAACTGTTGCTAGCAAGTCATGAGTTGAAATTTCTAAGCAGCCATTTGAATTCCTCTGTTTAGAAGAATTCAGTTCTTCAAGTGGGGTTAACTTAGTGAAAGACTAAATTTCTCTTCAGTCTGTTTTGCTTGTTCAAGTACTCTACAGTTCACTCTCTACCTGTATGTTTTTACACCTAGCAAGGAGATTTCCTGTTTCCCATGTTTGTCCCTGGACAGTGGGTTAATTGGAAGGATGTTTTCTTCTGTAAAATCCTGTTCTTTGTTGTTAAGCTGTGCAGTTTTGGCAAGCCATATCCTGCTTGTCTAAGGTTTGTTTTCTCTAAATGTAATGAAGTATAAAACACGCAAACAAACAAGAAACCACAGATGGGACAAAAAAAAAAAATGGTGAAGCAAGGCTCTAATTGGAAAATTTTACGTCTGCTATGAAGTGTGCTACATCATTAGTAAAGAGGATGCAGCATTCCCTGCTCTTACACTGTCTCTTTTTGTTGATCAATAGCTGTTTGTGAGGGCGTTTTTCAGAAAGCTGAATACGTTTGCAGTGATGTGTATCTAATGCATATTTAGCAGATCTGTATGGAATCGTGATAACGTTGCAATCGCACCACTTCGGGGGTAGGAGTGAGGGTGGTGGCCAGGCTGCAAAATGTGCAGTTGCCCATGTGCAGCCATCACTAGGCAACGCTCCCGCGGATGCTGGCTGAGGAGGTAATGGCAGCCCTGCAGCTGGGGCAGTCGCAGTTCCAGCCTGTGCGTCTGCTCCGAAACACCCCTGAGAACCCCCAGTCTCGTAAGCTTCACCTTTCCGCTTTTTGCGCCGTAACACACAGCTAGAGAACAACAAGGAGATGGACAGGTAAAAAGGTGAACTGAGGAGGGAAAGGCTGAAGGCAGGCGGTGGGAAACGAGCATGCAGGAAGGTAAACGAGGGTTTAGCTAAGCCGGAGGGTCGTACTACAGGAAGCGGCACCAGCCCAAAAGGAGAAAGAAAGCAGAACAAAAATGGAAGCAAAGGAATTGGAATGAATGGGCAAGAAGTAATTGGAAAATGAAGAAATAAATTTAAAGCAAAAGTAGGGGAGAAGTGGACAGCAGGAGTATGGATAAGGGACGAGCTAAAATGGATGTGAGGAAATTTTGGCAGGGAAATGGAATATGAAGCAAAAAGAATGTAGCAACTTCTGCTTGAGTCAGTGGTTTGTAATGTTTATGCTTGTTTTGTGTGTGTTAACTGTAACAATTCTGTATGTTTTTAAGAGCTGTTTCTCAAACAGGAAAAATGCTCAGATTTCTGAAGGATGTTTTTTAGAAATTGTTTTTGGCATAGGAATACTCTGTGTTGTGTTCCATACTGTGCGTTTTATAACTTAATTTTACCTGAAAAGTGCCTTTACTTTTCCAGCGGACCTGTCTTCTGTTATTTTTTTTGCAACTGTTCTGAATGTAATTATAAAATATGGATGGAATTACATTATATTGTGCTCCTGGTAACCAAGACAATTATTTCTGTTTTTATAGTACATTTGGGAACGCCTTGCTGTTGGCTTTAAACACAAGAATTATCGATCACGAGAAGGAGTGTGTTTGTGTCTTACTGCTACCTTAAACATGTAAGCTTTTTGTTTCTATGGAGGTGTAATGATTCTGTCCTTCCGAATGTCATTTTTCTCTGAAACTAATGCTTTTGGAAGTCTGATTCAGTTAAATTAAAAAATGGGAAAAACAAACAACTTGTGAGCTTTGTGAACGGAAGACTAAAGACATAGTATTTTTGTCTTATTTAAAAGTAGACAAAGGACTAGTAAGAGAGAGATGGAGCTTGATTGATAGAAGTTTGTATTCTATGAATGCTAAGCTAAAAGTTCACTTCTGCATGAAGTATGTTTTGTTTTTCTGTAAAAAATAATTTAACTTATTTTAATTTTTTATTTTTTATTTTTCTTTTTAGTTACGGTGCACAACCATTAATCCTCAGCAAGTTGGTACCACATCTGTGTACAGCATTTGGTGACTCGAACAGTCAGGTAAGGATTTCATTACTTACTGGTGCTTCAGCAACCGTACTGTCACAGAGGAATGAAAGCAAAATAAATGTAAGCATAAAAGAAAAGCCAATAGGCTTGCTTGTATACAATAGACAGTTATTTTCTACCATGAGAAACAATAAACCCATTTTATTCTGAATCAGCCCATCAATTGGCATATGAAAGTAGACTTGCAAAGGCAGTAGTGTTGCAATACGCTGCCCCCTTTAGTTTTGTCTTCAGAGATTGAAACTAGTAATTCCTGAAAGTAGTTGTTTCTTACAGAGCATGTTGAAAGAAAAGAAACAAAAATCTATTGATAGGAAGAGTTGCCTCCAGAAGGAGCCCCTACATGAGACCTGTAATAGTCTGCCAAATTTGCGAAGGATAACATTATCATGTGTAATAATTTTCTAAATGGAACCCAAATGGCATTTGAACACATGCAAGGACTGTAGCTAGATCAGTTAATTAAGCAAAAACATCTGCAGCGAAAATCAAGATGTAGTTCATAATAGTGACTTCTGAACTTCAGAAAACTTTCAAATGGAAATAGATAAGATCTCTCTTGATTTATCTGGAGTTGTGTCTGAGAGAAAAGACTAATAATACAGTAAGGAAGAAGGTAGCATGGGTAGGAGATGGGCAGATAAACCAGATAGGTCTTTGTGCTTATTTTCTGGGTGCAGCAAAGTCCTTGTCTCCTCTGTATAGCGTAGCATCGTTCTGTTCTAGAGAAAATCTGTTAAGAATTTGTCTTGTTTGTTGATCATTAGTGAAGATGTAGTTCATAGCTTGATAAAGCCATTGTGGGTTATTTCAAACTGTTACAAAGAACAATACTAAAGCCATTCCAGTAATTCTTTGTAGATAATAATGGCATTTACTAACATGTCTTTTTGGCAGTGTTTATTGTGGTGACTATGGTTTAAAATTTTTAAAGAGGCACTACGTCTCCTTGCTCTAACTGTTCTTTCCCCCTCCCCTATCTTGTCTTACTCCCTTCCTTGTGCTTATGTGATGCCACATAATTCCTGTTGAAGGAAGTAAACAAAATGCTGATCGCTTTGGTCCACTGTTGTGGGCAGTCAAGTCCTTAGTTTTCCAGAAGGGCCTCGTGCATGTAGAAACAGAGGAAGGCAAGATGAAGTGTCAACGCTGAGTGCAGGGACTAACTTCTGGAAGTATTGCCTACTGTGATAGAGTCCTAAATAAAGCACATTTTTTTTTCCCACAAATATTATTCTTATGTCAAACCCAGAAATTCCCTCTAGAACTGTTATTTCTAGGGTTTTTCGTTTACCATCTGGAGATACTCTAACTTGGAACAAATATCATCTTGAAATAACAGTTGTATTTCCTTTCCCTTCCATCCTCACGGTTTCAACTGTTTTGTGAAATGAGTTGTCATGCAGGTAGATAGAAACTGTAAGATTTGTGGATTGTTGGTTAATGTTGTTTTGGTTTCTGTAACCCTGAAATTAACAATTTAAACTGTGTTCACAGGTGAGAGATGCTGCCATACTAGCCATTGTAGAGGTTTATAGACATGTGGGAGAGAAAGTACGAGTAGATCTTGCGAAGAGAGGAATTCCTCCTGGCAGGTGAGTTAGCTGTTCTGATTTTGTAATCCTGAGCCATTTTGTGTTACTGTTCTTTATCAGAACTTTAAACTCACTTATAACTTTGTTTTAAAATTATTACAATTTTAATTTTACCTTCTAGTTAGTTTTGCTTCCATCGTGATGTTACTGACTTTCTTTTCCTGTTGTCGTCTTCTGCTTGGAAGAGGCATACAGGTGTATGATGAAAAGCAGTCTTACAGTGACCAGTTAAAATTGCCTGACTTTAAGAGAAGCTGAGAACTGGACAGTTGTAGAAAAATGTTTCAAAATTAAGTAAATAGATATGGAGTGTGCAGTGGGGAAATAATTAGAAAATGCTTGAGTATATACATCTTGTTCCTTATTCTAGAGTTGCTGTTTAGCCTCAGTGTAGAAGAGTCTCAACTGAAGTACTTAAATCAGTACTTCTCATATATTGTGCATGTGTGAGAGAGAACAAGTGTGTGTGTACATGTGTGAGCGTGCAATGAAAGTATGTCGAATCAACAAGCTACTGCTTTCTTGAAGATAGTTGCAATGGAAAAATTTTCTTCCCTTGGTTCTTGCTAATTACATCAGACCGATCCATTTCACCCTAGATGTTTGCTTATGGGCTACAGTTAGATGAGAGAGGGGTGCTTGTCAAAATAACTACTTTTCAATCCTGAAGTTGCAGTTCTGGGGTTCAATGAGAAGGGAGTTTTTGGAAGGAGTGTTTATTGGTCTAACTGTTACACATGCCATCACAGGATACTGGATGTTTCTTGCAAAAGGTGCAAGGAAGTTTTGACAATGCTTACTTCATCAGTCCTTTTTCTTTCCGGCAAGCAATTCTGATCTTTAAAGGCTGGTCTGTGTTGTGTGTAGATTAGTTTATGTGTAATAGAAGTAGCCATTGTTTTGTTGCTACCTTGGTAAGGATTTGTTTAATTAAGAAAGCTAGACAGAGCTTGAAATTGTACTTAGTGGGAAAGACTGTTTATATAATAAAATCTTTCAAATTCTTTATTAAAACAATTTACACTTTTAAAAATGTGTTGATTCCTTATCAATTAACAGACCACTTTACTGTGAGTCTTCATCTCACTTCTTGGTTTTGGTAATGCTGAATGTTTCTACTGCATGGTGTCAGAGAGAATATCGGAATGGATACTGTGCTTCATCAGACCCTTCTAAAAAACTATTAGCCCTAGTTTTTAATGATGATTTATAAGGTATCAAAATGTCATAGGAGAATGGTGTTGAATTTATTGTTTCACATTCCAGGCAGAGTTCAGCCTGTTTGGACAAAAGCTTACACTGCCTGTGGGAAAGGGAAGTTGTACACATTTTCTTCTATTTAATGGCTGTCACAATTTTAGACTATTAAGAGATGATATGGTTACTACAGAAGTTTAAGCCATATTATTACTACAATTCCAAAAATTGAGTTTTGTAGCAGATAATTGGAACATATCGGAGAAGCTCCTTCTTGCATTAAGATAGGGTCTTGGACAGCTTTTGGAACAGGGAATAGGAGCGAAAGAGTGCAGGTGACAACAGCCTTTGTTTGCGCTATGAATGTTGGGTCTGACCACAAGTTTAGGTTCAGCACTCATCCTGTTCACATTTCCATGTGATACAAACTGAGTAAATCTTGTGATCCAAATAGGATTAAACTCCATCAGAGCTTTGTATCCTCAGGGCAGTCAACAGCTTCTAACTTAGTTGCAATAGGTGCCAAATTGTTATTTTCTCTGTCTGAATCAGTTAAATACAAAATTCCCCTGATCTGAAAGCAAGCATAGTTGTACCATTTGCATTTACATAAAGAAGCAAGGCTCTACTTGGTGTGTGTTAAACGGGTTGTTGCCACTGAATCTCAGCAGTTTTGCACCTGATAGTCAAGGCTAGTGTAAAATAATACATGAGCTGAGTGTTGGTGTTGTGTCCTCTGCAGTAATTTTCAGGTCGGGATGAAGGAGGGAGTTATGACTGGAGTTGAGCATGAGGCTGCTAGTCTCTGTCCCATCCATAAATGACAGAAAGCAGAGTTCCTCTAGTCTCTTTGTACTCCTTCGCACAAGGAACAAGGCGGTTGACAAAGCTCAGGAAAGACAGATTAGCGCTACGGTAGCTCAGCCTTGTTCCTTCAGAGGCAGACGTAATTTAAGGCATTCCTTCCCCAGCGCCTGTTGGAAGTTTTCCCTTTGCTTAGATGCATTAAAATTTTCATGTGGTTATGCAGGAGCTATGATCTGTGGAAAAAAACCCTTTGGTGTAGTGTATCATTGTTTTGAGGAGAATCTCTGTTCATATTTGTGTGTCTGGATAGGTTTTAAGTATTACGGATAATCTGTAGTTCAGACACGGCTGCTTTCGGTTGTTGATTTCAGCCTTAAAGAACTGCACTGCAGCTCCTTCACTGTATGACAGGGCATTAAAAATTGTGCGTAAATATAGAAATTAGCAGAAAACCATATTACTTCAGTATTTGGTGCACACGTGATTTAACAGAATGTAAGCTTGTTTAGTTTACATAACAAATGACACATTAGAGATCTGTGTATTGCTGCTTGAATGCACTCTGCCCCAAAGCACTGAAAATAAGAGCTCATGTCTGCTGAAAGGAAGGCAGGAAAGTTAATCAAGCATTGTTTTCAGAAATTGTTCAACTTCCTTAAATATGCAAATGGTACATACATGTTGTGTCTATATAAAGCGCAATGTAGTTAGTAATTTAATAATAGTAGGCTTAAAAGGTTTTGTAATCTGCACCTAGTATGTTTGCCTTTTTGAAAAATACTGGATTTTCTAGAGAAGCATATTGGACCCATAAAAGAAGATGGGATCTTACTTTTGTAGTTCAACTTTACTTGCTACTACTGTATTTTTCATCAGTGCATTTTTATTCTTTACAGAGATTAATTTGTGAGTTTGTTGATAAAATCAGTGAGTTACTCTTTTTCTATTTGTTATTTTTCAAATTACAAATCTCAGAATAATATCATGCTTTTTGCCTGAAGTACATTCCTTTTTCAGAAAAATCAGTATCAACTCAATGGTTGGAAATTTGGATGTTGTTTGCTCTTTTATTAAAGTTGCTGCCAAAGAAGTTGGACAGTCTTTGGTATTGGGCTTGTAAGTATTAGTGTTAATACATTTGTGAATACTGAAAGTGGATTTTATATTTCTTGTTCTGTGAGCCAAGAATGGTGAACAGGTTTTGCTTTATATGGACCAAATTGAATTTGTTACAGAATCTGTGTGGCTGATCTTCCCTGAATGGAAATAGTATATGTGGCTCTGGATAGCAGTTGCTTAGTCTGAGTGTTAAAAGCTTTTTAAGATCTTTCAGGAAATCATCTTGACAACTTTTCCCATTGTTACTTGAGAAACATAAATGTATAAAACCAGTTATTTGTTCAGTGCTTATGTCTAGGGCCACAAGTTTATATCCTGAAAGGTTAAAACATTTTGCAGTATGCATTTCTGAATACCACATTTTATGTGGTATGCACATTCTACTTATCTGTCTAGTTCATGTTTTAATAAGGTCCATCTGTCTGTCCAGATGTGGACACGTGTGTGTGAGATTTTTTTTTTTTTTTTTTTTTTTTTTTTGGAAGGGGGAATTAAGGGAAATAAGTGCAAGGTTTCATATGGGCCATTTCCTGCTTTAGACTCACTTTGGACATGAAGAACAGACTGGTTACCACCCTTTCTTCTTCTTTATCCTTCTGCTGTTGACAGGGGAGTGGTGCTATTTTTGCCTTTTCATCACAGGGTCCAAACTTTTAGGTATACCCCTCTGCCTGTCAAGCAAAGAGTTGAACTCCATCAAGCATGGTCATAAATAACAGCTTTTCAGTCTAGAAGTGTAGTGCATGTTCTTTGCTAGCATCTGCATTTCCACGTGCGTGCATGTCAGCTCAAGCTGTGTCTTAGAAGGATATGTTTTCCTCTCATTGAACGTAATCACCATAATTTATTAATCCTTTGATAGAGACCTGTCACGTGCCATAGGAGAGGATTTAGTAGGTTGCCAGGAGCCCCCATTTAAAGTGCTGCAACCTCACACATTTGTTCATTCACTGAGACAGCAACTGTCATCCAGCCCATGCAGAAGTGGCCTGCTGTCCTGAACATGGTTTTTTTTTGTCAGTGGGGATTTTTCCTTCCATCTATGAAGTTGCAGAAGACCTGTCTGTGCATTTTGGAGAAAGAAGATAATATTTCCATTCACTGGTGACATAGTATTTCAATTGACTGATGACTTCACTGATTGATTTATGGATGTCATATCCAGACTTGGGCTTGCAGATATGAGATAAAGGAATAATAATGCTGCTCTTTTCAAAGAACATTCCACATTGCTGATGATGGTGAAACCAGTCTTCACCTAGCCCTGTAAACTTTCTTGGATTCCTCTTGGCCAGGCTCTCTTTTTGCTGGGAGCTGAACTCCTGTAAATATTCTAAAATTGACCATGGTTGCAATAATTTTAGAGACCTTAGCCCATACTGCCTTGCTGCCTGTGGCTGTGTGAAGAAATATGAGAAGAGAGCGGCATGAAGAGCTGGGTGGGAGGAGAGGGAGAAAGAATGTTGTGAGTCTTTGCAAAGTAGTAGTTAAAGTTCCTGTAAGCTGTACTAAAGAGAAGGTTGCATCTACAGTAGTGCTTGACCATTTCGTCAGTTGTATTTTACTGTTTGTTGGGGTTTTTTTTTTTTGTTTTTGGTTTTTTTTTTTGTAATTACAACAAAATACTATAAAGCATATTTCTGGTCATAAGGACATGCTTTGAAAGCTTTAGGAGCAGCAGTACTGTGTTGTTCTCCAGCCTGCACCACTGAGTGTATAGCATCCAGTGCTGACAAACCCATTTTTTAATGTTCATAGTTAGTACTTTATCAGATATTTTGCCCAGAGTGAAAGGCAACATTATTGTTATAATGTATTTATAAGGAAGAATTTTGGTTTTCTCTTCTGTTTAAAACACTCAGAAAAACATTTTTGAAAACTAAGTTCAAAAGAGCAGGAAATATGTTTTTTCTTTTGAATTCTTTAAAATATGTGTGCCAAATGCATAACATCAGCCTAACAGGATATGAAGAATAAAGTGAAATTTTAAAGGAAATCTGTTAATCTCTCTAGTTCTCATTTTCAGTTTCTCTCAGGATAACAGTTTCAGCCTTTCAGATGTAGTGTTAAGTCCTCCTCATTACCTAGGCGAACTGTTAATGCAGTGTTTAATATGAAATCCAGTAGCATTGAGGGCAACTGGCAATCACTGGTAAACAGTAGAAATACTTCCTATGGTACATATGAAGCAAGTGCATTAACTTCCTTTTGTGAAAGCAAGCTGGCATAATGCATTACTATGTGTATTGATTCTTGGGTGAACTTCTCACTTTGTACATTTGAAAGCACATAGCATGTTAATGAAATTCCATGTGTCATTAGTAAATGCTAGTACCCGAAAAGCGTTTTGTATAACAACTGTAATTTTACTTTTTCAAGTCTAAGTGCAAAAGAACCCATTTCGGTATAAATTGCCTTTGGTTTACAAATTGACCTTTTCATTAAAAGACTGAGATTTAGTATTATTAAGGCAGTGTGGTCTGACAGTTGTGAATTGCTGCCATTTCAGACATTTTGCTGTGGCTGCAGTGGCTGTAAATGGAATGGTGGTGCAAAAGGGAGAGGCTAATAGGTTCCGGAGAGGAGACTGGCAACTATGTTAGGGGAAGATCAGGCAAACTGCTACTGAGCTACATATAGTTTTGAGATAAGTTGAGATGGTAGAATAACTGCTGGTTTGTGTTATGGGTTATTGACTTACACGATTAAGTTTTTTGTTTTGGTTTGGTTTTTTAGGTGTTTGCAGTAGGATAGGCCTTTTTGTGGAATTCTCAGCTAAATCTGGGTAGTTCTTGTTGTGGGCCTGTTAAATCCGGGAGAAATTTGGTCTGTAGCAGATTGAAGTATTTGGAAAGTAAAGATAATGCATTGTGAGAGTCCTAAAACATTGGAAAGTTGGGGGGGAAGGCTCTGGTTTTTTATACCGTTGTCTGACTGCATCTGATGATTTTATCACATTCTTCATTATTAGATAAATGAGGTACCAGTGAATGAAAGGGATATTCAGTGTGTCAGCAGAGGTAGACTGTGCGCAGTGAGAGTGCACGGCCTCTCTACACGGATCATTGAGTAAAAGTGGTGTGTGCTTAAGGAAATGTTCAGGTTAAGTCTTTGTGAGTCCTTGACTTTGGTCCTTTATTGTGAGAATTTTCATACTCAAGCACTGTTCTTATCCATTTTTCTTGGTTTGTCTTAAAATAGTTGGGACTGTGAGTTGTAAACAAAGCCTTTTCAGTATTTGCTCTTTTAGCAAATTTTGAATTGGGTAATGTAGTCTATGATACTGGAACTGTAGCTGAACTGTTCCTGTTTGGAGAGTTGCAGGCTATCGTGTGATTTGTAGTTCATAACTGTGCGTTTAATGTCAGGATTCAGTCCTGCTAGTCTTGTAGCTAAAAATTCACATGCATGTTAGATAGTACCATATTCTGAGTAGTCTAAAATGCAGGAAAGTATTTGGAGAAAGGTAAGAAAATGTTCTCAATTGTTTGCAGCCGAACAGTGTATTGTGTCAGTACAAACCTATTGCTAGTGTGTGGGTCATGGTTTTTTCTGTGAGATACTTCCACTGCTCTATGGAGTTTCTGCAAAAGTGATGAGAAATGGCTCTTTTAAGTGTTTTGCCAGCTTTCTTGCTTGAATAGCATTTTCTACCTTGTGGGACTAGATTGCAGATCTAGATTTTTTTGGTGGGTTTTGGGGTTGGTTTTTTTTCTTGGTGGTTTTTTTTGCTATTTACATGTAGCTAAGCAATTGCAGTGTGTTTTCTCTTGTGAGAATTTAAATCAGTGGGGTGTGTGTGTTGAACGTAACTAAAGTGTTTAGTGTACCTTAAGTTTAGAAAAAAGTATTTCCTTTTTTTTTTTTTTGCTGTGCAAGTGCTAACTACTACAAAAGTATTTTCATAAAAAAGCCTGAGGAAATTGAGGACCAAAAATTTTGAGGAAGATTAGTAATTGTCTGAGAACAAATTAGAGTAATCCCTATTTTTTTCTCCCACATGAACTTTCCATATTTCAAATTGTTGCCTTTTATTGTTGTGTATAAATAGAGTAATATCAGTCATCTGAACTCAATATATTCTATTACTGAACCTGAACTTTAGAATTTTAGTTATTTTTAATCACGCTAATAATGATACTCAGTTTTGTTCTTTGCTAAGTTGACTTGGTTTTCTGTGCATTTGTGTGAAGATGCTCAACTAGCTTAAGAGGAGTCCTTTAGGAATTGTTTCTTGATATTCTTAATCCCTTGTATATTCTGTACTACTGCTTTGTTTATGATAATAAATGGATTTCTGTTTTTACCAGTATACAGGGGGATTTCAGAAATGTAAAAATATTTGTTTTGTTGTTGTTCTTTACAGGTTGCAAACAATCTTTGCAAAATTTGATGAAGTAAGAAACTCTGGAAATATGATTTTAAGTAGCTTCAGTGGTGAGTATGAAAAATATATTTATAATCAGCTTTAGAGTAATACAGAATAAATATTTCAACACTATTATTATCAATGTTAGATGGATGACTAGAAATATGTAAATACTAAGAAAATGAGACAGTGAAACAAACTCACACTGTATTACTGAGAGTATTTGCTGAACTGCAGTCAGAATACAATTGGAAAAGGTGTTGAAACCGCATGGAAACAAGCAGTCAATCTTTAACAAGTTACATGTCTGCTCAGTGGAGGATACAAGAATGCTGCAAAGTATTCATGCATGGGGAAAAAAGATGAGATGAATCTATATCCTATGTTACAGTATGTTTCTAAAAGAAAATGGTAATTTAGTGATGGATGTGTTTGATTTCTTCTCAGTTAAAATTATTAATAATGATTATAGTACATGGAGTTTTGAATTATAGAAATAGGCGACTGCAGCATTCAAAGGCACTTTAATGTTTAAAGTTAAGACTCTTATTTGTACTGAATTTGAGCTCTTTATTTTTGGTGTATTTCATGAAAAGAAAACGTGTTGTGCAGAGAATCCTCGTTGCTTCCTACTGCATTCTTGATATAGTATTTTATAGTACAAAAGAGCAAGAACATAATTCTTATTTAAAACTATAATTTAAGAAAAAATACTGTTACAGAGCAGCACAACAAGGGAGGTGTTGTGACAGTGGCTTTAATATAGTTGTTTTTGAAAGCTTCATTGTCTGTGTTCTGCAAGGAATTGGTAAATCTTGTTTCATAGGGGAGGGTTTTCTGATGTTACTTTTCCTTTCAGAGCAACTATGCTGACTGAAAAGGGGGCTCTGCTAGATCTAAAAAGTGTAACTATGCAAGAGTAGAAATATTTTGAGGAATGCATATGATTTGTTAATGTACTCAAATAGACCTTTTAATTTTAAATATTCTTGTCCTTTTCTTGTTAGTGTGAAAACAGAAGAGACTGTAGGTTCAAAGGAATGTGTTTTTACAACCTTTTCTTTGAGGTAGTGAGTTTCTATGCTTCATTCTGCTTTGAAATGAAACATTGCTATCCTTGAATGCTTAAAGAATACAGAAATAGATTTGTAAGGATTAATATATAAAAACAACCACAAAGAAAATTTATTAATTTTGGGGAGAAGCGTTTTACATAAATGTTCTGTTATATGGTAAATTTACTCATTGTGGAAGGGTAAACTATTATCTTCTGCATTTAGAGTTAATACTACTGCATAGGTTTGAGAGGTTCAAAGATGTATTTTTCATGTATTTTTTTCTGTTGGTAGTTCTCAGGAGAACAGAGAAGGTTATTTGAGGGAATATAAATGCATTGAAATAATTTAAATGTATATGAAAATATAAATACAACATTGCTGGACTAGTATACATAGCACTTGTGAGCTTTTTGTCTGTTTTAAGGGAGTTGATTAAGTTTGTTTTTCTTAAGCCATTTTTATCTTGCCTGTAAAGTGCAGATATTAAAGCTGGTCTACACCATTTATTTTGGCTTGTAGGTGGCATTTTCTATGCAAAAGTTGCTATGATTCCGTCCAGTATTTTTCCTTCAACCTAGTTTATCTCTTGTATTCATCTAGACAATTTTTTTAATGTTATTGAAAAGATACTCTTCCATTGTTAGTGCTTTATCTTGGCTTTGTCCTTCATTATTCTGTGAAGAATAATTTGTATTTACTGGTTGCACATGTAGAATGAAAGTTACTGTTGAATTCCTGTAGCCTTGTTACGAACTTTTCTTTAGGAGCTTTATCAAATATCTCTGGATAAAGGCCAAATTTTAATGTCTAAATACATTTGTTACAGTGTTGAGGATTTTTTTTTTTTTTTTAGTGCTTTGGGTATTTTGGAGTAGGGTTTGGGAAGCAAAGGGGTAAGAGTGTTATGTTTCCAAAGATGGAGGGGAGGGGGCAAAAAACTGTTCAACAGGCTTTAATGTAATTAGGCTGGCACAGCTAGAGGAATGGCTTTTTACCAGCAAGAGGAATGGCTTTTTGCCAGATTGAGTTTCCCAAAGAAGTTAACTCTACTAATGAGGGTTCTCTTCAGTGTGTTATGGATAGGGAAGGGCTTGCTAATGCAACCATGGAAGACGACAGCTTCTTCATAGTCCTGAGTGATACTGCTGTGGTAGTAAATCTTTGTTGTGTTGAACTCGTTTCTGAGAATCCAGAGATGTGACTTAGGATTCTTTTATCAAATAATACTAATCAGTTGTTCAGTCTCTTTATTTAGCATGTACTTAGCAGGCAAAAAAACAAAACAAAACAAACCCTCAAAACTTGCAGCTTTAAGTAATCCAAATACAAGAATATCTTCCATAGTGTTTTAATAATCAAAACAAATACATATTTTTTAAAAAAGTACTAGCACGATTAAACACGTGACAGGTTAAAAATATTGTATTGGTATCCTTAGGTATGTGGGAGAAATACAGGGAGGAGAGGAAAAAATACTGTACTTGCAATCTTGTGAACACTGGTAGATTTAGTATCTTGTTATCCCTGTGACTCTGTTAGAGTGGACGTAGCGTGAACAGTCCCTTTAGCCTTGTGTTACCATCTTCCTTTATTGAATCTGATCCCTGATGAAACTAGAAAGAGGAGGAGGACAACAAGTTACCATTAGAGACTGACAGATCCTCTTGGAGGGTAGATGAGGTGAAAAGCATATTGAAACAAGTATGGATGGAATAGTTGGGGCAGGATGTGGCAAGGAGTTTCAAAAGGCAACAGATGAGAAGGCCCCGTGTCTAACAAGGGGACTGAGCAAAATTCTTAGCGCTTTTGCTTGATGAGGATGACTTACAGACTTAAATAATATCACACTGCTAACTTGCCTCTCCAACTGACCTTTGATTTCTTTTTTCTTTCTTTTTTTTTTTTTTTTTTAAATTATTTTCTCCCCTTCCCCCCATCTTCCCTTGCCCTCAGATATGGATAGTAAAAACAGACATCATTTCTTTAATGTGAATTATGTGAATGATAGCTGCTATGAAAACCTTGGGGTTTGTTTACATTCATAATGATGTTGCATATTAAGAGAATCGTATCAGGATGTTTGCCTTTTAAGCAAAAATCTTAAGTGTGCTGCTAGTTTTGCCCTTTTACTCCACCACAAATACGTGTATCCCTGCAAACTGCAGAAGGTTCTTTAAAGCACCTCCCCATTTTTCAGCAAATGAATGTTCATTTCTATGGAAACAGAACTGGCAGCAAATCTCAAAGCTGCAAAAGCAGTTGTTTCTGCTGCCGGAGATTTGTAAATACTGTTTTCTCTATGAAAATTTAAACAGACTCCTCTATTGGGTAGTAGTGTAAATTTTGAGACAGGGAATTAAAAGAAAAGTAGGGGAAAATAATAATGTTGAGCTCTCTACTTCGCCTCATTCAGCAGACAGAATGATTTGAGCTGAATATAAATTGTACATCTCTATTCAACCAGTGCAATTTTCCCATTTTAATGGTATGCCTTGTAGTGTTCCTTTACAAACGTAAAATGTGACAGGCAGGATACAGCAATGCTAGTATCGCAGCTGTGGAGGAGCTGTGTTATGGGTGATAAAGATAGAGTCAAGGTACATGTTCTCCTTAAAAAAAAAAAAAAAAAGCTGGGGGGAGGCAAATAAAAATCCATAGCATGAGTGTGTATCTGTTTTTCCACATTAAGCTCTTGTTTTTCATTCCCCTTTGCTGTTTTCTTTTTGGAAATATAGTTACTATGGAGACAATGACGACATACTCTTGACAGAGCTCACCAGTGTGGCACAGTATGAATGTATATTGTTTGGGAAATATGGAAGTAGGCAATAGCTGCCATGATTGTTTTACAGGGTTTTGAGCTACATGCATTTCTTTTGCTTGCTCAATGCGAATGGTCAGAATGTAGCCACATTGTTTTAAATTTCAGCTGTTATTCTTGCTGGTTTGTAGTTCTAAATAGGAAAATATACTGGCCAGTGAAGTGTAGCGGTCAGTTCAAACCTATTTGGAAAGAAAGGGCCTTAGCAGGCTGATGGTTCCACTGTTTTTTAATGAACTTCCCTGAGTTTTTGAACTACAAAAATGCATGTTTTACAGGCGCTGGGCAGCTCTGCATGCGTTAGTTGTGTGTCCGTCTGCATTTTAAACTTCTCAGGCAGGACAGAGTACATTGGAATTTTTTTTTGTCCCCCTCGGTTTTTTACTTTATTGGATTGTCCTCTTTCTACGTCACTCAAAACATTGGTTTGGGAATAAATTTATGTTTGGGAATAACTTCTGTAAACAGAAGTTCAGGTTTTGGGTCGGTTTTTGTTCTAATTTCCATACTGCTGCAAAATGCTCCCCAGCATCTGCTGCATGCATGTTTTAAAAAGCCACTTCTCAAGTTTTGAGAGGATTTCCAAATTTTCCTCAGAGAGCACCTTTCTTCAACAAGCTATCTTCTGCTTCCTCTGTTTTTTTCGTTTTGGTTTGGTGGGGGGTTTTTTTGTTGGTTTTTTTTGTTGTTTTTTTGTTGTTTTTGGGGGGTTTTTGGGTTTTTGGGGTTTTTTTTTGGTGGATTCCTTTTTCGTGGGAGGCCTCTCAGCCTCTCTTTAACCGAGGCGGCCTTGCAGAAAGCAAGGAGGCTCTTGCATCGTTTTCCGCGGGGGAGAACTTCCCCCCGCCCGGGGTGACATGTCACCTCAGGGCCCTGACGGGTGGGCCTGCGCTCCCCCCCTTGCCGGGGCGGGCGGAAGGGCCGGGCAGCGGGAGTGGGGGGGGGGGGAACACCCCGCGGGGCACGTGACCAACGAGGAGCGCAGTAAAAGTCCCCGGTGGGATGGGGCCGGGCAGACGCGGCGGCGGCCCGGGAGGGGGTTTCCCGCGCGAGGCGGGACTGCTATTTTGAAGCGGGGCGGCGACTGTTGCGGTAGGCAGCCGGCGGCCGCCGCGCCACCGCCGCGGTATGAGGGCTGTGGGGGACGGTGAGTTTCGCGCCTCCGGGGACCGGCGTTGCCCCGACCGGCGGCTGGGCAGGGGAGGGGTGTGTGTGGGGGGGAGGGCGGTGTGTGTGGTGGCGGTGGTGACGGGGGGGGGGTCGTAGCCCTGTGGAAGCGCGGGGCGGCCCGGGGAGCGGTGCCGTGTCGGCGACGAGGGGCGCGCAGGTCGGTCGGGGCGCTCGGTGGCCGGAGGGGCCCCTCCGGTGAGGGGAAAGGCGGGCCGCCGGGCTCCCCGCCTCTTCTTCCGCCTCCCAAGGGAAGGTTTGGCCGTAGTTAAGTGTTCAGCCTCCTGTGTGACAGGTGGATCTCTTATCCTGGTGTGTCCCCGGTGGTACCTGCAGCTGGAGGGTGCCTTAGGCGCTGAGCTCTAGTCCTTTTTTAAATTTTAACCATGCATGGATTTACGGGTTGGTCTGTGGTCTTAATAATTTACAATGCTGGCAGTTTCCACTCCGCGTTTTTATGTTGGCAGTCTGTTTACCCCCTCTTGTCTCGGTGTTACTGGTGTTAGCCAGCTCTGTAAAATAAGACTGACTTTACTATACCACATTGTAAACAAGTGTATGTTAATTTGCCCTGTTTTGTGAAGAAACTCATAGTAATTCAGTGTAGCTGTAAAAGAAGTGCCTTGCTTCTAGAGCTAGGAATATATATTTAATAAAGACATGGGATGTTACTACGTTTCCTTCACTGCACAGTGTGTTGTTACACAAACCAATTGAAAGTAGGTCAGTAAAGCAGTACAGACTATATTGTTGTGTTTTGATTAAAAACTGGACGTGTGCTTTATCTTTATCACATCTCTTGGTTTTGCGTGGCAGCCGGGTTCTTTGAGCTTGATGACTTTCTATATATGCATTATTATTTTCAGAGAAACTTGAGAAGTGTTCATTTGACTTGCAGTAAGTTTGGGAGTGTAGTAGGAAGGCTATGCTTTTGCAAATGATTATGTATGTAGTTTTAAATAACATTAAGGAAGGCAGTGTTATGAAGATCATGTACTTAGATTAAGGTAAATCTTTTACTGGAATTTGCTAAAACATCAGTAGTAAAAGTACCAAGAAAGACCCTTTCTTAAAGGCATCCTGAAATGTGTGTTTTTCACCTAGTTCTTTGATGTTGGAGATTGAAAGAGATGATCAGTGTGACCAGAGCAGTGAAATTAAGGCTGGACTGTATAGTTAAAAAAAATTTGGGCAATTCTCTGATGCTCGTATTTTTGTTTGCCATGTGCAGGATGCCAGGGAAATCATGGTCTTTGTAGAACTGAACATGTAGTAAGCTTGCTGTGGTTGAGATTTTTTTTTTAGGAATGTTTTTCTTCGTCTTTGTTTCCTTCCTGTGAAGCAACACAGTTCTCCGTGGTGTAAACATGGATTGTGGGAACTTTTGCAGATTAAGGATACAAGTTGTAGCGTGTTAAGAAATAACTGTATTCCCTAGGCAAAGCCATAGGATTTTTGTGGCTCTGTAATGGTTGAGGTTTATAAAGTGAGGGTGGTTGTGGAACTCTCTTCTGTATAATTTAATTCGTTATTAACAAAGGCACTAAGAACAAAGTACTGTTCAGGCAATCAGCTGACATTCTGTGTAGGAGCTTTGTGCAATAATGCCAGATACAATTAACAGTGTGTAGGATGATTATGTAGCCGTTGGTCTCTCTTAAAACTACTGCTTACCACATTTACAAGGAATTCAGTCTTCTGATGTGTTATGAAACCACTAGGGAAAACAAAACCTTAGTTACTATTAAGAAAACTTATTTATCTTTTTTTCTGAATTTAATGTAGGTTTTGTCATGGTCTTTTGCTTTGCAAATATCCTGTACATCCTCCTAATATATGCTACATAGAAGAAACAATCTCTTTTAAGGTTAGTGATTCTGTAGCCTTTGAGAAATGTCTTTTCTTGACAAAATGTCACTTTGTTGTGGCCAGTATGTTTAGCTTATTTGTGAGACTATGCTGATTTTCTGGAAGGTGTTGTGCAGATACTTCAGAGAACAGAATTATTTCATTATTTATTTATTTATTTGATTTGATTTGCTCACTTAATCAGCCTAGGTATGTTACAGAATTGCACAGACTGTTTGGAAATGCTATACAGAGGTAGTAATTTCAACAGTTTATCTTGAATGCAAGACACTGGCTTATTGTAAACTTTTGGATTTTTTTGTTTTGAGCACAAGCAGAAATGTAAATAAAACGTGGTGCTTAATATTTGAATCTTAATCTGATTTGTCAAGAAAAGATTAAAGGAAAGAGACAGTTTTTCTGTTTGCCCCCATGTTAACTGTCTCAAGTTCTCCAATCTTTTCTTGGAAGAATGTACAGGAAAAAAAATAGTACTGTGTTTGTGGTCCAGCAAACAATTGGGACTGTGACTTCTACTGTACTGAATGCTTGCCAGTAGGAAGGCATGCACTATCTCAGTCTTAAAGACATTTCACATATTGGGGTGAATGTAGGTCTGTGTTTGACCTGCAAGTTGTGCTCTGAGGTTGCTGAGGAAAAGCAGTCAGGAACTGTTCCTTGCTCTGGATTTCTTGTTCCTTGGAGAGGATAAAGCATTTCTGTCCTTATCCGTTGATAGCCAGATTAGGGCATTCAGGAGGTCGCTTACAGAATTGCAGTGCCACACATCACGTTGTGCGCTCTCTTCAGGGCTGTAATTCAGTGGCTTCCATCAGTGCTTTCTCACCTTGGTGTCAGTCTGTGCTATGCTACTTTGATATTTCATATGTAAGGGACTGTCTCGCTCCCAGTTGAACAAGGTAATTAGAATAAGGACAAAATTATCTGACCAAAACCATGAGGGACCATGAGGGGAAGATTAGACATAGGTTTTCTTAAGATGTACTAAACATATTGCAGTACCAGACGTAAGGTATTTGAGGGCTATCTAGAAGCATGTAATCAGCTTTGTAAGAGGACATATTTGGTGCACACATTTGTTGCACTAGTATATATACCAAGTATACTCTTTTGAATCGTGTAATGGATGAGATAAATCTATGTCTTTGTTAGTAGATTTTTATTTAAATGGCGCACAATATAATGATGTTTCATGACTTTAAGCATTTGTCAGATTTCAGATGATAAAGCATATGTGGCTCGTTTATGAATAGGAATTATCCTTATATCTTACTAGTTATGCATATCAAATGACAGGTTTTGCCTTCTTTCAAAATACTAAGTTAATGTATGTATGGTCGTAGAGCACAAGAACAATAATCTTCATTCCCTGGTGTTCTTCTGAGGGAAGGCTGTCTTCCTAAGTCTTTAATCGGATTAGTAGTTTCTGTAAAATGTAGGTGCTGTACAGCTTTAATATTTTACTTTTGACTGAAAAAAAGATTGGATATATTAAAGGTACAGAGGCTATAGTGATGTTCAAGACATTAGCTTGATTTAAAAAATCCCCAACATTTAGTGTATATGCATTTTTTATGTGTATTTCTGATTTTCTTTCCTCTGGTAGGAGGGAGAAGGCTTTTTAAACCAACAGAGTCCTGTGAATGATGGTAATAAAGCAATTACTATCCCAGCCTAGAAATTGGGCAGGATGTAACTGTGTGCTTTGTACCATTCAGAGCTATTTCCTGGGGGGATATAAAAAAAAAAAATTCTAGATAGTAGCAGAAGTTTTTTCTGGGGAATAGAATTGCATCACTTGTTCCCTTTTCTGTTCTTCTTTGGGCCTGTTTTATTTAACATGCTGACTGGGCCTGCACTTGCTCCTTTCCCTGTAATTGCTCGACACCCGTCCTCTTCTGTCATTAGCAGTTGGTGGGCACATTGGTTTGGGAAATGGCTTTACTCACTGTGTCTGAGAGAGGAAGCACAGATACCGTGATTTGGAATTCGATTGGTGTTCTGAACCACACCAGTGCAAAGCTTTTTTTCATGGTAAGGTCATATGCTACTCCCAGTGATAAACATAGATTCTGAGTAGTATTTTGTCTATAGAGTGCATGTACCGTTGCTAATAGCAGTAAAAGAACAGTGGGGACAGTGAAACAACTGAGTGGAAGAGGGAGGAAATGTGTAAACAAACCAAGGGCTATATGAAAAGACACAGTTTCTACTCAGAAAACAGATGAACACAGCGAGGTTCAACACTGATGTGAATAAAAAAAATAATTCAAGGAAGAAGTATGCAACTTGGAGCATTTCTTACTTAAAACAAAGCTGCAAACCTGTGACACAATTATTTTCTCAAAACTAGCATAGATTCTAGAGTGATAACTGCACTTGATTTATATATATATATATATGCTAGAATAATAACTACAAGTAAGTTTTGTCTTCCTGTTTGAAAATTACATTTTTAAAGTGTCAAGGAATTTTTGGTGTTCAGTTCTAGGGAACGTGTGGGTGGTGGCGGTAGTGGTGGTTGCTTTCATTAAACATGAAACACCAGTCCACTAAACAGATTTCCAGATATGTTTAATCTGGCATCTGAAAGTGTTGGTTGCTTCTGGAGTCTGTTTCCATTTGTTTTTAAGAACAAGTTACATAAGAAAATAAATCCTTTGGTTTTTCAGCTGATATCTTTATTTGTTTTGAAACATCTTTGATTATTCCAGACTATTGCTAATATTACGGGTTTTTTTCTTTAAGAAAATGTGTGTTTTGAAATAAGCGTTAGAATTGCCAACAGCCCATGGAGAAATTTGAAGTCTAGTAAGGCTTTGCTTTGACAGATGTTGCAAGACTCTTTCACATGACTAATTGCAGGGTTAATTTTCATCTTTGTTATCTATTAAATATGAGCTTTTTCTTACTGTTATGTGTTATTTTTAATAAAGTCTTACAGTAGTAAATACTGATGAGCAAGTATAAGCTACAATTGGATTATTTCAGGTGTCTGAAATGCCTTCAGAGGTGAAGGTTCTGCTGTAGTATTCACCTGAATCTGAAAAGTCACTTTGTATATGGTGTTTACAAAAGTACCTTAGTTTTAAAGAATTGTGCGTTGGGTTTTGTGCTGCCTTTCCTTTCCCAACTCCTCATCAAAACATGCTTTTGTAGCAACAGCAGGAAGGAGCAGTGCTTAACTTGAAAGAGCCTTTTGAAAACCAGCTATGCCTGTAGATTCTTACAAGAAGAAACTACAATTTAGAACTCAAAGGAGTTTCATAGCTGTATGGAGTATAGGCACAAGATTTGCATGGTTAGTGGTTTAAAATTTCTCTGCTACAGTTTTGCATGTATTTAATTGATGTGAAAATTCTTCTCTTCAACTGAGAAACACTTAAAAGTCCTCAAAATTGTGGATAGTTGGAGCCTGAGGGAACGTGAGAAGGGATGAAGATGTAGACCTAAGCTCTTAACAGCCTGCAAAAGAAACTTGATTTCATCAAAATAGATATTGTTGCTTTCATCAAATGTCAAGAGAGAGCTGCATGATATTCCACGGTCACCTAAAAAATTAGCAGAAGTAGATTTATATTTGACAAAATACTCTTTTATAATTAGGGATTGGTTTGTATGGTGACCTGATAAAAGTCCTTTGGTCAATCCACTTACATGGCATGAGGTTTGCTATTGAACTTAAAGGTCAAGAGCATTTCTGTGTATATTGTTTTTGTCTAAAATCTCTTTGTGGTGTTGAGTTGATTTTTGCAAAATATTTAGAAACATTGAGGGAAGCAATCAGGATGTATTATTTTGGGATTGGATGATGCTCTCACAAAAGAAGAGGAGAAATGGCAGCTACTAAAGCTGCTTAGCTATATACCAGACACTTGGGATTTTCCAGATCTGATGTGAGTTTTTTAGCTTCTTGTAAGAAGCCCAGTTTGAGGAGAGTCTATCCTCTTAAAGCCGCAGGTTTTGCCACCTACAGTGAGGTTGCAGCATTGAGAGTAAATTAAAAATAATTTGCCATAACTTCTTAATCTCCACTTCTGAATATGTGAGGTAGACAACAGGTTGGTCAGCGAGCTCAAAGACCGTTAACAACCCCTTTTGTTCTGTGCTGTGGTGTGCACGTTGTCATGTTCAGAGATCAGTATTATCTTCTAATTCCTGAACTACAGGGATTTAAAGTAAATGTAGAAAAATAAATGTCTCTACATCTTCTCTACTGTGTGTTCCTATTACACTTTCTGCTTCTAGGACCTATGTTTTATTTGTGATTTGCCTTGCCATTTTAAATTTTCAACATACAAACAGAGTTTAACGCACAGAAATTGGCCACACTAAAAAGTAATGTGAGTGTTTGCTACTAAAATAATTTCTCTGATGATAGAAGTAGATTTGTCACTGTCAGCCTCTAACAGTAAATGACAGTTTAAGCTCACTGTTTGTAAACCTTCATACTGATATTATATGATACATATCATATGGTCCTTCGCTGTCACGTACAGTTGTGATATATGGTAAGGGTGAATGAATATGGTCCTTATGTCTGCCTCTCTTACCTTTTCTGTGATGTAATTGATAGTTTGAAAAATCACATCATTAAACTCTTAAGTGTTTCCGTGTGAATGAGTTAAGTGTTGGAAATGCCGTGAATGGTTTCTTCCTCAGTGGGTATCAGCTGTTTGATTGACTTAGCTCCAGATACTAAAATGATGGTCCTTTTTTCTCACTTTTCTGAACTTAAATATATCGATAATGCTAGTCAAATTATTGTAGCTTATGGTTAGTGGATTCTAAATATAATGTGTTTTCATATTAAGCATATTGGTTTTAAAACAGATCATTAGATTCGCTGAAGAAAATACTGGTGCTATCGAGAGTAGATACTTGATCTATAAGCAAAGGAAATTTGTGAAGAAAGAAACAAAATGACTTCAAGAGCCTAGGTAGTGAAGACAGTTAGTAATGAAATGAGGCCTACTGAGCAAAGACTAGCTGTTAAATTACAGAATATTTTAAAGATGAATAGCAGGGCTTATACTTCAAGAAAATGTTTGAAATGGTGGCTTTTTTAGAGGGCAACTTAAACAACAGAGTGAAGTGTTAGGCCAAAAATGAGGTCTGAATTCAGACAGGCTACAACAGTTGAATAAACCATAACTTTTGATACAAATGATGAATCTCTTTTGTGGCTCACAGATTTACCAGGCACTGAGTAAAAGTTGTCTTCAAGCCTTTAAATTTTTTTTTTTTTTTTTTTTTGTCCGGTTATTACTATTTAAAGTGACCTACCTAAGTTCATTTTAATCAGTGTCTGGATAGGGAGACTTTCTACTGGAGTACTCACTCATTTACCAAAGGTCTTGATTGCTTCAGAAGTTACAGCCCCTCTCAGCTTTACTTCTAACGCTTCACAGGAGAAACAAAATACCTGTGCTGAGGTAGGCATATTTTACTTTGTGCTAAAACAGAGTATTCCCATCAGTTTCTGTTACAGCTCCTGAGTCAACCTATAATTGTCAGACATTAGTCTTTTAATTTCTTCTGCAAAGCATGTCCATGTCCTTTATACATTTTTTTCCTTCCCCCTGCCCAAAAGACACATCACTTGTTAACTTTTCAGTGCTGGGCATAGTGCAGTGTGGCTCAGTGTGTCCTAAAGCAATAACATAGTACAGATGTTGAAGAACAACAACAGTAGGTATATACTGTTTTGGGGTGTGGTTGTGTGTTTTGTGGTGGTTTTGGTGGGGGGAGGGGTGTTGTTTTTTGTTGTTGTTTGGTTGTTTTTTTTTTTTTTTTTTTAATTCTTGCTATTTAATCTTGAATCCTATTTTAGGTGTTGCCTTGTCATGGATTCTGGAGTCCATGGCTATCTTTCTCTTCTCCCTTTACTGATAAAACTGTGTTTTGGTTACTAATAAGTTGCAGACTACTAGGTGTTGATTTAGAATACTATTGAACATGCCTGAGGAAAGCTGTAAATTAAGTGAAATTGGTGATTTCTGAAGTACAGTAATATTGACTGCGTCTCCAGTTTTCAGTAAGTTGCTCTGAGTAGCATTTGGGAAATGTATAACAAAGTCCAATTACAAGAATTTAAAACTGACTAAAGGATTTATTTTAACAAATTTAATTGGACTGTGGAAATAATTTTACAGATGCTGCAAAGGTAAAACATAGCAAGACTTGCAGAAACTGTCTTCAACTTTAATAGTTAAAAATGAGAAAATAACTTATTTAGGTTTAAAGAAGACATTCCAGAACTAGAAATTAGGACGAAGCTTTGCTTGGGAGCGAAATTAGCTCAGATGTTTTTTCTGACATCTTGCAGCTTTGTTTGAAACCTGTATTTAAATCTTGTCTTTCAGCCGCACAATAGTAATATGAACTGTAAAGACTATCGTTTCATCGGGTTAGGAAAATACTACTGGAATATGTTATATTTTTTCTGACAAATCTTTTCGGAACATATTCCTTCATGAAACTATTGAGGGAAATGGATAAATTATTAGTATCATTTGAATAAGCCTGTAAGAA
>JAVJGG010000009.1:11370731-11399359 GCA_035590195.1 Aviceda cuculoides | reverse complement strand
TTCCTAACTGTCTCTATCAAGTCTAGTCTTCTCTTTCCAGTTTTGCTGCCTTCTCTTTTGCTCTACTCATTTAGATTAATTTAAAAACAAACTCCCCCCCGCCCCGAGCCTCTTTAAGTGTGCTGTAGCTGATAGGTGGAATGTAGGAGAGCTGTAGTCCACTTTGCTTGTTGAAAAGTTAAGGGAACTTTACCAGATTTTGAAATTGGATCAACAGTGTAAATTTAACTGATAAGTATTTGCCTCATTCCTGTTACTGACTGTTGGTCCCTGTGCTTGCTGCTTTTTATTCTTTTTTTAAAGACACTAGTCCACTGGAACTGCCTGAAAAACTAGCATGTGAAGGAATACATTTGGCTTCACAATTTGCTTTAGTACACTGGGGGTTTTTTGAACCAAGTTATATTATTTAGCTCCTTTTTTCACTGATATTTTGTATCCCCGCCCCATGAGATTACAGTGGAAGGAGGAGGAGTATCTTTTGTTAAGAGTCAGGGATTTTGCTGATGAGTGTCAGAATGTGTTGCACAGAATACGAGAACTGTTTGTCAGCACTGAATCGTAGGTACAGTTGCCTCCTTCAGGAATGCAAAGAGAAACAAAGGAGGTACCATGAAGTAAAGTTAAATCCATCGGTAAGTGGCCTCATGTTACTTTTGTCACTACACTCTGTCGTCTTCTGAAGAACCATGCTCCATCATTGTGGGAAGCAGATTTGTTTTCGAATGAGGATTTGTGTCCTAATGATTCAAGATCCTTCTACCTGCTGTGGTACAGGGAGAGTGTCCAGGAATTATGCCTTTACGGTAGATGTAAAGCATCTTAGGTGCGATTCAGCTGCCCAGATGTAGGTGTCTAGTGCCACTTGAGGTGCCTTGCAGTATCCATACTAGCCACATGGAGCAAATAAGGGAGACCTGCAAGAGATCTGTGCCCTTCTGGAATGTCAGCTGGTGGCCAGACAGGATACCCAGGACTGTCTAAACTGGCTTTAGATGACTGTGCTTAGGCAAATGAATCCTGTCCTTTGTTTCAGGACAAACAGATTTGGGCTGTATGGAATGCCTGATGTCTAAGGGATAAAGTGCTCGCTAAATGATGTGGGGCATTGGCTTGAAGTATGGATTAGAAGGATCAACTAACCTGATGCATCTGTAGTGCTTGCGGCTTCATTTTCATGCTTGACAGTAACTGTTGTAGGCTGTACCAGTTCATCTGGAATTGAGCTAATGATCCAGTCCCAGATGTTCGAAGTAATTGATGCAGTCTATGTTTGTAAATCGCTGAAGGGAGCCTGGCAGTCAGTGTCTTGGTAGGCGCAGGATGTGGGAGTGACTTGGAAAATGTAAGGAGTTCATCTACTTGTCATTGTTTTGCTTGGGCACAATTCTGCAATCATGTCATTATAAACAGTTAATGGTGTGAAAGAGGAATAGCAAAACTGCTAGCAATACTTGAAAGAAAAATTGATATAGGAAAGGCACGTTTTTAACAAAAGTCAAAGTTTAAAAGCAGCTTTATTAAAGATACTATGTTCTCTGGTTTGACTATTGTCAATCTAATGTAAAATACTGCAAGTTGGTATTTACAACCCTAGTAGTGTTAGGTATGCAAGGTGTCGATACTGATATAGTACTGAGATTTGCCTTTATGGCCAGTTTTAGTTCAACATTACTGCAGGGGATCCAGATTTTTTTTGCCCCTGTGGTGTTACCTGGGGATCCGCTTTAAGGTCAGTTAACTTCTGTTGGCTGCCTCTGAGTAGCACAAACAGAATACAGATTTTTCTATTTCCACAGCCATGCAGATGATAGTATATTTCTTTCTTCTGCTATTGACTGTGGCTTACAGAATGTTAGATATGAAATGTCACATTAATTCTATGAATCTTAAGACCACCTAAGTTAAAGGCTTGAGTTGCAGTAGCAATAAATTTATTTTAATTTAATTTTCTTTAAAAATAGGTTTTTTTCTACATGTGAAATGTTTTAGATTTTCCTTTGTCTCTGGCTACATCTGTAATTACCCTTATTGCTCTATAACCAAATCATAGTTAAATAGGTTGTTTAGAAGTTTTTAGCATTGGAGGTACTAGAATGGTGTTTGAGTATCAAGTTCGATTGTAAATCCTTATCCTTTGAGATATCGGAATACTTTAAAAAACAGATACTATGTATTTGTAATCTGGCCCCCAAGCGTACTGCTACAAGGCACAAAGGTATCCTATATATTTTTGTTATTTTTAGTTCAAATTGCATAGTTTGTTTCTTAAGAATTTTAGTATTTAAACCTTTGTGATGGTTCAGAGTTCTGGTCTGTGTTTCTAATTGAACAGGTGTGTCAGGATTTAATCTTAGAATAACTTTGGTGAACCCCACGTTTTGAAAGTGTGGTAAACTCTAGGGTCTGATGTGTCATACAGGTTGGTTTGGGGGGGGTTACTAGAAACATTCCTTTGACTCCTCTGAAATGTTTTGTAGAAATGCACAGCAGTTCATAGATAACTAGTTCACTTGCTGCATAGTACCTGCAGGACACTCTTCTGTGGCACAGATCTCTTTCCTCTATTAGAAGAGAACACTTGTAATGCTTGGAAGTTAAACCTTGTGTTTCTAGCTTTCTGAATATCAGAACAGTCTTGAATTATCTCTTCCCCCCCCCCCCTTTTTTTTTCTTTTTCTTTTTTCTGTTTTGAAGTTGTTCATCTGGAAAATAACTTGTACCAGAGTGAGAACATATGCTGCTCATCAGGTTTCTTCAGGAGCTTTTGGCAATACTAGTTTCCAAGCTCTTACCCATGGGGTGTGCTTATCTCTTCTTACCCATTGTGATTTAAAATGAAGGTACAGAGTACAAAAACAGTTTTAGGAGATTTAACTGAGGTTCAGTGTCTTTCATTGTGATTTTCATTTAAGATGTTCTGTACATTGCTAGCAATTCACACAGCTTTTTATTCCTGTTCTTTAGTAGCTTAGGGATTGTTGTAAAATGCTGTTTGTATAGTGCTTTCTCAGCTGTCAGGTGTATTTGCATATGTAAAATCTGATACAGTGAAAATGTTTGGCCTTTAAAATTACTTAGAATGAAGATTATCTAGGCATTCTGGAATGAAAAAAGTGTTTGCATCCTTCAGATATTTCAAAACAAATCTATCAGTTACGTTTAGGCTTTTATGACTTCTGTTGTAGAAATGAATTTTTGTTTGCAGAGTGCATGAAACTAACGTTACAGTCACGGTTTGGTACTGACAGTACAACCCTCATCATGCTCTGCATGTTGGCAGTCAGCGAGTCCCAGCCCTGGTCCGTTGGCTAACCAAAGGCATGTAGTAAACAAGTTTGGCTCAGCTGGCTTGAGCAGAACTGCACCTTGATTATACCCTGCGGAGTATCAGTTATACCTCGAGTTGGGGTTTGGTATGCTGAAGTATATGGAAATGCTTTTATAAGAGCTACAAACAAGTGAATCATTGCACATGAGTGAGAGCACATTGAAAGCACATCACACTGGAAGCAAATATGCTTTTGTTTCATTAACTGCTATAAATACAGACTTCAGGGTTCAGATCTTCACAAATACTATTAAGTATCTTTCTGAAATTGGAATGTCCCTAAAGATCACTTGGAGTTATGTTGTTAAAGCCTAGGGAAATAAAAGCATGAAGGCCCAAAAGGGTGGAGAAACCCTCTGGTTTCTGTAAAAGACAGTACAGAATTTTCCTGCTTATGTTTATTTAAAAACAAACCAACCAACCCACAACCAAAGAAACTCAGCTGTGTTACCGCTTTAGCATTGATAGAATTAAAATAGATCCTTTTCACCCATTAATTTTATACATTTATGGTATTGAGCTGTAGTTTTGGAATACTTCTAGTGACTGTACTTTAATTTCTAATTTATTTTAACATAGATCATGAGAAGTCCAGTTAAGAACGCCCTTGTATTTGTGGTTAAGATCAGTTCTATGTTGTTCAAAAACACTTATGCATTTAAAAGAAAGAAGAATTTATTTTAAAAGGTATGTTTTATGTGGACTAAGAAACTGTATGCAACTACTTCGTGGTGTAGGTTTTTAATCCAGTGTTCACAATGTTTTAAATGTGTGAAAAAATATTCTTTAACTAGGCAAAGGAATTTCAGTATTACCAGACCGATGTTTAATATATTGTCCTATAATTTACACAACATGTTGGTAGCTGGGAGGTTTGCATTTTTCCGAAACTCTATTTGTGCATTTTGGGGTTGAGCAGTAACTTCTACAATTCTCCATCTTCAGTACTCTTCTGTAATGAAGAGCTTGGCAACAATAAAATTAATTTATCTGAGCCTTTGATTCACAAAGTACACAGTTGTTTGGGATTGTTAAGGTTTTTTTGATTAGCAGGTGTTGCATAAATGAGCAAATGCTCACTTAGTATTTTTAAGATTGTACTGCAAATAACTTTTTTTAAGGCTTCTTGTGCAATATTTGCATATCAATGCTACATTGTTGTGCTGTTGGATAGTAACATGAAAGTCTAGCTGGTTTCGTTATCAACTTTAAAAAAGCAGCAACAAAACCATTTTTATTTGAAAAGCGTGTTTTCACTTTTGATCAGTTTTTATGATAGCTTGTTTACGTGTCAATGTTGATCTGTTCATGCTGTTTAAAAATCTACAAGATATTTCTTAAGGCTATTTTAAAATTATCTGCAATAATGCAGGTATCCTAGATACTAACCATTACTATTTACACTTCTATTAGAGTTCATTGCACTTAATCTGGCACTTGGATTGGTGGTTTTCCCTGTTCAAAAATCTTGATGTCTGGTTCTATTTAAGATACCAAGAGTAAAAGCAGCAGGAATCAAAATGTATTCTGCCTCAGCCCGTATGCTGAGTGGGAGTGCTGTTTCCATGGCAACACACAGGCTAGTGGGGGGGGAGGCTGGTGCTTTTTCCCCAATTCTGAGAGTTTACATATCCAAACGTGATTATTCTTAGCAAGATTCTCTTAAAAATCAATGTTTGTAGGAGAGAAGGAAATAATGTTTGTGAAAATTGTCAATGTACATCCACATGTTTCTTGCAGTGGCTTGTTTCTTTAAGCATGAAGATTTGTTAGTGCAACACACAGCTCTTCTCTACTACTGGAAAAATGCACTAACTATAGCAGCCGTGATCTTGGACTTGTTAAATGCAGGGTGTTCTAACGTTTGATGGTGCTGCAAATGCTGTTGGACAAAACCTTGCTTGACCCTTTTAATGAAATCTGCCTTCCTTTGGGAGGCTGTATTATTAAATATAGTTGACATTTAACTGGGAGCAAGTTCTGAATAAGCAAGCGTGAATAGTCACCATTCCAGAGATGATAAAGCTTTGCAATTAATTTTATTTTTTTTAGAAATGTCAGGGTTTAGAGCAGGTAATATGCTAAATTGGTCTTTCATTACTGTAGTGCAGCTGTGTCTTAGCCTCGCCCATTTTATTTATTACAGGAACCGTATGCCGGTGTGTTCTCTGTGCTCAAACCTACAAATAAATACTTCTTCCCGAAGTGAATTGAGAAACTGTTACATTCTACTGTTGGGGAATATGTTGGGGGTTTTTTGAAGCCTAAATATTTTGTATTGAGAGTATTTTATTTAGTCACTAGAGGTGAATTTCTTTCTTGAAGTACACAAACCTGAAATCATAGGAAAAAGGACTGCAAACCCTGGAGTATTGTCTGCCTGTCTAATTTTTTTAATGAAGGATTGGAATAGTGGCAAATACCGTATGTGGGAATGAATTTATTTGCATGGAGAATTTTCACCTTTTCCTCTGGCAGTGGCTCCCAGAAGATGATGTCACCTTGCAGCTCATTGGTTGTGCAGCACCTAGTGCGGGGAAGGGAGAGAAAGATGCCGGCACAAATCTCAGTGGTGGCTCTAGGGTGTTTGCGAGCAGTTTTTGATAGAATCTTTGATTAGTATTGAGAATTTATTGCGTGTGGCCATGTGAGGTGCTGGGTCCGTCCTAGGGTGAGGGGATTGAAGAGCTATCAGAGGAATGAGGCGGCTGATCTGCAAGAGGATCTGTGATTGTAAGTTGAAAAATCTGGGTGGAAGGAAAGAAACGGGGAGTGCTGCTTAGACACATTGTGGGAGGGATGTGTAGCAGAAAATGCATGCATGAGTAAAAGAAGAAAAGGGAGAAGCATTTGTCTTTGGTAGACTGGAATGATAAAAATTATATTAAGGGCTTTCCTTTGTGGGGAAAATATTCAGAAATGGGCAAAAATATTCAATCTGTGCAAAGACATTTTTCCTTTGTGGAAATGAATGTGTAGGATTCATTTTTATGCTCAGTTTTACAGTGGTTGATTATGAAGGCAAAATAATATTTCATAAGAACTTAAGATGTAGAAAATGCTGTTTATTTCTCATTGTCATTTTATTCCTAGGTCAGAGGCAGAGGACAAAGTGATAAATATTTGGTTTTATTTATGCATTTTGTGAATTTTTGTGAAATGTGAAGCAAAATAGTAGGTTAAGAAATATATATACATCCGGTCTAATAGTTGTATTTTTATTTAATGTATCCTTTTCTAGACAAAAGCTTTGATGATGAAGAGTCAGTGGATGGAAATAGGCCATCATCAGCTGCTTCAGCCTTCAAGGTTCCGGCACCTAAAAAGCCAGGAAATCCTTCAAACAGTGCAAGAAAGCCAGGATCAGCTGGTGGGCCTAAGGTTGGAGGTAATGTGTAAAGCTATTCAGATTCTAATCGGTGTTCCCAGAAACCTTGCCAGAGCAGGCACAAAACAGAACTTTGGAAGGTGATGTTTAATTCATGACTGCAGTATTTTTTGCAGAGCTGAGAACAGTAAGGGACCCTGTTTTATGTAATTATTCATATGTAAAGGTGTGTGCATGTCTGTCTGTTTTGGTGAATGTACATTTAGCTTATAAAGGCCTCTCGTGATAAATAAAATTAACATCTGGAGATAGCAATTGTGTTGATGAAATGAATGTATGGGTGTCTCTTGATAGAATCCACAGCTCACTTACTGTATATAAATATTCTGTGAAATTCTCTAGTAGGTCTGTGTAGATGAAATTTTTACTGTAGGTCTGCACTGTTTCACATGGCTAGAAAGGACTAGCCATCAACCATATACCTCAACAGAGGTGTATATTACACCTGAATGACTTTTATTATTTTTCTTTAAACTGAGTGTTGTGAAATTGATTGTGAATGATAAAAAATGAGGGCCAAAAGCCTTGCCAGGATTTTTTTGCATGGTAGACTTCAAAGCAGTATAATGGTGATGCTTACTAATTATAATCTTTGAACACGGAAATCCGCATTTTTTTAGGGCGTGGGTAATCTAACAAAAGCAACTGTTTACTGCTAAAGAAGTGACAGCTTTTTTGATGGTTCCTGTACACATTCAGAAAAATGTATGATTAAGTGGAAATATACCAAGCGTCAGGTTGGGCTTTTTTATGAATAAGTGATTCTTTCAGTAAGGGATTTTTGTAAGAGTAAGTAATTTTTTCATGTTCCTATTCATGTAACATTCCCTAATGTGAACTGCAAAGCAAAGGTAAAATTTGGAAGAAGATACACATACCAAACAAGCTGCTTTAAGTATATTCATGTTACTAAGATACAGCTGATGCTTTGACAATTTATTGTTTTCTGATATGATCTTCAGAATTCCTAATAAATGGAAAAGATTCCCATAGGGCGGGATCAACACTGCCATAGTATAACTCAAAATTGATACCAGTATGAATCAGAAAGTACCACCTAAAAGACTTCCTAAAGGAAGTTATCTCTTAAAATTGCCTCTTAGTATTTATTATTATTACACAGATAAGGAATAATAATACCCTGTCCTTTAACCTGAAGTGTGGTGGTTTTTGCATGCAAGACTAGCATA
Source organism: Aviceda cuculoides (assembly GCA_035590195.1). Classification (NCBI taxonomy): domain Eukaryota; kingdom Metazoa; phylum Chordata; class Aves; order Accipitriformes; family Accipitridae; genus Aviceda; species Aviceda cuculoides. The sequence goes on along the minus strand of JAVJGG010000009.1, from coordinate 11,391,450 downwards.
CATAGTACCAGAACTGAATGCTCAGGATTCCCATTTCTTTCAGCATGTGCTTCTTTTATTAGTATTTTATTAAATATAGATGATTTTTAATGTAAAATTGTTTTTACTTGGAGACTTTCACTTTACATGCTCTGCAGTAAAAACATGGAGATAGGAGAGCAGGGGAAGGGAAATAAGAACAGAATAACAAGTTGACTGATTTTTCAGTTTATCTATAAATTCAGTAGTAAAGGAGATTAAAAAAACCAAAATGATTACGTTGTTTTTCTTCCTTTTCCTATATTGCCAAACTCCAAAAAAATTAAAATGAAAAAACCACATGGAATAAGGCCAAAATTGAAGCATGCCAAAAGCCGAGCACTTTGGCCATTCCTTGCTTTATAACGTCTCCTTTCAACTCTGGAAGATATTGAAGAGTATTCACATGTGCATCTGTTTCCTCTTGTTATTTATTCTGTCAGTATGTCTGTAGTTAGAATTTTGAAAAATTAGGATTAAATGTTTGACTGGCCTTTATAATATTGAAAAATTGTTCTTTGAATGCTTGTCTGTATGTGCATCTACGGTGTGATCGTGCAGACTGCTCACGTGCTTGACCATGGGGAATTTTTGCCTTAATATTTTGTAGGGAAGATGTTATGATTTGTGTTCTTCACCAAATTGCTAGAAGATGGGAATTTATCTTCCAGTCTTCAGTTGTTCTCAACTACCTCTACTTTTTTTCTCTTGCTCTCCACCAGGGAGGAACTTTCACAGGTTTATTAATCTGCTTGTGCACAGATTTCTTTCATTACATATAACTATGCACTTCCTAGTTTAATTCTTCTTTAGTGTTTTTTTCCCTTCAAGTTTTCCTGGAGTTGACCCTCAATCTTTTCTTTTTAGTATGTCACCGTTGATCAGCAATGCTGTTATTGCTTGTTTTCATTTTTAGCAGCTAGTATTTGTCTTCGTTGTACTCCTGCTGCTCATTATTTGTATCTTTCAATGTTTTTCTCAATCTCCATACTTCTTTTTTGAGGTTACCAGTGTTTAAACTAGTTCTGTCTAGTAACAAGCTTGCTAGCAGATAGAAATTTTAAAGGTGTGTGCTATCTAAGAGACCCTTACCCTTCCACATAGCACTTACAAATCCTACATCTCCTAACCTAATAAAGAACATTAGTGTAGATGCCAAATGTATTTCTTAAGCAAGTCAATCAAGTCATAGTCTCTTCCAGAAGTGAGGAGTTGCCCATAACGTTATTCATACAATGATACTAGGTCAGACAATAGGTCTATGTAGTCCCCTCTCCCATCTGACAGTAAGTAGTCAGAAATGGCTGCTAGAGAAATGTATGTGAACAGGGCAAGTGTCTAAAAATACACTGTCATTACAGGACAAAATGCTGGGTTTAGAGAGCTTTATTCCACGGAGAGCCATGGTCTTTGACGAGTCCAGTTAAGGCATCCTATTCTGCTTATCTTGAGACTTCATTAGTCTTTATGGCTACAAACAAACCTTGATGCTCTTTTGCATCTGCTTTCTGTAGGGTCTGCTTTGCAGGTGCCTAAAGGACACCTGAAATTTTTCTCCAGCCTCAAAATTGCCATCTTTATGGAACAAATCTGTGGTTCTAGCAATTGTCTGTTCTTGCTGATTTTTTTTAAGGCTCTGCCATATCCTGCAGTCCCAAATCCTTCTGCTCACCACTGCATTCCAAGCCTGTCATCAGTGGGCATATAATTTCTCACCTTTTCCTCATAAGCACTGGCTACAGGTATTTCAGGCTCATAACTGCTCACCTCACGGTTCTGCCACCTGTTGGTCCTGCTCGCTTAAGTTTTCTCTGACTCTTTCATATATATGTATATACATATTAAGAAGTTGCAGTTCAGCCTTGGACGAAGAAGTAGCAGCAGCTCCATTAACTGGATTGCTTTTTCTTTCCTTTTCACAAAGATTTCCAGAGTCATGTCAGTGACCTGCAGCTGAAGCAGTCCTTCGCTGCATTTTCTTCTCTTCAGGCTTCCGTGACCAGGCAGAATTGCTAGTGCAGGTAGAAATCTTGTTGAGCATAGGCTGAGATTACTGCAAGTTCCATTCATTTAAACTGCCTTTTACATTGCAGAGATCCGTTTCCTGGGATGTTGCTTTAGGAAGATGTCAGCTGTAGATGACAATGAAGAAAGTACAGCTTTTTCCTGGTTCCAAAAGGGAGTGGGGCCTATCCTGTCTTGAGGCTAACAAAATGCAACCTCTTAGCCATGCTGCTCACTTTCTTTTATGCTGATACCTGCTGAATTATACCTCAGATGCATGCATGCTTGGCTTTTTATTATATACTCCATGGAGATGTTTATATGAAAGAAATGGATAATTCCACTACTCACCAGATACTCTGTTCAAGTGAAAGGACCCATCCAATATGCAGAAAGAGATGTTTTCACTGTGATGGGCACTTTGCATTTTATGTAGGAAGTGCACTTTGGTGGCACTGGAAATGCAAAGTCATTGTCCAGGTAGGCAGGTGAAACAGCTATGTACATTAGCAGTAGCAATGTCCTACTTGGGCTGGAATTCTCTCTTCTTGTGCTGGGAATGACTGTGCAAGATCTTTTCCTGTTGGCGGTAGGGATGGAAGAGCTTGTAGAACTTGTCCATTTGCTGACAGGTGTGATTAAGCCTGTAGAAGACAGCTTGCCAGAAAAGTATCAGAGCAGGCAGCCTCTGTGGTGTACTGCCCTGAGAGTAGGAAATCCAGCAGGCTGTTTCTCATCTGACTTTACTGCTTGGAGGTGTTCAGATGCTGACCTTGCTTGTCATGAATGAGAAGTGATGGGTCTTCAACTTAATGGGGCAGTGCTTTGTTTGGCGTATTTCTTATTCTATGGTCAGTACACTTCCCTGAGTTAGTCCTTTGCCAGGAGACACACAGCTGATCTACTTACTTCTGACACGCTTGCTTTCAGCTCTTCATCTGAGCGGCAGAGCCTCTGGAAATACCCCTTTGCTCCAAGGCCTTACTGAGAATGTGCACCATGTGTGTTCTGCCCTTCCAGAAATGGATACTTCTGGGTTCTTTCTTGGCAGTATGGCAAGCAGCTTTTTGATTGTAATGGATGCCATAATTTACAGTAGAAACAGACCTGAGTATGTTAGCCAAATGAGCTATGTTCTTGTCCCTGCGCTTTTCAAGATCTCTTGCAGGTCTTTGGCAAGTTCTCTTGCAAATGTGGGATCCCCGTTCCAAGTCTTCTAGGGAATCGCTTGCTTGTATACTATTCAGAAGCTAGATGTAATCTAGATGTTAGTAGATACTCAGTTTGTACCTCAACAAGAAGACTGGTCTCTTTCCTTTTACCCAAAATGTCAACTTAAGTCAGTAGTCTTTAAAATGGATTGAATGTAGGAATGGTGATACTTCAATACAGCCACGTGGCATTTGGAAGAAAAGCTTGCTGATGAAACCCAAGCGTGATGAAAGTTTGTATGTTTTATGAGAACCTCTGAAGGGCTGGAAGATTATTCTTAGTGTTTTAGTTTGAAGCAAGGTGGACTTTCTACTTATTGCAGTTGTTTTCAAGGGGAAGATACTGTACGGTGTATTTTACTGAACATTGGTTGGCTTTTTAAAAGCTGTAGTGTATTGGCCTGCTAACCTTAGCACTAATAACATTGTTACACTTTTTGAAACAACCGATGTTGCTTTAGGATGAATCATCCAGTCACAAACCAGCAAAGGGGATGTTGTTAATTTAAATGTCAGAGTTATTGTAACTGCTGTTTAAAAAGATATTTTGGAGTAACAATGTTGTTGATGCCAAGTGTGAAAAATATGAAGTGAAACCCCAAGGACATATAGTTTTATTTTTCTTATATTAAAAAGTATGTGTGCATACAAAAAAATTGTGGTGTTGCCTTCTTTTCTTAAACTGTTCAAAGGATCTGGTCCTCAGTGAAGACTGCAACTGTGCCAGTTTGAGGTTTGATGCTGGCATTATTTGAAATAACCCTCAGTTTTAGAATGGTCTTAATTCTTAAAGTTTTTTAAACAAAAAAGCCCCCTAAAGTTTGATGATAGCTGAAAAGACATTAAAAATGTCTCCTTTTAGGTAGAAATCAAGTAACTGGAAAACTTGGGTGAACCGTTTTGGCAAAAGAAGGCAGTGAGAACTATAATCTACAGGAACATATTCTTAACTGTAGAAAGATATTCCCAACTTTAGGAAATTTAAGTTTAGTTTGTATATCTGTCTACAGTGTGTTCTATCAGCATCTTAATACTTTTTTTTTTCCCTTCCCAGTAATACCAATACAGCTTTTTGTTGGGAAGTATTAAAGTGGTATTGATGTGCTTTCCTTGGCTTTATTTCCTAGCAGAAGACATTTTGAAGTGTTTAGAGGCTTTAATAGGAAACAGTTTAAATGGAAAGGTACTGCATAAAATAAATGTGGTACTGAAAAATAGATACTTGCTTTTGAAATCTTAACCAGGTGAAGTTAACCTCGTTAAAACTTCATACCGTAGTTAAGAAATGTTTTTGTTAGAAGAGCTTCAATAATTGTGGAATTGTAAATACAAATTGTTAGTGAATGAACTCGAAACAGGGTAATCTCATACTTGCTGTATTGATTGTCTTCAAACTCATCAATACAATTCTGTGTTTACTTGCACCAAAAAAAAAAAAGCTTCATAGTAGTCAATGCCCAAGGTGGTGGTTTTTTGTGGTATGTTTTTTTTTTTTGGGGGGGGGGGGGGTTGGTGGTTTGTTTGGGGTTTTGTTTGTTTGGGGTTCTGCAGAAAATAAGTTCAGTCGTCTTTCCTCTATTATTTGTTTAGCCCTTAAGTGATTTCCAAAGTGCTGTATTTGTCAGGTAAAATAAACTAGGATTTTTTTTTTTAATAATTGTTCTATATTAGGCCTTTGTATGATATAAAAATGCTCCAAGACAATCTTGGTCAGCAAAGCATCCCTGATATTATGTGGCACTTGCTTCCCTTTTTGGTTTCCAGATTGCTCTGAAATTCAAGTATTTTTCTGCAAGATCCTAGCCAAAATGAGCCTTTTTGTCTTTCTGAGCAGCCTTTGAGATCAGCCTTGGGTATCAAAGTCTGAATCAGAGGATTTGTTACAGAATGCCTATTTGCTTCCTTGTCCCCACAATGAACATCAATCAACTTCCATCCTGAGAGATCCTTGCCCATGGAATTGCTGGATTGCAATCCTGCAGTCTTGAACTGCTGCTATTTTAACCTAACCTGGAATTCAGGGAAGTAGGAGGACATTGAACTTTCCAGGTTGTCTGAGAGTTGTTGGATTTTGTTGTTGTTGTTTACTCCCCTGAATGGCACTTCAGGAGAGGGTTTCCTTGCACATGATCAGTGGTCTGTTCTCCTTGGCCATTAAAATTCTTGCCCAGTCACTGGGGTTTCCATTCCTCTAACAGAGACTCTCCTTTGCAGCTAGCCTCAGCAGATGGATTGGAATATCAACCTTAAAGAGGAATCTGAATGAAAAATAAATAAACATGATGAATTTTATATATATATATGTACACATGCCTATACATACACCTTCAGAGAATATATATCTATGTATTCATTATTACTGTTCATTAGTCTCTGTTTTCTATGCGTCACCCAAGGACAGTTGGCAGAAAGTTTGTACTTCTTCAGTTTATTTTGCACTAATGTCTAGAAGCTTCAGTTAGATTGTAGGATTCATTATATTGGTATAAGTACAATACTGTATCTGATAGTTTTCTCTCAAAAGGCTCATAGCCTAGAAGTCAGCTTACAAATTGATAAAATAGAAAGAGAGTAACAGTGGAACAGAAATTAAGAGGTCTGGAGATAAGAGCTCACCACACTGTGTAACCTTCTTTTGTCATTTCTACCCTGTGTTCTAGTCCCAGACATCGTCCTAGTAATCATGGTAGTACCAGGCAGTGATGAGAATAAGGAAGACAACCCGCCCTTTGTTTAGTTTGCTAACATTGAATACTGATTTTTTTTCAAGCAGTAAGAAGGGGAAGCAATTTGCTTATACTTTCATATGGGTGAATCCAGAGGGAAAAAAAGGAAGGAGGGAGGAGGAAGCTGGGCTGAGATCAGCTGACCCTGCCACTTTGAGTCCTTACGGACTGTGGCTGTGTTACAGAGTAAGCGAAGACAACTGTTCAGAAACATTCCTGCATTGCTGCTTTGCAAAGTAGCAGGTGTGAATCCTCTTTATAGGGCTGGGGGGAAGTAAAAGTGTGTTTAAAAAAAAACAAAAAACAAAAAAACAAAAAAAACCTGTTTTATTTCTTTGGACAAATAGTATATGCTCTCAGATAGAGAAGCAGGGAAAGTAGAAGCGTGAGATGCAAATTATTTTTATAACTTGAGTAGAATATTTTCACCAAAGGTGCAAATATTACTTGCAAAAATAAATGAAGTGTCCTTAAAAAGATAAGAGAAAAACAGTATATTAAAATCAAATCACTTTGACGTTCTGTCTTGCACTAGTGAACTTTTAGAAGTAAAAGATAAAAATGTGTTGTCTAAAATGTAAAAAATGTAATTGTGTAATTTGCAATGACAGGCAATGTTAGTTCTAATTGTTCTTAATACAGTATCTGTTTAAATTGTTTCAGAAAAGAATGCACAGTTTTTCTGACACTTACACCACAACAACTCCAAAAAATCATGGTATCCCAAACCAGCTTTGCAACACAAATTATAGATGTTCCTGGTTCTTCTGCAATTTCTGTAATGTAAAGTAACTAGTGCAATTTTCCCTATTCAGGTGTAAAACTAGGAACAAATTGAAGTAAAATGTAAATATTAGGTTATTAGAAAGCTGTATTAAAAACTGAAAATAAGACTAATGCTGTTATGTGCGTAAAATTAGAATAAGTTTAAAACTCACCTGTTGAAACCGGACAAAATGAGCCGTGGTCTCAAATGTATGTTCTTCTAAGTATTTTTGAAAAATGAGTGCCAATGGAGAAAAGAAATACATGAGTGATTTGAAAGGTTACTCTGTGAGCATGAACATTGTCCACAGGTTGAAAGATGATTGTATGAGCTTCCAGTTGAGTAGAAACAGACATTAATCAACAGTGAGATAAGCCTAAAAGAAATTGGGTATCTGTATTCTTGCTGCTCATGGAACTGCTTGTTTTTCTCCACACCCAGGGTTTTGTCTTATCTAATGTATGCTGACCAAACTTCTTACTAAGTAAAACACTATTAATTTCTTCATTGTATAGTTGTCATACTTTCTGCATGCTTCACAAATGCTTATGAATTGAATTGATCTCCCTAGCATGCCTGTGAAAATAAGAGGTAGTATTATTAATCTTTTATACCTGTGAAACTGTGCTACATAGGAATTGAGGCTGAAGTTTTTGAAACCGTATGCAGTATTAGGAATCAGCTTCAAATACTACTGACTAGATTTCTCAGAGGATTTTATGTTCAATACACAGTTCCAAAGGAATGAAGGTATGCATGCTGGTGCAGTGATCTTCAGTCTCTTCAGTCTACTTAAGAATATTTTGTGCTTCCTCTTAGTACACGAGTCCTGTATTTGCTCCTGACTAATGTGGCACCCTCACGGATTGACATGTGCTATCCTAGTAGTTGAACACCTTGCACCACCTTCTTCCTTGTAAGCATAGCTCACTCCTAATTCCTTCTTGTCCCTCCTGCGCCTGTTCTTTTCTGGGGTGAGTAATTGTATGGAGAGATCTGCTTAGCATCTCAGACCTCAGAGGCAGCACACTCACTTGCTGGGGGAAAACTTCCGTTAATGTGCAATGTCTCTGGCATGTAGGAGGAATGTTTTAATGAAGCAGGGGTGATACAGGTGGGATCTCCAGGGAAGTTCTCTAACCATGTCCGCCAAGTTTCTAATGTAGGCAGATAGTCAGGAATAGAAGGTATTATGAAGGTATTTGAAGGTATTTTGCTATTTTCTTTCACTTTGTGCAGCTGTTTCAGCTTGAATGCCTCTCTGGGTGCCTCAGGGACAATGACTTGGTATTGGAAGGGCTGAGGTGGACAAGTCAGTTCAAAATGAATGTCAGTCACTGCGGCTGAACATGACAGAATTCATCTGTCAGTTTCCTTAAAGTGGGTTTTCTAGCAAAGGCTTTTCTACTCTAAGTCACTTGATTATAACTTGAATTGTCTTCTAAGCTGGTTTAAAATGTGAAGGCTTTGTCAGTTAAGGTTCTGCCAAAAGAAAAAAAAAAAAAAAAAAGGCTTATTTGGGTTTAGTGTTGTATCTGATGATGTAAAAATATATTTTATTTCTGAAGCTTATTTCAGAAAAATTCCAGTGACATGTTGGAACAACTGAATAGCTTTACTGATGCTAATTGTCGGCCCAGTGTCTTTGTCAAAGACACTTCAGCTTAAGTCAAAGGCATTTTAGCTTAAGTTAATAAATCATGAACTGCAATGGCTTAAGAAACTGGTACAGGTTTCTTCTTCTGGCCGCCCCTCACCCCCCCCCCCCCCCCTGCAGGTAATTAACACTGTCAGATAGACAGATAGATATGCTGAGCAACCCAATAAGGTAATGTCCAAACGGTATCCTAAGTTTTATTTGTGATATTTCTCTGGCAGGCAAGGTGTGTGCTTGCAAAAGCACTAGGAATATAGGCAAGTTTATAATAACAGGGAGGTTTTTGAGGATGGGGAGTTATTTATTTCCAGATGCAATTGGTTTTTATTGCAAAAAAGGGACACAAGGCAGCTGGAATTCTCTTGATGAAAATTTTTGTCTAAGCTCACTACAGCTTTTCATGGTTTGGTCTTCCCCTAAGCTTTATTGGCAGAGCTGTGGCAATTAGCACATGATCTGTTTCTTAAATTGTATAGCTAAGCCAGTAAATGACGCTGACAGTTACACCAGAACAGTTATGCATTGTCTGGTACAATTTATGCTGTGAGTAGAACTTGGTACAAGTTATTACACTAACATAATTTTCTTTAAATTAGTCTAATTATATGCATCCTAGAGGATTTACCAGTAACTATCTAAAAGTAAATCTTCCTTATTTACAAAAAACCACCTTGTCTAATGTTGATCAAAGTGTTTTTTACTGGAACAAGTGCTGCTTCTTTGTTGCTTTCATATGTTTTCCTAACTTAAGCAGGCAACCTGAAGGCTTCTATACTAAGTGACTCTTAGTCACCTGATGAAGGAACATCTTTGTGCTTTATCCAGGTATTTGACACTGAAGAACGGCTCTTTGCTTGTCTTATGGGAGGTTTTTATTCAAGTTTTTAGATTAAAATCCAAAGTTCAGGTTTTCAAACATGGAAATAAGAACAATTAGAACATTGATAGAATTAAGGTGAGACCACTGATGTTTTCTGTATTCTGTTAATATGTCAAGGTGTGTGTATACAGTATATCAAATTGCTTTAGATGACCCAGTAATTTAAAACATGAAGGGAATTTTCAGAGATTCTCAATCTTCAGCTGCTTTTCCAAACATTTAGTTCATGTCTTAGAGAAGCAGGATTGTGAAAAGTACATATGAAAAGATGTTATTCTGGATAGCTTTATTAACTGTAGCAGTAATCTTATGATACCTGGAAAGATAAAGAGATTCCTTACTGAGCTACTGAGAGTCAGTCTATACAGAGGGCTTTATCAGAATCGTCATCTTTAGAATTCACCCTTGCCATCTTGGAGGTGGTAATTCGGATTGCGAAGCACTGGTAACTTCTTCCCCCACCCCCTGACAGATACCATTTTAAAAGTTGTCAGTTTTATCAAATAGTAATAACAGCTGACCCAAGGATAAATAAGTAGATTTTGCAAAGACTGAGAGCTACAGAAGATTCAGGAAAAATCCTAGTTTCAGAGACTTAACAAACAGCATAATGTATATTCAAAGAAAGAATTAAATATGACCTTTGCAACATTTGTCCACTAGGACTGGGAACAGAAGTTGGTTATTGAGCACCGTGTCTGTCCATTGCAAGCACCATGCTAAAGAACTCTGTTCACAATGAATTCCAAAAATTGGTTCCTGTAATCTGTTAATTTATTTGTAGGTTGTGTGGGTGCATTTGTGCCTTTTTTTTTTTTTTTAATCAGCACTGTCTTTAGACTTCCCCCCCCTTATGTTTAGTGAGATATTCTGTCTGTTCTACTAGGTTACATTTGCACCTGTCCTTCCTTGAGTTCATTTTGTTTGAGTATTGCTCTGCTCCCTTCAGTCTATACTTAGGTTTTCAGCAGCTGTACTGTTTAAGCTGCCTGGACTCATTTCCTTCCCTATCTCCACTAACTCATTTGTATCCCGAGTCATCCATTGGATTGTGCTAGCATGGTGTTTATATGGCCCCATGGTGAAGCAGACCAGAGAACTTGCTTATTGAAACTATTGTTCTTGGCCAGTTTACTTTATTCTGAGCTTAGACACTTCTCATTGTGATTTACTATTCAGCTGTACTAGTGCTAGAATGAGGGAGGTCAGCAGGAGTGAGTGGGAGTTGCTGGTTAACCTATTATATGAAAAGCTGAGTAAGTACTTGAGCTTATCCTGTCCACTTATCCTATGCTGAGCTGAAGCTGCTTTCAGTTCCTGATTTACAGCTTATTGTTTATTATCCTACAAAACCAAAAGGGTAACAGTATGTTTTAATTTTTTTCTTTTTCCTTAATCCGGAATGATCTGCATCTTCTACTTCAGTCTCTGATAGAGAAGTGAAGCTTTTGAATTAGTTAAGGTTTAAGTGTAGCTTTAGGTTTTGGGGGTTTTTGTTTCTTTCAGAAAAAAATTGTAATCCACATTATTTTACTTCAGATGTTTTGCTCAGTAAGATACTGTTATTGCATGCAGTTAGAGATTTCTGAGGCATAAAAGACATTTCTGTAAGAGTACTCTTTTCAAAGTTTACTAACGTTTAATTTGTGATGCGTGTTGTATTAGAAAATAGTTAAGAATTTTTTAGGGAAGTCTTTTGAGAAAAGCATTTAAGAACAAAAAGGGAAACAAAAGTTTTAGAGTTTGTGTTACTCCCGAGTTTCTGTACTGGTTTTGAAATTCCCTTTTTTCACAGGGAAATTCTTGTTTGGAATTTTTTGTCAGAAGACCCACAGAAGTAGAAAGAAGTGCATCAGACTAGTAAAGACATGCTACTAAATACAAATTGAGCAATTTTTAATATTTTTATATGAGTGCTTGTATGCTTTGATTAAACAGTTCTTTGTTTCAAAACAAAAATACCAGTCTAGTATCATCCCCACAACATCCTTCTCCCATATAGTGTTTTCCCATTGTTTTGTCATCCCACGATGTACAGCTTTGTAGATAACTAGTGGGGAGAGCATCAAGGTGGTAGAGCAAGTGAGCAGTCCAGAGTCGTGGGGTGATGGTGGAAAGATTTTAAATGCTTCAGTCGGAAGAGGGGAAGAACTCAACCACAGGAATTGCTTCCTGCGTGAGAAAACTGATTCTGCAAAAGACTGGGTAATTTCTTCATTTGTATCCAGTACCCTTTCTGATGTTGAGCTATTCACAATGTTGAACTCAAAGACTTGTGATTGGAAAAAACTTTCTTCAAAAAAAAGATTCCTAGGGCCTCACAAAATGTTCGAAATCCTTAAATTTAACTTATGAAGATGTCATCTCTCTTGGTAGTCTGCAGGAAATAAGGTGTTTGTTTCCTTTGCTTCCATCCCCAGACACATCAAACTTAAGTTAAAAAAAAACAAAACCACAAAACCCTTTAAAACTTACAGGTGCTTAAGCTGCTGCTTATTTCCATAAGAAGTTTATTTATGTTCAGTAGATGCTCACCAGCTTCCTGAAGTGGAACTTCGTCGTCCAGGTCTCTCTGTGAGTCTGTCTAACCAGGGTACTTGAAGGATAAGAATAAGTAAAGGTTATGAATGAAAACTAACAAATAATGTAGATAACAATCCACGTAAGACATTTCTCCCTCTCCTTCAGATGATTTGTCTCCTGGGTCTCAGCTGAGGGAGGCCCAGTTGGATTCGGTGGGCTGAGCCCAAAGGTAGGGTAATGTAAATTGCACTCATTTAAGAAAAAGCCGGGTGATGAGGCTTTGGATTTTATTTATCTGCTAGGCACTTAAAAGTTCGCATGTTCTGTGGGTAAAGTTAAGAAAATGCATTATTTGGTGGAAGGCATTAATACTTGAGAGAGATTAAGAAATTTATAGTCACATCTTGGTCTGAGAAGGTAAGCGACAACAACAAAACAGCTTATCAAAATATGCGCGCTCTGTCAGATGTCAATTCTGAGTCTGAAGGTAGTAGTGTCTGAAATGAAAATTTTGTAAAGCTCTGCTCTTGCTTTTGAGGAGGATAGTAAAGCCTTACAAAAGCATGAGAAGTTCTTTGAAGGCATCTACATGTCTGTGACTATTGTTAGCATAGTAAAAGACTTCCTCCAGAATTGGGAAACAGCAGGTTGAGTTCCCTCATTTTTTGCTTAGTCTCTACAGAAACAATGACTGAGGTAAACATACCTGCCAAGAGATCGGGAAAAGAACGGAAAGGTGGAACAATATTTTCGTCTTTTTGCGGTATTGACTTTGACTTGTATACAATATATAGGGAAGACTTATTTCATGCTTTATTTTGATACGCATATGTGATCATGCAGTAGAGGAGGAGAAAGATTAGTGAAATACTAGTGAATGTGCTTTTAGAGACAAGTTTTTTTAAGTGTCATCTGCCAAAAACCACATAACCTTTTCTATTACCAGGCAAAGAGGCAATCAAACAATTTTCTGGGAATATTAATTTTAAAAGAAAAGTGGCCTGTAGAAGTGAAATAGTTGTTGAGACTGGGGAAGGTGGGAAATGCCATGTCCCTGGGCTATGTCAAATGGCTTTTGAACAGTAGTCAGTCCCTCTTTCTCTCTTCGAAGTCAGAAATTGTTATTCTTAATGTAAAGGTCGTTCTCTTACTGAATGATGTTAAGGTGCTAGAAAATTTGTTAAGTAGTCCATGCAATTTTCTAATTCTAAGTAGGATATTTTAAGGCAGACTAAAGACAACAACTTCTGCTTATTTAGAAAAGGCAACTTCATCCCCTTTTAATATCTACTTTATAGTGTACAGGAGTGCATAAAGAATACTTGAAATTCCAGCACTTTTTATGTTTTTAAGTTCATAGCCTGTATGTGTCAATCTTTTAATATTTGATTTCTGTGAGTTTATTCCCTTGACAGAAAATCAGTAGGTAATGGATGGGAATACAAAGTACTTTTTTTTTTTTTTTTTTTTTTTTTTCCAGAGTGCAAAGTGTGGCGAAATCCTCTCAATCTTTTCAGAGGAGCAGAGTATAGCAGGTATTAATTATCTTACCATTGCGTATTTCTAAAATTAATTGGGGGCATACACGCGACTCCTTTACAGAGCTTACACTAGGCAGCTGAGGCCTGCAAGATCATAGGGGTGATTGATGCCAATCCTATGTTTAAAAGGCACTTATCCAAGCTTTGGCAGTTTCAGTGTTAAGAATGCAAATATTACTGCAACATCATCAGGTTTTTTTGAGAGTAAAGTAGGAGGAAAACTTTGTTCAGAGATTGAGACAGTGATTCTGAATCTAAATTCTCTTCTTTTAAACTGATACAGCTGTATTGTAAGCCTCCTTGTGTTAGTTCATACGAACAGCTGCATCCTAGGAAGCCAATTCCCAAGCTGTTTAGAACTTTACAACCTGTACAGTTTATGGAACAGTAGTACTTGAAACTTCTGGTTAGTAGCTCCTGCCTGCTATTAATAAAAATTTTCTGTGTTAGCTTCAGTTGTTAGGCCTATCAGATGTCCCCCTTGGTATCAGTATTACTATTTACTAGGCGTGTGTCTTACTGAAATTTCTCCTGTTCAAGATACATGTGGGTGACTGGGAAGGAGCCTCTTACATACTATGACATGAATTTGTCTGCTCAAGATCATCAGAACTTTTTCACGTGCGATACAGATGCCCTTCGGCCGTCAGATACAGGTACCAATGTCGTATGTGTAAGGGATGTAACTGTTGGAGAGTGTAAAGTGTGTATTTTTAATATATTTCAAGGTAGTACAAGCTATTGTGTCAGATACTTTGTGAAATGATAGCCTTTCTCAACCACTGAGGAGGTTTAATAGATGTATGTAGAGAAAAGATTTTTTTTTACCTTGTGCTTTCTCTACTAACTTTAAGGCTGTCAGGATTCTGATATATTTTAAGATCTCACACTTTTCAAATAATGAACAACACAATATTGAAAACCTGGATTGTATTCTCAACAGCCAAAGATGTGGTCTCATTTAAACCTTAGTAATGAATAGTGCAGTCTCAAGAATTCTTTCGTTGTGTTCCATGTTTAGTGCAGAAAGTGTTCTACCTGGTTATTGTCAGACTGGGTGCGAGCTATTGTCAATTTGTCAAGTTCCGGAAGTGTTACTTGTCAGCTGGCTGTGACATGCTTGATATGAATGATGTGTTTTTGTTTCACAAAATGGAGTGTATTGTCTCGCTTGCTGAGCCAAGACTAATATTTTGTTTCCAAAAGAAAACTCAAACATTTTTCCACTTTACTCTTGCTGGACAGCAGAAGGTTTTGTTCCAAAAGAAACATGTATAGATTCTTCAGTTTTCTTATCGTACTTGAGATAGGCCAGATATGTAACTCCATGAACGTAAGGTTTTGGAGTTCTTTTAGAACTGTTATTTAGTGTGAAAGCTATTAGTTCTGCATAGAAAATGGTAGCTCCAAGTATGTCGTTTTTCTTTTGCTACAAGTTGGGTTTTGGTTTGGGAATTTCCATTTTTCCCTAATGGAAACGTAATGGGGAGGGGTGTAGAGTCATTGCATTGAACTTTTGTTTGGTCTTTATCCGACTGTAATTTTGAATTCAAGTTGTAATTCAAATGACCCCTTTGAATAGATCAATTTTACCTTTTTTAATTGTTTCCTAGAACACTTTCTAACAAGGCGATAAATTATTATAGTATATCTTGAATTGGCTTTGCCATGTTATGCCACACAAATGTGCTTTGTAAATTAAAAAAAAAAAGGGTGGGGGGAGAAGAAAATTTTTAACCCTTTATGATCTGGTAGTTGTTTAAATACTTAAGTATGAAACTATACCTGTGCAAGACACAGCTTACTCTATCATTGTTTTCTTTGAAATTCTGTTTGAAAGCTTCAATTAAAATTCTGTGCAGGTCCGTGCAAGAACCTGTGTTTAACAATTGCTCCTGCCAAGCTTTCAACAAGTCTTGGGAAATGTTTCCAAAAATCTGTAGCAATTTAGAAATTGTACATCTGCCTGGTTATGTAAGCTGTCTTTGCTTCTCTGTGTAGGAGTTCTTAAATGGTCAGTGAATAATCTTCCTGGTGGTGTTGCTTTCTTAAATTAAATTTGGGGTGTAATGAGAAGTTGCAAGATTCTGCTGCGTGTGGTAGAAACTCATGCTGGAATTAAAACACTTGTTTACTCTTTCCTGTAACAATCATATAGCAGACAGGAATTTGCAAAATGGAAGTGAATGTTAATGTAGAGCTGAGGCATAAGCAGCCACCATTGCCTCCACTGGCTCCCAGGTGTTCCGCCAGTGTCTCTGTCCCTCACCAGCCTTTCAATGTTTTTGCAACAGTTATGCAGAAAGCATGGCGAGAGAGAAACCCTCAAGCCCGGATTAAAGCAGCGTATCAAGCTTTAGAGTTGAACAATGAGTAAGTTTAGAGTATAAGTTCAATTGCTGTATTTCTAGTGTGAAAGATTAAGCAGAGTGATGTTGAGCACGCTATCAGTTTCTTGTTCTAATAATTTACTTTTAGTAAAGTTCTGAATAGCTTAAGGGCAACTTCTGTGACTGAGAATTGCACATGGGGCTGTCAGTTGCACTGAAGTATTGAACTGTTCTATAAAAAAATAGCTTTTGTTCTCCCTTTTTCTTGGGAAAGATTTTTTTAAAATCTTTGTATCAGTAGCAATAACAAATGAGAAATCTTATTCAGATGTGGAACAGTCTAAATTGGATATGAGATCATATGGCTTTCAGAGATGGCATTGTGGTAATACTGTATTTGGAGTTCATAGATGCCACTCCAGTAAGGGGTTTAAAAATACTCTTGTGACACAAACCAAAGAATTTCACGCACTTCTGTGATCTGTTTTGTTATGTAGTCGTCTTGTTTTTGTGTAAAATGTCTACCTCCTTTAAAAAAGGTTTTAAAAAAGGAAAGCAAACTAAACACAAAAACCCCTTCTCCAGACAATTACCAGAGCATTTTTAATATTTCAAGGAAAATAATTTGACTTGCTGTTACTATTCTTTCTTTTGTTCTTTCTCCAAATGTGTGTTTTTTCTGTAAAATGGAAAAGGTTTCTGTTTTCCTGACAGTCACTGTTTGAACTCAAGTCAATATTTTGGTACTTCAATGTTGTCAATGCCTAGATATTAAACATAAGTGAAAACTGCCCATTTCTAATGCTTTTAATGCTTATTCAAAAAATACTAAACTTTGTCCCTCAGAATAATTAGTGGATTTTCTTCCTTATTACAGTTGTGCCACTGCATATGTCCTCCTGGCTGAGGAAGAAGCAACAACTATTGTGGATGCTGAGAAGTATTTCAAGCAGGCTCTGAAAGCAGGAGAAATGATTTACAGAAAGTCTCAGAACTGCCATTCCCAAAGCCCCCAGCATGAAGCACAGCTGAGTAAGGACTTCTGAATGACATGAACTCTGGTTTTTATGTGAGCAGAAATGTAAAACTAAAGTTATAATTAGTGATTCTAGTTTGATTCCCAATTCAGTGAGGCAGTTCCTACTATTTTAGCCATGCTTATGCATGACGAGCTATATGATCTTTTGTAATACCTGAATCAATCTTCGGAAGTGGCAGTTACGCTGTGTGTTCATTGTGGGTTGCCTCACTAAGGCTCAGTACATTATTGTTATGGAAAGTTAGATGGGTAGAGCAGATTAATGAAGCAATTAGTGTGTGTCAGTAGCACCTTCTTTTATTTCACACAACATTTTGGAAAAAAACCCCAGGTTTTTTTTATCATTTAACCTAGTTAAAAGTTGCTAGCATTTGTCTAGATGGGCCTTGTTTGGGACAGCAGTAGTAATTACTTTATGCTTCTGCATGTAGGGAAGGAGAGATAAGGATTGAAACTGATAGGCTAATCTTTTATCTTTGTTATCAGGAAGAGACACCAATGTATTGGTATATGTGAAGAGGAGACTAGCTATGTGTGCAAGAAAACTTGGAAGAATACGAGAAGCAGTAAAAATGATGAGAGATGTAAGTAAAAATTAAAAAAAGTGGGCAACTGTGGTTTTCAGTCACATTGTCCAAATTGATGGTTTGTAGTTCCTTTCTAGGCATCATAATTAATCTAATTGAATTATTTTCCAATGAGATTTGCAAATCATAATTCATGATTTTTTTTTTTGAGAACAGTTTTTCTGGTTCCTACATGCAGGTCTTAGATTTTGTATTATATGATGTCATATGTTCACAGTTCTGTTGTCTGGTTTGCTTCATGCTTGACTTGGCAACTGACTTGTCAAAATAGCCAACTTTAGACTTCATCATAATTTTAGTTTCACTTGCCCAGGGTTTATCATAAGTTCTTTTTTCATAGGAAAATATTACTGACCAAACCAACTCACTGTGGGAGTTGTGCAAATTTGGCCTGAGAGCATGCTGTATACTTACAGTCGGTATACTTATTTTCCAGTAGGTGAATGTAGGAAAAAGGTAAGGTAGAAATGATGGAATTCTTTTCATGCTGCTTATGTGGCAGTTTCTAACACTGTGAAAGAACAGAACATTGAAAAAGCTTGAATTATTGTACTGATTTCTATTAAGTATTTCAGGGATTCAAGTGCAATTTTATATCTGCTTAATTTATTTCTCTTTATTGATTTGCAGTTGATGAAAGAGTTTCCACTTCTCAGCATGCTGAATATTCATGAAAACCTCCTGGAGGCACTGCTGGAGTTACAGGCTTATGCAGATGTCCAGGCAGTTTTAGCAAAGTATGATGGTAAGTGATGCCTAATGGGAAATATTGGTGATTTTGTATAAGAGTATAGGTGAGGTAGGCAAGGTGCGCCTGTCCAAAAGCAGATGTCTACCCATGATCTCAGCTAGTTGACTAGATTCCCTTAATTGGCAACAAATACGGGCTTCCAGAGTGCAAATCAAGTGTTTTCTTTTGAATGATGAGGTCAAATTTAGGCAAGCTAAATTGCTTTTTATTATTAAAATGACTTTTTATGTTTTTAATTCTAATCTATAAAAAAAATCTTGGAGCTCACTTTGCTTCAATTCAAGGATTATTTTAGTTTTTTAATCTCTTCTACATCCCTGGTTGTGCCTAAATTCATCAGCCTTTTTCAGTCAGCACATAGGCCTCTAAGTAGTAGATGTAAATAAGCTGGAAAAGGTAGTTTTCCCTCCTGTCATCTTCCAGGCTTGGCCTCGTGATTCTGTAATGCTGAGGTTGCTCGCCAGAGATTAGCAACGCGCGAGCATACTGCTTGCCAGAGATGAGTGGTATGCAAGCTTTGGTCCGTTAAATGGCAGTGGTTTGCTTTCACTTTCCATCTCAACTAATATGTTTCAGGTGCTGTGCAAGTCTAGATAAAGGTTGATAAAATATATATTTATTTCTTATTGTCCTCAGAGTTTTGCCACCTAGGTAATGCCCACATCACTAGTGTACAAAGTGCTGCTGTCAAAGCTGTCCCTTATATCACCTTCAGAATGGAGGGACATAGAAGCAGTATTTTGTGGCAATCATTCTGTGCTCTTGAGAAGTTGGTATGTTCTCCCTTGTGCCTCTGTTCTTTATTGATTGAGGGAATCCAAAGTAGGATATTCTTGCCCAAACCCTGCGCCCATTGTGCGTGGCCACCCTAGCAGCCTGCTCCTGTTACATGACTGTCCATGTTGTTCTGTGTGGATTCTTACTAATTTAACAAAACCATTTGCTCTTTTCCTGGTGCTTCTTTATGTTAACAGCAGGAATTGTGACATTCCCTTAAGAAAGGGTTGCTGATTTTTTTTTCTAAGCATCTGGAAAAATGAGTATGAGCTTCAAACTCCCTGTAGCACCCCTGTGTTTTGCTTGACACGACAGCCAGACTTCTAATAAGTGATGGACAAGCCCAGAATGGGATTTACAAAAGAAGCAAGAGCCATCTGACTGTACACAACATGGTACTTGGGAATTAGACCCCAGACTTTGTCTGCTTTTAAAGTAAACTTGTACTGTGGAGTGCTAACCTTCTAATCTGTAATTGTCAGCTCAGACTTGGCCTCAGATATTCTACAAAACCTACAACTAAAATAATTTTTCCCCATGGAACTGGAAAAGAATGGAAATTGCATTTTCATTAAAATTTGTCTACCTGTCTGTAATGTAATTTTTTTGGTCAGCTTCTAGTCAGTCTCTCTTTCAGTATTGTGTAAAACTCTGTGTTAATGTACAGTTGCAAAATTAGGTAAAGATTAGAAGCTTATTTTAAACCTTCGTAGGTTAATACAGGAAAAGTAGACTGTTCTTAAGTGTGTATTTATACATGCATTTCTCTTTGAAGTCTATTTCAGTGTCTTGGTGTGTTTAGAAAAAAAAAAAACCAACTCTTTTACACCTAACTGCAACTCGTGAGTTTTTAGTCTGAGACTGACTGGTGACCAGAAAGAAGACTGTGCAAAGAAATTCAAAGTTTCTAATCATAGCTGAAATGTTCCAGATGTTACATTCGTTGTCTGGTATACCCAAGTAAAAATCTTTAAGCTCAGAGGATGTGGGTTTAAAATGTTTGTCTTTCCTTAGAATCTTACAGCTTAATTATTTTATTTTATCATAGATATCAGTCTTCCAAAATCGGCAGCAATATGTTACACAGCAGCCCTGTTAAAAGCCAGAGCTGTTTCAGAAAGGTAAGCCAGCACATCTGTGAAAACAGTGGTTTGCTACTAATCTTGGGTTATGCTGTAAAATACGAATTAAAAAGGACTAAATCCAATATGTAGCAGTTACAGTTCTAAAAGCAAATTAAGTGTATTTAGACATATATGTGTGTAGTTAAATGTAATTTAAAGTTCCTTTTAAGCAACCATACAGTTAATACAGGTTAAGATGTTTTTTCAAGAGCCTATGTACACACACATGTTTTTGTATAAATTTTACTCTCAGTGTCTTGCTTGTGATGTTCAACAGTTCTTTGTTTTGTGGATTAGGTGCAGGATATTGGTGGTAGTTCATGTTGGCATTTCACTTTTGTTCTCGTCTATTTGCACAGCTGATTCTAGCTTTACCTCTGGGTAAGTGATGCTGTAGCAATCAAGGGCACTTAATTACCTTATGTGATTGACATGAAGTTTCAAGAAGTTAAAGATAACTTTGTCATATGGGCATGGATGACAGTCAAGATGCCTAAATTAACATGAACATTTATCTCCTAAAAGGGTTTGTTTATATTTCTTGATAAATAAGCCAATTTTTAATGAACTCCAAGCTTACAATGCAAATAAACACCTGGTTAGAATTTATTATTTATTACTTTTGTTCAGTGTGGGTTTTTCCCTTCAGGTTCTCCCCAGAAACTGCCTCCAAAAGAGGGCTTAGTACAGCAGAAATTAATGCTGTGGAAGCAATTCACAGAGCTGTGGAATTTAACCCTCATGTTCCAAAGGTAAGAGTATTTTATTTCCTATTAGACCACTTT
>JAVJGG010000009.1:11351400-11366876 GCA_035590195.1 Aviceda cuculoides | reverse complement strand
CTCATCTTTCAAAAAAAAAAAAAAAAAAAAGGTAGATTCCCACGGTCTGAGACCATGTTAATTACTAAGGAAGGGAGAAGTTTCTGTACTAGACCCTGTGAAGATAGAATGTTTATGACCTGTAATTTGCCAAGTTTTTCTAAAAGCAAAGGAAACTTGTTAGACAGATTGGGGAGAGGGAGTTGTTTGTACATTATTGGGCCCATTCCTGTGTCTTTCTGTTTGTATTACATTTGCGAGTTTTAGTAGTGGCTTCATTGAAAGTAAGGAAGGGAACTATGTTATGGAAAAACTGATCCAGTTGTGAATCAAGATTAAGTGCATCTGGATTAGTCAAGTAAATTGAGGTTACTTACAGTGTGTGTATGTTTAACTCATTCTTAAAAGCCTCCAATGGTTGATCTGCCTTTGCAGTAACCTGTTCCAATGACTGGTCATCGCTAGTTTTTTAGGAATATCATATTGTTTACTCATAACTAGTTTGTAATCCCCATATTGGAAATACTTTCCGTCTGTACAGTTATTACTATTATTTATGTTTGAGCTTTTAATTTTTCTGTCTTTGATGAGGCACTTACCTTTAAGGGGGGGGAGGGGTGTGTGTGTGTTGCTCTCTAATGGGTAACAGCAGTTTATGAAGAAGATGGGTGATTTTGTGATATAGTCTGATGGATCTGTGTGCCAAAAAGATAAGTACTGTGGTGAGAGGATTGTGCCTTCATAGTTAAGATGACAAACGTAATGTTTTTACAACTTTGTTTATTTGCCTTTGCTTAAACTGAAGAAAATTCTCTGTTGAGGTCATTAGGAATAACTCCCATTAATAGCTAAAATTTGTTTCAAAACAAATCTAGTTGTTTTCATAAAAGTCAGATGTGGGAACTTATGAACAAAAAAATGTATTGTGTCATTGACTGAACACTGAATTTCATCTTGGCCTTCTAAAAGCATAATTAATCAAGGGTAGGGAGAGCAGAAATTATTAAAATATTACCTTTTATTCCTCTGAAACTGATGTAAGTATGGACAACCTTGACAATTTGGGATTTTTCAGTGGAATTACAGTTTTAATTTCATGACAAGATAAAATTATGCCATCCATTAAATTCCTCATTACAATGCCAATTTGAATAGCAGAAATTGCATAGGTCTAATTCTGTTTGTGCCAGGTAATTAAAGAAAAAATTAAATTCTTTGCCTAGGCATGCAAGTAGGGCAGACATAAACCCATCGTACATGTTGCTTCTGTGTTTGTCTGTTGCCTAGCATGTTTTAATCCTGTGGCAGTAACTACAGCACATGGTCTCTGATAACACACAGGCTGCTTCCCTTGGTCCTGCACTTCACTTCTTTGTGATAAGCTGGCATAGACTGCTGAGTTGGCAGAAAGATTTTTGCCTTTCCTCTTGTAGGGTTAGCTTTTTGTAAGTTAAAGCCCTGAATTGGAAAGGAGACGTGGGAAAGATGGATGATGGTAAAGGGGGAGCCTGAGGAGGATGAATTGTGTCACGAATTCTGATGGCATTAGGGTCGCCATAATAGGACATTGCAGCTTTCGTTAACTTGTGACTACTCCCTTCTGCTCTTGAAAGGAAAATAAGAATTTTCTTTGATAATGGAAATTTAATTTGGTAAAAACGCTTACCGAGACTAATATTTATTCTTAATAGAACAGTACCTATAGAATTACTGTTAGAGTAAATTAGTGTTGTGTAACAAGTACCATATGCTCCAAGTATATATAATGGTGATACAAAACTCATGTTCGATTTTGTGGGCAGTGGAGTAGAAAGTCTGCTACGCTTGGACCCACTGTTTTCATTAAATCATTTACTCTTTTTAAATAAGGTATGCATTAGATGTTTATTGATTTCTAATGGAGAAGAAAACAGTAATAGTGAGGAATAGCATTTTGTTTTTATGGATGCAGTTGTGTCCCCTGTATAGAACTGCAAAGCAGCTTCCACAATGTACCCTGGAAAAGCTTACACAGCTGTGTGGTAATAAAAATATAGATTTTATTGGTAAAGCATATTGTGAAGTTGTTCTCCACATGATAGTGAAGCTGGCCTACGTGTACTAATTCATGTCTTTCTGAAGTGATTCCTACAAACCAGATATGCAAGTGTTTTAGAGCATGGATGTCTTGCACCTCCTCAATATTCCAGCATGAAATCTAGAGGCCTCCATAACCATGTTCTGTTAAAGCATTGGAATAAAAGTAGATGTCAATAGAGTCAAGGTCCCGTATCTACTGTAAGTGGAATTCATTTGATATGCTAAGGAAATTGGAAAACTAGATGGTATTTGGAATAACTTTTGTGGTAATTTCAAGTTGCCCAGGAAAATAAGATATTTTCTAGAAAATACACATTCAGCTTAACTGTAGAACAGAAGAAAGATGTTCCTAAATCTTTTTACAGTAAGATGAAAGATGCATGTATACATGCAGATCTGTGTTCAAGCGACCAGTGTCAAAGCTCTTTAGCAATTCATGCAAAGCAAGGTGTCCTAACCACTGGTCCTTGTTTCCTCTACATGCTCTGTGCTCTTGCACATACAAAAATTATGTCTTGGACTTAAATAAATAATGAGAGAGCATCAGGCACTACTATTTAGGTGCTATGTAAGTTACCATGCTGGCGTCCAGCTTTCACTCTAGAAGCATATAACTTTCATTGAAGTCCTGAATCATATATGCCAGCCCCACGCGGATGTCTTGGATGTGGGCAAATGGCACTAGATGCCTCTGTATGGGCAATTGTTTTGCCTGATACATCTGCGTAAACAACTTTTGATCCAAAAAATTGGAAATCTTTAGCTGAAAATACGTTTTTGAAAGAACTCTGGCCAGATCAAGTTTCTGGTTAGTAATTTGCTTCATATGCCCTTCAATGTGCTCTCAATTTAGAGGAAAAAAACCTTTACATTTTGCATATGCAGTGAAAGCAGAAAAGAGCATCCTGTGGCTTATGTCCAGGAGAATAGAAGGGAGGTCACTTTATTTCTGAAGTTAATAATATATTTTCATGACTAGTTTTTTTTAATTTTCTTATCTAGAAATCCTTTGTTGTATGTGTACAGTTATCAATAAATGCATTCATTAATGTATTACCAAATAGTGACTGATGCATGGTTAGATTGGTCAGGCTTCAATTTCACTAGAGTTACTGTGTAATGAGAAGAGAGCTCCAAATGGAGGCTGCCCCTTACATTTATTTACTGACTGCATAAGTTCATAAATGATGAGCTTCGAGCAGTGATATGTACAGAAGTTATGGAAGCTTTTGACTTATTTTTTCAGTTAAATTTTTATTTTAGTGTTGACTAGCAGCCCACTTAGGTCCTCACAGAGCCATGCACTCTTGTAATGCGGAACAGTCCCTGTCCCAAAAGAGTTGCATCAGGTTAAAATCTGTTGGTTGAGTTTTATTATAGTAGTGAGCATGAAAATGAAATTGAACTGCAATAATATTGCGTCAGGTTGTCTAAACCCCTCTGCTTGTACTGAATTACTTTTTTTTTTTTTTTTAAGTGGAGTTAATGACATTCTGGATATGATTAGCTCATCACAAAGGTGGAAGGTGAAATCTTGAGGAAAATGGTGATTCTTCATCTTTTCTTTTAATGAATATTCACTGCTTAGTGATATCCTCAAAGTTTTGCCTTAAAATGCCTGTTTTATACATACAGTTCTCTGGAACTTTTAGGGCAAGATTTTTAGAATTATAATTGTATTTTCAGTCTTTTCAAGCTATTTTCCTTCATCAGGTTACCTGGGATATTAACAATACAAATTTTCTAATTTTTTTTAATACTTCAGATCTATTCTAGTCGAGAACTTGAAGAAACGTTGAACAAAATCAGGGAAATTCTCTCAGATGACAAGCATGATTGGGATCAACGAACTAATGCGGTAAACTTTTTATCTGGTTTCAGGTTTGAGTGGGTGTATTTCATAAGGCACAGGCAGCTAGATGTTTGAAAATGTTTTTTCTTGAAGTAATTACACTGCAGATATTCGAATAAATTTTCATTTTAATTTTTAAACCTTGAATATCTGTATACCAAATAAGTTTAAGCAAGTATTCTAAGAAGGCTGAAATACATTTTTGCTGACATTTAAGTGGAAGCTTTTCTAAAAGCCATCATGTATGTTTCAGTGGGCATTTATGCAAAATGACATATTCTGCTGGTAAACTGCTAGCATTAGTACCTCTTATGTGCGGCTATGATAAGTTTCATTTGCAGAATTAAAATCTTTGTGTGTATGTAGCACATAAATTTTTTTTATCAGGTTTGTGGCATCTTAGTGTTTGGAAACAGATATGTGAACAGAATTATGTATTCGTATATTTGTAGACTGGGATCTGAGACTTGTTAGCTCTGGAATTTAATAGATTTTTTTTTTTTTACAGTTGTTTAAATTACTGCCATATATTTCAAAATGATGCTTTGCTTTAAAGACATGCCTAAATACGTTTTTGCAATGAAGTTGTTACTTTTTTATTTTGAAATGCATATTGGTAGCATCCTAAACTAAATGCCTTAAATTTTTTAGCTGAAGAAAGTCAGGTCGTTGCTTGTTGCTGGAGCTGCACAGTATGATGGATTTTTTCAGCATTTACGGTTGTTGGATGGTGCTTTCAAGCTGTCGGCCAAGGATCTCAGATCCCAGGTGGTTAGAGAAGCATGCATTACTGTAGCGTAAGTATAGTTTATGTGTGTTTGTGTACATTAGTAGATTTCAGTATGAATTTGACTTAAAGATGCTTTATCAGTGTTGCAGAAAAGATTATCTTGTTGGGCTGCTGTACACTATGACTGATAAAGAGTTAAGTCAGCATCTGAAGCCAAAGAAACATTTAAAGGAATTTGTTTTTTTAGGTGATATACATAGTCGATAATCCTGTAACAGATGGTATGTGAAGAACAAGTTACCATCATTACACTGAGTACTTAGTGCAAGTTAATATAAATGGCTGCAAGTAATACTGTAGTACTGGGGCTAGTCTTAGGAACACTTATGCTTGGGTGACTGGCACAGCACTTTACTGTGACTACTTGTAATAACAAAGTGAGCTGCCCCGTAGTGGTTTGAACATTGTACGTTTTGGTGAGATAATGTCTTTCACGTCCATGATAATTTTAGAACCTGTGGCTGAACAGAAATAAGATCTTCACCCTTACCATGTGGGGACTCTCATTAAATTCAAGGGCAGCAGGAAAAAGCCTTATTTTTACACCAGAGCAGTCTTTCCACCTTCCATGTTTTCCATGTTTTTTTTTCATCTGGGAAGACATTAATGTAACCACTGATTTTCAGTGGCCATCTGGAACAGATATGCTCCAGAGTTCACCTTTGCTATTCTGGTCTCCTTACTGAACAGGCCATAGGACCTGTTGGAGCATACAGCTGTCCTTGCCAGGGAAATTGAGGCTTTGAGAAAACAATGCTAACCTTTCCTAATGTGAAGTCAGGAGCAGTGTAGAAGTACTGTGTAAATATCCTCATCCAGGCCTAAAGGCCTGGAATTTTTCTTGATCTGTAAAACTTAGATATATTTGATGTGTCGTTTGCTGCTGACTGCAAATTCTTTTTATATAGTCTCTTTGCATGGAAGAAGTGTTTGTTGTCACCACTGGACAGTTGAATTACTCTCTGTTGTACGTGTTTGTATATTTGTTAAAATTGAAACCATAACCTTTAATAAGTAAGGGAGTCAAATTTTATGGTTGGCTAATTATGATAAATTCAGTAGTTTTGCCTGCATTCAAAAGGGAGAAAATCTCAAACAATACTTGCCATAAGATTTTAGATTTATATACTCTCAAAGTGTGTTAAAAAGAAGAAATACTACAATATTTTACGTGGACGTGAGAATCTTAGCCTTTGAAATTGTGGTATCTGTTTTTAATTACAAAAAAAAGGTAATAATGTTCAGCCTCTTACTGTGTCTGCTAAGAAACAAAAATGTTCCACAAATCCCACATTTCCAATGAGGCCAGGACTTGGAAATCATGAAATTAAGAAATTCTGTTGTTTGGAAGGATAAATCTTTAAAATGTACAGTGAACTTTGTTATTTTAAGACTAAGAAATTAATTTTTGTTAACAAGTTTTTTATTTCTTTTTCCTAAACAGCCATCTCTCAACTGTTCTGGGAAACAAGTTTGATCATGGCGCTGAAGCTATTGTGCCTACTCTTTTTAATCTGGTTCCCAACAGCGCCAAAGTGATGGCAACTTCTGGGTGTGCAGCCATTAGATTCATTATTCGGGTAGGTGTTCCTCTCTCACTTTGCTCGCTAGGAATATTCGGGTGGTGGCTCTTAGCGGAAGTAAAAACAATTCTGAAATACAGGATTATAAATCATTCTTTAATGGAGAAGTAACTTTTCTCACAGGTGGACAAATATTACTTATCATTGAAACCAACTGGCAGCATCACCAAAGTAAAGATGGAGAAATAATTATGAAAAGCAAGTCTGGTTTTGTGGGTTTTTTTGGTTTTGGGCTTTTTTTTTTTTTTTTTTAGTGTGTTAATTGTAAAAAGGCAAGTGTGTTTCAAAGGGTAACTGCTTTTAACTGCCTTTTTGGAAAACACAAAGTTAAGCTAATAGTTAAGAAGCTAGTAAGAATTTTTTTTTAAAAAACAACAACAAAACAGAACTATTTCTTTTTTTCAAAAAAAAAAAGCAACACATAATAAAAAGAAATTCGACCCATGGAATTAATGATAAAATGTTGAAAGAGGCCAGACGTATGTGGATCAGTTCAGAAAGCACAAGTTCATGGAAGAAAAGCCCAATAGAGATTTTATATAGCATATAGAAGAGGGGAATGCTGTATACTAGCTGTTTTTTATTGTCAGTTCCTTAAGCAGCTGCTACTGGCTGGTGTCAGAGGCAAGATGTTTAGCTAGATTTTTGGGACTTGTACTGATACTTTTGTTTCAAATAAGTGGGAGGTTGCTGTAGTTTCTAAATTAAAAGCTGCAGTGTTCTTAATGCTAGGCACTTACTGCTATTCACTATGATCTCATCCGTGTTTTAATTTTGTACTTTTCCAACAACTTAAGTGGTTTAATCACTCACACCTTTTATTGCCATCCTCAGTATGTTTTGGAATCTGTACTTTGCCTACCCATGCCTCAGAGTTCTGCATTACCTTTGCATCAGCACATGGGCTAAGATCCACTGGCATTTTTTCCCCAGACTCCTACAACGTACTGCGAGATGGCTAATGGCACAGAGTTGAGAGTGTAGGAATACCCCTTACGCAGGATGATTAAAGTTCTAAGAGAAGACTAATATTTGCACTAGTATTAGATGAGGTCAGGCATGTAAGAAACTAACCCTGTCTCGTTGTTTACAGGAACCAAATCAAGCACCAGAAAAGCAGCATGAAATAAAAATTCACTGATTATATTAAATTGGCTTTATTAGTTCAGTTCAGTTAGAGAAAAGCCTACGCATCAGCTATAGCTGCCCTGATTTTGTTTAAATTTCTGTTGTTCTTAGCTGTAATGTAACATACTAGATTGGAAGCATAGAAGCAAGAAAATCCTATCCATAGTGTTCAAATGCCCAACCAATAAATGGCTCGTGCAAGGTGTTCAGACAGAAAATTCAGGTTTCAGTGGAAAAAGAAATAAATATCGGGAGTCAAACGAAGTGCAGCCCCGCACTCCTTTGGACTTTATATCCTTTGGACTAAATGTGAGTTGGTCAGGGAGTGTGTGATCCGTTGAATATTTAGAGCCCAAGCCATTATAGCTCTTGGAGTCAGCATTTTACTCAAAAATACCTACTAGAATCCACTGACAGCCAGTTCAGATCCTGGTACTTTAGTATCTCATTGCTCTGAGAGTGAGTCTGCATAAAGAGGGAGTCTGTATTATACCAGTGATATTGAAGAGCTCCGTCTTATCTTTGTGGCTTTATCGGATTTCATATTTCTTCTCCAGATAATTCTTATACTGTAGTTTGATTTCTCTTTCTTGACTCCTAGGAAATCAGGAAACCAATTTAAAAAAAAAAAGGGGGGGGCGGGTGGTCATGATGAGATGGCAGGGTGGCAGACAATCTTTTCCAGAGGAAGGTGGTGTTCTGGTTGGGCAATTGAGCTGCAAGGTGTGTTGGGAGGAAGCATGTATCATTACAGCTTCAGAGGGGTAACAGATGAAATGTACAGTCTCAAAGCCAAATGAAAGCAAGCCTGAGGCTTTGATTCCTTTGCAGAACACTTTCTGTAAATTACAATGTCAATAGCTCCAAAGACTTGGAACATACAGGTTTCTCTATCTGTAAAAACATTATATTCTTTCCCCTGATATTGCTTATTGTTCCCTTTCTGGCAGTCATGTGTCGCTTTTCAATTTGAAAACTATGCAAAACAGAAACAAAACCCCTAAAACCCTGTTTAAAAGTATATCAGTACGAACAAATGCAACTGTTAGGCTCTTCCAGATTTTTGGATTAATTCCCTCCTAATTCTGAAGTTGGCAGTACTCTGAGAGCTGATAATTATCTCTCTGCTTTTTCAATGATTTGTGTCTTTATATCCTGCAACAATAATTACCTAAGGAGAAAGTATGATACATGAGATGCTAAGAATTGTTCAGTACTGTACTTTTTAAGCAGTTTTTCACAGCTTACAGTTTCACACTGTATTGGGGACTGTTTTAGAAGTTATCTTATGCATATAATGAAGAAAGGAGTAAAGAAATGAACTGAAAATGGATTTATTGAACCATGTTACTCTTACTTGGAATTAAAATGTTAATACTTTGTGTCTACACTTAGTTAAGATAAGCTGAAGAAAGGCAGCTTTAATTCTGAATTGAAGTATTGCATTTGGATTTTATGTAGTTTATCTTATCCACTTTAAATGGTAGTTCAAGAATTTCTTTTTCTCATGAGGATGTTGGGTGTTTCCATATATATTATATACATAAGCTTGCTTATATTACATGTCAAAGCTTTTATTTTATTGATATATCTTGCATTAAAAGGAATTTGGTCTTTGTAGCACTAACTGTTTTGATCTCTAAAAGAATGCCCATAATTTCAGATTGATTGATTTACTTTTTGCTCCGTAACTCTGATTTTTAAGACTGCTATGTCTGTTACCTTTTTTTTCTGTGGCAAAACTAAAATAACATCAGCTTACAACTCCCTTGAGGAGACGGTTACATTTGAGCCTTCATGTATTACTTTTGACAGCTAAATATTGTGTATCATGATGTGATTGTTGATGGCATTGGAAGTGCTTTTTGCATGACCTTTTGGAAAAAAAAAGTTTAACGAATTGATGTGCTACCAGCAGACTCTTATTTAATAGTATTCTACGTTTCATTTTAGTAAGTGTTTTAAATGATTGTGATTTTTATTATGTTGCTAATTCCGTTTGACTTAATCAGTACAGTACAAATTCAGGAATGCTTTTGTTGTTAACAGTTTTTTTGTTCCCCCCCCCCCCCGTTGCCCCCTTCTCTTAGCATACTCATGTGCCACGACTCATACCTTTAATAACAAGCAACTGTACCTCAAAATCAGTTGCAGTTAGAAGGTAAGTACATTATAAATAGTAAATTATTAAAGCTGTTGCTTTTTTAAATATGACAATCATATGTTGAAAATGAACAGATTTGAAGATTTGTGGCCGTTAACTCTGAATACACAAAACTGTTATCCAGTGAACTACAGAAATGAATTTCAGCGCAGTTACATCGGGTGATGTTGAGGAATGGTACTTTCTGCTGTATTGGGGGATGTACAGTGTATCCTTCTGCAGAATTTATTCTAGTTTAAAATATTCCTAACACTTATTGGAAAAAGTACCTTCTGATTTGAAACCAGAAGGGGAAAAAAAAACCAACCCAAACCTGTAGTTGAACCTGTATTGCCCAGTCTAATGAGAATAAACAACAAAGGTATTGAGAGAGCATGAAACAGAAACGTACGTGTTTGCGAAGAACCAGCCTGAGCCTACTAGTCACTGTTAGGGCCAGATGCGACAAGCCTGATGAGGTTAGCTCTTAGTCAAAGTACTACAGCATGCTGCACATGGTGTGGGCCGGCACCTCGCTCTCCTCATGTCAGGAGGACTGTGTAACTTTTGTGCAATGCGGTCTGAATGCACAGAGCTAGGCTGTCTGATACTGTGCCCAAAATAATAAACCTACGATGCTGGGGACTGGGATTGAGACAGTGGCTGCTACCTTAGGACGTGGTGGATCAATGTGTTGTCATGTTTAACAACTGAGGTGCATCTTCAGCATGTTGCTTTTTCCAAGAACATGATACTTAAACACTTGGATTGGCTCTTGACAAAATTAATTGATTCCTGGTAGAGTGTCATTTTCTGCACAGAATTTCACAAAAGCAGTTAATGCTGTTTCTGGACCCACACTAGCTCTGAAAGTGATATAGCTATGTGTATGCAAGAAATAGCTTGAGTATCTAAACTGTTTGCTCTGAGTCTAAGCTGTCTTTGCATCCAAAGCAAGCATTATCTCAACCCAGATTACACTGCCCTGTCATAACTTCTGGTTTGACTGCAAAACAATTCACAGGGCTTCAGTGCCTCTGCTTACCGTGGCTTTGCTGAGGAACATTAGGCTGTAGGTGGCTTGGGTGCTGCAGTTCACAGTCCAGTGAGCATCAGTGAAGGTGGCCAGAATTGCATTTTTTTCATACTGACTTCATTCCTTTGGAAAGGCAAAGAAAAACTAGGGTGGTTATAATAGTGAAAAGCCTTTCAGGGTTTCTTGCCATGCCTTGTTGGTGTCCAGAGGATGTGGGCAGAACAAAAATGAAATCTGCCCTCTCCAGAACAGGTCAAAGATTCAACATAGCCAGCAAAAGCAATAGTTTCAGGCAACAGAGTCCACTACCTTTTTGAAAACTCATCTGCACCTTCCTAATCTGAGTCGCTTTGATTTGTTCACCAGGAGCTAGCTTCAGACATATTTTAAAGTATACCTTTTGCTAATGGCTGTCTGCTAAATTGTCAAGAATTCCTGATTAATAATGAATACGGTTACATAACTTAGTTTGCACAGAGCCAGCAAATCCTTAGGAGTGCTTTCTATATGCAGAGCCCTGTACTAATGGTCTCATGTTTCCCTTTATGCAATGTACTTGGTAATGACAGATGAAAGGGTGGGAATAGTGTTTGGGACAGAAGGACACTGCCATAGAAATATTATGTTGTGACTTAATAGCTGAATTTTTAAAGTCTTGTGTGGTTGTTTTTTTAAAAATCTATTAAGATTTTATACTTTGTACAATTTTTAAACTTTATTGATTTTTGTCTGTGTCCTGGTTTCAGCTGGGATAGAGTTCGTTGTCTTCCTAGTAGCTGGTATAGTGCTGTGTTTTGGTTTTGGTATGAGGATAATCTTGGTAACACGCTGATGTTTTAGTTGTTGCTAAGTAATGTTTATACTAAGTCAAGGACTTCAGCTTCTCATGCCCAGCCAGCAAGAAGGCCGGAGGGGCACAAGAAATTGGAGGGGACACAGCCAGGGCAGCTGACCTAAAGTGGCCAAAGGGGTATTCCATAGCATGTGATGTCATGTTCAGTATATAAACTGTGGGGGGAGTTGGCTGGGAGGGGCGGATTGCTACTCAGGGACTGACTGAGCATCGATCAGCAGGTGGTGAGCAACTCCATTGTGCATCACTTGCTTTCTTGGGTTATATTTCACACTTTGTGTTATATTCCTTTTCTTCTTCATCATCATAATTATTTTTATTTATTTATTTATTTATTTCCATTATTAAACTGTTCTTATCTCAGCCCATGAGTCTTACTTGTTTCCAATTCTTCCTATCCTACCGGAGTGGGGGGGAAGTGAGTGAATGGCTTCGTGGTGCTTATTTGCTGGCTGGGGTTAAACCATCACAGTCTGGTTTTTTTAGGGCTAATAAAACTAACGTAGCATATGTGTAATGACATGACTTCAGCAACAGATAGTTAATTGAATCACATTGTTGGAAGTTTAGGACTAGTTAGCCTGCATGTTTGCTTTCTATACAGAATATTTAAACTTTGCAATAAGGTGACTAATGTCCTTATTTGACGGATAAATGTACTTTTATTTTATGTATTTATTTCCCTAAGGGGAAAGAATATAGTTACTGTTTATTCCACAAGCACTTTAGAAAAATTAGTATTAATTATAACTTTTCGTTCTATCTTTTTAGGCGCTCGTTTGAATTTTTAGACCTGTTGTTACAAGAGTGGCAAACACATTCGTTGGAAAGGTATGGGCCAGTATACTTTTTCTCCAAGAATTAACTGCTGATGAATTTTAAGACAGAAATCTTTTCATTGAATCCTTTAACTGGATTATGTCATTCAGTGTTGGCCAACGTTTGTAGCATAGACAACCTTTCTAGCACAGCAGGTCATGTGGCTCATTCAAGTTCGAGGGAGGAGGAGAGCTGTAAGCTCCAGCCTTGATTTCATCTTTATTCCTCTCCTTACCCTCTGCCTTTTCTCCTATACCACATGTGAGCAGTGCATACCATGTGTTCTCAGAGTTTCACTTATGTCATGTATCTTGTGGAGCGAAAATGCACAGGTAAGCGTCTGTATTTTCTCCTGCAAGGAGGAAGTTTGTGTGTTCACCAAAAAAGAAGGCAAGTGGGATTAGGCTGGAGGACTTTTTTTGTTAATGATTAAGAGCATACTCTAGCTTCTCTGGGTAGATAGGAAAATAGTACCTGCATCAGGTGTGCAGAATGTGTACTGTAAGCAGAGAGTAAGAGCAAAGGGAGTGCAGAGGCTCTAGAGAAGGCTCTGAGGAGCTCATCCAGCTCCATAGTCACCTTTCAGCCCCACAAGGTGCTCCTGAGAAAGGAAGCAATGGGGAGATCCCTTGATTTGTCAGAATGTGTATGTGTGTATTTTTTTTAAAAGCCCTCAAAACACCACCACCACCCCCCAAAAATACCCCAAACACAAACCAACAACCAAAACACCAAACAGACAAACCCCAAAATCCCCCAAACCAAAGCCCCAAACATGTCTTGAATTAAAATCTGTTTATCACAATTTTTTGGTTGTTCTGATGGGTGCTTTGCTGTTCTTTGAGCATGCGTTTAGGTTTAGAACTCACATGCCAAAAGCTTTCAGAGGTGAATTTCCAGGAAAGCAAACTTCCTAATTTTAATTTTTTCCTTTTTCTTACTATTAATATAGTAGGGGAAATAGTTTCTTCCATTTCTGGAAAGTAGCTGTTTTAAGAAAGGTACTTTTAAATAACTTTTTCAGCATGATAAGTGGATAGAAGTCTGAAAAGTAGACTATAATTCTTTTAGATTGAAGGAGGAAGCTTACCTAAACCTTTACAGAAGGTGCAATTATGTCATCAATATGCTTAAGCGTTCCTTTATGTTGTGTCTTAGAACTACTCTCTCAGCTGTTTTTTACTTCAAGAAATGTTAATTAAAGTGTAAAACTTTACTACTTAAAATAGAAGTTGGAGTAGCAAAATAGCATGAAGAATGTCTTTCTTCTAGGCACGCAGCTGTCTTGGTTGAAACAATCAAGAAGGGCATTCATGATGCTGATGCAGAAGCCAGAGTGGAGGCAAGAAAGTGAGTTTTGACATATGTTTTGCTCTGAAAAATTGTATGTTTTATATGAGCGATAGAAGGCTCTAATCAGAGGTGAGCAGCTAACTATGGCTGAAGAGGAGGACACAGGTTGAAAATTGATGTTTCTGTTCTTGGAATTCTGAATTACTGTCTAGTTTCTTTTGCAAAAGACATTCTAGAAGTTGAGGCAAATAATACTGTCGTGCAGCATTTGAGGATTCTACTGAAACAGGAGTCATAGTGGTTAATACTGCTGAATATAGTAATTCCTTCCCCTTCGCCCCATTAATTAAGTCAGTAAACAACTACAGCACTTTGACTAGTGAGTAGGTCAGAAAAGAATTTCTCTCGCTTCCCCACAGAATTGGTAAGTGAATGTGAAAATTTCAGAGGATAGACTTATGTTGTTTTGAAAAGATTAATTCAATGTAGCTGATTTATTTTATGATTTGATGAGCAGTATTGTATGCATTACATATTTTCAGTCTGAGTTCCTTTCTCTCCCATCCCTGGTTCGTTCTGTAACCTTTCCTTCCTGACTCCACACTATGAAGAAAACACAGAGCAATTATATGTGGTTATTCTCTTATTTTGCAGGGCTTATCTGGGTCTTAGAAATCACTTTCCTAGTGAAGCTGAGACTCTCTACAATTCTCTTGAGCCGCCCTATCAAAGAAGCCTCCAGACCTACTTGAAGAATTCTGGCAGTATAGCATCTCTCCCTCAGTCAGACAGGTCATCCTCCAGCTCACAGGAGAGCCTCAAGTAAGGGTCACTTAACTGTTTCTGAGCCTGTTAATAAATAAAAATTGTTTCTCAAAAGCAAATGAGCCAGACTTCTGTGGTGTACAGAAAAGCTGTAATTGTATTTTGTCGTCTTTTTTTTTTTTTTTTTTTTTTCTTCACTGAGTTCCCCAAAGAATAACCTCTTCCTTGCTTTAATAACTTGGACCTCGGTCAAGGTTGATGTGTTTCTCCATTTTGCAGGATATTTTCTTCAGAAGAGACAAAACAGTGTCTAATATTGCAATGACTGATCTTTAAAGGGTACAGTTTAAAGAGGAAATCAAAAACACTTATGGAAAAAAAAAGTCGGAAATAACCTTTACAAAGAGAGGATCGGCAGCAAAGACACTGAACCGTACACAATGGTAGGATCTGGGGATCTCCTCTAACCACAAGAGAGCTCCTTGACGGATCTCTTCAGGCTCAATTCTCTTGTTCATTTCAATACGGATAGTTTACTACGCTGCTATCTTCTCCCTCTAACCTTCAAACGCCATTTGTGAATGAGCGAGAAGCAGACCCTTAGTATTTTTTTCCGCTGTGCCGCTACAGCACTGCACACAAAGTCCATCCTGAACAAGGTTTTCACATCTATGGACAACTACATGGAAGTATGTAGTTCTGATGTTCATGGACTTCTGATGTTCACTTGAGACTGCTCATGCTTGGACACTTAGCACGTTTCAAGGCAAGTTGGTGACACCTACCTCGGGTAGGGGAGTTTTCGTAGCCAATTATCTAGTGAGGGCAGAGCAGGCCATCTTTGGCTTTCTCTAGGCCAAGACGAAAGGCGGACCGTTGGCTCACGGCAGCGATGGCGGGCCAAAGGAGGTGAAGACACGCTACCGCACCAACCCAGCGGCTCCCGGCCCTACCTCATGCTCGCCCGGGCGCGCCGGAGGCCGGCTGACCCGGAGGGAGCAGGACCACGGGAGGCAGCGGCCCACTCACCGCCACCGCGGCCTTCGCGCCGCCTCGCCGACCCCTCTCCCTCTCCTCCCTCCCGCGGCCTGCCGCCCTCGCCCCCCGGCCCGGCCCCACCTGGTCGCCCATACCGGGCCGGCCCCGCCGCCGCTCG
>JAVJGG010000009.1:11314937-11351300 GCA_035590195.1 Aviceda cuculoides | reverse complement strand
AAAGGTGTAATTGTATTTTGTGGTCTTTTTTTTTTTTTTTTTTTTTTTAATAAATAAGATATTGTTATATGACAGTATTATCCCAACAAGGTAAGGGCAGTCATTAACTGGATTTTAGCAGAATGTTCTTATTCCATATATTCCTTAACAGCCTCTGTTACACCAAAGTATCTTCAAGGTTCACATACTGATGTCCAGCATTCTGGCGCAATGACTAAATCTAGGAAAGAAATAATGGTGTTACTCCTTTTTTATCCTTTTTCACTGAGAAGTATGAGAAAGAGACCTCAATAGTGAGATTCATTCAGATGGGAGATCTTTTTTTTTTTTTCCTGTCTTCACAGTATTGAGTATGTATTAGCAGTATTTTGCAGCTATGCCAGTTACTAGAGGGTGGGTCTATGCTGCAGTCAGTAGTGTATTAAAATATATAGACAATCCTGAGCTGAATAGATAAAAGTTTGCTTAGGTACCAATAGCAAAAGAAATCTACTGGCTTTTTAGTCAAAATGTAAAATAGTAGTAGTAGTAGTATGTGCTGATTTTTTCCTTTAAATTCTAGAAAGCTTCCTCAAAGTATTTAAACCTGTTAAAATTTTAATTCAGATGCTTCATTTCCAAAGCCAGAGAACTTGTCTGCTCACTTTTGACTTGAAAGCAAAGACTGCTTCCAGCATATTGGAGGTTAATTTTTTTCTTTTTGGCTGCTGCCTTAAATACCAGAGGCTTATCTTATCTTTCCGATGATACTTGTAATTATAAAAAAAAATTTAAAATAATTGTCTATAATGTAGGCTATTGCTAACACTTCATTTTCCACAACTGTTTATTCAAAGATTAATTACTCTTGTTTAAATTAATCTATATTTGCTGTCTGAAAATCAAAGTGCTGTTAATGAGTTACTAGTAATAAAATGTTAAAACCTAAATTACAATCTTAATATACTCTTAAATCCTCAAGTGTTACTTTGTGTATTGCAAGATATGTAAGTAGTATAGTACAGAAAGGGAGGAGTAAAGTAAGAGATCAACAGAAGACATTGTGATATTGGACATGAATTACTTCTTAATTGATTTTTTACTAATTTTGCATTTAGATGCGTGTTATTTTCCCTGTATTACCCAAAATTATATTTCTGCCTTCTAAGATAGATGCTGAGTTCTCCCTTTATAGACTAACTTAGGAAATTTTCCTAGAAGTCTGATCCTCCATGATTTTCGACCCTCTGAACTTAGAGCTCTTGCAGATTGTCAATCAAAAATAGTTTTAAAGAGGGTGGTGGAATAAAAGCAATGTGGTGACTTGTGCCTACCTATATGAAACTGCTTAAATGAAATGTCAGTTGCAACAGATAGTGAAAGTTGTCTGGGCCTTCTGTTTGGACCAACTTGTTAAGGTTAGGATGCACCCGGGAACTCTGCCTTGGCCTCCTCAACTCAGTTGCAGCAAAATACCTCCAAGACACTAGTTAGTAACGTCAAAAAAGCAGGTATTATTCATAATAAGCTTCAAATACATTATTTTCCCTGAGGAGTTAGGTAACAGTGCTGACCTGTATTATCATTGAGCATCTGAGCTAACTAAATAAATACACAGTATGAGGCATCTCTTTTCTTTCAGCTTTTTCGTATAAGATTAAGGAGGGATTATTTTTACTGAAGCTGAGATTCTAGACTCGGGTTATAATTTGACTACTGATGAAATAGTCAACTATTTCAGCAAATACAAACCTTCCCAGTCAGATAAATGTTTAGATGGCTAGATATGAATCAAGGAATATAGTGTCATGCTTTCTTCTACTAGTTTTTTGCTTTTCCCTGGTCCCTCTGACTGTGTTTTGCCCTTCTGAACAAGGCAGGAGGAAGGACTCAGAGTTAAACTTGAGTAGACAGAATGATTTTGCTTCAGCAACTACCCATTTTTGCAGTTAAAGGGAAATGGGGAGAAAACATGAAGACATGGGATTTTTCTCCTTTTATAAATTGTGGGAGCATCTAACATTTAAACAGAAAATTCAGTCTAGCTGCTTGGAAGTTACAGCATTTTCCTTTTTGATTTGTAACTTGATTCTTGGGAGATACAGGACTGGAGGAGGTTTATTAATTATGCACCTGTTTTCCTTGTTACTGCAGGCACCACTTCACATAATTTCTTTTGTAAATCAAGCTTCTTGTGTAGCTCCCACTATTTTATAAGATCAGCCCTGTGGTTAAAACCTTGTACTGACCACCTTAAATGTTTCTGTGATCAAGTCTGGAATGCCTCAACTTTGTGTTAGCAAAGTGTGTCTATTGGTAACCAAAGGATTAATGCTTTGTGATGAAGATGTAATTTTATAAAATATAAAAGATAAGATGATTGTGTTTTCCTTACCATTCTGTATTTAATGTGTTTTTCTAAAATATGCTGAGAAGGTTGAAGGGAAGAAAAAAACAGAAGATTTTTTTTTCCTCTCTTTTATTATATGTTGTTATATTTTATTATATGTTGCCTTTTGGATCTGATACGTGAGACTTACTTATTGGGTTTATTGACTTTTTTTTTTTCTCCAGTCGGCCTCTATCTTCTAAATGGTCTGCAGCCAGCCCAGCAGCAAGCCTTGCAGGCAGAGGTAAGGTGGTTGCAATATAGGGCAGTGCACAGTAATTGTTCTTCATGTTCTTTGAATTCAAAGTTTTAAATGCACCTTAAAATTTTACTGTCTTAAGCATTTACCCTATTTCCAAGTTGAATAATGGTGTGTGTCACTACAGACTGCACCTGGAGCTAAGATTGCCTGGTGCTTGCTTCACATTTTATGTATTTTCAGTTGT
The DNA here is from genome assembly GCA_035590195.1 of Aviceda cuculoides. NCBI lineage: Eukaryota > Metazoa > Chordata > Aves > Accipitriformes > Accipitridae > Aviceda > Aviceda cuculoides. Next base: position 11,348,486 of record JAVJGG010000009.1, on the reverse strand, counting down.
TTCAAGTATAAGACCTAATTTGCTATGTATTGGTACTATTAACTGATCATCTGTCTTGGAGTTTTGTCAGGGAGCAGTCACTCTCAAAGAAACAAAACATTATTCTATGGTCTATTCATGATTATTAGGCTTATGGCAATTGGAAGTGAAGGACTCATTTTACCTTTTATCTATTCCCATGTAGCTGCTGCTCTTTATAAAAAACAAAACCCCACAGATTTGTAATGCAAAGAGTTTAATTTTGTCTTGAGTTTTCACAATTTAATATCTTTGTTCTCTTTTCACATAATGTCTTTGTAACTCTCGTGGAGTAAATCACTGAACGCTTTTTTACAAACAGCCAGTAATTGAGAGTGCTTGTTTTCTGGATACTGAAACTGTTATGGGCAAGTCAAGTTTTGAAGACATAAACCAATGGTTAGAATTAACTGAAGTGAACAGTTAATATTCAGTAAATAATTGGAAGTGAATATAAAAATACTTCACAGAAGATTAGACCCTAAAGCAATTCAGGGTATGCTTTCAGCTTCACTGTGGCTTCATCTTAGCTGAATTGTGGGAATATTATCTTCCTTCCGTATCACAAGGGGTGCTGTGGGTTTCCTGATGTTTGTGAAGCATTCAATAATGTAATAAATCACATAATTCTGAACTTTTATGTAATTTGTACTAGGGTGGGAGCACATAGCTTGTATTAAATAATGCTAAAGTTTCATGCTGAATGAAGATAAATACTACTGTAAAATGAACTGTTCTTTGTCTGAATTTCATGGCACCACCAGGTCTAGTTTGCTTCTTAACCTCAGCAATACTTTGTTTAATATTAAATTGACTTACACTTTTTTTACATTGTTTTCTGTACTTTTTGCAGGTATGCTGCAGTAGTAGAAAGTGTTAACCTTTTAAACATAATTAATTTTATTCATTATCAACTAATTTCCTAAATTTATTTATATTTTTAATTTTCTAGTTTCAGGCAGCAGCAAAAGTGTTCCAAGCCTAGGAACTCTGCAAAGGTCTCGCAGTGACATCGATGTTAATGCTGCCGCAGGTGCGAAGGCCCGCCATGCTGCTGGACAGACAGCTGGAGCTGGGCGCTTGTCAGCAGCTGGTCTGCCTCCAGGATCTTACGCTTCGCTAGGTAAGGGAAACATCTTTACAATACAGGGAAATATTTTTTGAGGTTTTGGATCAAAAAGTGCAGGAAAATACTTCTACATTTGAAAAATTGTCATCATTCTTAGTAACATTCAAGTATTGCAGAAGAGCAGATGTTCTGAAGTAAGATACCAACTTTCCTAGAAGTTTTATTTTTCTTGTGATGGAAGAATGCCAATGCAAAGAATGTATCCATACTATGATCTTTAAATGTGTTAATCTGAAGTGGAATATTGGAAGGAGTGGTACCTTCATTTAACAGCAGATGGTGATCATGGCTGCTTTGTTTCTAGAAGTAATAGGGAGATGAGTGTTAGGACTCTAGATTTTCCATTTTTCTCAGATCTTTAGCTGACTATTTTACAACAATGCTAGAGAGACATCCTGGCAGTAAGTGGTGGCTTCTTCATGTAGTACAGAAGTGTTTTATGCAATAATATATAACATTGATTTCGTAGATTTCTTCCTAAGCATATTGGTGGGACTGTGTGTATGTTTTTGGCTAGGTGAATAGTCTTCATTGGTAGGAATAGTTGCTGTTAGACATAGAAAGTTCTACAACTGACAAGAGTGCAGAAAAAAGTATTTGATAGTGGTGGTAGATGCTAGAACCTCCACTAAGTGGGGAGGATAAAGGAATATGGGCATGTTTTTGTTCTTTTTAGGTTATTCATACTGTAGGGGTAGCAATGGGGGGAGTGAGGTTCAGTGTTCATAAAACTGTTAGTTTTTTCTTCTTGGCTTATGTGCCAGCTAGATCACCAAGGAGACATGTCCTAATGTCAGTATTGCTGAAGATGATCGCAAGAGGCAGAGAAACTATGTAGGTTATGATTTACCTTGTGTTTGAGGAGATGTTAGGATACAGTTAGGCTATGGTTTTCAAAGTTTTTTGGTTCTGTGTTTTAAAATTTAAGTTAAAAACTATTTTACATGAGTTGATTCTTTCATCATCAGGGCCTACTTGAAATGGTTTGAACATCGTCAATTTTAGGATTAAGTTTATGAGCATGAGCAATGCTGACTAAAAGGAATGTGTGCTACTTGAAGTAGTAATTCGGGGTGTTGGGCTCCCTCTAGTGCCCACGGGGGGGTAGTCAGAGAACCTGCTGAGTAGCAGGTGGGGACACCAAAGTTAGGCTGCTCACTTTGCTGGGTGGAGGAGCTATGCTCTTGGCTATCACTTGAGGTATTCTCCGTGCCTCCTAACTTCATGCCTAGAAGCCTGAAATAGGTGGGATGATTATTCTCCAAGATCAAGGTGTTGCCTGGTCTGTTTTCGTGTGCAACAGGACATACTTTGAATCTTGGACAAAGCTGGAGGTCAGCTGTTGTGGGAAGTACAAGTGACAGTGGTAGAAAGAAAAAAAAGTCAAAACATCTCTCTCTGTTAATCTGTCTTCTTTATGCTGCTGAAATGAAGGGACTAGTTTGGTGTTAAGAGTTTCACAGAAAATTAGCTCTTGATTGGAGGATTGGTTTGCTTTCAGTACATTTTAAGCAATATGTGATTCATGCCCAGGATTTTGTAAGCAAGGGTTGAGAAGGGCACAGAGGTTTTCAGGGAAGTAAATAATGGTGGTTTTATGCAGGAAAATAAGAGAAATCAAGAAATAGCTTATTCTCTTTTGTATTTTATAGATTTGGTGAGTGGGAGTAGGGGAGAGGAATAAATAGGCAGTATGTCCAGGTCATATTCTTTTGAAGGGTTTGAGTAGCTGGAAAGCTCTGCCTTGCTAGCAGATACAGTCACTTGTGGAAAAGAATACAATGGTGGTTTGAAATGGCAAAATAACGTGATACTAGCCATGTATAGTAAAGTCAAATCCTATTACAGATGGTATAAGGGCAGTGATAGTCAAGGAGACCAAGGTTTGTTTACAGTCACACAAAAGCAGTACTGCTTGATTGATCTTGGCTTGTTCTTCTAATGGTTTTTTAATAGTGCCAAGGTAATTTAAATGACACATACCTGTCCCCTCTTACCTATGTAGAGAGTGTAACGGTTGTGTGTTTGGCTATTTATTAACCATGGAATCCACCTCAAAATATTGCTTGCTCTTATTTTTCAAAAGGTAGCCTTAAAATGAATAGAGTGTGAATACAAGCAAGTGCCATGTTTCAGAAAATAGGCCAATTTGTAAACTTCTCCCCTCTGTTCATTTTAAGGGGGTTGTTTATACTAAATCCAAATACGGCAACTTAAATGACAGAACTGTCAAGATAATGCTGACAATGGTACTAAAATGCCTAGAAAATGTTACTGTATTTCCATAATGCTTTCCGCATCTCAGGTGTTGCATTCAATACCAAAATAAATAACATTGTCTCCTCTGGAGCTTGAATTTAGTTTCATTTTCACCGTTACTTACAGAGAAATGTCCACCTTCTGCTTAAGCAGCTGCCAAATTTAGAGCCTCAGAGGACCACAATTTCATGAGGATAGTAATCTATAATTGTCTCCACCTGTCTCTTCCCTTTTTATTATTAATAGAACTCTTGCTTATTTATGTTTGGGGGTTTTTTTTGTTGGTTTGGGGTTTTTTTTGTTGTTTTTTTTTTTTTAAAGACTGTTCTAGAAGCATGAGAACATTATCTACTTAAGTTATTCTAAATGTTGACTATCTTTGGCAACCTTAAGTATTAATGTCCTTTCTGAGGAGACTTGAGCTGTAATTATAGATGTCTCATGCTAAACATCTTAATTTTGATTGTTACTGTCAGAATATGTATGTACTACCTTCCAGCTGAACTGGTAAATCTGTAAAGCTTTTAAAACAGAGTGGAATTTCTCCCGTTTGTCCTCTGTCTTTATTGTGATCTCTTTTTCCGTCCTGTCCCTTATCCCAAGTGAGGCTTCATGCTCAGTAGCAAATTTCGTAACAAATAGAAATATTGTGGTTCAGTAATGATACAAATATGTACTGATGCTTCAGCAACTGTTGATACCAAGCATGAAACGGTTTATAAATATTTTATTGTAAGGGTTTGCTCAAATCTGAGTAATATGGAGAGATTCATCATCCCTGTGCAGGGTACTTATACGCTGTTCTGTAATTTTGTACCTTGGACTGAGAGAAACCAACTTTACTTAAGGTAGCTTGTACATGCATGAATTAGATAAACATGTCTGCTGTATTTAATATTAATGTATTTTCCTTAATTAATGTTTTATGACTCTGCTGTGAACACCTTTATTCTAACACACTAAGTTTTCCATGTTTCTTTGCCTGCTTTTTCAACAAAGAGGATACTTCTGACAAGATGGATGGTAAGAAATTGTTTAGTCTGTCCTCTAATTCTATTAAATATTTAATAAAGTGTCTTTTATGTAAAATTACTGATGTTTAATATATTTGTTCATTAACAAAATACTATGCTGTTTTCATTAACCCCGTGTAATCTTGATGTCTTAATATATGTTGTGTTATTGCTGTTTTTGTCAATGTTTTTGATTGTTCTGTATCAGCAACATAAACTTTATCAGAAATCAGATGTTACTCCTGTTCTTTTAAAAAAGCTCTATTAATTACAGAGCAATTCTATAATCAATACATGCTTTTTTAAATGAGCTCTAGTTCCATCATGTTTCATAGTTTTACCTATAAAGTCAGTTTTTTTGACTTCTTGGCAGAACAGCAATGGGAGAGCAGAAGGTGCTTTACCACATTATTAAGGATTTTTTAAGAAAAGTAAAACTAAAATCTTCTCTTTCAAAAGTACTCTATCAAAATCTTGTCTAGCTACATAACTTTATGTGCCTGTAAATCCTGTAATAAAATGTAATTCTATTAAAGAATAATTCGTTAAGAAGACCTACCAGGTAAAATAGTTTACCAAGTATTCCAGCTAAGTTTTAGTGCCTCTTTTTTCTTAATTTGCTGTGTTAAACACATGGAGGGAATTTTCATGTTTTTTTTATCCTAACTGCAAAGCAGTTGAGAATCAGGCTTCTCATAACAGTTGTCTTTTTCAGGTGTAAGTAATGCTTCCCATATAATAAAGTGGCAGAGTCCCAGCTTGGTGCCTGATAATTCTAGTTCTAATTTATTGCTGGGAACACTTAACAAGTCAATTATGTTTGCTACTTACATAATAATTCTTGTCATGTGTGTTTATTAAACAGTACATGTTTTGAAGAATAAGTAGCTTACAGGAAGCAAAGCAGGTGATATTTTTCATAGAAGTGAAAACAGTAAGAAGGTAAATCTTAAAACCCCAGAATCCTGAATAATTTTAAAGCACAGATAATGAGTTCTACGAGAGATACTTTTTGGAAGAATTTGAGCCTGTTTTGAGTATTGCAGATGGCAAGCCTACTTTAATAAAATGAGGGGGGATTGTACAGTGGAGTAGTGTCTGTCTCGCTTATTTCCATAACAGATTTCCTTATGTTGTATACAGTAGGTTTTATATATAACTATCTGTGCTAAACACTTCAGCTTTTGCATGTTGTCACCAGCAATAAAGGCTCTTAGGGCCATGTGTACAGGCTTATTCTTTTCTTCAGACCAGTAGTCTCAACTAATGATGTCCCATGCATCTGTTTAGAAATAGTAGTGGAAGTGCTACACAATTGGTAGGAATTACAGGGTTTTTTCCTAGAGGATATCTGTAGGGATGATGTGCGAGACAATGAACACAACTTAGCTCCCCAGCTGTAGTTGTATGATATAGCTGCTCTGATCTAGCCACTACCAGGAGTAACTAATCCTTTTTTCTTTTCCCACTCATCTTGGCCACATGTTTTACCGCTTCTTTCACTAGTGCCTTGTAACACTCCGTTATCAATCACTATTGGTGAACAAACTCCAGAAAACTGATGGCATAAACAAAAATGAATAATATTCTGTTATTTAGCTTTTGGAGCCGAGAGTGAGCCTTTAGCCATCCAAACCACGTGGTAGCACAATGGTGGTAAAGCAGAACCCCCTGCTTTTAGGAGCAACTATCAGTTAGCCTGGCTTAGGTGTTGCATAGAACCTGCCTTCCAAGATCCAGCTCTGGAAGAATGTGGGAGGGGGGGGGTGGGGGTAGTTTAGGGTTTGGGTTTGTTTTTTTGTTTGTTTTTTTTTTTTTATACAGACTGGCAAATTTGATCTGGAAAACTCTGAGGCACTCCTACATACATATTACTGTAACAGATTTTTGTGAAGAAGCATTGAAATTTATACTGAATTAACTTTTTAGAGAGAGTTTTTAAAAATAGTGCCTTGAAGATAAGATAATATGAGAAAGCAACAACCAGATTTGCTGAGAGTCTTAAGTTCAGGCTAGCTAAAGACACTAATGGATGTTTTAATCATTGTAGTTCTCTTTCAAGGCAGAAGTGGCAGAGAGTAAAAACAAAAATGGAAATAGTCTTTGATTTCTTTTTTTTGTGAGCCATTTAACATTTTTTTTATTGCTAGTAATATATATTTTATTCCATAATCAGATTTGTTTCAAAGGAACTTTAGGATAGGAAGGACTGCTGTTAGATAGCTTCCCATCAATTCCTAGGTACTCATGTCAGTAAAAAGATTTGTCCGACTCTCATTTTGTCATAATCAAGTCTTGTTAAGCTCAGTATACTTGTTCAAGTGTGATCTGGTTTAAGCAAACTCATGTTACTTCCACTTCTCTGAACAAAACTTGATCTTGTGCATATAGATCTTCAGAGTAATCATGGATTAAATTCAGAGAAATCCTCCTTGCTGGCAGTTTGTATCAAATTATCAATGTCCAGTGTGGGAAATGCTGTCCTTGTGTTTCTCTCTGAGATAATTTATAATACTATGTTTTATATTTTCAGAAGACCTTGCACTAAAATACTTTTACTGTCTGTTTGATCTGTACATGTCATTATGTTGATTTACCTACCAGATTTTTTTTTTTTTTTTTTTTTTTGTGGTTTCATAAGTTTGGTAGGCAGTGTTATATATTGGTTTATTGTTAATCACTAACAGTATAGTGTGGATGTTTCTTGATAATTATGCTTCAGTTCAATAAAGGAGTTGCAACATAAAAGCTTTAGACCTCTTGGCTTGACAAAATTTGTCAAGATTCGTAAGGTGAATCTCAAAAAGGAATTGGAGAGACACAATATTGTTTGGAATATCATGTATTTTATTATTTTTTCTGTTTAGGAACAGCTTCTGAAGATGGTAAGAAAATATTTTGTTAGAATAGCTAATATTTTCAGCTTCATTATTTTCATTGATACAAATTAAGCTTTAAAAGTAGAATGTGGTCTTTCTGGGGCTTTGTGGAGGTTCATAACTCCAGATAGCGTATGCATCTAATACTTGGTTGTCATGTAGTATTTTTTAAATTCTTTTGCTTGTATTTTAATTCTCAAGTACTCATCTGCAGTAGAAATGTCATTGCTTAACATTTTTAGTGTGAAAATATAGGAGCTTTATAATTTTTCTTTTTTTTTTTTTTAAAGCTAATCTTATCACAGAAAATTTCATCAAATGTGTTCATGCTCTGGGAAGCAGGTGCTACTATTATCCTTCTCTTTGAGACTTGGGAATTCATTTTCAGTACACTATTAACATTTAAACTGTCATTAGTGAATGGATGTAGACACTCCAAGTGAGTTAACAGTTCGTTTGCCTCACAAATACAGACTTTATTTTTACTTTGATGATATTGAAGCAGGTTCCAAGCGATAATTTAACATAGTATCGAAATAGTGGCACTCTGTATTCCTAAGTTTTTGGGCCAAATTCTGAACGCAGTTACATGCCTTGCAGTCTCACAGCACTCAGTGGGAAAACATTGTCATTGCACGGGGATAACTAGTAGAGTTTGGACTAGTTAATCTAACCATTCTTGCTAGCATATTTCTAATAGTTTAGTGAATAACGTCCTTTATCCTGATTCTCTTCTTATAGACTCCTATCTATGGCTATTCCCTCTACTTGGATGAATAATACTAACTTGGTTGGTCTCCAAATTCTGCTGTGGAAAGCCTAAAGAGGCTAGAACTAAATAATAGTCTGTGTACTTAATTCTTCTGGGTCAAATATTGACTCTACTTGTCTAGAAAATATTTTAATTATGCTGTTTTTAAAAGTGGATTACTTGTTGAGCTAGATCCACCATGTACAAGCTTTTTGGGTTTTGTTCTTGCAACTTGTAAGAATTATGGTTAGCATGGTTTTGGTTTTTATTTCATTTTTCTGTTGTTTGAGAAGCTGGAAATGTAGTATACAACTCTACTATTTTCTTTTATGAATAACCTTTCAGTTATCTATAATTCATCCAACTGGGGTCTTCCTTTCTTTTGTAGTTTCATTGTATACACTTGATGTTATGAGGAACATGGCTAATAATGCAGAAAGATCTAAACCAAAACCAAGATGGTTTGGCATTCTAGAGAGAAGTGAATCTATTGTTTTAGTTGTAGATACTCAGTTTAATCTGTCTCTCTTCCTCAGCTCTTCTGTCTGCTGAGGAGAGTAGTATTTCCTTATATCATGTTGTCACTGAGAAGTACTTAAGTGTACTCAGTCTTTGCAAAATGCTGTAAAAGGCTTGGGCAATACTGTAGAAGTCTACATGACTGTGGCCAGGAAAACAGTAGAACCTTCAGTAATAGGAAAGCTGGTATTTAGATTTCTAAAAAGAGGAGTGAAGTTAAGAAGAAACCTCGGAACCCTAATCAAAAAATATTCAACATAATTTTTGTAGTTTTATGACAGCGGAAGTAGAATTACAACCACAGGTAATCATGAGGAGACTGTACCTGATACAGCAACATTAGCATACGCGTTGCCTATTATATTTAATAAACTTCCCTTTTTTAAATATAATCAACCTATTTATGTAGGAAGCAAGAACTAGCTAGCTAGTTCAGGGTGTTTAAATGATAATGTGTAAATTGCGTACTGAAACATGTAGCATCAGAGAAGAAATATTTTGATTCCTCAACTATAAGTCCTTCAAGGTGTTCAAATTTCTACTAATTATCCCAAGCGAATTTTCACCAATTGAGTTATGTTATGCTTCTTTTTTATCTGCGGAAACTTAAGAAAATATTAGTAAATGCTACTGATGCTTTGATTTCTACATTACTGTGAGAAACTGATTTAATGCCATTTTTCCTTTATAGGTCGTGTACGAACAAAGCTTTCAACACCTTCTGTTGGTATTGGGAATTCTAAAACAGATTCCAGAGGACGGAGTAGAACCAAAGTGGTGTCACAGTCTCAGCGTATGTATTTTCTGTTTGTCAGTTATACCTGATAAAGAGGCCAAATGCTTAAGCATATATTCATTGACCAATGGCTACAGTCAAAGTTAATTTAAAAAAAAAAGCTACATACTGAGTTGTTGTTCTGTGCCTTAGGTTCATCATCGCCAGACAAAAAAGAAGGTATTTTTTTCAGTGTTTTGGGTCAGTGGTATTTGCATGCTTTTCTAATTCATGTTGTTTTTCTCTGGGCAAAATACTAGGTTAGGTCTTAGTTTGCCAATTAAGTTAGATAAAGTAACAGGAAACGAAATCTACCCTTAAATTCTGTCTTCAATTATAACTTCTCAACATTCTTTTCCCCCCTTTCTGACCTCCCCAACATGAAACACCAGTAAATTTCTGTCAGTTACATATGACATATGGATGCGTAATACAGAGGAATAGGTAGGCTGGATGGTGTCCTCAGTGTTACCTGCAAAACCTAATTTTTCATTTTTCAAAAAGTCTTTTTTTTCAGCCAGAAATACCTGCTTTTATTTTAAGCTAAGCACTACTCTAGCTTTTGGGATATATACTCCTCTTTTTTTTATAACAGCTGTTACCTTTACTTAACTCTTCTTTGGAGTATAAAAACTAAATCCTAACTTTATAGTAAGTTACTTAGCCTAAAACAAGCAATTTACTGTATGTCAGCTAATCCACAGTAATTTTCTGTGTCTGTTTAGATACAAAAGCAAATGCAAAATTTCCAATCTAGCTGAGCACTCTGTCATTAATTAAAAAGACCCGATTACCTCACATTTTTTGGCACTGGCTGACCTACAGCAATTTGTTCACACATCTGATGTCTCCAACAGATGACATCTGATTAAGCTCTTTGGTATTTTCAGATTCTCATCTTTGTCTAATCAAGTAAAATGCAATGAAATTAATAAAAGAAAGACAAGTTAACAATAAAATTAAAATAAATTAACCAGTCTTATAGTTTATCGGGTCTAATGTTATAAATGCACTTAATTATACAGGTTTTGAATTTTCCAGTACAATTATTTTGCTATCAGTAACCATATCCACTTTCTTTTAATAAAAGCCATTAATTCAGTGTTTAGTGGCAGAAACTTTATCTTCATAGCATTGACTGCATTTATCATAAATAAAATTACTTTTGAGGTTAAAAAAGCGGGTAAAAAAGTTTTGTGGTTTTTTTTCCTCTTAAAGTACTTACTATTCAGTTTTGCATGACTTTATTTTCCAGCAAATACAGTTGTATCAAACCTGATCCAATGCTTGCAGGTTATGTGAAATAAAACTTTCAGAAAATCTGAACAAATAAATATAAAATAATAAAATCCAATAACAGAAATTCTTTTAAGTCATTATTTGCTTTGACAGTGCTCTAATGTCACAAGTGTTTGTGTGATGAGAGCTTGAAAATCAAGTCTAGTTATTTGCTGTGACAAAGGTTGTGCAAAACTAGTTTTATGTTTTCAGTGTTAAGATGACTATACTATATCATAAGCAAAGAATATTTGGATTAATAATTTAAGGGGGGGAGGTAACAGTCCCACCAAATCACTTCTTCCCTTTATGGAAAGCTGTAGGCAGTATCTGTAACACTTTTCATTAGTATTGGGAAAGTTCTGAAATCAGCTTTTTGTAAATAACTTCATACATTGAATAGATTTGGTAAATTCTTAAAAAGTTAAGGTGCTTGATAAACTGTTTGGGGGAGAGGTTAAATTCAGGTAGCAATGTAAGATTTTTGTGATGATCACTGTCATTTAATATTAAACTGCCTGTATATTCAGGGAAACAAACTGAAGTTTTTCAGTTTCGTTTTACTAATAATGACAATTTTTTTTCCAAGAAAATTCAGTTTTGCGCAGTATTAATGTCTAAAGAGATAAGTTGAATTGGTACTGAAATAACTAGATTTGTCTACATGTGATGATGTGTGAAAATTAAATGCATGAATGCATCTTTACAGCCTTATATTACTACTTCTGTTCAGAACTGATGGCTTCAGATAGCCAACTAACCTGTCAGTGGGGGAGAACAAGAATTCTGAGATGTTTTAAGGAAGATAAACAGGGCAAATACAAATGGGCAGGCAAAGGAGAATTGTCAGGCACTGTATGCCAGCTATTTGGGTGATGCTTCTTTACGTGACTGAAAATTTTCACAGCATTGTAGGGAGTGAGATGCTTGATGTTTCCGTACAGGGGATTGGTTTAGATCCCCAGCTTATAGTGGAAAAATAACTTCATATTAAATTTAAACTTCTATTTTTTAAAAAAACACTGTAACACAGATGTTTTTGTAAATTTAGAGTTACAACTGTTTAGCACTTTTGTTCAAAGATCATTTTATGAAAGACTTGCAAATTTGAATGCTTTTACAAGAGATACTTTTTTAGGGTTTTGGAAGCCCTTTACTCTTCCTCTTCTATTTTTAAATTGTAATGTAAAAGAAATGCATATACAATCTATAGCTCATTGTTTTATTCTTATCTATGGAAAAAAATTACTCCATTTTTTTCCTTTCCCTTCCTGTTTGGTTGTCAGGTAATTCAGCAAGGTATGCTAAAATTGCATTACAGTCTTCATTCAGAGAAAAAGAATTAGATTTCTGAATGGCAAAAAATTCTTCCTTTTATACTTCAGTTTAATTTTAAAGAGGAAAACCTGAAATTCTATGCAAGTCTTTTCAGTTGTGCCATTGTGAGTTTTTTGGTTTGGTTTTTTTTTTTTGTCATCCACCGCACCTGCAGCTCAGTTCCTTTACTGTCTGTCTGAATAAAAAAAAATGTTTTGGCCTTGTGCGTAGTTTTTGTTCAGCTGTTGAACTTCTTGAATCTTTTTGGCAATGTAATATTCTTTTAAAGTAATATGAAGGCTACAGTTTCATGTTTAATTGAAATTTAATTCTTCAGTATTATCCAGTTGTTGATTAGAAAGCTGAAGAATTGTAATTTGCTTGTGCAGCTTTGCTTCATCTGCTTTGTACATATAGCATCTGAGTTTAGTTTTTCAACTGTGGAAGCTACTTGAAAGCACTGCTTTAGCATAACCCCCTTGTGGCTTTTTTTCCTGTGTGAAATGACTAAAGCTTTCTTATTTCCATTTACCATCCATTTTTTAATCTGCTCTGCTCCCTCCCTCTTCATGGATTATAAACCCCTACCCTAATCCTGCCTTTACACTTGTTCAGGATCACAGTCTGCTAACCCCATTGGTGGTAAGAGTCTACAGAATTTGTGTATACATCATTGTTTGATCACCTGTTTGACATGTCTCATTTAAGGACCCTATTCAGCAGAAATTCTGGCTTGCTTTTTTCCATATGCTGCACTTACCTAATTGGATGTAATCCTTATTTAGAAGGCAGTAGAGATGGGAGGGTTTTGTCATTTTGGAATACTGTTTTAGTAATCCTTCCTTCTTCATTCAGTTCACTTAAATCTGCTACAGGTGGTAGTACTGACAACAGTATGCCAATGCAGTTATTAGCATAATATTTTGAGGATATTAAGCTTCATTTGGTTTATTTACGCTATAGTGGTACACTTTGCGGGTCAGACAATAGGAAGATAAATACTGTATTAGAAAGGTTGCATTTTTTCTGTATATTCTTAGAAAAGTATGTTTTTCAGGTTTCTGATCTATTGAAGAAAATCTTCTAACAGTCCCTGGCACAGTGAAAACTTTTACAATATTTTCTTTGTTTTAAAGAGATATGGAATATTGGAGGTTAGGAAGAAAGCATAGTAATATCAGGTCTTAAGTTGAAATCCCCTGAGAGGAAGAATCTGCCAAACCCTTAATTTTTGCAGACCACAGCAGTTTTATAGATTTGTCTATTCTTTTTTTGCTCTAGCAGTTATGCTTGTTTTTTCCAGGCTGTTTAATATTTTATTTATCATTTCTGCTGAATAGGTCCATAGTTTGGAAAAGGGATTTTGCTAAATAATCATTTCAAGTTTGAATTCAAACAATGAATCTGAACATATATGCATGGTACATTGTTTTAGTTCTCTCCCTTCCACTCAGCATATGTTTTGTTTAGGATTTTCTTTCTTTTCCCATATAGTCAAGCTTTAATCAACTTGTATCTTTTTTAAATGTGCCTCATAAAAAGTAACCCATGAAACTCACTTGAAATGTTGCATGTTACGTCTATACATTCGATCGCATAGCTGTGGTCATACAGCTACCTGATTATTTTAAAAAGATTAATGAAAGGTTTGTATCTGTATGTAATTAACCTTTGGTTAAAATTATGTTTTGCTTTTTATTTGGTAAGACTTCTTGAATTCTGCAGCTGGAAACAATATCTTTATACCGGTGGCATAAATTGGTTATAACTAGAGAAGAATAGGTTCTTTGTTAGAGCTTACAACTTAAATTTTCTGTAATTGAAATACCAAAATTAGGGATCAGTGACCAGTTTCTGGTAGTGAGTACAGTGTGTTGAAATGAACATTTATAGCACTTTGTAATGTGCGGTTTTCATTAATAAAAATATAAGACACTTAAATACATATTTATAATTTTTTTAGCTTGTTTAAAACTAACTGAAGATTATCTTTGAGTTTGTGGGGTAACCTCCACAGAAATGAACAGGAGTATTTTAATTGTCTTCAGTGACATTTTATTTAACTTATCAGAGAGTAGTGCTTGAAGACCCCATGCTTTTAAAAGCAAGAGAGAAGAGTTTAAATGTTAGGAAAATGATGTTGTTGTAACATCGGTTGCATTGGAAGAGCTGGGGTAATTACAAAATAATCAGTTTAAAGTTGCTTCCTTTACCTTTATAGCAGTTCTTTTATTTTCATTTTCTTCTTTAATAGAAAATGTGATTAGTGAGACCATGTAGCTTAAGAAATGAACACTCGAGTGTTAATGTTGGGGACATTGGAAGATTAGAAATAATATTTATGGTATCTTGAGCATATCTAGTGCCTAAATACCATGTCAAGTGTTTCCTTTCGTTGATAATTTTATCTGCCTTGTATGTAGTGCTGTAAGAACGTGGACCAGGGTTTTCTATTTTACATTTTTGTCTTGTAAGTTTTTCCAGACCATTTCAATCTACCACCACTTTCCTACTAACTTTAAGCATTTTTTTTCTTTTTAAACATGGTTATTTATCTTCTATGCTGTTACTTATATTTATTCATTTTGCCTTCAGCTGGCAGTAGATCTGGGTCTCCTGGAAGAGTTTTGACAACCACCACACTTTCCACTATGAACACAGGAGTTCAGAGAGTGTTAGTGAATCCTGCAACTGCACAAAAACGAAGCAAAATCCCACGAAGTCAGGGATGCAGTAGAGAAGCTAGTCCTTCTAGATTGTCAGTAGGTAAGAATCACTGACTAACTCTTGATTTTTTTCATAGTCCTTCTTACTTCAAGTGCTGGATATTTACAGCTTGCATTTAGTTACAGGCAGTTGATAAAGCATGAATACATATCAATAAAAACCTAAAATGTACCTGTTTTCTGAGGCTAGTCTCTGATGTACAAGGCAGTTTTAAATTTAAGCTGAAACTTTTTTTTTGCTGTCAGAATGCAGTAGTTGTTCTTTTCCTCACTTCCCTGTCTTCTTTACCTCTTTCACTTTTCTTCACTTCTTATCCCTACTCCCAAAATACCCACGTCCATACGTCCATTGAATGGAGGTATGATACCATTTTGAAAAGATTATTTTCTTCATTACTTTTTTGAGTCTTCTGCGTATGTGTGCGTGCATGTGTTATACTTCTGTGATACAAAAGTAAGTGTCATACTACTTAAACCTCATGGTATAATCTGATTACACTTTATTACAAACAATATTCTTGAAAAAATATCAGTTGATTTTAATGGCATTGCTGTTCTTTGTTTTGTATTTTGATTTTTACCTTAGCTGTATTAACTTTATGTTTTCCTTCTTTAGAAAGCTGTGTGTTTTTTCATTTGCATTACTGTTGATTCACTTGGTCTTGAGCACAAAATCTGAATCGATACTCTGTTCATATTTTTTGTTGCTTGTTTCCCCTCCATCCGTTTCAAGAGGTTTTTCAACCATTCTGTAAAGAGTTGGTAAAGCCCCATTTTTAGCTGTGCGAAGAAATAATTTCATTGAACTGGCTACACTTAGTGTAATCCAGCACAATCACAAAAGTGTGTGGAAACAGTTATGACTTACAATATGCCATAATCGTCAGTGTCTTTTCTTAGGAATACATCTTTGATCTTATTGCACAACAGAATTGCATTAAAACTGCAACTTTTCTTATGTCTTCTCCCTTCTGTGCTGCTGTTTGTCTGTACCCTGAATCATACTAGCACGAGGCAGCCGCATTCCTCGGCCTAGTGTGAGTCAGGGCTGCAGTCGGGAGGCCAGCCGTGAAAGTAGCAGGGACACAAGCCCTGTCCGCTCTTTTCCACCCCTTGGTAAGTACTCAGAGCCCCTTGTTGTGCATGGCTGTCTCTGCCCTTCATTATTTGCACCTAACGAACCCATGCCTCCTTCATTTAGCTTGTAGCTGGCCACCATTGTTTTCCCTTCCTTTGTCTCACTCGCCACTTACTTGGATGGAGAACTGACCAATGTGTGAATGGGTTGCACACTTGAAAAATAAACGCTTTGCTAGTGTTAATCTTATCTTAAATGCGAAGTCTGGAAAGGTGTGTGATACACAGCACCTAGATGCTTTTTTTGAAAGGGCAATTCTGCTTTTGGAAAGTTTGTTAGAATTATGTGTTTCTCTTTTTATTACAGCACTCATTGCTTGGGTGCAGTTAGATAATCCATTTCTCACTGACCAGCTAGAGCAAAGAATAGTGTGTTGCTGTCATCCTCTGCCTTTCCTTGCATCAACAGCCAGGGTCTGCTGTTGTTCAAAATTGATCCCTAGTCAATGAATCATTTTGGTGTCTAAGAAGAAAATACACTTCCTTTTACGTCTCCTTAGCTATATTGTCATCACTGTGTTATGTGAAAAAATAATAAAAATTGTAACTTTTTGCTATTAAAGTAAGTAAATATGATAGTGAAGGTAAGGGACCAATCTCCTGAAGCAGAAGCGTATTTGGAGGCTGCTTTCCCTTTTCTAAAATTGAACAGGGCAAGTAGCAAAGTCCTTATACAAGTAGATGAACAAAGTACAGTTCTGAAGTTTACTCTTAATCTCTGTCAAAGTACAGTTCTGAAGTTTACTCTTAATCTCTGTAGGACAGATAGTAGATAAGTAATTGAATTAGCAGCTGTTGTTACATAGGGAAGAAGAGGAATTGAAAACCTTTAACATTCACATGTGCATAGTCACATTCAGTCCTCATTTCTAGAGCTGCTATAAGGAAATTTTTTGTTTTCACTTAGTATTTCAGCTTATTGGCCTGACACTTAAAAGATTTTGCAATATTGTCAAGCTGTTGTCTCTTTCTAAAATGTCAATAAGGCATAGGAACATTAGCTTATAATTACTTCAACATGTTGTTGGTTAAGGATTAGGGAAGCTTCTCATCTCCATGTATCCTTGTCAATGTTACTACAAAGTTGGTAGTAAATTTTGATAAAATTTTTTTTAGATATTGGGGGTTTGGGGTGGGTGGGGGTTTTTTTTGGTTGTTTGATAATACAAAACTGTCTCTGTAACACTGTATCTGAAACTGATCTTTTTTTGGTGGTATGTTCGTCCGAGTTAGTCTTCAGTACGCATCCTTCTGTTTGTTCAAGTGTAGCTTATGGTTAAGGACTTTGTAATACTAGCTGTTAAACATAGTCTGAAAATAGTAAATCTCTGGTTTCTATCTCAAGTTGAGGCATCTGACTGTACTCCTAATTAGCATTGAAAGTCTATTGTGGTCTGTTAAGGCAGTATGCTTTCTGTCAGCCTTGGTTTTATTGGGAAAGTACAGATTAATTGAATGAAAGCTGTTTCAATAACTAATGCTAACGGGCCCAGATGCTATGTAATTGGGAAGTTAAATTAAAAGTAGACATTATGCAGGATCCATTAGTAAACTTGTATCTTTTACTAAAACACAGCTGGCGGACTGTGTTGTAGTACACACATATCTTCTTTTCTTTTAAAAACGAGCGTATTTTCCAGATCTTTTTGCGCTGCTTTTGCTACCTTACAGTTTGACTTCAATTGCATGCATGCAAGAACTGATTTAGGTTTTATATTCGGTCAAATGCTTGTTATCTTAAGAAATCTGTATTAAACTAGTACAATAAGATGGGTCATTGGGACGAATGCTACTAGAGGTTTTATTTTTGTTGATGGAGGTTAATTTTTGTGTTCAGATATCAAAACAAGCACCTATACAAACACGATAGGTTGAATTGTCTGATAGCACAGAGAATGCAAGGTAGCATATATAGGAATCCAGTGTTGTTTAAAAAATAAAATAAAAAAAAAGAGCAGTTATACCTGGAATAAATGACGATTCCCAGGATTCCTTCTGGTATGACTTCTTATTTGAATGATTTTGCATGTCATTCAGTGTTTTGTTGGACCAGTTTTGTCTTAGGGGATGCTATTAACTTCTATCAAAAATATTAAATGTAATGTTTTTCAAGGGTACAAGTAGAAGATGAAATAAGGCAAATTCAGCTCTGTGTTTGTAGCTAGAGACAGTTTTACATGAGGTTGGAGGGGGAAATGTAATTTGTATTGCATCTGATTCTCAGCACAGAAATTTTTGCTTACAAATGCTAAGCCCTTTGGGGCATAAAATGACCCAAATGCTACATAATTGCTTCTCTGTACATTGGTATAAAGTGTTTATGTAATCTCACATATCAATGTAAGATTATAAACTGGGAGATAACAGCTGAGAAGCAAGTGATTTGTAATTTATATGGAAGTGCCTATTTTTCTGTTATGTGTAGTTAATATTAAATATCAGACTAGTATAATTCCCATATTTTAGCTAAGAAATTATGTGATTTTTGAGCCCATTTAAAATCTTACTTTGATTGATCTTTTAAAAAGTGAAGCAACAAAAGTAAATACTTTCACAATTTCTGCAATTTGAAGGGTACAAAGAATATTCTTGAAAATATACTTTGGTATGAGGTGTGTTTGATCCAATATAGTACTTCTTTTCACTGTCTTAAAAACTCATCCAGCACATTTCAAATGTATGTGGGGGCAGGATCGTCTTGAATAACATGCCTAAAGTTTGCATTTTTAGTTGTACCTTTAATTTTCAGGGCTTGTTGATGGAAAGCAATAGAAAGGTTTATCCCATTATTGCTTGTGTTTCAAGCTCTATCAGCCTTGATGCCTACGTTTTGACATCTTCTGTCCTGTCTCATTTTCCATGCTGAGACATACTTTCTAAAGAACCAAGTATTCCACAAAGAATTAGTTGAAAAATAAATTCCCTAGCTAAACAATTCCATGCAGGTTGAGTTTGAGATAAAATACATTGCTGTACCTTATGTAAGGAGTAGAGAACTTCATGTGAAAAAAACACAATGTTGTTTCCAGGACCTTTAGGACTTAGCATAATTTTTGGAGTTCGCTCAGGTTAAAAGAGGTGTGCTTCCCCAAACGTGATTTGGTCTGTGTCAGGGTTATTTGATTCAAATCAGACTCTAAACTGTCTATGTTAATCAGAGGAACCGATGATTTATTTGATTCCTGGTTTCTATTTATAGTACTTTATGTATCCAAAAGGTGTACAATATTTGCATTTGCAGTTATTTATTAAATCATAAGATTATATCTGGGGTTTATGTCACTGTGGGTGGACATTTGAATTCAAGTTAAAATTGTCAAAACCAGTTTCATTTATGTGGCTGTAAAATTCTAACTTAAGTGAACTGAAGAAAGAAGGTGAATTGTTTAAAAACACATTAAACTTCAAATTACTTGGTTTAATGAAGAAAATATTAGCAATAGTGAGTCAACTTCTTTAGAATCTCCAAAAGACCAGTTTTATACAAATGCCAGGAGGGGGAGGGTACTCTAGCTTTATTCAAAAGCCCTTGAGGATCTTTGGTTCCTACTTCCCATAACTTTAAAGAATCTTCATGAGCTACAGTGACCAACATAAATGTTTCATTTTCACATTTTATTTATTTAAAGAAAACAATACGAATGTCCAATATTAATTGTATTAAATTATTTTAAACTTTGAATTAAAATTGAATAATTTTAACTTTCACCTACATTGTGGTGAGTTTTAACTGAGGTTGACTTATCTGCACATAGGCAAGAACTCAAGTTTATACAAACTGTCAGATGCTAACACAGTAAGTTTGTGCAGTAGTCGCTCTTTGCAGAAAATGTGTGGTATGTAAGCTCTGGCTCTGACTTGAGCACACAGAATTGGGTTAACTTTACAATGGAAGAGCAGTATCAGTGGAACTTTTAAGATATTTTTGAGGATTCTGTGTGTGTGTGTGTGTGCGCATGTATGTCTATGCATTATGCATTTTTTTTCTTTGAACTTAAACATACTTGCTTTTAATCTGCTCTTAATCTTTTAAATTAAAAAAAAATATGTGCATGTAATGTCCAGTGTATATAAACCTATATATTTTTTTATATAATCATATTCTGTATAATCAAAGAACTTTTCTGAAGCTTTTTGCTTCTGTGTAATACTCAGTTTCTTGTGCTAAAGGTCAGTCTTTTCAATAAATATTTTCTGTTTATCTAAGCAACTATTGCAGCACTCTGATTCCATGGTAATAGGTAGGGTTTATATGATCCTGTTATTCCAGCTTCCAGACATCACTCCAGATCCACTGGTGCCCTCTACGCTCCTGATGTTTATGGGGCTACAGGTGAAGGATGAGTACACTTTGCTATCATCTGTGCAGTCATTCTGGATTTTTTTCTTTTCCCACCTACTTGGTTATTCTCATAGTTCAGTTTTTAAAAGCATTATTTATATTAATTTGAGTTTTGTGGTTTTAATAATCCAGATAGATGTGTTTATTTTGCTAGCTTTTGTCTCCACCCCCACCCTCCAATGTTAATCCTTTTCTTCCTTAACAACATTTTATTTTTTACTTGCAGAAGAACTTTTTTAGTTTTCCATTTTTCAGTATTTGTAGAGCATTCTTTATGCATGTAGTTTTCTAATTAGCACTCTCAATAGCCTTCCTATTGTATTTGCTTTTTTAAAAATGAAAACAAAAACCCAAAATGAAGAAGATGTTCATTTAAAAAAAAAGAAAGGTTCTTTCAGTTAAAACCATTGTTTTGTAGTTTGGGTTTTGGTTTTTTTTTTTCCCCTGTGGTATTGGAATAGAATGTTTGTTGTATGGGTGATTTTTTTTTTCAACTTCATTTCTTTCTTTTTGCTGCACCACTAAAGACTTCAGAATGAAAATAACCAATATTTTAGCCACTACATAATTTATTAGAAATATTAAGCAAATGCTTTTCTTCTGCTTGGGTTTTTTTTTAAGTGAGTGTGGTATTAATGTCCCGTA
Source organism: Aviceda cuculoides (assembly GCA_035590195.1). Classification (NCBI taxonomy): domain Eukaryota; kingdom Metazoa; phylum Chordata; class Aves; order Accipitriformes; family Accipitridae; genus Aviceda; species Aviceda cuculoides. Next base: position 11,327,698 of record JAVJGG010000009.1, on the reverse strand, counting down.
TTGCTATTCTGACTGAATTCTTTATATTCTTTTTTTTTTGTTGTAACAGGTACTGGCTTTGGAATTAGTCAGTCGAGTAGATTGTCATCATCAGTTAGTGCTATGCGAGTTCTGAACACAGGTTCCGACGTGGAGGAGGCAGTAGCAGATGCTTTGGTAAGAATCTCACACTTACCTTGTCTAAGATACAGACTCTTAAAATGTTTGGTACCTATACATTAAAGTATGCAAAAGAACTTGTCATTCATTATTTTATTGGCTTCTAGGTGGGAAAAAAAGAGAAACAGAATTGTTAGAGCTGCAAAGTATTGAAATTTTTTTTTCCCTACAGAAGTCTTAATTTTTGAGAAATGTATGTTTTGCCATGGCAGACAGGAAATAGTCTCGGACTGTTCTGTTGGAGTGGTCCAAGGAGACACTTGAGCAGGTAGCACTAACCAGCAGTTTCCCACAACAGCCAAACTTCTGGATAGGTTGAAGGCTTGTCAGAGCTGGGAATGATGACAGCTTAAGCACTGTGATTACTATAAGCTTGGGTTCCATTCAAAGTTCTTCTTTCTGACAACATGTGAGATTGCTGCTGAAGAGATAAACGGGTGACTTGGCAGGCAACGTTTCATAAGTTTAGTTTTTGTTTTCAAAATTCAAAATGAATTTAAAACTGGTTATGCCATATGGTTTCTTAACCTTTACTGTTCTTTAAAAGGGTGGGGTTGGCTCTTCCATCTCTCTGCCCCATTTAGCCAAACTGAATGCATCATGTATATTGCTATTCTGACTTTTACATCAGCAAGCTGAAATCTTCAATTGATTTAAAATACTGACGCTATGAATCGGATACATTTTTATCAGGTATTGTATACTATTTGCATATCACTAAATATTCGTAAGTACCTGTTATCTAGTTATCAGAATACTTTAAGGAATTTGTTATTACTCTGTTTTAACAAAAAGATTATTTAGAAGATTAGTAAAAACCTACAAATTAGACTCTAAAAAATTTAATTATAGCCAGATAGGATTGCATAGAGAGAAACAAAATTTCAGAGGAAAAACTCTGGAGAACTCTGTCATGTTCTGAGTCTGGCAATTTATTGATTTCTTGGTTAATACTCTCTTGGCACATTAGTTTAAAATTTGTGTACCTTCACTGGCATAGAGATCAGGATACCTGTGTAGTCTTGCCTAAGAGGTCACAGTGAGATTGAGTGGGTTTTCTCCTTTTTGATATTGTAAATTTGCAAAAATTTTTCAGCATTGATGGGGAATGCTAGTTAGTAAACTGGAAATCAGTCTGGATTTTGGAAGAGGGAACAACAGAAAAACAGTCCATGGAACATGAAAAATTTCTGGCTATAATTTGAAAGCCTGTGCTATAGTTTTATCCACACTGGTGCTACATGAAGAGTATCTTTAGTACTTTAGTAGCTTCATAGCTTCTTAAAATTCAGCTGGGCAAAGTACATAGTAAGAATATAATTTGAGGAGAAACTCACGTTTCCAGTGACTGCTCTTGAGGCTTATATGTGTCCTGCTTCGTTGAAGCAATAAAGTTTGTTCATAGAAACTGGTTTGTATTGCCTGGATCCAGAAGAGCATGATGCTTCTAGAAATGTTAGAGGAAAATTAGTTTTTGTGTATTTTAGCTAGAGTCTGTCATTACAAAGAACGATGAAGAACAGCAACATTTTGTCTGGTTGCCTGCCATGCTTCTAAATGTACAGGTTGCCCTGTACAAATGGCTTTTTTTTTTTTTTTTTTTATCAAGGGTTATTAACACTCTTCTGGTTTTATTGTAGACTGAAGCCCCCCCTCAGAACACTGTTTTTAAAAGGTAGAATGTAGAGTCCTGACAGATGTAATCTAAAACCCAAAAATATTCTGGATTGTATTACTGTTTTTCTGGTATGAAAAATAGTTGGCCAGTTATAATACTGCTCAAGCCAAAGGGGTATCAGTGTTCTGGCTAAGATTCGGTTTGAATATAAGACATATAAAATGCAGCAATATGGTGATCTTTACATATTTTTATACCTTTTACTTCACCACAGTCGTTGGGCATTTCAGATTCTTTTTCTTTAATTTTTTTTTTTTTCTTTACTTATGGAGACCCTTTTCAAAAATGCTCATTTCTTTGTGATTTTTCCCTTCTTTTATTCTCTTACACATGTATGTATGCTTGTTCTGTTGACAGTAAGCTTGATAGTTACATGATGTGCTGACTAGTTTGTATTGTGATATCCTTTAAGTTATCCTGCAGTCAAAAATGAGAAGCCTGTGCAAATGGCAATCATAATTGAGGGGAGAACAATCACTTATTCTGCTGCTTCCTTGAGTATGTAATGGAACCAAATTTTTAACTACTAGCTTCAAGTCCAAAATTTGAATGGCAAAGTAATTTTGCAGAGGGGTGTGTTTTTCCTTTTGGGATAGATAGCTTCTTTTAATTTTTTTTTCTGCCTTTGGCATGTTGTGTTTTGTTTTGTTGGCTTGGTTTTGTTTTTAAAGGATTTTGGATTTTGCATTATGTAATTAATTTTTGTTGTAGGACATTGCTGTAGTAATTGTTGCAATGACAAAATTTAGTTACTGAAATGAAATTAAACAAAGACAGATGGAGAAGTTGATGGGAAAATAAAGTTTAAATGAAGATTTCATGCTTAGTAGCTGCCTGCACCTGTTAAGTCTTCTTGCTCAAATATCACTGCATAAGACAGAAAGATTTTGATGGAGGAGTCTCTGTGACCAATCAGCAGGTGATATGCAATATTTCCCTGGAAATAGAAGCTTAGCAAACTACTTCTTGGCAATGAATGATATGCTAATCGGATACAGAGAGCTAAGAACAAAATTTACAATAAGACTGTGTGTTTTCCAGTGGCAGGTAGTTTAGTAGTCACAATGCTGCTATGCCTTACCTTCCTGTTCTCAATTTCTGTTTCTTTTCAATAATTTACTGCTAACAGCTCTTAGGAGACATACGGACTAAGGTATAGAAACTATTTTCCTTCTTCAACAGTTTAATATTTTGCTATTAACATGCATGATAGGAATTAAGTTAAAATGACAGAATATTTGGGTTCAGACCTGATTCTTATATTCTGTAACATGTATAAAGCTATTAAGCGAAATAACTAACTTTCAGTACAGTCTTTATGTCACCCTATCGTGCAATTTTATGGATTTTTACAAGTAAACCTTAAATCGAACGTTTCAACAAACGTATGTCTTCTCTGCATTTGCTTTGCTTTTATATTTGGAATACTACACAAGCCGTACTTCTTTAAAATATTTTAATTAACTTGGTTTGACCTGCTGAACGGTTGGAGCCGATTGTCACTGCAGGGAGTAGGGGTCACACCGATTATTTGAATCAATCTTTCTACTGATTATGGTTATGTATACTATCTCTTTGAAAATTAGTACTAATGTGGGGTGTTTCTGTATAATAGAAGAAGCCTGTGCGAAGAAGATACGAGTCCTATGGGATGTACTCGGATGATGATGCCAACAGTGATGCATCAAGTGCCTGTTCAGAAAGATCCTATAGCTCTAGGAATGGCAGCATACCAACGTATATGAGACAGACAGAAGATGTGGCTGAAGTCCTAAATCGCTGTGCCAGCTCCAACTGGTCAGAGAGAAAAGAAGGCCTTCTAGGCCTGCAAAACTTACTGAAGAACCAGAGAACTTTAAGGTAAGAAGACATGTTAATAGAAAAACATGTTATTTCAGAGTTGAAGGGAGGCAAGGGAAGTAGGAAAGGAGGCTGATGTTCTAAAGAACACAGCTGGGGAGAGGGAGAGCAGAGTGTGTGTCTGTGAGAGTAAGGTGGGAGAAGGAATGAGGAAGCTATTGTCACTTCAGGCCACTAGTGTATAGGATCTCTTTAAAAATCTCAGTTTAAGAAACGGAATTTAAAATCAAGAGAATTCTTGCAATACAAAAGATTCCGAAAGTGCTTGCATCTAGCATTGATGGAAGACCTTTATTTTTATTTATCTTATAATTTTTTATTGTTGTTATTACTATTTATTGGGTATTTATTCAGAAGAAATGGTTTACTACAAGCTACTAAGAATACATTTTTCATTATCTGCTCTGTTAAAATAGTCAGGAATGGTATAATACATGAATTAGTTGAAAGAGCCATTTCTAGGTCGAAAGTCTCATTTTAGACCAAATCAATAACATTTTTATCCTTGTCTTAAAATGCTTTTCTCTACTTTGTTTACTAGATTATTTGATTCAGTATTTACAGTTGATTTCACTGATTGCTGTACATTAGTGTTCCGGTAGTACTAGCAGGGGAGTTGACTAATGTATTGTTGTCACTTTGACAGTCGTGTTGAGTTGAAAAGGTTGTGTGAAATCTTCACAAGAATGTTTGCTGATCCTCACAGTAAGGTATGTTCAGGTTTTTCTTACTTTCAGTAAATGTTTGAAAACATACATTAATAGAAAGCCAGTTGAGGTAAAATATATCAGTGATATTTGCAAATGTAAAAATGGACCAACTGTATTATATAAGCAGTTAATGGTATCAGATTTCCATCCATTTAATTTGCAATTTTGAACAAGACAGTTTTCCACCTTTTTTGCAGGATAATTGAAATAAAGGTTAGTTTCAGCTAAAATGCATTGAAGTAGTTCAACAGTTTGTGCTCAAAATTTGTAAATATTTTTAAGAAGTCGTGTTGTTTACAGAGACCACTTCAACATGAGTAATGGTTTTCTCTCAGAAACAAAAGGCTCTGGTGCAGTAAATTAAATCATAAAAAAAGTGGTCTAAATCAAACATGATGAGTCTGATGTACTATACTAAATGCGTACTTATTTATTTTCCAATGTATTTTTTATTATCATAGCTTATGATGTCTTCCTCGAATTTCAGAGATAGGGATGGCAGTTGAGACTGTTGAATAAGTAATTTTTAAATCATTGTTAATATTCAATAAGTAAGGTAGAGACTATACTTTGGTATAAAAGAAAATGCAATGTTTTACTCACTTTTACCTAGGTAAAGACCCAGCATTGATGATATAGCAAGGAGAGAAATCCTTCTGTTTTATAAGACCATTAAAATATTTTAACTGAGTCACTTCAGTTGATAGTATTTTTACAATTTTTGTGGGAGGTGGGTTACTAGTACAGCTTTTTATATGCAGTAATTTCCCATAGCAAAAGGACTGCAGGTAAGTAAGGAGCTGAACAAAGTTATAATGGTATCACGCAAAAAACATGTAACTTCATATTTTTTCTTAATTATAGGCTTGATCAGAAGAAACCTTTATCTTTTATGTTGAGTATAACGTGTCCCACTTTGTGTCCATATTTCAGAATTGATAAAATGATAACCCAGGAAAATTCAGAGCAGAGTAGTTATTTCAGAAGTATTGGCGTTTCCCAGCAGAATTCTGAAAAACTTCTTTGATTATGCAATACATTTTACACATTTTTTAAGTCTTCCTCATTGCTGCAGTAGAAAATTAAATGCAGACTAATGAGAAGTCTTGACAGGTTAACTTAGTGTTCATCTGTCCTCCTTATTTTTCCTGCTGGAAAAAGTGACTTATCTGCTATCTGTGACACCTTGTATTTTTGAAGAAACTTGCTTTGCACACAGCAACATGATGTTAAAGTTGCTCACATACTGCAGAAATCCAAAAGAAAAGACTGAAGCCAAGCAGTTGAAGAGAAACTGAAGAAAACAGTCCATAAAAAGAACAGATGAGACAGAGGAGAGGAAAGAAAATTAAATGTTCAATTATTACTGGGTTTTAAATGAAGTAATGGCAAAATTGTGAATAGCAGCTTGGTTTAATTTTGCTTGTTCTTACGTTAATTAATATTGCAGCTATGCATATATCAGAACTACCCTGGAGATTTTTTTGTAGTGGGTGAGCCAAGGAAGGATAATGAAAATGTTCCAAGATTTAGTTGTATGTGTTAGAAGAGCATTCTATCTTTTCATTAAGCCTTTAGGAATGTTACATGGAATTGTTCTAGTTGATTGTTTGGTTTGGTTTACTCAGCATTCTGACATAAAATAATGTTTCTTTGATTTTGAAAATTTGGCATGTGTTATAGCATATGTGATACACCTGTTCCAGCCACTGAAACCTTGCTTGTTTCTTGGCGTTGCAAAGCTATTAATAGTTATAAACCTATTATCGGGAGGATCCTTTAAGTATTAAGAGTTCATGAGCTGTGAATTTTTTGTCACACACATATGGGTGTCACACACACATAAGTCTCACCTTAGACTCTTTTCAGGTGTCTGTAGGAATTCTTGTCATCTCTTTGGTTTGTGTTTTTTAAAGGTTTACTTTAACATGATAGCTGGATGTAGGGATTGGCTTAGAAATAGAGAGTAATGTTATTTGGAGGAGAAAATGGGAGAATGATTTGAAGGACATGCCAAGTGCTTACTTTTAAAATACATCGGGTATCCCAATAAAATTACTAAATTTATCATAAAAGTTTTGAAATACCTTTTTTGTTTTGTTTTGTTTTATATTCCATACAGGAACCTTGTATTGATGGCCACTAATTTGTGTGTTTTTATCTTTTTCCCTTTTTTGTTGGTTTTGTTTTGTTTTGTTTTTGTTTCATTTTGCATGCTGTCCCCTGTGTTGGAACTCTCTTTAGAGAGTAAGTTGGTTCAATATTTGTTGGAAGCCTAACCTTACTTGCATGAATGTGCAATTAACCCTTTTTCTCTATTTTTCTTCCCCAAAGAGTTCATGCAGTGTCAAGCCTTTTGCAATCATAAAATGCTATATACAGTTCTGTAAACTGTGTGGTAAAGTTTCGAGATGTGCTTTTATCTACTAATTAACTGACATTGTTTGGTTATGCATTCCTGCTTTATATTGTGGTGGTTGGCACATCTGAAATAATTCACTTTAAAGGTAGATCACTGACAGTTATTTTCATATGTGTTTATTTTTTCTGCTATCAAATTATTAAAAACTTCAACTTTAGATGCTTGATTTAAGAATTTCAGTTTACATCATAAAAATGGAAACTGCAAAAATTATACTACCTACATACATTGTTCAACATATAAGTGGTTGAGTTCCATTTTCCATTCCAAATTCATCCGTTACCTTAAACACTCTTACAGTCATCTTAAATTCTTCATGGTTTGGCCTAAGACAAAATGATGTGATTCATATTTTTTTCAAATGCAATAAAATGACTTAACTTATTGGAGCTTTCTCCAGACATTCACTATGGTAAACCTAAAATCAAACAAAGCTTGAGAACAAAATTGAGTCCTCAGTTATGTGTATTTTTAACAGCTAAAACATTGGTACAGGATCTTTAGATCACTTTTGCCATGGTGATTCATAATTCACTTCATAATGATTTCAGTTTAAACCACTTCACATGTTTGAATTGTCATAAGAAGTCCATGTTACTTCATCAAATAAGAGGTTGTAACCAGTTTGTTCAGCTTGCACGTTTTAATGAACAAGATGTGTGTGTCAGTGTCTGCAAACTCAGAGGAACAGGTACAGTTTTTAAATTCTGCTGAGCTGTGTAGTTTAATTTGAAGGGTTTTTAAATACAATTGTAAGACCCTCAGTGTAATCTTTATAGCACCAGAATTTTTTTTGTTGTTTGTGTAAGTCCAGTATATTTTTCACTAATTTTAGGGCTGTGAAATCCAAAGGCTGTCATATTACAATACAGAAAGTACTTTTTGGTTTCATGTTGTCTAGGTCTTATAATTGTGGATGCACAAGTAGTGGTCACAAAGTGGTATATTGTTTCAGTTTAGCCAAATACAGAAGACATTTCCAGTCCTGAGCATAAAAATTTCTTCCTGCTACTGGGAGGGTAATTTTTAAACCTCAGACTTGAATACAAATCTAGACAGGTAGCAGAGGAGTTAGCAATTTATCTTTTTGTTTTTCTTTTTACATTTTTCAATGTAGTTTGCCCCAAAAGGGAAGTTAGTTAAATTAGCTCATCCTGATGGGCTTTATGTTGAGCAGGATTTGTACTGTTTTGTTTCTAACACAGCTTTTCAGTATTTAAGATGTCTACAAAAAGATTCTCCTTGGTCTTAATTAGATCTTGAAGGAATGATAGAATACCAGGTTGGAAGGGACTTGAAGGAACATTTTGCCTTTCTTGACAAAAAATCTGAACTTATTTTTCATTTCTAATATGAATTTTGAGGCACTTCTTTTAAAGATACCTGTATGGATTTTTTTCTACTTTATGGTGTGAATTTTCTACCCTGGCTTCATTGTCAACATGAAAGGAGAACTAATTTCTCCAGCGATGAGGGTGTGTAGCAGCTTGATCAGTGCTGTGGAAGAAAGCCCACTTTCGTGGACTGGTTTCTGCAGCCATGTGAGGTATGATCACAGTTTAGGATCATCCACTCTCACAGACAGCAGCAGAATTTGGCCTTATGACAAGCCAGGTCAGCCTCAGGAGGATGTAGGGATCCAGCCCTTTTGCTGCAGCAGCTATTTCCAACCTTGTACCCATGTCATACATACTCAGGAGGCAATCTCTCTCCAACCCTCTTTGCATCATAGCAATAATTCTGCTTCTGTACCCACCCATCTGCTGGTGCTGGAGTGCGTATCAGTTGTGAAAGTAGCATTTTCAGCTCAAACACCCAGTTTTCTTCTCAGATAAACAGGAAACCCATGGGCCACACTGGTATAGAGCACATACATCCCGATTTCACTGCAAATCTTGAAAAAACATAAAATTAGTGAGATAATAAAAAGGCCATTTAAACTAAGTTATCTTTTTGTCATGTCCTGCTTTACCCCTTCCCTGCAAAAAGCTCTTCTTCCTGGTCTGAATGCTGCGGTTACTATAAATACAGTATGTCTTTTTTTGTTTGTTTGTTTGTTTTTGTTTTTACTGGATGCAGTCTTTTCAACATTATGTGTGGAAAAGAACACAATGGATAACATGTTTTTGAAAAGACGAAAGTACTTCTGTGGTTTAAACACCTGCCAGTCAGAAATGTATCATGGCTTTTTTTCCATACTCTAGTGAATAATTTTGTGCTTGGATACCTGCAATAGCAGGAGAATCTTGTTCTGTTCAACAAGTATTTTATGTAACGGAATTGGCCAGCTTTCGTGATTTTGCAGTATTTAGTAATGCAGATATTTAAAATTAATGTCTTGCTAAAGAGTTGTAGCAGCTTTTTTGGTTTTAGAGAGAAAGTGGGTTTGTAGTCTTTGAGGAATATGTCAAATCAACTTAATGATAAAGCTTGAAAGGGTGAAAAATTGTTTTACTGAAAAAATTGAGGTTGCGCCAGCCATCACAGTAAGCATTTCTTTTCTTGATGAAACTGCATGGAATACCTAATTGTCAAACTTCTGCAGAAGTCAGCTAACATTTCCAATGTACTCTTGTATCAAAATCCGATGAAAGAGAAAGAAAGATTTCTTTTTTTTTTTCTTTTCTTTTTTTTTCTTTTTTTCTTTTCCTGCTTGGCTGCAAAACACTGCCTTTCTCTGCCTCTGATTCCCTTACTGCTTTCTTCTTTGTTTGTAAGTTCAGCGTATGTCAGTGCTGTTTCCTCTTTTGCCCCATCCTACCCTCTTTCCATCTTCTGCCTTGTAGGTGTTCAGTATGTTTTTGGAGACACTGGTGGACTTCATCCAGGTCCATAAAGAAGACCTGCAGGACTGGCTGTTTGTACTGCTGACACAGCTGTTGAAAAAGATGGGTGCTGATTTGCTTGGGTCTGTACAAGCAAAAGTTCAGAAGGCACTTGATGTCACAAGGTAATAAATAAATTAAAAAAAAAAAAAAAAAAAAAAACACTAAAAACCAAATACAAACCTTTGTGCTACTTCCAAGTTTTGGGGGGTTTTTTAGTGTGCTATAAGATACTTGGAAAAATGTAGATCTAATAACAGAACATGAAACTTCAGTAAACCTCACTGCTTAAGTATTTTGCTTTCCTAAATGACTCTTAGTTGAAAGGGTTTGAGTCCTTAATGCTGAAGAATTAATATGATACTACTTACCTGATTCCAAAATGTGCATCTGAGCCATGTATGTTTGTTGTCTTGCCTTGTGTTCAGTGATGCAGTGCTTGTGTTTGAACTTCTTTATTTTGATATAAAAATATTGTTGCAATATTCATCTCTCTGCCAGCAGGCTTTTAAGGAGCTATGGCAATAATGGATTTGATTTCTGTCTTCCCTCCACTCTCCCTGAATTTCACGAATAGCCTGATTCCAAAATGATCTTACGTGATTTTGGGGGCCATCAGAGCTGCCTGTCCCTGGCCAGTATTATTTCTAGACGAAGGCTAGATTTTTAAATAAAGTTGGAGGAACTCTGGGACCTACTTCTCATTCTCTGTTCTCTGAAGTACAGGACAGCCTAAGCAGTCTAGGCCTCTGCTGAACCTATTCATGTGGCAGATCAGTGAAATCTGGGGAAAGCTATGGTGTATGTTGTGGGGAGAGAGGGGGTGTGATCTGCTACATCTCTTTTTTTTTTTGCTGCTGCAGCAGAGCCCTTGAAGGTCATACCCCGAGTGTGCAATGTGGGAGAGCGGAGGCAGCCCAGGGTAGAACAGGATGGTTCAGAGAAGTGTGCAGGAGTAGTGTGGTGTATACCTTTAGTACTACTACTGCCTGTTAATTTGAGGATTGCATAGATTTAGAATTGGAAAACAACCGTATCATCATTATATCATTCCTTATTACTTGCATTATCTATTCTAGCTATGATTGCTTCAAAGCAGGAATTTCTTAAATTTTGTCCTTTACACGCTAGGTGAATGTTTCTGAAAGTCAGATACTGTATCAACAAAATGAGTAGAATTTTTTTTTTTTTAGAAGTACTAAAGCTTTTCTTTACTGAAAAGAGTGAGAGCTTATTTAGTGCCTCTCAATAGGTACTAAAAGAAAATCTCATGTAACTTAACAGGATTTGATTTGTTTGTTTTACAGGGAATCTTTTCCAAATGACCTCCAGTTCAGTATTTTAATGAGATTTACTGTTGACCAAACCCAAACACCTAGCCTGAAGGTAAGAATTTTCAAGCTTCCATTGCAAACAAAAATCTTCATTGATAGACATTTGCTTGTCTTAATATTTGAATTTGGATTGTTACTTTTGTTTTGTTTAAAAACAAAACCACAAAAAAAGGTTTTCAATTAGTGGATTTTGTTTTTGTAAACTTTCAGACAGTCAAGCCAGCACTACAGGACCAGCTTCGCTCTTTTTGGAGCTCAAAGGTTTTTGTCTGAATTATTGTCTTTATTCTTAACCCTATGTCAAACTCTTACAGTGTTTCCAATAATTTTTATTTGAATGCATTTGTATGCTGCTACTAACCTTTGCGAGAAACTTTAAGCATGCAAAATGTTCAATTTTAAACATTTCACTAGTACAAAAATGTTTGCTGCGAGAGAGTTCTAATAAAACCACAGTACAGTAAAAATGAGCAACAAAAATGTGGCCGCCTAACATCAAGCTGGTTATGCAAACTCACTCTATCAAGTCTTTTCTAATTTTATGTTTGTGATTTCCCAGTTGTGTTTTCCTAGTTCATATGGGGTTTTTTTCCTTTGTTCAGCCTGATAGGTCTTGAATGAATTTAAATTATTTTAATATTACTCTGAACTTGAGTTACTGTATTAAAAATCAGCTCCCTTTGTGGTACACTTACTTTTCTGAAAGCAGTGTGTAGCTTTATATTTACACACATTTTTACATAAGAATCTATAGCACATAGACCTGCCAGTATAACTGAAAAGTAAAAATGTAATCTGTAGTACATTTACAGTTCCAAAGAGAGTTGATTTTTTAGGATAAATGCATCAAATCCTAAGAAGATTTACGAGTGCTGTGAATGGGGAAATAACAAGCATATAACTGGCATTTTCTGCTCTATGCTGCACGAAATACTTTACATAGTTTGATACTGCACAAAAATACGACTTTTCCAAAGTTATGTTGAACCTAAAGTCACATGAATATGCCTTTTTTTGTCTACAATACAGTAAAACTTACATTTTTAAACTTTTGAGGACAGTTGATACGTTGACCACTGTTGCTTCGTAGAGCTGTGTTAAAAAGGGACTGCTGTCATTTATTGAAGACAGCAAATGAGGTAGTAAAAATCAGTTTGTTGTTTAAATAAATCCTTGGAACAAATTGAGCTTGGTTTTGTTTTAATTGGTTTTCCTCCCCAGGAAAGTGAATTTGATGGTTGAGATGTTCTTTATTCCATACAGTAGTATAACCGGTAAATGCGTATTGATCATGTTTCAAAGTTGAGAGTGTAGATTTGGAATGAGACATGGACTCCTACTAGGCTGAGTTGGGGCTAAGTTCAACTATGCAACCTAGAAGGAATTAAGAAATCTGAAACACTTAGTGGGAGGTCATACTGGATTTCCAGTATTTGAGAGAGACTTCTGAAATCAAGACGTTGGTAAAAACTACCTCCATAGAACAACACCTGTTAGTTTGAAATAAAGTCAAGAGTATTTAAAATGAATTTTTGGGACAGTGAAGTGTGTAACTGTTTAAGAGAAGATAAGTTGGGGGGGGGGGTTCAGAAGAAAGTGGTATCTACCCCTTACTTCCATCTCTGTGAGGTAACTACAACTTCAGGATCCAGACAGTAAAGTTACTGAACATAAATTGCAAAAGTATCAATTTAATATTGTCCTGGTTTCAGCTGGGATAGAGTTAATTGTCTTCCTAGTAGCTGGTACAGTGCTGTGTTTTTGAGTTCAGTA
>JAVJGG010000009.1:11301044-11314837 GCA_035590195.1 Aviceda cuculoides | reverse complement strand
CCCATCCCACTGGGGGGGGGGAGTGAGTGAGCAGCTGCGTGGTGCTTAGTTGCTGGCTGGGGTTAAACCACGACAAATATCCACGTTCTTGAGTATTTTGTCTAAATCCCATCCTCAGTGCACCCAGATGTCTATCAGATCATTTGATAATCCTAGGGCACTACTCCATTTCTTGAAGTCTTCAGCTTTTGTTCTTCTTCTGATAAATTATTATTTTGTTGCAGAGTGTGCCTTTGGGCTAGACATACTGAGAAACAGCATTCACTGTGACAGGAAAAATCAGAGAAAGGATTTTCAGCATCTGTAAAGATGGTCAAATATAAGAAGGGGTGGTAGATCAGAAATTTGCTCCGTGGAAGGATTCCCTTCTGCAAATGACTTTTCCCTCTGGTTTTCATGTGGTAGTAGTAAATAATCATGATTCTTTAGAGTAAACTGTCATTGTTGTTCTTACACTTAGAAACACAGCTAAGTCTCGGATAATAAAAGTCAAGCTTTTAGAGTGGCCACAGAGGTAGATTTGGGTAGCTAGCCAGTAAGAGGACCAAACATAGAGAAGATATAATTCTGATGATCTAATCCATGCAGGATGCAGCACAGTGTATTGCGCTGTATCTATCTTACTTTTTTTTGCTATAACTTTACATATAGGTGTGATGAACTGCTGAAAAAGTTTAGAGGTGCCAGATGCATGTATCCGTTTTGGTCAAATGTGTGGATGGGCATAGGAGTCAAATTTTCTAGATGGGGTATAATCTATTAAGCTTATTTTCACAGGTGCAGAACATATGCTTTCCAAAGGATGGGTGTTGTCCTGAAATACACTTCATATCATCACTTTCCTTTTTCTCAGGTTGAATATCAAATGCCTCAATCTCAGTGAGGAATTGATTTAAGCATTGTGACTGAAGTTCATTACAAGTTTCTGAACCCTTCTTTCCTTTGAAAATACTGATTTGTTGACAAAGGGTTTTGCCACAGTTCATCAGATTTTTTTTTCTTTTTCCAAAGTCCATATTAAAATTTCTGGATTTACAAAAAACCTAACCAACCAATGATGCAGATTCACAGAGATGAAAGAGCCCTTCAAAATTAATCTTAATTTACCTTTCAGTCGTTTGGTTAAATAATGGCAGAGGCAGTCACTCGGATGTATTCAGTAACTGAGGGACAGACACCTGGGATGTTGCAATCTGAAAGTCACTTTGCGTGATTGCTTTTATTTAGTCTGAGTAAGGCAGAGTAGAGTCTCTTGCATCCCAGGAAACCACTGTAAGAGATGAACTTTTTTCTGGTTTAAGTAAAGCAGCTTCTCTACATTCCTCTCTCCTTTTGTCTTTTTTTCCTGTTATGTGAAGTGTTTCTTTTATCTTACCCTGATGCAGCAAATGAAATGGTGTTTAATCTCAAATTTTTCACAGGACAGGAAAACAGTTTGCCTTCTGGCACTGACCTGCATAGCATCCTTAAGGTATTTCCTGAATCTCTGGAGGTGGTTGCACGTACTTTTGTGCCAGAATTTGTAATTTCATTATCTGTGAAAGACATTTATGAAGCACTTCAGTTCCATTTATGTCTAATCTTTTTTTTGTGAGTAGTAGTGCTAATTGTGGCTCGATCTGTATTTCAGCTCACTTACTACAGTAGTGCTATTCTTAAACAAAATGTTTGTTTGTGTTATATGCTGTACAGGACAAATGTCTCAGTGTTTATAATCCAGCAAAAGTACAATAAATTCAGCCTAGAAGAGTACAAAGAAAGTCAAGACAGCATTAAACAACTTCATAGACAATGGTTTCAGATTAACTGCAAATATTCATTGTAAGAATTCCTGGAGCTGCTTTCATTGTAGTAAAAAATTGTTATCTTCTCTATCGGAGAGATTAAATGGATTGTTGAAGAGGACTATGTTAGAGCATTTATTTCTGAATCTCAACTCTTACTGGAAATAGTGACAAAAATACATCATAAGTAGATTCGTTGCTATTACAGAGTTTACTTCAGGGTGTGTTTTGTTGGGTTTTTTTAATCTGTAATAATACTGTCTCGTATTTAAGCACAGAAAGGTGCCCCTTCCAGAATTTCTTCTTTCAAAAGCAATTAGTGAAAAACACTCCCTTTCAAAATAGTTGTCAAACTTAGCTTTGGCTATCTGTCACGCTGTGAAAAGCTTTATTAGTGTGAATTCTCTCCATTTCTATTCTGTTCAGTGCTCTTCTGTCTCCTGAGAACCTTCATCTTTCCAGAAGTCTGTGCGATTTACTCTGTGGGAATAGTTTAAACACTAAATAATACTGTGCCCTCAGATACAGTGCTCCAGAATTTTTTCACTGGGAGAAATGCCTCAGTGTTCTAAGTGTTACAGTTCTTACCAGTTGTTTTTTTTAAGGTGTGATATTGTATGTATTTAAATTGTGACCAGTGAAATGTAGTGCTGTCATAATGGTTTCACTAGAAAATGGTAATCTAGAAATTTTAACTAATACTTCATGTTTGGAAAAACATGTAGCCTAAGGTTTTTTGCTGTGGAGATGTTTGTGGGTTTTTTTCCCTTAGAAAGAGTCTAGCAAGTAGTGGGGTTTTTTACTGCATTTGTTGATATTGATCTGCATAGAACGAAAGCCTCCAGCTGTTGCTTGTTGTGTGTATAACTTTGGAGAAGTTGATCTTTAACAGCTGCTGTGAAAATGAAGTATTTGTTATTAATCTACATGTATCAGCTATTACTAATGTGTGTGTCAGTGTATCTTGAGTTTTTAATAGCTTGCAAGTTTTCATGACTAAGGGAAGTGTCTAAATAGTTTTGCTCAGAACAGTTGTACTACAAGCCATGAACAATTAAAAATACAGCCAGAGCTCTTTTTCTGGTTATGGTGAACATAGGTGTCTTCCTCCTGGGAGGTATTTCTGGTTCACTATAATTATGAGTGGAAATAAAAGCAGCTAAGTCAAAGAGTGGCCTAAAGTAATGTTCACCGCTTCTGTTGATGGGTCGTATGACAAATCTCTGGGGCAGCAGGAGTTGAGGAGATAAACATTTAAGGGAGGTAAAAGCATAATAGCCCTTTGCCCAAAGCTGTGCAGTAGTGCAATTTTGGAGAAACTAGAGAGAGGCTGCAGTCTGGGCTGTATAAAACAGAGATTCTGCATAAGGATTAGAGGGAGTTGGTGGAGTAGGAGAATGATGCTCAGATAAATGAGGAATGAAGCAGCTTTTCTGTCCTCCTGGTAAATCCATGTCTCTGTTTTTGAAATAGCTTCAAAGGAAAAGTGCACATGATCCCTTCTAACTCTTTTGTAGAACTTCTATTCCATACCTTTTTAGTATTTAATGGGAAGATTCATGTGGCTTATTCCCAAAGATAGTGACTACTCAACTCCGGTGTTTTATAAAAGAATGCTGTTAACTACATAGGAGGAACTAATAGGAACTGATTATTGGTTCATCAAATTATGTTCATTTTTCATTTTAGTACTTGAAAAAAGTTCTTAATAATTCTGAATAATTCTTTAAAATCCTGATTATTCTTAAATATTCTGAGTACTTTGGTTTTGGTTTTGTTAAATACAGGCTTCTGCATATGCAATGATTTGTGTGTCTTTTAGTTGCTACCAGTGAAATTTAAGATTTCTATTAATACTTGAATTTCTGTGGAATAACTCCCTTCTTGAAATGTTATATCCATTTGTAAATTGATTTATTCTGTAGAGTTTTATATTAATGCTGAAAAGATGTTTAGTTTAATTAGAAAAAAAATCATTTTTATTTAGGGAATGAACATTCTACTCTGTGAGCATGCTTGTTCTTGCAGCACACCATTTTTATTGTCCACCTGACTCTATTTCTCTTTGCAGGTCAAAGTTGCAATCCTTAAATACATAGAGACTCTCGCACAGCAGATGGATCCAGGAGATTTTGTAAATTCAAGTGAAACTAGGTTAGCAGTGTCTCGAATTATCACCTGGACCACAGAACCTAAAAGCTCAGATGTTAGGAAGGTATGTTTGTTAATGTGTGCTTAGAATTGCAGTACATTCGAACAATCTTGGCAAATTAGAGAAGCTCGTATTTCTTGCCTAAACAAAAAAAAAAATTCTCTTTAAAAACAAACTTACTCTTTCATAGAGAAAAGGTACTTTTATATCCTTCTCGGCAAACACACCCAATTTTTCTGTATAAAGTATCAGAAGTGACAAAGTAAAACTCTGCCAAAAATTGTATGTTTAAGAATATTTAAGTATTCTTAACAACACTCTGTTAGGGTTGTATTTTCATTTATGTTAATATGTTGAGATTATCTTTCATAATACAAGGAATAACTTTGTTTCAAGCACTATCTGGTATTAAAATCTCTTCAGTGGGCATTTTCTATACAGTTTTAATATTACTTCAGAGACTACCTTCTGTGATACTAATAGCACATTTTACAAATGTGCTGTTACACAGGAATGTTAAGTTTGGTAGCAAACTTAGTTCAATCTCTGGATTTTCTCAAATCCTTTGTGTTTAACAAAAGATAGGTAAATAACTGTTGACCCTTTGACAAAAGAAAGTTTATGCTTTAATAAGGTAGTATCAAAGATTCGTTCTTCTAATGGTCTGGTACCAGTGCAAAACTCCCTTTTCCACATAACTGTTGTGAAGTGAAAATTAATATTTGTGAGCTATGTAGATGTACCAGGGATACAGAATAACTGTGAGAAATGTACTAATGCACTCTTTGGAAAGGGTTTCTAAATAGTCCTTCCAATGATAGAAAGCAAAAATCTTTGAATTTTGCTTGCAGTTTGATGGAATAGTTTTGCTGTTGTTCTGATTGTCACCAGCCATTCTGTTGTAGCTGCCATTATCAGCATACTAACACTTTCTGAATGCTAAACAAACCTATTTACTTCATGGCTTGTAAGTGCAAGCATCTTTGACACAGAAAAGTAACTCCTCTGTTTCTTTTTTTCTGTTTATTTCTGCAGTTTGAAGAGTTGTAACAATTCATTTAGATTTCCTTCGCTATTTTCAATAAGTATGAGTTTTGGCAACTTCATTGTTTCTAGAAACAGTACCAAAACTTCCTTTCTTTAGGAGGGGTGTTTTGTGGGAGCTGTCTCACAAAGTGTGTAATGTAAAAAGAACAAAAGTAAAAACTTACAAACATTGCAGATATCAAGAAGTTGTGGAATATGTAATAAAAACACATAGGACAGTTTATATTGGAGATAATGTTTCTGCCTTTCACTTCTATAACTTTATGAATGTGAGAAAGCAGTAATAGATTATATCCTATGGACTTTTCTTGCCTTGTACCATGTTCTAGTGACATACATAAGACCATAAAACAGGGGGGGAATTGAAGCAGCACTATCTTCTAAATCAGTAAAGTTTTAGTACTAAGACACGTGGCAAGCTGTCATATCTGATGGTTCATATCTCTAATAAGCATTTTTATGTCAATAAGTAACTGAATCACGGAAAAAATTGCCAGTGAGTTTAATCATCTGGAACACCTTAATTACTTGAAGCTTTCTCATTTTATTTTTTCTTTCCATAACACAGCTGTTAGAGGCAACTACTGCCAAAAGCCTTTAATAACTCTTGAAAATAAAATTTCACCAATAAGTAGTCAAAAGAGTTATTCTGATGTTATAAAATGTTTCGTTCTCTTAACAGGCTTCACAGCCTGCTATCACAGGCTTTTTCTTTTTATTTATTTTAGTAAGCTTATAGCATTTAGTATGATTCTTTAAATTAAAAGTTTTTGCCAAGTGTATTTCTGTGTAATTGATGGGTTTGGGGGGTTTTTTTGTTGTGTTGGTTTTGGGTTTTTTGGTGAAAACATTTCCGGTACTAAGTATTATGAAAAATCCTTTTTTATTGTATTAATCTGAAGTTGGGCACTCTCAGTGCAGTTCAATGACATGGTAGTACTTTCGGGAGGTACTTTCTGGAAGGTGAAATTCTATGTTTCAGAACTTAGATTTCTTCGAAGATTAGAATTCTTCTGGAAAGGATTAGAATTCTTCTGGAAAGAATTAGAATCTTCTTAGAGTTCTTCTAAGAACAAAACAAAACAAATATTTCTTATTCCTTATTGCAGACTTTTAAAGATGTTATCTGTATAACTGGACTTAAATCTCAAGAGAGAAAGCTTATGCTGAGAAGAAAACCTCCAAATACTCTAAAATGCCTTTTTTTTTTTTTCCTTTTCTTTTTGTAAAGGACGAGAGAGAGAGAAAATAGATAAATGTATAGCTGAAAACCTTCTCTGAATCAGTATCAATTTTGATACTTTAGGCTGAGCTTCATTTTGGGCAGACTTGATGATACCAGTTTCTTTCCTGATATGACCCGGGACTGTCTATTCTGTTATTCTATTGGAAGCTTAAATAGACACAGTGTTATGGAGTGGAGACATGGATAACAGGACAGAAAAACGGATGTGGTAATTCCCAAGCCTTTGCTCAGTTGCTGGATTTGTTTTGGTTTTGCTTCGTATCAATTTCTGTTAAAAGACTGACCATACGAAATAACAAGGAGAAGAGAAACATTAAAGGCATATTGTAGAGGGCATTCAGGGTGTTCTCTTGAAAGGAAGGCATTTAGAGTGAGAAGGGAATAAAAGTTAAAGAAAACAGTCAGTCACGAGTGTGCAAAGATAATTTGTGGCAATCTAACATGTTAGTATTTTTGTCATTAAACTTAATACTGAAATGTGTGCTGGTATGTGTGCTCATACCTTGGCTTTCCACTTCTAATTAAAAAATGCTACAGTTCATTGCTCTGGAAGCAAAAGGAGGGAAATAAATGTCTAAAAGAATTTTCTAAACTACTTGCTTGGAGTATATTGCTGCTTAAGCAAGCTGCCTATCATTCTGTCTAGCATGAGGCACTGGTTCTCTCCAGTGCATGGCAGACCTTGATGGTGAGCTGTATAAACTAGACATAGTTGCTTAATCTTAGAATCAGAGTTTCGTACTACAAAGAAACTATTAAAAAATTATGGAGAACTTAATCTCTAGGCCTTCGTTGCATGTGTTGGTTTAGTTGCTATGTTGACAGGTTTGTTAAGACTACCCAGTGAATATTCATCAAACTGTACAAGCGTTACTAAGTCATGCAGTCAACATTCCTTTACTAGAGGGAACCCAACCATTGTGTAACTTACTGTGTTGCTTTGTCAGTAATTGATACAAATAAAAAAATATATATATAGTAAAACATGCTGTAGGATGAGGATGATGTTAAAGATGAACTATTAAAATTGAGGGTGTGGGAGGTGACATCCAGTAGACCACAAACTCCAATACTTAACAGTTTTCATCTTTAGAATATGTAGTCAGCTAAATTATTCTTCATGATGTTTGCCTATTTTTTAAAAAGATAAAGGAAGCAGGGCGGGAAGGTGGGGGAAGGTTAACGAACTAGATTGGCTGTAGGATAAGTTATAAAGAATATCAAGTGCTGTGATCACAACTCAAAATCAAGACTGTCTCATTCCAAATTAGGGTATCTGTTGGTTTTGGGGGTTTTTTTGTTTGGGTTTGTTTGGGTTTTTTTGTTTGTTTGGTTGGTTTTTTTAATTTCTAAATCCATAATCGTTCCTTTTCAAGCTAGTGTGTTGATTATCCATAATCTGTTATTACCACTTGCAGAACTCAGGAGAAGGAAATGCAGGCTTGTTCCTGCCTGGTGTGTTCCATTCCTCTCTTAAAGGGTTTGGCAAGTTGAACAAATTTTAAAAGTAATTTTGTGAATTCTTTTCAGTACTTTTTTTACTAAATAGGGATCTGGGGTTGGGGGCATTGAGGAGCATGTTTCTCAAAGACTGCTTATTAAAATGATTGTGCAAATTTTAAGCTCATTGTTGTGTGCCTGGATTTATCAATATCTGAACTTCCAGCTCACCAGCAAGTACGAATTGCTTTTGTTCACATCTGTTAACATTCAAGCTTGGTCAAGACTTAAGTCACATTTTGTGACTACCACTCATTATATTATTTCTCGCTAATAAAATTACTTCAGAAACTCAATATCTTCAATGTGTATTTTCTTCTTCTAGGCTGCACAGTCAGTGCTGATTTCCCTTTTTGAACTGAACACTCCAGAGTTTACAATGCTATTGGGTGCTTTACCAAAAACATTTCAGGATGGAGCCACAAAGCTTCTCCATAATCATCTCCGGAATACAGGCAACAGTGGTCAGGTATGTACACCTCTTATTATTCTTTCTGAAGTTACTGGTGTTTTGAACATAAGTCCATTTCAGTATAGTTATTTGTGAGAGCAAGAAGGTTGGTAGAGGAGGGGAGGCAACCTAAATCTTATGTAGAATTCTGTCTTAGTAGCAGATATTACCCTTTATGGAATGCCTTTTCTTTTTCCTCCAGAGAATGATAGTTTCTAAGTCTACGTTGCTTCCAAGTGACCTAATAAGTTTGAATGTGCTTTTGAAGAGTAGTTTATCTTTTACTTTACTCACTTCAAAGTTATACCTGATTGAACTTACTAGTAATTGGTTAGCCAGTCAAGAAATTAAATAGAAGCTCTTTAAATGTTTCTGGGCCCTAGAAAATAAATACAATAATAAGTTAAAAGGGAAGATGAAGTCCTACTGGAGTATCTCTTCTCACCTCTCCTCCTCCAGGGATCAATGGGAAGTCCTTTAACAAGACCTACTCCACGGTCCCCAGCAAGTTGGTCAAGTCCTCTCACTTCCCCAACCAATACATCGCAGAACACTTTGTCACCAAGGTAATGTAGGCTGTTGTTGCTACAGTTCTGCATCTAAGGCTTCATTACATGTTATCAAAAATTGTAACCCCGACAGTGAAAGCATGGAGGGAATTTTGCACGAAGTGACGGATGCTGAAAAATAATTCCCCTCTCTCCACAGAATGACAGTCCAGTGAACTGCTTATAGCCTCCCTGAAGGGTATGACAAGTGCCAGGGCTGGCCTGAGGTGGGAAGGGCTGTGCGCCTTGGAGTGCAAATGGATTAGCAAAGGGGTTAGACAACAGAAATGTTCATTTCCAGCAAATGTTAGAATAGGTCAGGTGGGTCATCAAACCAGACTTAATATTGGGGAGGCTAAAAAAGTAGTAGTTCATAAATGTTGTGGTCTTTAATTTTGTGGTACCGATGTTGCCAGCAAAGTGGACTTCGTAATTTTGCTTTTAGCAATCAACTTACTATGAAAACTGTTGACTTTATCAGTCCTCCTTACATTGGAACTGTTTTCAGAAAGAGTATGGTGTAAAAATCCCAGTTGTTTCATATTCATAAAACAGAGCAAAAGAAGTTTGTTTCTTCAGCAGATGCTGCTACATAATGTACCCCTTCCCTTAGCTAGCTAGTCCCAGTGCTTTGTCTTAGTGGCGGTACACTTACTAAGATGTACCATCATACAATTTCGCTATGTGGAGAGCCAGCTTTCTTCCTTAATGTGTTTCAAGTAAAATAATAATTTTATTAATATTTCTTGAGTCTTTGTAGTTCTGTGCTAATGTAACCTAAAAAGATGGGATCACAAAATAAATCAGTCTTAATTTGTGTGTCCTCTGTGGCCCACAGTGCATTTGACTATGACACTGAAAACATGAATTCTGAAGATATTTACAGCTCTCTTCGTGGAGTCACTGAAGCCATTCAAAATTTCAGTTTTCGTAGTCAGGAAGATATGAATGAGCCTGTAAAACGAGATTCCAAAAAAGATGATGGTGATTCGGTGAGTATTTAAAATCAGTGCGTCTTAGTATCAGCAAACCAAGCCAATGGCTTGATTCCTTACAGATGATAAAGCATCTTTTCCAATAGGTTTACATGTTACAACTTCTGAAATGGGACGTTTCTCCTAAATTACTTCAGAGCTTTAGAAAAATATGTTCCTAGTCTTGAACCACATTTTGGAATGTAAATGCTAATTTCAAGTAGCACTAGCTGTTTGTTTATTTAAAATGTTAGCAATGTAAAAATAAATGATCTTGCAAAACAGCTGGAGTTCAGTTTTTGAGAGGTCTGCATCTTAACGTATGTTTTTCCAAAGGTTTTATTTTATTCTGTACAGAACTGCTGGGTTTTTCAGTGCTACATGCCATGCAGTGTTTTAAACTTCTGTTTCTATGGAACTTTGGCTTTCAGATTTGTTGAGCTTGCAAAATATGTTTATGCTTAAACATGTTTTTAACTACTTAACATCAAACTTCTGAGGTAAAATATTGACAGCTGTTTCTAGTTCATGATGAATATTTTTGGACTATGTACACTTTTTTCTTTTTCTTTAGGAAAGCAAAGTTTAGGGAACTGTTTCTAAGACTTCTTATTTGAAGGCTAGTTTGAAATTTTTTATATTTGTAAGTTTTTGCTACATAGATGAATTAGTAACATAGTTAACTGAAACATGTAAGTGTGTATTTCATGTGCATGATTTTTCTTTTCCTGCAGATTTGTAGCGCTTCTGGAATAGTAGACCTACGAGCAGGAAGTGGTGTGGGCGATACAGGCCGAACAGCTCTCGATAACAAAACATCATTACTCAACACCATGCCTCCCCACTCTTCACCACGTTCACGAGATTATAACCCATACAATTATTCTGATGGTATCAGTTCCTTTAATAAATCTGCTTTGAAAGAAGCCATGTTTGATGATGATGCAGAGCAATTTCCTGATGGTAAGCTTCAGATTGCATTCTGTGCTAGAAGAAAAATGGTGAGATTTTCCATCTTTCAGTTCAGTTTCTGCATTTATTATTAGAAATGTATGTATCACCAGTGTTGCTGCTTTGAGAAGTTTTTACAAATACTGTATTTCCAGTTTGTTTGTTAGTAATCCTTTTGAGTGACGTTGTTGGATTACCTGGTATTTGTAGAGATTAAGGGTAGAAATGAGATCAATACTGAACTATATTGTATACTTCTGGTAGCACATCCTGTAACAGAATTATCAATATAAATTTACTTATCAGATTGCGTTATGATTGAAATTTAAAGAGGAAAAAAAAACGATTTACAGCAAGGAAGTAAAACTGGATCAAAACAGTTTGGGAATTCGGTGAAATAGTGTTTCGTTATTAATGTATTTGTATTTGAAACATGACATTGGCATTTTGTATTGACTAAACATTAAAAAAAACACAAACAAAAAAAAAACCCCAACAAAACAGCAAAAATCCAAAAACCAACCAAACCAGCTTTTATGAGGAATGTGGTTCTTTTAGCCCATGTAAATCTAGGAACTTGGGCTGTTGTTTGTAGGCTTCCAGAGCTTCTTTTAAATATTTCTCAGTATATCTGTGAGTAGTTCTTTATATCTAAATGTTGGGAGGGTTTAAAAGTATCACTACTATTGTTATTTTAAAAGGCAGTAGGTAGTTTTCATAGTCTGGTATTCATCGTTGTAGATATTTCTTATTCAATTATAGATTAAAATAGTTTTTTAAGTAAACAAATTTCTTAATACTGAGGGACAAATGATTTTTTCCCCCTTCTGACTGTTTTGCTTCTGTCATCCAGCAAAGATGTGTTATAGAAACTGTTGAAGAGCAAAGCTATTTTCTGACATGGTGTTTTATTCAGCTGTTCTGTAAGTTGGCTTTAAGTTTACGTTAACTTAAACCCAAATACAAGTAAGGTGCATTTCTCTTCATTTTTTGTTTTGTTTAGTGAAGAGGCATATGGCCAATTATTATCTTCTAAAAAGGATTGAGAGGAAAGCATATTTTTACAAATCGTGTCATGTAAATATCAATAATTAATATCGTTGCCATCCATATACAGAGACAGTTTATGATTGAGATCCTGTATTACAGGGATCCTGCTTTTCATGGTATAAGCCTCTTTATACCTTCTGACAACATATATCTGAATATCGCATTAAACTAAATGCAGTCTGTGCTGCGCCAGCATGTTCTGGTTTTGTAAAAACTCATGACTGGCTGGAGTGAAGCATATGCATCCAGTATTAGTTTGTCCTAGCTGGAAGAGTAGTGCAATGCATTCTTTAGGTTTGCTCTTTAATGGATCTTAACAAAGTACTCACATTTATTCCTGTGTTCACCGTTAGTATTTAGTTATACCCTGTGCATTCTGTTATTTGTGTGTTACTTTTAGCATTTCATCTAAGATAATTTTGAAAAAGCCTACATGAAAAAGGATGCACTCGGCAAAATACCTTGTGCCTACAATTCCTCAGTTAGGAGTTGAATGTTTTTCCCATAAACTTGAAGCGCTCATTGGATGTTAGATTTTAATTTTCAGAAACTCCACAGAATTGGTGCCTATTCATGACACAAAGTCCTGTTTTTACTGGACTCCCAGCTATCCTCTCACATGTTACTGGGAGAAAGATGTGGAAATACAGGGCTAGATAGGAAAACCTTAGCTGCTTATATAGTCCTGTCAACAGCACTGAGGCACGAACGTGCATTCTGCAGATGGTTTGTCGAACCATTGAAAACTTCCAGTGGAGGAGGTGCCACAGTATACCTCACATGGCCATTTGAGTGTTTTGCCTCTCTTGCAGTAAAGATTTTTTCAGAGTAACAGCCTAAATCTTCCAGCCACTAGCACTCTTTCCAAGGGGGAGATGCTCTTTATCTGAAGCATAGGGAAACCTGGCTTTCTAAGTCACTTCCAGACTCCTTAAAAGCAGTGTCTGGTTGAAAAACAGTGTTCCTCTCCAAAGAAGCTTATTTATTTCAGCTTACTCCCATGGACTGTGTTTTCCAAACATCTTGCTTTTTACCTGCCACTTTGTATATGGGCTTGAGATTTCTGTGTCTTGACTTACACTTACCACCCTTTCTCTTGCAGACCCTTCCTCTGATCTATCATGCTAATTTTCAATTTTTATCCTGTTCTCCAGAATGTTTGCAATCTTAAATTGATGTCATCTGCAGATTTTATAAGTGGCCTCTATATTCCTTCGATAGCACTAACAAAAGCATCAAACAGAACCAGGCTCTGCACAGACCTGAGCAGGGACATCGCTTGTATCCTCCTGTGTTAAGAGAAAGCCATTTATAGTCCAGTCACCCTGCAGGTGATTCATCAGGTTTTGCACTCACTTCGTTGGCTTTTTTTGGCCACCATTTTTGCATAACTTCTGTGTCAAGATGCTATGGATGACAGTAGGAAAGTCTTTACTAAATTCAGGACGTACCTGCATGTTCTCTTTTACCTGCTACACTATTTATCCTGTCAAAAGGGTATTACTTGATTGGTTTGAGAAGAGCTGTTCTTCATCAAATATTTGTATCTCCAATGCATATTTTAATTCATTCAAATGAAGGAGTTGCATCTGTTCCTCCTCATTTGTGTTTTGTTTTCTTTCTGAAAAAGAAATTTTGAGAGTAGACTTTGAATACGTCTACTTTTATGCTTCTCCATTCTTATCTGGAGAATATTTGGAAATGAAACACTGGGTGCTAAGTCGTACAGAGGAGTAGAAAATATAGTCTGCGAAGGCACATTCCTCTTGGTTGTCTTCATGTTTTTCAGGAATTCCAGCTCTTTTCTCCACTAATGGAGCTTCTTTCCTCCCCTTATTCCTGCATGGACAGGGCTGCTACCTTTTTCTCTCTTTATCCCTGTCGTGGTTTAACCCCAGCCAGCAACTAAGCAGCACACAGCCGCTCACTCACTCCCCCCCCACCAGTGGGATGGGGGAGGAAATCAGGAAAAGTATTAAAACTCGTGGGTTGAGATAAGAGATAAGAACAGTTTAATAGAAACAAAAAAGAAGAAACTAATAACGATAATGATAACACTAATAAAATGACAACAGTAATAATGAAAGGAT
>JAVJGG010000009.1:11224346-11291247 GCA_035590195.1 Aviceda cuculoides | reverse complement strand
CTCGCTGTCCCGGCGCCGCCCGCCGAGACGCCGCCTTCCCGCCGGAGGAGCAGCGGCGGCGGCGGCTCCGGGGCTGAGCGGCTCCTCCCCGTCCGGTTTCTCCCGCGGGAGCGCGGCGGAAAATGGCGTGGGTGCTGAAGATGGATGAAGTGATCGAGTCCGGGCTGGTGCACGATTTCGACGCCAGCCTCTCCGGCATCGGGCAGGAGCTGGGAGCCGGTGCCTACAGCATGAGGTAACTCGTGGCTGGCAGTGGGTGCCGCCTCCCGACCGGCCTCCTCGGGGAGCGCGGGAAGGAGCTGAGGCTTCACCCCCACCCCCCTAGTCTCTTCTTCCCTCATTTTTTATATCCCGGAGCGTCTTCCCCGAGAGCGGGCCGGGTCTCTTCTGACAGCTGCTGCTGCAGCCGCCTCTTCCCCGGTACCGGCTGCCGTGTTGCTCGGCATGGCGGTGAAGGGGCTGTCCCAGGGGGTCTGCCGCCCTGCCCTCCCCTCCCCTTCTGCTGGCAGATGGCCTGCCTGAAAGGGCGGGCTGCTGCTTAGGCTGGGATGCTTCTGCCCCGTAGGTGTAATCTCTACCGTAAAAATGACGGTTTTCCGTCCCTTGGCAGTGTAACTCGACTCCGTGTATCAGAAAGTTATTGTCTTGTACTTGGTGAATATAATTCTGGTTCATAATAAACAATAGCTGTTTTTTCTGATGGTTAAAAAATGTTTTTTCTCAAGCGGGTAAATGTTGTGGTAATTCATAGGGTAGTAGCGTGGTTGTACTTTAATCGGTTTATTCTTTCGTGTTTCTGTGTAGTATATGTCTTTGGTGGTATCTGGTTTTTTTTTTCCTTGTCACATAGATCTTTCTGTTCTTAATCAACTTGGCAGTTTCTTTACCTTTTGATTCTTCTCCAGGTTTTACAGTGAAAGTGTTTAAATAGCGTTTGGGCGTGCTTTTTCAAAGTTAAGATAAAACTGTACTTGTTTGGAAGAAGTATGTTTTGTCTTGGTTAGGGGTAGAACATGCAGACTGCTGAGTGACTTACTAGCGTGAAAAAGGGAAACTGCTTTGGAGATGCTGGCAGATGTTTTAGTCTAAGGTTTTCGGCAGTATTAGTTAGTATTTTGAGAGTCTGGAGAGGTAAACAGTGGCATTTAGTAGTTTCGATGGCCTAGCCTGTATGGAAGATCCATTCTCTCTCAGGGCTACTTGAAACTTGGAAGCCGCCACAAGTTTCGGCTATTTTATGTATTTTAAGCCAGTACTTTTCAGGTGAAGTGTCGGAACTGCAGTGTCTTTGTTCGAAGTTAGAAATAAGGACTTCAGCTGAACAGAAATGAGGACCCTTTTGCTAATATTTGGGATTGTGAGCTCAGGAGGTTTATGGTGGAATATGTATGTGATGGGGTTTTTCTTTTGGAGGGGGGTTGATTTTTTGTTTGTTTGCTTTTTCTAATTAAAACTAACTTTGAGAACTTGCCAGTTCCGAGAACAAGATGATTCACCTCTTTTCCTGAGAATACTCTTGATTTTATATTCAGCTTCTCTGCATCTTACTCCACTTCTGTCCTGTTTCTGCCTTTGTCAAGTGAACATTTGTCCCACAAAGTGGTGTGCCAGTTTTTGTGGGCAGCTGTATGGCAGTTGCCTGGATGGCTTCTCAGCATTTGGTTTCTGGTTATCTTTTTCCTCATGCAAACATCAATGGATAATGCATGCACTCCTCTTCAAGAACTGTTCTTCCTTCTCTGTCACAATGCAGTTCTTTCTGGGATTTCTTATGGGTAGAAGTCTTGAGTTTTGACTGGGATAACTCTTTAAAGATTTCCCTTTCTTTTTGTAGACTTCATTCATTGTCCCAGTAATGCACACAGTTTAGTTTCTTGAAACTTATTTAAAAGTTTTAATCTTTACTGTTGTTGCATAGATTGTTTCTTCTGTTCGTATCATCTTTTTATGGTGGGCAGCAATCCTAAGTGTTTTTTCAGTTACATATACCTGCCTATGAGGATGTTTTGAATTACCATAAAAAGAGCTGTAGCAGTTAAAAATAGCTACTAAAATGAATATGTACAAGCTAAGCTATACGTTAGTCTTTTTGTTGCACACTTTATGTTTGTGATGAGATGTGAGTATTTTTGGAACACACTGATATTATTTGTAACTTTAATCTCTGAATACATAGTTAAAGAGACCACCTAATTATAAGTGGTGTTTGCTGGATTCAGAGTGATTTCAGCAAGTATGTTAGTTATTTTAAGTATTGCTTAGATTTCTACTTTAGGGAAGTTATGGCCTGTTAAGTGATGTGAGAGGGGAAAACTAAGAGAAGTGGCATAGAACGAAGAGTGAAGATATTACTGTTACTGTTCTTTGTGCTAGTAGAAGCTAATTACATGTCACTTCCTTACAAAAAAAGGCGATGGAAGAAAAAGAAATATTGTCTAGAGGAGAACACTGGGAGAGCTCCCCGAGCTATATGCCCCTGCATTTTGTTAGGAAGACCTGCACATAACCCTTTTACCTGTTAGGGTTGTATATGATGTAGTTGATGCTTCCTCAAGTTGATGATCAGTCTGAAGTAGAATGTATGGTATTACTCCTGCGTTTTTTCTTGCAAAGAAAACTGCTCATGTCCATTGACCAGTAACTGTAGTTTTTTTAAAAGGAAGCTAACTGGACAAAATTTCTCTGCAGATTCACGTGGTTTTAGGTAGTTCTCAAAGTTTTCTTAAAATCTTGAAACCTAGTTTTTCTGATTGCTGTTCTAACGTCTTCTCATGTAATAGGAAACTGCCTTTAAACACAAGATTCAATTCAATTGATAATCATTATTGTCAGGAATTGTGTAATTTTGGGGACCACTGATCATTGCTATGAACTGTTAAAAATGCAGGCTGTTTCATTGATAAGTTTCAGGAATTGCCTGCCATTTCTCTAGCAGAATTCCATTTTTCATGTAATGAATTATTTGATTAATGATTTGATTTAGATTACGTTAAATGAGCATTAATATAAGGACAGGTACCTTAATGACTGAATTTTTATGTGTAATTTGGAAGCTTAGTGTATGAATTTATTTAAATGCTTGCAATTCCAATGGTATTTGTAGTGTTAGAATTGAAGCCTGTCATTGGGAAATTTGGCAATTATTTCAGGAGTAGCTATTGTGATATATATTTCTAGATTAAAACCTGAAGTTTATGAAACAAAATTGAAAAAGATGATTCTTGGTTCTGAAATGGGAAAGTCTATGCAAAAGACTGTATGACAATAAATCCAGACTGTCCTCTATTTTTGGAGAATCAAGTCAGTTTGATTCTGCTGCATCTCCCAAACACCTGGAGTGTCTTTGGAGAATGGAGCTGGCTGCTGCCTTGCTTGGCAAGAACAGAAACCTACTGCAGTCAGTCCTGTTTTCTTACTATGCTGTGGAGAGCCTTGGACAGTGAGGGAACTTTGTGTATCAACTCTCCTCCAAAGCTTAGGCTAAAGTAACCATGAAGGTGGTCTGTTAGGACTTGGGGGACCGTTGTCTTACGGCTTTGTTTTCAGGTGGAGAGGGAGGGTGTTGTCTTCTAACAACTTTCAGGTCCCTGACATCCTTTTTTTGGCTTCTGATGAACATGATTGGGTCATGGCATTTACTGTCTTAACTTAATAGTTGCTGTGCAAAAATAAAAAAATCAAGTTATCTCATTCAGGCCCTGTTTTCCTTGTGGCTGCTGTTACTTTCTGACAGACAAAATGACTGTTTATGCTTCCTCTAACGCCTCCCGCTCTCTTAAGACTCTGCTACTGGTTATGTTGGGTTTTACTCTGCGAGGAGTACTTAAGGTATCCGGCAATCTTTTCTGTTTTCCTTTTCCTTCCACCTTCTTCCATAGAATTTTCTGCAGAATACATTAAAACCTTCTGTTGCGGTGGTCTGTTTTTATGCATTGCACTGTAGAAAAAAAGTAACTTTCACTAACACCTAGATGCTGTAAAATAAAAGTTTATGTACTGATTAGAATTGGAGCTTGATTCTTTGTGCAGGCACACAAATATGTAAATACCTGTCAGGAAATTAGACATTTGAGGAAAAAAAAATCCACAAACCTAAATAAACCTCCTTGTTTTGTTACCACAGATAAAACATGTTGAAAGATAAACCCCATGTTCTAGGTCACTAACATTGGTTTTAGGTTTCTTTTTTTCTTCTTCTTCCCAGTTGATATGTGAATACCTTTCAAAAAGCCAAGGAGGCTAGTTTAATTCTTAAGGAAAAGACTCTTCAGGTTGTATAACTATTTTCTCTGTTCCCATCACCTCTCATGGTAGATGGGCATGTGGGATTGAGAGCAGGGCAGCAGGTTTACCTTCATTTATGCTTTATGCATTACTCCCACTTAGGAGCAATCTATACTATAGCTGCTGCAAATTAGAGCAGCTGCCTGACATCCCTGTGTTGGAGGAGTGGATGGAGAACCGAGGATTTATAACTGTGAACAAATACTATTCTTACAGCTTTTCCTTGATACCTTCAAGAGCTTAGGAGGACACAGGTTTTGGTAGTGGGATTTTTTTTGTTCTTTGATTGGTTGTTTTTTGCTCCCCAAGAGTCCCCAGAAGTTGAGGCCTTCAACCAGCTGAGTTTCCGTGTGATGGGTTGTAGGATTCCCAGGAACAGCATTGCATTTGTACCTGTTTTCTCATTCATGTTGCGCTTCTTGACAAGTGCTTCAGTGAAAGTTGTTTCCCAGCAACTACTTTCAGGGGTCTCATCTCACATCAAGCTTGCTTTTGTGGACACAGGGAAAGTGTTAGGAAGTGTCAGCTCTTCTGTTCCTTTATATTTTCCTATGGCTTGTTCATACCTCATAACAATGCAGAGCTTTGCTTTCAGATCATAATTCTAATTCAAATGCTGCTGGAGAAACATTTTTCTCAAGGTATTTGCCCTTGTAAAGCATGCTTTCAAGTTTCAGAAGACCTGCATGTTCTTGGATGTTTTAGTATTCACACCCAAAAGTACACAAACCAGAAGACAGATAAGGCAGATGACTGATGGAAAGTTGCTTTGAATTTCGATGACATACTAGTTCCTGTTTTTGTAAGGACAGGAGGTTTTTTATTTATTTTGTGACCCTATTATTATTATGCAGTTTTGTTCTGTTGGGTTTTTTTGTGTTGTTTTGTTTTTTTAAATGCTTCAGAAAGTGTTGAAAAAAGGGTTTTAAATTTTGAAGGAAGGTGATTTTGTGGCTGGCAAACACATTTCACGAGCATGGAAGAAGGATAACTTAAATTTTTTTGTGGTCTTTTTGTGCTATGCCAATATAGGCTACATAATAGAATAGCTTATTGCACGTGATCTGTCCCACTGGATACTTTGGTTCAAGTGTTAACGTGCACCTTGCTTCCTCTTCTAAGCCTTCCTACTTTTGTATGGTGAAGTTTCGTTTATGCACTTCTTCTGTAGCATAGCTAGCTAAGATTGGGTGTTGGAGGTGTGTTTACTGCCTGCTTTTGGTGTGTAATGAAGACTGTTTCTGTTTGCTTTTCTGGGAAAATTTTATTCTCCCTCTAGGAAGAAAGAATGCTTTCAGCTGAGTGTACTAGATAACAAATTGTGAGGAATCGAGATAAGACTTTTCTTATGGGAGCTAATAGTTTTAAAAATCTGGTCTTGGAGTTCCTTCCATATGGAGAGTAAACCTTCATAGGTCTGCTTTTTCAAGTGATATCAAGAAGTCTAACAAAAGCTGCTTCTTCTTCAAAACATTGCTATTCGTTTACACCTCAGCTTGCTTGTAATAGTCCAGAGTTCACTCAGATGAGACAAGTGAAGTAAATGAGTCTTTTACTTCCCAAGATCAGAAGTTATCAGTGACAGAAGAACAGAATCAGTCTCTAAAGCTCTTTTCTGCTGTAGCCTGAAATTATTTCAACAGTAGCTATTTTGGAAAACTTATTTTTCCTCCATCTGGGCAACTCTGCTAGTAGGTGCTTCAGTTTAGGTAAGAGGTTTTTTGCCATGTTAAATAACCTGAGTAAAGCTGGCAGTAAAAGTGCCTGTCACTAATCTGCATTGGGCCAGCACAAATCAAATTTTACCAGGTGGGTACAAAAATGATTAAAGGATGCTGAAGTATACATAAACATGGAGGCTGCCAATTATTTACTGGGGTGGCAGATAATTTGCACTGCCAGGCCATTGGCTCATTATAAATGCAGAAATTGTATCTGGGATCTGAAGGGAAAAAAGCTGGAACTGGAAAGGCTGACCTGCTCTCCTGTTTTATTTTTGTTGGGTCTTATAATAGAATCAGTATAAAATTGGAGATGGTAAAAAGACTGTCTTTTAGGATCTCTGTAGTTTTTAGGAATGTGGCCTACTTAATAGCATATATGCAGTTTATCGTTTACAAGATACTCTTCTTTGGTGTAAGAGGACTATTAAAAATACTGAATTTCTGTTTCCCATTGGTTTCCTTCTCTGAATTGTGAGTACATCTCACATCTTTTCTTCAGCTGTGCTGTGTATGCAATGAATTTTATTTTGTAGAAAATGCTTATCACTGTGAAATTTAGATGGTCCCTATTTGAATGAATGTAAGGATAAACAACAGGGCATTTTGGCCTCAGAGAACCAGGGGGGAATGCTCTTCGTATTCTTGTGTTTCTCAAAGCTGCATGTTCCTAATGACTCTCTAGGAAAACGTAGGTGTTAGCAGTTTCATCCCTGATTCCTATATCCCTGTTACTGCCAATCATGGGGATGGAAATGGGCTTAACTCATTATGCCTGCCCTCGAGTTATATTTGGTAGGATGGAGGTTTCTCTGCACTAAGATTTTTGTTACCTGCCTTTACCATCCTCAGTTGTGTAACTGTGTGTTGGGCTGTGCTATGAACCAGCAGAGATCTCAATCTAGCTGGGAAAAATATTGTGTAGAAGGGGAAGGGTAGGGAGGGAGCAGCTTGCGTGGCAGAAGTTCTTTCTGCCAGTACTGCCCAGGAGACCTTTTGAGTTGCTGAACCGTAGGCTCATAGGTATCCAATAAAACTGGTCATCCTCTGTTGCTGTATGACAGTGACTGAAGGATAGACCAGTCACTTCACAGCAGCTTCACTGCTGAAAGTCAGGAGAGATATGTCACTTTCTTTAAGAGGAAGTAATAGTTGGTTCTAAATCAGTTAACATTTATTTATCACTGACACTGTAAAATCTTAATTTGAAATACTTTTTTCATACCTTATTGACTCTCTAATTGCCTGTAGCTTTTATCTGGTTTTAGGTGGGATCAAATGTATGTTTAAATGTGAAAACACTGGTATTTCATTCTTTATGAGTGAACAATTAAAGATGTTATTTAAGTGGTATTTATTTAAAGGTGGTCTAGCAAATTTTAAATTTAACTGGCTTCTCTTTTCCTTTGGAATCTGGTAGTGCCCAGAAGACTGTTTCATAAGAAAAATGTATGTTTTTATCTGGGAAAATAAATGAAGATTCTTACATTTGCCTCGTGCCATTTGCTGGAGTGTTTTTTTGGAATAGTGGCATTTAAGAATGTGCATTATGCTCTCTTTACAACTAAATTGTAGGGTTGAGGAGTTGGGTGTCTTTTTTTTTTTTTCTTCTACAGTGGCAGGTAGTCATTACCACTTTGTAAGTATTAGCAAAAGTGTGTTTAAAGCTGGCTAAATTTGTCTTCCATTTGTTGGCTTGCAATCCCTTCTCTGTTAATGTAACTGGTTCATTAACCATGGCACACATTCTTGAGCCTGACCAGATCCATTTTTATCTTTAAATTGTGAGTGGAAAATGAAGGCTCGAAAGATATTTTTCATAAATACACAGAAGACTTACCTTTTTAATCTTGCATGTTAAGTGAAAGCAAGTGCTGCAGAACTTGGTTGAGAATTACAGGTTAGTTATTTGATGAGATACTTTGCATGCCTTCTTTGTTGCACTTTGACTCTTTCGTGTGTATTTTAAACATTGTTATGGTTCCCGTGTTCTTTCCATTTTAAAGTTCCTCTTCATAAAAACACTAAGGAGTGTTTGATGTGCCGAAGCGTGTGACAAGCATGGGTTCCTGGTGTAGAAGTCCTGTCTTGGGATGATGCTTCTCTTTGCTTGTTGCAGTGCTCCCTCTTGTGTTGGGCTGCCCTCTGCTCATGCTGCCCTTTTGACTGACAGCAAGGCATGAAGCATCTAATTGTTTCTTACGAGTCATCCTCAAGTAGCAGTCCACCGATATATGAAATTTTCTCTCCTGCCTCTGGGTAGGATGCTCCTTTGGTCTATAGAAGTAAACTATTTTAAGAGTGTCTGCTTCTCTTAAGTAGGTATAATGATACTAAATGGGGAGAAAGATTTTCACAGTGTAACTAACTTACTTTGGGGAATATATTATTTCAAAGAAGAAAGTAAATGCATTGCTCTCAGCTGCATGTATATTAGGTAAGCTT
The DNA here is from genome assembly GCA_035590195.1 of Aviceda cuculoides. NCBI lineage: Eukaryota > Metazoa > Chordata > Aves > Accipitriformes > Accipitridae > Aviceda > Aviceda cuculoides. Next base: position 11,282,797 of record JAVJGG010000009.1, on the reverse strand, counting down.
ACCTATGTTGACAGGTGAAAAGTTAAGAGTAAACTGACTTTTTTTCAATGGAGACAAGAACTGAAGATTAAATTTTCAGAGGATCAGCACAACTTTATTTATTGTCTGCTTAGGTCCCAGAGCATTGTTTACGTATCCTGGCCTAAAATTTTGGTGGAAAATGTTTTAGATACTGCTCACATTGGTTTCACTAATAAACTGAGTGACACAATTCTGTATGTATTCCACTGTGGTTTTTTAAGTCACAAATAACTTTTTTTTCTGTAGCTTCAGGCAAAACAGGGCTAACAGTCTCACAAAGTTATTTGTTTGTTCTTTTCAGTGATGTTTTGGCGCTGCCTATTTTCAAACAGGAAGATTCCAGCCTTCCACAAGAAAATGAAACCAAACATCCACCCTTCCAGTATGTTATGTGTGCTGCAACATCTCCAGCAGTAAAATTATATGATGAAACTCTTACATACTTGAATCAAGGTTGGTATACATACGTTGCAGGCATAACTACAGTGAATGCAACCTGTGGTGCAAGTCTAAAACTGGAATTGTACTTCACGTTTTGATACATGTGGGTACGTCCAAAATAAATGCATGTTGAAAATGAAGTTGGATACCTTACTAGTAGTCTTTGTTTCCTCCATCTCGCAGACTCATAGCTATAGTCTGTCATTCCTTCCCCTTTCGGGTCTGTTGGGTTTGGGGTCTTTTTTTCTGCTCTGTGTGTTACCCCGCTCCATCCCCCACCTCCCCCAACAAAATCAGGCCGACAGCTTTTGGGAGACAAATTTCAGGTAGTAATAGCTTAAAATACAGGACTAATTTTGCATTCGTATTTAAATTTGATTGATAATAGCAAGTTAATTGGATGATATTTGCATAAGGTACACACACCCCCAAAAAGTCATAATAAATATTAAAATGTCAATCCCTAAATAAAGTGTTGCACAACAGGGGCCACTGTAATCACTCTCGAATTAGTTATGCATATCTACCCAGAACAGTATTATGTTTGAAACATAAACACAATTGCAGCTACCTTTGTAGTTACCTTTGGAGTTTGTGTGTATTTTGCTATTGTCTGTCTACATTTATCAGAAGTTAACTAGAGAAATACTTCATGTGAGTCTTGCTGCTTTTTCCTCATAGCCTGTCATTGATTTGCAAGAAAACTCAGTTTTCCTTCTGCAGAGGCCACTGACTGCTGGGTAAAATAATCTGAATGTAGTCATTGCGATGTGATTAAAACCTCCCTTACCTCTGGAAATGACATTGGTGTCCTAAGTTTAGTCAGCTAGTATTCTGAACTCAAATAAAACCATTTATCATTTGTTTGGACCATATCAATGCCTTTGTATGCTCCCGCCCCTCCCTCCCCTGCCTCTAACACTCCAGGATCACTGTTCCTAGATGTAGTTTTGCTTTTTCTTTTCCTTGTGGACTTTGACCCAAAATCTCTTGATAGACAGCACTGTACTTACAAGACACAGTCCTGTAGCACAACTTGTATGAAAAATAAAAATAAAATTAAAAAATTACATTCACCATTTCTTTTCTGTATCCTACCGTGTTTTGGTACAATTAATCTTCTTAGCTCATGTGCTTCTCTGAGCAGTGTACTACTTCAGTGTGCAGATAAGAGGACACAGGTTAAAATATGTATTGGTGAATTTTCCTTGGTCTTTGCGAGCTATTTAACTTATTCCTTTACTAGGTTACAGAATTTGTATATTTTACATGTGTGGTTTCTTGATAGGATATCCTTTTTGCTCAGGCCGAAATGCTTCTAGTAGTGTGAACTTCTGGTGATGCATTTCATACCTGGAAGTGTTCTAACTGTGTCCTGAGCCCTAAAATCTGTGCATTATATTCAGTTTTCCATGTGAATGAAGTTGCTAAGTGCTTCACCTTGCAGTATCCAGTCTGTCTAAATATGCTTTAAACACTGCTTGACTCTTCTACTAATGAGAATAATGGAAGTTCTTCAGGTGATTTCTAGTGTTTTACAAACATGTGATCACATAGTTCAGCCATTTGCTTAGTCAGGTTTACTTTATTCTTTACTTCTTTTTGTACTCCGAGTGCTCTCTTCAGGAGAAAATAGTACAATTGCAGCAGTATGCTGGACGAGCAAGGTGCTTTGCAATGTTTAAAAAAACTTCGAAGTTTTACAGACTTTAAACTCTGTAGAAATACACTTTGTTTTCTTCAGTGCCAGAATCCTGCCTCCCTGACCAAACACGAAGCTTGAAGGTCAGCTCAGTGTGCTGGGGAACCAGCACAAGGTGGCAAGCTGAGGAAGGAAAGCGTTTGCTATCTTGCCTCTGAGAAGAGCTTGCCGTTTAAGTTACAGTGTCTGAAATGACTGTAAATGTTTCATCTGCCCTTGAAAATATCTTTTAATATAAAGATTTCTTTTGCAAAGAAGTTTTGCTCTTTTTCAGTGTCCTAAGTAACTTTTCCTGATGTTGAAAAATGAAGGCATTGGTATAATACCATTTTTCTAAATAAATAAGGGGAAAAAAAAAACAGTTGGCCAACTTCCCTTCTGTGCTAATACTTCACACAGAAGGACAGTACATTTGTTGTCTAGGTTAAGACTTTTTCCTAAAAAATTCTCTATTAGCTGTTAGTATGTGTATATATGTGTGCAGATATGTAAAAAAAAAAATAAATCTTGGGATAGTTTTGCGAGATGACATCTTTCATATTGAAGCCAGCTTAAAATAAGGATCAGTTTGCAACAGAGTTGTAATGATATATATGTTTGTGTAATGGGTTGGATTAAGTCCTCTAGAAAAAGAGTAATTTTAATCCTGGCCACTTCAGTTATCTGGTTTCCCGTTTGGCCCCATTATCAGGCAGTGTCTTGCCTTAAATAATTTTCAAGAGGATTGTGAATAGGGAGTACCACAGAGAGCAAATACCCTCTTTAATTTCATCAGCAGTTGTCTTAGTTTGCTGGATTGGGAGTACCAGGAGCACAGGGAACACTTGCCCTGTCTGTTAAGCTATGGTGACATTTCCTAAGGCAATACTTAAGCAAGCCCTGACTTTACCCTCTGTCAGGAAGTATTTTAATTGGAATAGCTAGGAGTGTAGTTTGGAGTTCAAGGAGTGTCTGGATGATGCTCTTAGTCGTATGATTTAGTTATAGGTAGTCCTGTGAGGAGCAGGGAGTTGGACTCAATCCTTATGGGTCCCTTCCAACTTGAGATTTCTATGAGCTAATGGAATATTTAAAGTGATTAGGTTTTCAGCTGAAGCTGATTCTAGAAGTTCAGATCTTGGAGTGATGATGGTTGGTTGTTCAGGGGTTTTCAGGGTTGTTATTAGCTGTAAAATCTGTTAAATGGGTCCATTGAGAATACATATCAGAATTGTAGGACAGTGTTTTGAGGTGGCTGCTGTTCAGCTAGGTGTATATCAAATAGCAGAAGTGGTATGGAAGAGAATTGCTTTTAAAGGGGAAGCATTCTTTAGGCTGGATTACACAGTGCAGCTAGGCTTGTAGTTCTGTGAATGTGAAGAACTGCTTGGGAGAGATGGGATCCACTTCAGTAAGGGGGGTAAAGGTACCTTTGCCAGCAGGATGGCTGACCTGGTAAGGATGGCTTTGAAGTAGGAACAACAAGGTGGGGAGGGAGTCACTGGCAGCACTGTGAGGGAGTGATGGACATGGTTGATGAGCAAAGGGCCTGGAATAATGTGCATGAAAGGGAACACAAAATCAACAAAAGGAGGCTTAAACAGGGTCACCTCCAGCATTTGGATGTAAGCAAGTGCCTATAAAGCACCATTATGAGGAAACCCCCAAAGCCTTCCTGGGAAATCGGCATGGTGGCATGCCTCTCTGAAGTGCATGTAAGCAGCATGGGAAGTAAACACGAGGAATTAAGACATCTGTGTGCAATTGTAGGGCTGTGATCTTTTGGGGATCATGGAGACACAATGGAATGGCTTGCATAAGTGGAATGTTGCAATGGAGGGATACAGGCTCTTTAGGAAAGGCAGAGCAAGAAGATAAGGAAGGGGGAGTTGCCCTTTATGTGGGAGAACAGATGGAATGCCTGGAGATCTGCCTAGGGATGGGTGATGAGCCAACTGAGAGCTTATGGGTAAGGATTAAAGAGCAGAACAGTATGGGTGACATTGTAGTAGGTGTCTGCTGTAGGCTACCTGACCAGGAAGAACAAGTAGATGAGGCCTTCTACAAGTAGAAGTAACCTCACATTAACAGGCCGTGGTCCTCGTAGGAGGACTTGAGCCACCCTGATGTCTGCTGGAGGGACAACACAGCAGGGTGTGAGCAATCCAGGAGGTTCCTGGAGAGCATCAGTTGACAACTTCCTGACCCAGGTGATAGCGGAGGCAATGAGGAGAGGTGCTCTGCTATACCTCATACAACAAGGAAGGGCTCACCGGGGATGTGAATGTCGAAGGCAGCCTTGGCTGCTGTGACCATGAGATGGTGGAGTTCAGGATCCTGAGAGGACGAAGCAGGGCAGAAAGCAAGAACACATCACTGGACTTCAGGAGAGTAAATTCAGGCATTTTCAGTGATCTTCTTGGAAGAGTCCCATGGGATAAGGCCCTGGAGGGAAGAGGGGCCCAAGAAAGCTCGTTAATATTCAAGGATCACCTCCTCCAACCTCAAGAGCAGTGGATCCCAATGAGCAGGAGGTCAGACAAAAATGGCAAGAGGTCTGCATGGATGAACAAGGAGCTCCTGGCACAACTCAGACACAAAAAGTGGGCATATAGAAGGTAGAAGCAGGGACAGCTAGCCTGGGTGGAATACAGAGTCACTGTCCAAGCATGCTGACGTGCAGTCAGGAAAGCAAAAGCCCAGCTGGAATTGAATCTGGTGAGGAATGTCAAAGACAACAAGATGGTCTTCTGTAAGTACGTAACTGGCAAAAGGAGGACTATGGAAAATGCGAGCCCTCTGCTGAACAGGGCAGGGGCCCTGGTGACACAGGACATGGAAAAGGCCAAGGTACTGAATGCTGTGTTCACCTCAGTCATATCTAGCATCACTGGTCTTCAGGAATCCCAGCCCTAGAGATCAGGGGGCAAGTCTGGAGCAAGGAATATGTACCGTTGGTGGAAGAGGAACAAGTCGGGGAATACTTAAGCAAACTGGACATACATAAATCCATGGGTCCTGGTGGGATGCCCCCATGAGTGCTGAGGGAGCTGGCAGATGTCACTGTGAAGCCACTTTTGATAGTCTTTGAGTGATCATGGTGAATAGGAGAGGTGCCTGAGGACTGTAGGAAAGTGAGTGTTGCTCTGATCTTCAAAAAGGAGGACCAAGGGAACTACAAGCTCCCTGCGAAGGTGATGGAGTAACTAATCCTGGGAACCATTTTGAGGCACATGAAGGACAAGAAAGTCATCAGGACTAGTCAGCACAGATTCACCAAGGGGAAGTCATGCTTGACCAACTTGATAAAATTCTATGATGAAATGGCTGGCTTGGTAGACAAGGGGAGGGCACTTGATATTGTTTACAAGTCATTGTCTTCAGTAAGGCTCTTGCTATTTTCTCCCATAAGATCGTTATAGAGAAGCTAATGAAGTATGGGCTGGATGAGCATCCTTGGAGATACTCGGAAGCAGCCAGGCTTGGTCCTGGACAACTGGCTGTAGGTGGACCTGCCTGAGCAGCGGTCTTGGACAAGATGACCTCCCAAAGTCCCTTCCAAACTTGATCATTCTGTGATTTTTATGAAAGAGGTTACTGCAGTTTCAGTGTTAAGCAGCAGGCAGTTAAAGTTCCTAGCACCTTATGTCACCTTGCTCCTGTGGCTAATCTCCAGGAAAAAGCAGGGAAATTTTGTCCTATATTTTAATTGGGGAAATGTGATTTTGCAGATGAGTATGTGCTGCTAACCTTGGAAGCAGAAAGTCCCTGTAGTTCAAATAAATTACTTCGAGCTTTGTCTCTTTTGAAGCACAACAGTTCATCAAATTCACTGGAAAGATAGGTTTGCTCATACCTGTTTGAAATAACCAATAACTGGCTCTTTTAAAGACTTATTTCTGAAATCATACAAAGGCAACAGGTATACAGGCAAAATTAAACATGGGAGAGTAGTATGTATGTTGTATGAAGAGTATAAAAACTGCCAGAGTTTGTTTCGGAAGGCCAGTTTATGGTTCTCATTATGGTGCCTTTCATCAGTTTCAAAAATAAAGGAATTCAGCTTTGAAAAGTTTTTCTTCAGAAAAAAAAAAAAGAGAAAAAAGTACTTCATGTAAAATGAAATACTTGAACTTTAAAAATATCTGTAGTTTTAAAGGGACTGAAAAGTTCAACTTTGTTCCATTAATTCCCATGCTGTGAAGTGAACCTTGTTACAAAAATCTCTTTAAACAGAAGTTTCAGGTACTGGTACTCTCGTGTACTGTGAACCAAAAGCCAATTCAGGTGCATTAAACACAAAATAACTTTGTGCTCCGACTCTTCTACTGATGCAAATGTTTTTCTCTTTAAAGGTCAGTCCTATGAGATACGGATGCTAGATAATCGGAAAGCTGGAGACATACCGGAGATCAATGGAAAACTGGTGAAGGTGAATTCAAGTTCTCTAGATGGTGTTACTAACAAATCTCTGCTGCTTCCATATGAAAAGAGTGGTTCTTAACCTTTTATTGTACTCTGATTCACGGTGGGAGGTGGACCAGCTTATCTGACCGATAAAGAAAATAGGCACAATGGAACATAATGAATGCATAGTTCTGTTATTTCAGGTGTACTGCAAATTAAAAGAATATACATGTATGCATTTCCCCATTTATGAAAGGGTTTGTTTCATGCAACTTTAGATAACTAAAGGTGAGCTAATCATGTATCCTCTATGAGGTCTGCAGTCTGATCTGTTTTAAAGATGAAGTGAATCTCCACTACGTAAGCCCATGTCTTTCTGCTGAGTAAAAGGAAGCTGTGGTAACTGATCTCAGATTTAGGTATCTAAAGTTAGGTGAGAGAAATCCAATATAGAGACTGTACATTTTACAGATTTTTTTTTTTTTTTTCCTGCTGTCAATAGATACTAGTTCAGAATGAGTGTGGACCAGTGGTGTTTACAAATAAAAAAAGTATGAATATAAATACCCAGTGCATAGAGTACTTGTGTGTACTGAAGACCAAATTATGTTATGCAAAGCTTAAGATACCTAGTTATCTATAGATTTATATCCCATCTCTTCTGAGCCATTTCAGTGTCCCATTTCAAGTGATCAGGAGATGTGGAAGGAAGCTAGAGGATCATTTATAAAGAAGTAGAGGTATTATGAGCATGTTTCTTAATTGATTTTATGGAAGACACATGGAGCTAACTTGTGGTTTTTGCAACAGTGGGATATTGGAAATACATCCATAGGAAAACAGATCTCTAATTTTGCTGCTGATTGAGCAGTTTGTTCAACTGCTGAGGTCCTTTTCCTACTTTGAGATTTGTCTCCTTGTGCTTTAGTGTTAGCAGAAGGTACTGTGGGTCTGAGGTGTTGCATGAAGTATAAGAATGAGGCAGACCGAAAAATGTCCAATTCCTGGTACAAATTATTAAAAGAACTGATGAAGGGAAGTGGTTTGGATTTTTCTTTAAGCATCTAATGCTTTTATCAAATTCTCTGAAAAATCTTAACTCAGGTTTTGCAAAAGGAGGGAAAAACTTCCATTAAAGTCACTTTGAAAGTGGTACTGATAAATACACCAGAACAGTGTGCCTGTGGGAGGCCAAGTCTTTACCTGTCAACTTTGGGCTGTATAATTAGTGAATTTTGGCTTGCTTGTCCTGTGCCTTGTTCTTATTTGTCTGTGGGATGCTTGTTCAGAGATAATTTCAGGAAGTGTTAAGCGTAAGCATAAAACTGGGATTTGTGAGTTCTGTAATTAAACCTTTTGCAACCTGGCGTGTTGACTTGCTGTAATAAATATGTTGACTATTTTGCCCCCTTAGGTGCTATTTTCTTGTAGCCTTGGGGTATCTCTCTGCTGTAATTTTATAGGTTCGTATATTGTTGATGAGCCATTTGGTGGGTAGAATAGGACAAAACAGTGTAAAAGTTTAAAAAAAGTAAATTTTATCATAGCAAGGTATTGTAATGCTGCATCAACAAACTTTCCATTTTGGACACTTAAATACTTGAATCCCAGTACTTTAACAAAGAAGCCATTTGATGTTGGTGAAGGTGACTGCAAATATTTCCAAGTTCCACACTTGCCAGTTTGCGGTGAATGAGGAGCGGTATGTTTGTGTGTGTGCATGTACACACACGTGCATGTGTGCTTTCTGTTGTCTTTGAAATAAAACCAAGGAAATGCAATGTATCTTGAAGAGGCACTTCATTTAAAAGTTCTTGGGGTTTTTGGACTCCTTTATCTTCTGTTAATACAAGTAAGACTGTAGACTAATGGGGAAAAAAAGCTGCAAATTTGTCTGGTTTGTTTGTTCAGTAGCAATTAATGTATGTGTTCATTATTTTTACCCCTCTGTATAACAAATTGTTTTATATGTGCATTCATGCAGCAGAATATGACTAAGCCCACAGGTGTACAAGAACTGTTAACAAAAATAGGTATTGTTGGATAATTGCTTCTAGCTGAATAAAGTTAATCGTGTCATAGTATTTAAATTAATATTTCAGCTAGGATAGTTGGAAAAGTTTGGAATTTTTAAATTACTTCTTACTATTAATTAAAATCATAGATTTGTTGTAAATGTGCTTATAAATACTAGGAAGGGAATTTTCTATTAATTTTATTTCTTAAAACTTTCTATAAAAATTCACAGAATTCCCCATGAAAAAAATGGTCAAACTATATTCACTGTCTTTCAGAATAAGTGAAGTCTTTTGTCTTTGTTTTCTAAAATGAGTTGGTGTTGCCTGCACAGTGTTAATACTGTGCTGTCAGCGTTGCTTAGTTCACTGCATGTAATTCATGGCGGCCTTTAGAATATGTAATCAGATGTAATTCTCCTTCTGCATTTTTACTACATTTTCAAATATCTCCTGCTGCTCAGTTCAATTTCTGTGTTCTGGAATATTTTGGGATACTGATAGTTGCCAAATTTTTTGCTGTAAATATGTATTTATTGGCACTGTGGCTATTTTGGAATGTTGTAGTGCTTTATCTTCGGGCTGTTTCTAACCGTATACTAACTTTGTGGCTCATCAGATGCTTGTTTTCTTCTTTGTTAGAGTATTATAAGAGTTGTGTTCCATGACAGAAGGTTGCAATATACAGAGCACCAGCAGCTAGAAGGTTGGAAGTGGAACCGACCTGGGGACAGACTTCTTGACTTAGGTACAATTATTTCTATCAGTTGCCACCATATGAAATTAAATTTCCAAATTTAAATTCATCATGGTCACATTTATGCTAGGGCTGGTGAAAAAAAACAGACCAGTTTTCTGTATGCTGCTTTGTCATAGTGTGTATTTTGAATGTCAGTGTTCTTACCACTTTCACATGCCTTTAAAACCTTTAAGTGCTACAGAAGAAAGATAGCAACTCTGCAACCTTATACATTTAGTAATCTTTCTAATTTTGATTACTAAATCTTACAGTATTTAGGAGAACACATACAAAGGTAGCTTTCTCTAGTAGATTGTGGAAATGGCAGCAACATGGTTTCTGTATTTTGCATAACTTTTGTCATTTTTGGTGCATAAGCTGTGTATGGGGCAGGGGGGGAGGCGGGAGGGGAGGAGGGGAATCAAAAACCGCTCCCAAACCCTGAGCACTTTGAATGTTGAGTCTACTAAGATTCTTCAGATCAGTCCTAAGAAACTGTTTCTGGGCTTATGGTCAAGCCACCAAAGCCCGCATTTTTCCACCCTACCTGTGTTTGCTGATGGTAAACTTATATTAAAATTTATTTGTAGTGTTTTCTTGGAATATGATTATTTTGAAATATATACTGCTTATTTTAATAGATATTCCAATGTCTGTTGGAGTCATTGATATCAAGACAAATCCAAGCCAGCTCAATGCAGTTGAATTTTTGTGGGATCCAACAAAATGTACATCTGCTTTTATTCAGGTTTGAAACTTTACTTGACTGAATGTCTGTGTTTGGTGCTTTTCAGGTCACAAACAGTAGTATAGTTGCACTATGAAGCTTCTCGGTTTCTTATTTGTGGGAAAGCCATTAAATACCAGCTTTGTAAAAAAACACAGGTGCATAGTTCTATAATGGTCCCTAGTTAGATTTTTCAACTTGATTTGGGTTTATAAAAGCATCTTTTAAAAACAATTTAAATAAAAGGCTTTCAAAAAGCTCTTTGAATAAAGCTGTCATGGTTAAAATATTTAGTGATATGGACTTAATTAGAATTAATTTATATCCCTCTAAATAACTGTCACTACTACTTTTTTTCAGTTGAGAGGCCCACTCTCCTAGTGGTGAGCTTCAGCAGAGGCTCGGCTTGAGGATACAAAACGAAAAATAATGTGCTACAAAGAGGGTTTTAAATCAGACATTCAAAGGTGTTTCTTACTATGTCAACGGGCTTCCTTGTAGTAGGATTTTTGTTATTTATGTATTTGATACTCAGGGCAGTTGAACATCCTTTCTCTGGAAATTATTTAGATAGAATGTTCAGTTTTGCATTGGAATTTTTAGCTTACTTTTGTCTCAGATCTCTTTTTATTATAAAATAAAAAGGTATAGGCATAAAGTTTGAGGTAGCAGCGTTTCTTACTGAGGCTGCCAAAATAGGTTAAATTCCGTATTGTCAGTATATTAACTCTGATCTAGTACAATCAAAGACACATTTTGTAGTAAGAATTGCATAATTACTAAAGTGTAGTCTCCTTAAGGAAGAGTGAGATAAACTATTGAATGTTTTTGTTTATGCAATTCCTTAGAAGAAGTGCTAACAGACTGACTGAAAATAGAACTGATTCTTACTATGCAAGTGTAGTTCACTTAGTCTAAAGGCTAGAGAACACAGCTTAGTGGCACTGATTACACACTTAAAGCTTCAATTTCTAGTCTGTGGTTCTCTGTTGTTGATGGCCATAGGAAATAAAAAGATAGTATTGTAGTCATTGAGAGTGCAAGGTGTCTATGTTGCTTGGCTTGCTTAAAATTCCATGAGGAAGCAAAAAAAATTGGGAGTGCTGTCCAGTGAAATTCATCATAACTCTTTCTGTTATGCTGATTTTCTCCTTAGATATATTTTAGGGGTATTTCTAGCTTATAAACCCAGTCTTCATTCTGATGTAGCACTTGAGGCAATGACATGCTGATTAAAAAGTCTGCTGACTTTTATAGGAAGTTGGGCATATTTGAGAATACCCTGATTTCACATGAGATTAAAAAACTTCCAGTCAGTGACCTTCTATAGCTTTGGTAATATTTGTTACAAGTAACTCTGAAGTTTATTCTAGCTAGAATGCATTGGACAATAGTATCTTGAAAAAGTTTTTGCCATATTCATGATAGATGTAGTTGTCATCCACATGCATTTTTCGTAAGATCCAGCAAGTTCTCATTTAATAAAAATGATAATCACTTCTGCTTTTTGGAGAGTTTTGATGACACACTCGCTTGTTTCCCCTTTTCCATGTCAGCTCAAGTATAATGTTTTTGCTTTCATTTGCATGTGGGCATGAAAAGGAATGAAATGTTAGTTATGCAGATTGGTCCTCAGATAGGCTGCATAATTTGTTATTTGTCCTTAGAAATGTATATTATGTTGATAACACGTAATACAATTCATGTCTAGGATACTTCTGAGGGTCCTTTTTGGTTTTTTTCAGGTACATTGTATCAGCACTGAATTTACCCCTCGTAAACATGGAGGAGAGAAAGGAGTTCCTTTTAGGATTCAGGTTGACACTTTTAAACAGACTGAAAATGGAGAATATACAGATCATCTGCATTCAGCCAGTTGTCAAATCAAAGTTTTTAAGGTAACAGTAGAAAACAGAACCTTAATAAGTCTCTCAGAAGCTCTTATAAAGATAAGGGACATCTTTATATTACTGCTTGACTTCTGAGATCAGATTTCAATTATAAAACCATTCTCCATTTGCGTTCTTGTTCACATAACTGTTCATTTTTAGCCAAAAGGAGCAGACAGGAAACAGAAAACAGACAGAGAAAAGATGGAAAAGCGAACTGCACATGAAAAAGAAAAATATCAGCCTTCCTATGACACCACAGTTCTTACAGAGGTAACAAAATAGAATTGTGTCTGCTGACTGAGGGGAAAATACATAGATACAGCATCTTACTTAGCTGCAGTCTTGGAAGGGTTGGGGAAGAATTATTAGTTCTATGCAAAGATAAGTTTTTTATTCGACAAACCTGTCCAGTGAACAGCAACATTAGATTTTAAGATTTTGTTTAGTAAGCTTTCATTTAGATACTCCGTAGATGCTTGTATTAAAACACACTAAGATTGAACACTGTTTGACTGACTGTACTGAACCCTAGAGTGAGTCTTGTCGTACAGATCTAAAAACGTTGCAGCTGAACAGGAAAAAAAAAAAAAGAGGGGGGGACCTAGAATTTAATTATGTGCCAAATATGAGCTTCAGAGTTTATTTTTGGAGATTACTGAATTTAAGGCCAGAGCCTCAGTAGGTTTTTGCGTTTTCTTTTTATTTAAACATCAGTGAGTTCTATGCAGTTTTCTAAAGATTTCAGAAGTTTTTACAAGGCTTTTAGATCTTTCCTCACTGTATAATGAAAAGAAATTGATCCAAATCTTTGGTGTTTGTCCAGATGAGGCTTGAGCCTATAATTGAAGATGCAGTTGAACATGAGCAGAAAAAGTCCAGCAAGCGGACTTTGCCAGCAGACTACGGTGATTCTCTGGCAAAGCGAGGCAGTGTAAGGGACTTCTGCTTACCTTTTCATTGTGCAAGATACCTTGTGCAGTGTTAGATATAGGAGAAACTTCCATTATATAAAGTAAAAATATTTTGATTGCTGTGTCTTAATTTTATTCACTTTTATGTATACCAATTACTCCATGTTTGTCTTCAGCAAAGGAATCCTTCCTAAATCTAACACTTAAGCTGTTGTAGAGGGACTGTGTAACTTCTAAAAGTCAAGAGCTTTCCATTTATGCGACTTGAAATGAAATAGCTTTTTGCTTTCCTGTATGTGTGTTATTAGTGGAAGTAAGAACAGTGAAATTCAGTGTTTTGTTCTGTATTTGTACTTATATTCAATATAAGTTTCCATGTACATCAGTATTTTTAAAACACCATGTAGTGTTGCAGATCATTGATCGTTAGGTACTGATTTTTCATTTAGCCATGTACATATTGTGCTCCAAGCAGGTTTCACGCAGTTCATAAGAGTCAGCACATCTTCATGATATGTGTACACTAACCCCTGTATATGCTCCCAAAACGAATCTTAACGTATAACCTGCACACTCTTCCTGTCAAGGGTTAGCATTTTAGGTTTCTTAAATGCTGTTTCTTGAGGTGAATATCATTGAGACGTTACATTTTTCAGATGAGAAACAATCCTGTGTCTTCCATTTGGCAAGTTCAAATGTCAATTAATGATGTGACTGTGGAAGACAATTATTTGACTGTTCTTTGAACGGGCATATTGTGCTGACTGCTTTTTCCCAGCAGACATTGTCCCTCAGACATTATTTAGTTTGTATCTTGATCTGTGAAAGTGACATATAAGGTTTAGGTCATAAAGTACTTCAGTGTATGCCTCTTATTGTTTATAAACCATGGAACTGGGCAGGAGGGAACAAGCAATATTAAGAAAGATGGGTTCTTCCGGGGATATTTTTTTTTTTATGCCCCAAAACTATTGTAAGCACTGAGCTGTCTAAATTTACCTACTATTAATTATTCTTGGTTGTTGGAGTTTTTTTCTTTCTTTTAAGATGCACCTTTAGCAATTTTTGGCAATGCAGACATTCTTTAATTCGTTCCAAATGGCCCTGCTTGGGTGCATGAGGTACAAGAGAAAACAGGATTTTATCACTTTCCCTTATAAAGCGCGACTGAAGCATCTTTTGAAGCTGGTCCTTGGAGGGATTGCTACTTCCGTTCCGTGTCCCCCCCCCGCTCTCTACTCTTTCTGTTGTTATAAGTACTTCATTGAATGATTATTGCTTTTAGGAAGAATAATAGAAAAAGGTATTTTTAAAACATATGACAAATCCCTTGGCTCGAGTAGGACAAACTGTAACCAAATGATACCTGAAAGTTGTTTAACCTGTTCTTAACTTAACAGTCTCTTGGAATACTAAGCTTCTATGAATGGCAGTGTTACCTTAATTGTAGTCAAGAAAAATTGAGGTAGGACAGGTGGTACTAGTGCCTTTCACAAAGGACACAAAGGAGAGTGTGTGTTTATTTCTTCACTTCTTGCTTGGGTTGAAGGATGACCCATACGCTATTTTGGAATAACAGCTATGTACAGCTTGCCACTTCTCTTAATTGTGCCGCTGACTATTCCTGTTTTGCATTTGCCTGTAATACAATTCTATCTTGAGATCATTTGGTCAGTTTGTTGAGACCATTTAGAGTTTTATTCCTGTAAGATGAAATGCTTTCAACCTTGCTAACTTGGTATCATCTGCAGATTTAACATGTAACCTGTTTCATCATGACAATGATCTATATAATTAGCAAAACTATTAGAAATCACCAAGCCTATAAAAAATACCATGAAACACTATTTTTGCTGTATTCATAGTGAAACCTTGGTAGTCACTAAAGACTCATTAAGTACTACTTTTTAACTATGTAAGTTGAGTGTACAAATTGTTTGCTCGATCTAGAAAAGGGATGTCTGATCTACAGCTTGAAGGCCAACTTGTCAGCCTTTTTCTCTTGTCACCAGACAGGCTTATTCTTGTGGGCCGTGTAAATACGGACAGGGGATGATGCATGTTTCTACTTAGAGCAATTCTGTCCTTGCAAATCTGTCCTCCCAAACATAGCCATCAGAAGGAGTGGCCATTCATATGTGCAGATCAAACGTACTGTATGTACAGTACAGCTGTCACAGAGAGGCTTAGACTCAAAAACTAAAGACCTACTTTTAAGTATGAGAATTGACACTGTTTTACATATTAGGTCTTTATATATGATGGATCTTGTACTTCACGTGTCCTAGGAACTGTGGCTCCGTTACAGAAGGAAAACAAGATTGTTTGGAGTGTGTTTTTCTTGACAAAGTTGAGAGTGTGGCTGTTACATAGCCAGTGCAGCTTCCTAGATGCCCAGAAATAGGTTTCTGTTATCTTTTCTTGAATTCCAGAAATTTAGGTTGATACAATCTATAGTTCTCTTCCTTTTTAAAGCTGGGTATTGTTATCTTCCCCCTACACCTAACCTATTATATAAGCTATCTTTTTTGTTACTTGCTTTTTGCCTCTCATATTGTATGTTGGCTTTTTTATTTTTCCCCTCCAAGATTCTGCTGTTCTATTTGCTGGGTATTGCTAATTTTGTTTCTTACCCCACCCCCCCCACCCCCCCGATTTTTTCCAGTTCAGCTACAAGCTGATTTGGACAGATCGGTTTCTTACTGTGCTTCTTTCAGGAAACATTGAATCTAATATCTTTTCTTTCCAATTTAATTCATATGGGATTCTAACACAATACAAAGAGTTTGGCGAACCTTCCTTTCTGAATGGTCATTCTTGCTCTGCTCTTCTCCTATCCTTTCTGAAGACACAGAGACTTTTTTTTCTAATTACCATCATGCATCTTTTCCTTCTTATTCATTTTCATAAGAATGCCATCTAGATACACTTTTCCATTATGCATTTTTATTCATCTGATGTTTCAAAATACGGTGTATTCACTGCAATTTCTGCAGTATTTATCTCAGCATTTTCCAGACAGACAGATGCATAGTTAAGTACTTGTTAAGACTTTCTCTCATGCTATGGAGCATTGATTATTTTTTTTCTGTAGAGATAAAAGGCTACAAACTTAACACTGCCTTCTGGACCTCAGAGTGGATGTTTATGTACAGGTGACCTTCATCCGGGGGCCATTTTATGAAGGAGGCACTTTATTCTTTCCTCTCTTCCAAATATATTGAAACTAGAGCTTATCTAAGGAAGAAGAGAAAAAAACCCCCACCAGATTCTTTCCCCTGCTCTTAATTTGAAAAAGTTGGCAAGTCTGTATTGTGATAGTTGGGTCTTTGCTCTTTTTTCTGTCTGCAGTATCTTGGTTGATTTTTGTTCTAGTATATATTGTATGTCACAAGCTAGACTATATAAAGCTACAATTTGAATCAACTTGGTCAAGTGGTCATTTTTTGGCAGATAGAACTGATTATAGGGCACACGGAAGTTAGAAGACTTCCAGGTGTAGGACTTGAAATAAATCGGAACATTAAGTTTGGGATGTGAAAGATTGGTGCAGAAATTACAGAAAATATTTAAGTGGCTTAAATTTAGAGTATAAAACCTTCTAGAGGCTATGAGAGTCAGAAAGTGGAGCTGGAGCAAAACTAATTTAGTAACATAAGCCTATAGTACTTCTTCAATTTGTTTTTCCTTACATCTATCTATACTTCATATAGCAGTATCAGTAGCATACAGGATACGTAACGTGGGTGACTTGACATTTTGGGAATAACTTCTTTACTTCTGCATTCAGAATAATTAAGTCCACACGAGCGGAAGTTTTTTTGCTTTTGCCAACAACAACTGTTGTTGTTGGGGGGGCAAGAACCCTGTGTTTTATAGGTTCCTTGAAAAAGCTCTGTCCCATGTACAATAAATTTGCTGCCCTGTTGTCTAAAGATGATGCTGTGTGCCCAAGTATAATAAGCCTAATTTGGAGAACGTACGTTTTGTTCTCATGTTGATTTGGTATTTGAGTATACTATGGAGTTCTTTGCCAATGTTCAGTTTGACTCTCTCTTGTAAAGCATGCATTTGGGCACATTCAGGTAGACTGGAAGTAGGAAGGAAAATGACATTAAACTGGATTAAGATAACTTGGGTTTTTGCAATTCTTCAGATGTTAGGAACGTTCTGAGCTTAAATGCTAAATATCCTGAGTCTGAAAAGTCATACTTAGAAAAATTCCCTATCTTCCTTTTTAACTCAGTAAAACCATTGTTCAACGCTTTATAACTTTATTCACAGCCTATACAGAAGAATGTTAAAGATCTGAAACTAAAATAAATTTTCTCCTTTTCAAGAATTAATCAGTGTTTGGAAATTAAGGCCTAATTTCTGGAGTACAGTTGTATCGGTAGTATTGTATCAGTGTACTAGTAATCGAGGGCAGTTAGTCTTGAGACCTCAAAAACAACTTATTTGAAAATTCACCAGTATATATTAATTTTTCATTTCAGGTAAAGATATAATGCCAGTCTTTTTTTCTGCTCTGTGATGGCTTTTTACAGAGTTGGATACTTCTTTGTGACAGAGTGACATTTTTCTAAGTTTACGTCCAATGGTCAGGGACTTCTGTATTAGAATCATTAGCTCACCAAATGTCCTTTGGTTCACTCTGTTTTGGGCTTAAGAATATAAGAAATATCCTGATTGATCAGACCACGAGTCTGTAAAGTCTAGTGCTCTGTCCCCAGCAGTGGCACTTGCCTGCACAGGGAATTGCCCGCACAGGGAAGCTGTGCCGCTTTCTGTGATCCATTCCCCTCGTAACCCCACAGTGTCCAGAATTGTCCTGCAAGATGTTAGAAAGAACATCCCTGCATAGTCTTTTTAGTGTTAATGGATTTGATGCCCAGGCATTTGTCTAATCCTGTTTCTGAACCTGATGGGTTTGCGAAGTGAGGGACAGTTGTGCATGTGAGTGATTCCAAAAGCATAAGCAGCTCAGGTTAATTGCAGGAGGATGCTGGAAGAATATATTCTATTGCCTTTTTCTTTCTTTTTTTTTTTTTAATGCTAGGCTTTCTTGTTCCATGAACCTTTCAGAATTAAGTATCTCGGTGCTCAAATACTCTTTTTTTTTTCCCTCCACAACCTGTAAGACAGAAGAAAGGAGAACTGAGGCAATAAGCATGTTGCAGTAGTAGTATAGTTACTAATACTACTACGTTTTTTCTTCCCTTTCTGGTTTTGTGGGGGTTTTTTTAACCAACTGATTCAGTCTCAGTGGATAGTTAGCAACGTTTTTGCTGGAAGAGGAGGCAAGGTAGGAAAGTGTGTGTCTAGGAGGAGAAAGGCAACATGTTTGGGGTTGGGATTTTCTTTTACTTGCTTTGGGTTGGGATTTTCTTTTTCTAAATATCTCAAATGTGCTTCTTCCTGCATTTAAACTCAGAGTTTTGTTGTGAACAACTTCAGCTGGGTTTGAAGGGCATTAACTGCAGTACATGCCTTGGGAGGGGCTCAAAAGCTGTTCTCCGACACCAATGCATTCTTCCCTGCCCCTGAATTTAAATATATGTTGAACAGAATCTTGTAATGGAAGAGTGGCTGAGGATGTACAGTTTGCATCTGTGTGTTCAGATAAACACCTTGCGTTTAAAATTTAGGGAGAGAATGTGTCAGAAAATTAAAGAAAATTAATTATGCCCGCAAAGTATTTCAGAAGGACAAAGTTAACATTATTATGTTGAGCTTTTATTCTAAAATTATGGGTTTGGACCACATAATTGGGGAATGAAGGCCTATTTTAGCTACCTATTGTAATATAACATCTTCGAGATTAATGTTAAAATGAGCTCGAGAAGAGAAACAACAGATGGGAATATACGGAATAGGAGGAAGAGTGGGTAATGCTAGAAGGTCATAGAAGAGCATGTTTTGTGTGGATGGCACTGTTTGTAGTCTGTGTAATCAAAGGCAGTGTGTACACAGCAGCTAGCGAAAATGCTGATCTGAATCAGATCTCAGACAGATGAAGAATTTCCTAATTTTTAAGCTGTCGGCATGCAAAACTCTTTTAAATTACATGTACCATGCTGGGGAACTTGCAATCTTACTCTGACGAGTGAAGACTGGACTCCAGCACAGAAATGTTAACTGTTTTACAGAAGATTTCAGCTGCAGTCATTTACTGTTTCCCCTAGAGAGTGAAAGGGTCTTTCAACACAAAATCGTTGAAACATGTTTCCGTTACTACTAGGTCATACTTGATCCCCTCCCTCCTCCTCCACACACACCCCCTGCCCCCCCCCAGGTTTATGATATAAGTGGAAATTTCCTTACAGGGTATTTAGTTGATGCATGATAAGTATATTGGAAATCTTTGTTGTTTTAACAAGCGTGGTCTTAGCTTACTTTATCTTGGACAACTTGCTTGTTTTAATCCTGTCTGTTTGTCTTTGAACATACCAAAATCTGCTTGGTTTTTATTTTTCTTTAAAATACTGGATTTGCAATGGTATTGGAAACACTAAAAACTAGTCTCGTTTTGAAGGGCTTTATCATGATGATTTAAAAAAAAAAAAAAATCCAAAAAAGACTGACTAAATTGGGTAGCTAGCTCATATACCTGTGATGACTTAAATTTGTGTATAAAATCCCAGTTTACAAAGCAGTTTAGAGAAAGCAGTACACGTAAGCATCATTTTAGTCCTGCAGTAAATTAATAAAAATTTTCAAGTCACAAAATTTGTACTGAAAATGCCATTTGTATTTAATTGCCGTCAGGGCAGACACATTAAATTTATCTACAAGGTGAAATTTAGCTTAATAGTTTTACTTACTATTGCTGAGCACCTATTGTCAAGTCATGATACCTGCAGTTTAAACAACCCCTTCAACCCTTTTAGGATGAAAGAAGTTTTTTCAGCAGATGGTTTGGGGTGGGTTGGTTGGTTTGGTTTAAACTCGGTAATCTGTACAGGTCTTCTGTCAGTTCCACCACTAATACCTTCATTTCGTTAACAGAAGACAGTATAAATAGGAGTCTTCATGAAAGAACAAGATAAAACAGAACCGATTTTACCTAGAGTATCTGCATGTAATGTGTGGGATGGAGGGAATCTTTATTTGGAATTACAAATAAAAATTCTCTGTGGATAAAACCCTGGCTTTACATGAAACAAGTGTGCATCAGAGTAAAAAACATACTGTCAAGAGAAACTTAAGTTTTATTTCTTTATCTTCAGTGCTCACCCTGGCCTGATACTCCTACAACATTTGTAAACAACAGTCCTACTCCTGCTCCAACTTTTACCTCTGCTCAGCATAATACCTACAGTGTCCCAGACAGGTAGGTTTCTTTTCTGTACCCTAATTAAAGATAACATTTTAAAATCAGGCTTATTCAGAAGTGTTTTCTGAGTAAATGCAACTGTTTTCTGGTTCCACTGAGGAATGAGAGGTTTTGACCTATATATTTATTTTAGAGTTTGACACTTACATCATGTGATTCAATTATAATGTAATTACTTCTGCTTCTTTTACTATACATTGTTGAAAACTTTTCTTCTTGTCCTTTGTCATATAGCAAATACCTTACCTTTTAACCGTTCCAATTTAGTCCTTGTCTATGGAAACTATTTAGCCTTTTTCAGTAAGAATAGTCTTCGTTCCCCTTGTAAACAGTTCATATAATTTGAAAGAAAAAAACCCAACAATAATCTTCACAAGCTTTTCAACAGAAATTTTATTGTTAAAAACATTTTGTATTGAGGCATTAATTAAACTATTGTAATCAAACTTGGGTGATCAAGGAATGATTTACAGTGGTATTGGCTGGTCTATATACTTTTGGTTTGCCTGCCTTGTATTTTACTGCCTCTTCCTCAGTCACCCTTTAAGACAGTTAAGTGGCCATATAACCTCCTATCAGTATTGGTAAAGCTGCTTCTCCAGCTGATAAAGAATACACAGAAACCAGATTACTTGCATATTGAAGTGTGATGATCTTTCTCTTGAGTTTAACTTACGTTTCACTCTATGCAGCATTTAATTTGTCTTTCAAAGGTGATATTTATTGTTTTGAGAATTTCAAGTTATTTTTCAGCAATGCTTAAATATTTAGCTTAATAAAATCCTAGTAATTCTTTTGTTTGGGTTTTTTTTATCGTAGCAATTCTTCCTCCCCAAATCATCAAGGAGATGGAACCTCTCAAGGGTCTGGAGATGTAAGTGTTTGCTTTCTGGTATTGATCATGGCCATATTTGTATATTTGTGTCAGAACATTGGATTTATACATACTCTGATAACAGTAGGTACTGAGGGAGATTTTTTTAATGATTGGGGGTTTTTTTAATATCCAAATTACCATATCCAATCTTGTTTCTTACAGCAGCTTCATCCTTCAGCCACAATCCAGGAAACTCAGCAATGGTTGCTCAAGCATAGATTCTCTACCTATACAAGGCTTTTTTCAAATTTCTCAGGTATCTATGGTTTACATTTTTTTATTTAGAGTCTTTCTTTGTGTTAGTTGGCAAGATTTGTGTGCAAAAATAATTCTCTCAAAAGAATATGGCATTGATATTTATTGTAATTTACTAAATTGCTTATTAAATTGTTCAATTTGCATTGGAAGGCATTTTTTTTATAGTTTGTTTTGCACAAATTCACCCTAAGACCCAAAAACAAAGCTAGGTTCTTTTTTCCTGATGATAGTTTGCGAAATCACTTTGACCTTGGTAAGTCCTTTGAGAAAAATGAGTGAATTTGGTGAGTCAGACCAGCAGGCTTTCTATTTTGCTCTGCTGTTTCCTGACAGCAGCCAGTATGTAATGATCTCAAAGTGCAAGAAATTGCTAACATCTGCCCCATGTTAGATCTTTTTGTAAAAGTTAGATTTAATTGTAGTATACAAAGCTTTCATTCTTTAAAACTCTGAAGCTGCGAATAGTTGTCTTATTCACAGAAATGACAAATTTTTTTTTTGTTTCAAACTCTGCTTCAGTCCCATGCAACAGAATTCCTTTACCTACATGTATTTGTCTAATTTTTTTCATTTCAGCAGAATGTCTAAGTGCTCTTCCTTAAATGTCTGTCAGTGTAGTTTCCGCTATATGTATGGGAGCTCGAAATGGCAATAGATGCACTAGCTGGGGCTGTGTGTTGCTATTTGCTTCTTTAATCTTCCATGTAATTGGGCAAATGACACCATAAGTAAAATTCCTTCTCAGTTTTTTTTGGTGACACATGATGGGGAGAATATGATGAATGATGCCTGCTCTCTGCCTCTTCACTTAGTTCATGCTTCTGCCAGAATTCCCTTTGTATCAGGCATCTTTCCTGGTTGAGATCATGTTTCCCTAATGCGATCTAGTAAGGATTGCAGTGCCCCGAAAGTACAGATTCTTTAATGTGGCGTTCTTGAAATCTGCAGGACTCGAAGCTTTGTCTTTTCTGTAGCTACTTAATTATGTTTGCAGTTGCCTAATGTTTTCTGCCTAAAATTCATACTGTTTTCTGCTAGGATATACAAGTTCTGAGAAATAAGCTCACATTTAGCCTTTCTGAACAAGCTGTAAAGGTGTCATCCAACCCTGAGAAAGGAAGTTCTGCAATCTCACTAATGTATGAGCCAGTATTCTGCAGTACCTTCCTCAGTAAACAGTATGGAAACATGGTGTTGATAAAAAATATTATGTATAGTTCTGGTGACATCAATATGGGCAGCAGTAACTAAAATTTTGTAAATGACTGCTAATAATAATATAGTAATATAAAAATAACTAAAATTTTGAGACACCAGGGCTCCATAGTGTTTTCCTATGCACAGGCAGTACAACTTCTCCAAATAAAAATTGACCAGACCTTGTGATGGTAATGAGGCCTCTGGAAAAACTGCAGCTTCTGGCACATAAGAATATGATTTATTTGAGGAAAAAAAAGCCAAAATAACATATATAATGTGTAAGAACCACTTGGCACTACTAGTGATGTCAGCAATAGATTGGTGCCGTCCTGGCTTTCCCTCCTCCGTGTGGCTCAGTACTCTACTCCTTCTAGCAGAGCAACCTGTTGTTGCCCTCAGTGGGCAGTACTGCCACAAGCTTCCCCTGAACCAACAGCATCTACCAGCTCATCAAGACTGACGCACTAAGGCTCCTTAATCAAGGAGATGATGCTTTTATTTTAAATACCATCGACCTAATGGAAAAGCACAATATTTTATTTTCAACCCTTGCAGGGTTGGAAACTGACTGTTTATTCCTCTGCTGCTGGTTAGGTTTTGATCTGTGCTTCTTGTTTACTGAGAAAGCTTAGCAATCATAATACTTTAGTACCAAATTCCTGACAAAGACTCTTAGAAAACCTTTAAAGCAGTTCTTCTTTTTCATTTTTCAATGAAGTCAAATACTTTTTTTTTTTTTTTTGAAGCAAGAGGTGTAGTGTATGTAACTTTTATTATACTTCCTCTGGTGTGGTGGGGTTTTTTTAATTACAGTATTTAAAGGCTACAATGACAAATTACTTTTGCTGGCTTTTACCTATGCTTTTCTAGATCGTCTGTGGAACATTTTCACAAACAGACCATCTTTTTTTTCCTGTCCTCCCACTTATCTATTACAGCAACTGATTTTTCAGACTGTTTTTTTCTTTGTTGACACCCATGCTGCTGCTAAGAAGGATCTTTCCTTTCATTCTGTGTTTAGATCTGCTTAGTATCTTTTATTAAAGCTTCCTTTTTTAAAGTAAATGTTCTGGGAAGCAGTTGTTTTCACAGATCACTTATTCCCAGGATCATTTCAAACAAACAAACGAATCTGCTTTTGGATGGAAATATCCCATAATCTGGATTCACCCCACACTGCTTTAGTTATGCCAGCCTTTAGCAGTATCTTCTATAAATGAGGGCATTTTAGTAACTTAATTGCATAGAGGATATATGTATTAGTTGAATGCCTGGGATGATTCCTTGAGTGAGAAACTGTCAGCTATCTTTGCTCAGTATTTTGTGTGTGTTTAAAAT
Organism: Aviceda cuculoides; assembly: GCA_035590195.1. Classification (NCBI taxonomy): domain Eukaryota; kingdom Metazoa; phylum Chordata; class Aves; order Accipitriformes; family Accipitridae; genus Aviceda; species Aviceda cuculoides. The sequence goes on along the minus strand of JAVJGG010000009.1, from coordinate 11,258,954 downwards.
ACACTAACCTGGGTGTCAGTTAAAACTTGGAGTCATTTAAGCCATTGTTGGGATATAGAACAGTCATCTGTCCCTTTGGAAATTGTGTGCCTTGCAGACTTTGTACTTTTTCAAAGATGTCAATGCCATCGAGTGAAACTAACCATGTTTGGAAAATGGGTCGTTTTTCCTTAGTGCTAGCTAGTGCCTATTCTAAATTTTACTTGTTTGTGTTTGCAGGATTCCATTTTTATAATGGTGGAGTTCGTTATTCTTGGTTTAAATGAACATACAACTTATTTTAAAAAGTACAGCTGTTCTAAAATAATCTTCATAAAATTCTCATGTGTTTTTCCAGGTGCTGATTTATTAAAGCTGACAAGAGAAGATCTGGTACAAATCTGTGGTCCAGCCGATGGAATTCGGCTATATAATGCACTGAAATCCAGGTAGTATGTTGAATTGTGAGGTTGAGTGGGTTTTGTTCTGTCATTTACTAGAATCCCCCATCCTTAGAATTGGGAGATCTGGGAAGTCAGTCTCAGGATGGGCCTCAATACCTGTGTGAGCACTCTGAGGACTTGGTAGCAGTATGTTTAACAAGAGCCTCTCTCCCATGTATGCCTTCAGGGCAGACCCCAGATGAGATGCAGGCACTGACAACTTCACAGGTAGGCTGCAATACTGGTACCAGTGCAGCTGGGCACTGCTGATTTCTTGGAAACAGGTGGATTTGTTGCCAAGACACAAAACTTCTCATTTAGGGGAGCTAAGAACAACCTGAGGCTTTTTGAGGGTACAAGTGTTGAGTGCTAACACAGCCAGCATCCCAGTTGATGCATCTGACTCTGACTGAAACTGTCGTCGTTACTCAGTAGTTATGTTCCAGGATTTCAACAAGCAGCGTCTTGATGAACTCGGAATCAATTGAAATTTTGTTTAAATGCAGTAGCATCTGAGAGACAACTTGCCATTGTTGGGTTGGTTTTGTTTTGTTTTTTGGGTTTTTTTTGGTCAGTGAAAGAAAACATTTCAAGTGTACTGTTGGCATAACAAATCTATGTTTGTGGCCTATCAGTTTCTGTATTTCCAGGGCAAGTAACCATTTCTCTGATGTGGGATTTCTTTGAATTGCAGGTCTGTTAGGCCCCGTTTAACAATCTATGTCTGTCAGGAGCCATTAAGGAGCATACAACTGGAAAGACAAGATGCAGGCAATGGTGATAGCAGCAACGGTGCAATATACGGTATGGCACGTAGGGGTGTCTCAGCATACCATTTCTGTGTCTTAAAAAGTCTAAACCGAGACAGGTGGGAAGGAAAAAAGAATAGTGGAAGAGGCTGAATTTCTCTTTCTGGCGTACAAAGAAACCACAGGAAGTTGTATTCAGAATGACATTGCTGTTTTAAAACTGCACAGGATGAACAGAACCTTAAAACTTCTCAGGGTGAAATAATTGATTTTTTTTCAGTCCATTGATAAAACTAACTGCAGTTACATGGTAATTAATTAGGAAGCTCTCAAATTAGCTGTGCTAATTGTTGTTACAGACAAGGTATTAACCAGATAAACATAGGTGCATGCAAAAGCTACGTGCAAATAAAACACTTCAGTTCTTTCCCATTTTCCGTTAGGTTTTGCTGTCATTTTCTGTGCAGCTGAACTAAAACTGGTAGAGCTTGGATGAGGAAAAACAGCTAAGCAGAGTACAGGCTCATGACTTTAGTATTATTTTCCTGAGAAGATAGCTGTTGTTTCAACACAGATGGGAACTTACTATTTAATTGTAAATTCATGTCAATCTTACAATTAAGAGAATGGAGCTAGTTGAAATGATTCTTTTCTTGCTCTTGACTTTGAGTGAAGAGACCTCCCTCCCCAACCAACTGAAACCCATATAGACTGCTGCTGTAATAGTAGTTGTGTATTTTCCATGTGAGAATTGAGGCGGAGGAGGATCTGTAAATAGGATACTGCCAAATACATATTTTTTCTCTCTGGTTATCTTCAGTCTTTGGTTTGGGACGGAATAATGTGCAATCATGGAGCTGCCAAGGGCTTCTAGCACTGTTAAATAAAGCTACAGAACTGTAAATACAGCATGAAACTGAATAGCTACTTTGTCTTACTGTTCAGCTTGTTTGCTGTGTTGTATTTCCTCCCCCACCAGCCTTCAGCTCTGAGATGATCTGTAGGAAATTTATTCAGACAGTTGGAAAAGACTTTACAAAAAAAAAAAATCTACATCCCTATTTGAAGCAACAGTGCAGTAGTGTAAGTCTTACATTAATTACCTGCTTCTTTTGAGACAGTCCAAAATACCTCCCGAGTCATCTTTAGCTGACTCTCTAAAGATCCATTTAAGTCTGTTTGACATGACTATGCCTTTTTGTGCAGGATACAGGGAAAAAAATGTGGAAGTTGCCTTCAGTATCAGGGCAAATAGAAGCCTCCCCCTTGTCAAAGAGTTGTGCTTATGACTTCACCTTGAAAGAAAAGTCATGGCAGTTCATGCTTCTCAGTGAGAGAAGGAGGAGAGTAAAGTAAAGGTTTTTAGCTTTTAAAAATTTTAAAGCTGGGGTATAAGCAAATACGGATTTTTTCATATAGTTACTTGTTATCAATTAGTACCATGCTTAAGTAAATAATTTTTTTTTTTCTTGTAGTTTATCATGCAATCTACTTAGAAGAAATGGCAGCCTCAGAAGTCACACGCAAGCTTGCTCTGGCATTTAATATTCCTTTGCATCAGATCAACCAGGTTTACAGACAGGGTCCCACAGGTATCCACATTCTTGTTAGTGATCAGGTAATGGAAGTTTTATTTTCAAGACAAATTTTATTTATGAATTAAACAGAATGGAGGATTTTCTTATGCTTGCTTCTTTATTAGTGTTTTTCCTGTTTGATAATGCAACCTATTATTTTCTGATATTTAGAGTATTTTTCCTTTACATTAAAATGAACAGAAGGATCCTTTAAATGTCATTCTTCCTGAACCTGAATAAACAAAAATTATGAGATAAGAAAGGCAACTGGTCTATATAGTTCTGAGATGCTGCAGTAATTAGTATGTGTTTATTTTGAACATGCCCAAAGGCAGGAAGTGTTTAAATACTGTTGAACTCTGCTTATTCAAGCATCTGCTACGCATATTTAGAGTTCCAAAAACACAGCCAACAGTAATAGGCTGCCAACTGGTTGTCACAACAAGCAATATTTTGACAGCAATGTATTTTAATGTAATTTGGTATCTGCTTGTCACTTGCAGAAATATGCAATTATTTATAAAAGGCTGTTTAATATCTGATGTATTTGGGTTTTGCATTGGTCATACTCAGGAGGGTTTCAAAACCTTTTTTTTTTTTTTTTTTTTGTAGATGGTTCAGAACTTTCAAGATGAGAGTTGTTTCTTGTTCACCACAATAAAAGGTACAGTGTTTTTTCTGACAGTCTTATTTTATTCTTGTTTAAACAGTCTTGTTTATTCTACCAAGAAGCCTTCTTTAAAACAGAATACTATCCCAGAAGACTTTCCAAGCAAAGAGTAACAGCCGACTTGCCCCCCAAAAATCTGCACACAGTAGTAGCAGAAAATACCTGTGAGTTCCTCCTCTCTCAGCCAGACCTTTCAGCCTCTGCATAGCACCTCAGTCTTTTCTCCAAGCTTTCAGTTCAGAACCAGTGCAGCACTCGATGACAAATCTCATTTAAAATTCAGTCAACCATCACTGAACCATACTTGCTGTTAATCATTGTTGGGAATGGTGAGGTTTCAAAATAATTAAAAAATTTTTAAAAGTCCTGGCAGTAGTACCTCTGAAGTTCAGAAATCAAATGTTAACCGAGTCCTGACAGTTGGCAGAACTGAGTATAAAATTCTGTTCTTTCATTGCGGGTAAATAATTGTCTTCAGTAGGTTGCTGCTGTAGATGGGACATGGCCATTTTGCTGGGAAGGCTCCAGCACATCTCCTTGGCCTAACAGTGACTTGCTCTTGTAACGCTGTTGTTTAGCGTCAACTAAACCTGAACTTCCCTGCCCTGTACTGTCAGACGGTGGAACTATCGTAATTGTGTGCATGCAGTCAAACGGGGATGCCGCCCCCCTGAGTCCACTGAGATTGTTGTTCAGGTGCCCTCTGTGGGTGGTGTGAGTCTCCCTTTTTAGTATTTCAGATGAATCCCACACTTTCTTAGGAGTCCAGTTTAGTTCTGGTAAAAGGTGCCAGGAAATTGCTATTATTGGTGGACAACTTTGACTCTGCGCAATCTTTACCTACAGAAACTGTCCCAACTTTGAAGATCCAATTCCCAATTGTTAATCATAACCTTTTTGTTCAGCACAAGTAGGAAATTTTTAAAAGGTGTGGTTTTGCTATAGTTGAGGTGTATTTTTAAAGTCTGCTTCACTTTATCAGCATCCTAACTTGAAACTAATTGTTCTGCATAGTCTAAAATCTATTCATGTGGTTAGTGATTGTTTGTTAGAGACCCATTTGTCTCAGTTGTTAAGCCTTTTGTTGGTCCTGCTAGCTTCTAAGCATAAAATCCACAGGGTGTTTTTTTTAAGGCTGTTTCCATTTGGCTTTCTAGTTGAAGGCTGAGCATCACAAATAGATGATTAAAAGCATATGCTAAGGATTTATATTGGTCTTGCAGAAGTTCACATCTTTCTATGGTATTAACTGTCACTGTCAAATGAGGTGGGTTTAATGTGTAACAGGAAGAGTTCAGAAATAACTGTGTTATTCTTCACACATTCAATCTGAAGAGCAAGTTACTGATACTTCATGTTTCAAGTTTGCGATTTCATAGTAGGAATGAACTGCTTCTACATGGTAAAAACCAAGTCCATACTTTGATGTTTTGGTGCATTGGCTACTATATTTATGGTTCTGTTTATGAAAGACTGAAATGTTTTTCTCTTTTCCAGCTGAAAATGGTGAAGGCTTCCACATAATTTTGAAGTGATGTCACACGATTGCTAGACTGATACTCTAACGCAGAATTATAGGTCCTGCCTAAAGATTATGAAGATCATCCAAAACCTTAGGATCTGACTTCACCGTATAAGATGTTTCATATTGAAAACACAAAATGATGTTTCTAATGAGCTGTTTGATAGGTGAACTTTCTTATCACTGCCATAGCTAAGTGTCCTCATGAGAGGGAGATATAATGCCATGACAGCTTACGTACAGGCATGGAAGACAATGTAAGCAAAGGTGCTTGCCCTTTACTGAAAATAAGGCAAATTATGGCCAGTAGATACAGTTTCTAGAAGCAAAGCGCTGTTGCTTTTCTATTACCTGTATCCAGTTGGAGATGAATGTAAACTTATTTTGGGGCATTTACCTTTCTGTGCCAGTTTGTCTATTACTTGCTTGTACCTTATGCTGGTTTTATTTTTGGATGTTAGCAGAGCACATACTAATCTGCGTGGAGATGAGTAGTTAAGCTGATAGTGATCAGGTTGTCAGGTCTTTGAGAGTAAAGCTGTCAAAACAGCTTCCTGTGTAAATTGTGTATAAGAGTGTATGTAAGAAGTGTAAATGCCAGAACAGGGCTTTTAAGAAGCCCTAGACAGATGCAATATATGCATGCAGCAAACTGCATTATCAATAGTACCTTACTGGAGGGATTAATTAATATAAATCCTATGGGGTACCAAGTAATTGTGTTTTGCTTTAACAAACTTAATGGAAAATAATTGCCTATGCATCCTTTATGTTTAGTTTCCTAGGTTCTCTGCAGAACACTGCTGCAGTTTAACCCTTTGCTTGTAAAATTGTGGGTTTAAAAATGCTAGCAGTGAGAGGTGGACTTTTATGACGTAGTGGAATGATGCTGATGAGGGAAGATGACCCACTGGCATCACAGAGCTGTCATAGCTTTCAGCAACATCAAATAAATTGCTTAAGAAACACTAAATGTGAACCATTTAAGTCTCCTTCCCAGCAGGTAAAGGCCTTGCTGTAGTTGCTATTATGGGCAAGTATCTTACCTTTTCTGTTGACCTTTTTTCACCCTCTGATCCATACTGTCCAACTGTTACAGTGCCTCTTCCATCTGACCAAATATTTACTTTTCTTTGAAACAGGCAATGTGCTTTTTCAGTATTTTGGATATTTCTTGTAAACACAGGGCACAGCATTTCCTATGTTAACATTAAGTTTCAACTGGTTAGGTACTTGGGACTATTTCAAAAGGCATTAAGTGACAGCATCATAGCTGTTGCTTTTGTGCCTTTGAAAAGTTCCACTTTGATCTCTGGCTTGAAAGCTTGGGAATAGTTTGCTTTTTATGCTGCAGTGTTCAGCGTAAACCCTACTACAGCATGTAGAAAAGCAACTTTGATTTTTTCATTCCCTCTCTTTCATAACTGGCTCAACTGCTTAGCAGAAAAGCTTCTTACTGCTGTAGCATTTGGAAAATTTCAATTCATCAAAGCTAGAGGGTTTTTTCCTGTTAGTATTTTTTTCTGCACTGAAAGTAAAATTTTATGTACTTAAACATTTCTGCCTATAAGTTGTTCATCTTTGGGTATTGTTTGGTCCTAGTATTTTCTTGAACTGACACTTGTGTCTTTTCAGCTCACACTGGATTCAAATCCAGATATTTTATAAAAGTGGAAAAATCCTTGATTGGAAAGTATCCAAATATCTAATTTTAAAGAATATTGAAAGTTGTACAGTAGTTTGTCCAGCTCACTTGAAATTGGAATTAAATTATGGCACCAGCAAATTGCTTTTGTTTTTTAATAAGATGTACACATTTCAATTTAAGTATAATAAATGTTTTTCAATAATTTTGTAAATGTGCTTTTCTTTTTGTTTACTTTCTCACACATTAGAGATACTTATGTTGAGATCCAGATTAAGTGGAAGACTTACCCTAGCAATAACAGTAGGTAAATGTAAGTAATGGAAGCAGACTAGCTCTGTAGTTTATCCTGCACCCAACACATGCACATAGATCTTCTGCTTCTAATAGAAAACTTTGTTAAATTTGAAATAATGGAAACAAATTCAAATTTGACATCAGCTGATGGTTTATTTAAGTGTCCTATATCAGAGAGTAGGTTCCATTTGGTTTTGTACATCTTTAATGCAATAGACTTACAAGGTTCGTTATGTTCTTAGAAAAAAAAAATGAGCCAACAAAAGGCAACACATCTTGACGTACTGGTACCAACGACTTCCCTGGTACAGTTGAGAATAAAATCTGCTTAAAACTCTCCACTACAGCAGGATCTTAATGGAACTCTAAGTATGATTGTAACACTTCACCACCACTGTGTAAAACAAGCCCTGATTGGCTTATTTTCTAGTAGTAAAGAAACCCATGTACTGCACTCTAAGCTCTAATTTAAGCTCAACTTTGAGGTCTTCATTTGCTGTCCCCATCATCTGTGACTGAAGCATCAACACCAACCCAGCTGTTGTTAGCCATAAAAGTATCTTCAAATTTACAATCTTTTTAAAACTTTGGGGGCAGGGGATTGCAGTACTACCCAGTAGTAGCTTCTTCAGCTGCTTTTTAAGCCAGTATTTCTATTTGTTAGTAAACACGCAGGCCCTGAACTCTTAAAACATAAACACACACAATCAATCTTACACAAAAAAGCTTTCTGAACTGTTGAGTAGTTTATCTCAGATAATTAAGTTGCTTAATATAAAAAAGTTTATTTTTTCTAACCCTCTAGCACTGAAAAACTAAGGATGAAAGCATGGCCTTAAGAGTTAATACATAGATTTTATTATCATCATCATTCAGAAGTTGACAGCTTCTTAAATAATCCAAATGTGAAGACTTTGGCTTTCTACATTTGAAAACCACAGGTTTGGTTCAGTTCAGCTCCTGCCAACAGAGTTTTTTGCCCATCTGCTTGCTGTGTCCTTAAAATGGGTGAGACAAACAGCTGGAATTGAATTCCTCGCTCCACCATGGTTCCTATAGCTGAACCTGGTTTCCATTCTCAGCTGTAGAAAAGCAGGAATAACGCACCCCTCCTTCCTAGAACAGCTGCACCCTTTCCTTAACCACGGAGGAGGTGACTTGAGGGACACAGGAATGGCGTTACAGTAAGCACCATGAATGATTGTGGCAGCCCATGACAGTAGAGTGCTCAAGCTCTACCACAGTGGATTTCTTCCCCCTTTTAAAGGCCGATGGCATTGGGCTTAGAATGTGTTTCAGTGACGGGCAAGCTTTATATACTAATACATAGTTCAACTGAACAAAGTTCAAAAACCTGGAAAGTATTTCTATTTATATAGTTATCTTGAGGTACTATCTTACCTTTTGACATTACCTATTACACCCTGTAATGTAATTAAATATGAAGCTGAATCATGAAAAAGTAGAAGCTGTTTTGCCATAAGAGCTCATGATTACCTTGCCTTTTTTTGGTCAACATCTGCTAAAGCTGATTTGTCCTTAAACCTGATACTTAATCTGTCACGTATATCACAGAACAGCAGGTTCAGTTCCTTAGTGTGACAGACTTGAGCCCCACATTACGTTAGAACTTCACACTGAGTAGTGCTTACAAATGCAAATTAACTTCCAAGTTTAGTGAACTGTCACCAAGTAGCTGCTGTGCTGAAGTGCCCACACATTTTACATGGTACTTCAGTTCTCATGCCAACAGAAGGAAGGAGTTACTAATACAAACCAAAGCATCACCAACTTAATCCACAGCTGCACATGACATTAAGATTTTTACCTGGAAAAAAATGCTTTTCTTGTCACAAAACTGGGTGACCAAACACCACCATTAGGACTGTCAGGAAACCGACTCCTTCCACTGACTTGCAGTCCCATTCTTTTCTTCAACACCACCACCACTTTCTGTGTGGTTGCACTTACTGTCAAAGAATAATACAGCATCTGCAGAGGCGCTGTCCACTCCCTCCTACTGAAGGAGGGGGAGTTACTGGAGCAAAGTAAGCATGAACTTTCACGTGAGGTAGATGAGCCTGTGGATGAAAAGTGTGTTATGATGGGAGAGAAATAAACATAACTAGTAAAAAGAAGCTGTACACCTCAATTACTGCCAACAAGTGGGCTCTCATTAAGGTTGGTTAGCCAAAAAGAAAGCATCTATACACTTGATACTATCCAAGCTGTCTTCTGACATGTAATTCTCATAATCCCATTCAGCTAAGGCACACCAATGTCTGGGCACACTCACCTGCTCAGGGTTCCCACTTACTTCCCAACAAAGCACCCATCAGGCCAGAGAGCTCCCTGTCAGGAGGGGCACGTGTTCTGCTGCAGGGGCGAGACGAACCCCTGGCTAGTGACGAAAGACTCGTCTGTATCCTGTCTCTCATATTCCCTGCTTCTCTCATCCTAGAAAGCAGTACGGAATAGAACAGGGCATCCGCCCTCAACAGTCACTATCAGGGATGAGCTTTCCAATTGCAAAAGTGTTTGGACAGGAATCGGATACAAAGCTGCAGACAAGTTTTAACAGTAAGGCTAAAACGCTGCCCCCAAGGAAGGTGGTCCTACTGACCTAATGGGGGGGTTACACAGAGGAAAAGTTTGTGGCTGGATTCCAGGGCCTAATGGCCCCACAACCTATTAACTGAAATCTCCACACAGATGTACTACTGTTGGCTCTGTATATTTTAAGAGTTTAAGAATACCACTACAAAATCCTAAAAACATAGAAGCCTGTATTTGAAAAAAAAAAACCAGAAAGCAGAAGTTAAGCACTCATCATTCCAACAGCAAAAGTGTCATGAATTATAAACAGACAATTACTACTGCTCACATGCTACCTTTAGTCCCTAGAGGTGGGGACCTAACAGAATGATATTCAGACTTTGTTTTTCCATCCTCCCTTGCCTGGGACATCTGCAGGATTCATACAGTCCCAAGCAGTATCAACAGCTTGAGCATTCCCACTGGAACAAGTCAGCAAACACGTACTCTGATTCGTTTGATTCCAGCTCGCGTGACTTGCTGACAGTCATACAGCTCAATTCTCTCCAAGTTGTGGCAGTTTTCCAGGTGTTCTAGAGTCACATCAGTGATGAGAAGACAGTTATCAAGCTCTAGTACCTGCAGCCTCTCATGACCACATGTACTGTTGCTCAGATGAAGAATCCCATCATCGGTGATCAATTCACAGTGAGATAAGCTCTAAAACAGAGAGGCAAACAGTTAACGACATCACTCAGTCCTAATTACTCTGTCCTCTAAACATCAGAAGTCCTCTTCAACCTCTTCATTCTAGTGGTTAAACAGTTACAAATAGTACACAGCTGAAATCCAGAAGAGTAATAAAAGAAACAGCTCTACCCAACAAAAGAAGGGCTGTGTACTGTAACTTTGCTTCAAAGTGAGTTAGAGTCCCAAAAGAGGCATCACTGGCCAACTCCTCAGGCCCCTTTGCTCTCTATCAATGTGGCAATTCAGTTCCAATTGTCACACACCTCTGTTACTGAAGGGTGCAAACAGCACATGTGCCACACCAGAAACAGGTGACAACTTCAAAGGATGATCAAGAACATACAGAACAGAGGAGTATCTACTGACAGGAGTTACTGTTTCACAGCTACCATGTTTTCATACATACCACCAGGACCAAGCCTGTGCAAGTCCACATAGATAAAGAACAATCAGACTGGACTGACATGCCAAATAATGATTTAAAAAAAACGGTGAGTGCTTAGCAGCTCAGGCTGTTACCTACAAGGAGTAATAAACATCTTGTACAGCTGCAGGAACAAGTCTTTTCTACAACAGTCAACAAAATAAACTAAAAAAATTCTGCTCCTCTTCAACATATTTTTTTTACTCCCTTGAATTTCAAGAGCATGCAAAAAGTGGCAGTATCTTGGTCAGTAGCACCACATAAAACAGTTTCCTGGGTCCTTTAGGAAATTCATGACTTTTGGAGAAGCAATGATGATGACAACAACAGGAAATGAACTTTCCTCAGAGGAGGCTTAAAAAACACTCCTTGTCACCAGTGAAATGAATGTTCTCAAGTCTTCTGCATTAGAAACGTGCGGGATATGAACTCTTACTCTTCTCGCTCTGGGCTAGTGCCTTGCTTTATTATACTCAGCCCTATGTCTTGTCTGTACTTGTATCTAAGTCTAATGGTGACTGGTTTTCGAGTAGCATTTCCTTGCCACAAGTTTTTTTTCAGACAGCAATAGATGAAGAAACACTCGCAGCAGTCCAAAAATGCTTTGTAACTCGTTGCAAGCTAACTAGCACTCAAAAGTACCTCCTGCCAGTCACACAAATCAAACACGTAGCCCTTCCCTTCTCTCAGTACGTCACATCTACCTTCTTTTATTTCAGCCTAACAAGAAAGCCTGAGGACTACCAACCTTACCCTTACTTTACCTCAGCTAGAATCATGAGCATTTCTTGCCTGCTACCAGACACACAGGGGTCTGTCCTGCCTTTTAGAACAACCTGCCCCTCAACTTTTTTCCTCCTTTGCTCAACAGGATGAACAAGTAACCAGAGAAGTGGCTGGCAGACAGGTCTGCAACTCCCCTCCAGTCTGACGGGGAACCACCACAGCAGCTTCCCTTCAGCTCCAACTGGTCCAATTTTATTCACTCATCAAGTGTGAGCAGCTGGCAGTGACTCCAAGCAACACCACAACTAGTGCACACTGTCTCCAAAAGACAAAAGAAATGATGTGCTTGTCCCATCAACAGTGTTTTATATTATAACATGTTTACGTTCTGCAAGTCTATCAACTCTTTTAAATACTGAAGTTCTCTCCTATACCTACTTTCTCTATGTACATGTTCTGAGCATTTGATTTGGCTCACAGCCTGGAAACAATCGGCAGCTGCAGGGTTAAAGAACATTTATAATAGACCTGCTGTTTCAAGGAAGGACAGGAGGTTATGTGAAGCTGTTGGCTATGGCAGCAGTCTGCTGGCTAATTAAGAGTTTTCCATCCCAGGAAGTAAGCAGCTTATAAAATCAGCTTTCCTGAGACACTGTATTTGGTACTGAAAGGACAATACAGGATGTACAGCTGAGTTATCAAACTCTGTAAAACAAATATGCCAAATGATACACACTTTGTATTAAACCACATGATTTTTCTGACTTCATGAGACTGTTAGAAAGTGTTAATAATGTGGAATTTTACAAAGACAATTGCTTGAAATCTTTAGAACAAACAGATAGGTTCAATTTCTTTTTTTGTTAATACATACTAAATGCTATGTATAAATCAAATATGGCATGATATACTGTGACAATAAGAAACAGTATCATCAACTGAAGAATTCAATTGTCTTCTGATCTCCAGGAATATCACGAAGTGCTTTTGCTTATTTCCACCACCTACTGAGTTTCTGAAAACCAAGAAACAAATTCAAAGTTGATTTCTGCAATTCCAAAATATTTGTTTAAGCTGCAAATATACCTAAACATATGCTAAATCACAGCTATACAAGAGTTTACAGAACCGTCAACAGTATGTGATTTCACATTTAAAGTATCAAGATCAGTTCACATAACCTATTTGGCACCTGCTAGTCTGTTTTTTCTTTCCCTGTAATTCTCAGCCATCACTGTTCACTCACAGTCTTTGAGTATGTATCCTTCCTACACACAGGATATACACATCAACAACAACAATAACAAAATCAGCTTTTCTGGTTTCCTTAGAAAAGGTTTGTTATTTTACCAATGCCACACTTCCCTGTCTGTGGGCTAACACAAAGACCAGCAAACAGGAGCAGGTTCAGAAAAATACTTGGAAATTATGAGGTTTTATGATATCTCTGGTGAAGCACTGGCAGAACTAGTACAAAAGATCTCTTGCAAGTACTGGTTACAGTTGGGATTACAATACAAAAACACATCTGTCACAAAAGAATGGAAAGTGTCGCATATAAATGGCTCCACATCTCCTGACAACTCTCATTTGGCTTAACATTAAGAATTACGGTACAGAAATGATGTCAGACAATTAATAAGCAAGAATAAAAAACAACAATAAAAAATAGTGTGAACAAGCTCCTTTTCAAAAGCCATCTCTCCCCATGTTACTACCTTAGTGACACTGAGTAACACTAACTAATCATAATTTAATTAATGAAGCAGCAAACCATCTTTTAATACCATCTAAGAACAGATTATAAAGATATTTGTTCTCTCATGTAGCTCTGAAGTAATATATAACAAATCTACGCTTACAGGACAACTGGCCCTAAATACAGGAGCCCCTACTGTAAGGGCAGTCTAGTAATTTTGGAGTCCCTTGACTGAAGAACTTATGTCACCTGAAATTGTTTTTGATGTTTTGAAAGATCTAAGCAATCACTCCCTAGAAAACACTTATTTGAAATACAGTAAGCAGGGTACCCCACTGAAGGCATCTCGGTCCTCTCCAATTACATTCAAAAGTCTAGGTCAAAAACACCTTCCCTAATTTACTATGTAAATGTAGTCCTTGGGAAAACCTCCTTGCATGCAAAACTGATTACAGAGTGATTACATTTATCTTCACTAGGTGGTTTTGTTTATTCAATATTTGATGTAAAGTGTCACAGTCCCTAAGAAAACTATTAGTGAACACTTAAGAGTATCTATAAAGGATCTGAGTACTGCAAGTTGAACTAAGTAATCAAATATGAAGGATGTTAACCATAAAATATAAGCTTTCTGGTTATTACTCACTGATTTGGTAAATTGTTTTTAATCACACAATGCATGTAAATATTTTAGGAGTAATCTGCTTCTTTTAGAATACTTACAAAACTTGCATATATTTTGCACAGTATCATACTACATCAGGAACTTTTTCTAGATACAGAGTGAACAGCCTGGTTTTGTGTTGCAGGAGTTGTGTACGTGTGTGGTTTTGAGGGATGTATTAAAGTTCACAAAGAAAGAGTGAAACTTACCAATGCTTGTAGCTTAGGACAGTGTATAGAAAGTTGTATCAATGTGCTGTCAGTTATCTAGAAATAAAAGAAACCAAGCAACCATAAGCAGTAGACAGCAGGAGAGTTACCATCAAATAAGATAGCGCTTTCTCTACCAGATGAGGGTTGTTATTTCTGGAAAACATCTAATCACCTGTTACTCTTCCAAGTATTTCCCTGTATAGAATTTCCCAACAACTATTTTTATTTACTAATCATGAACAGCACTATTAATAAAAAACAGTGCTAATGCACTGCATTCTTACACTGGATGTTCAATATTCCTTTTCATATTAAATCTCACCAAAACACACTCTTCCAAGTCCATCTTCTCCAGCTCATGGCAATTCTAAAATAAACAACAAACAGATAAACAAGAGATGAAATAAAACAACATATGGACAAAATCATGCACAGGGCTAGTAATATGGGATAGCACAGCTTCCAAGAGGAAACTGTGAGCTAAATCCCTTCAAGCATTTGATCACCACCAAAGGACAAAACAAAACAAATTTAAAATCCACAAGCAATACACCACGTCCCTCTCAAACCTCTACATTCCAGCCTTTTTCTTACTAAGTGAAATATCTCCTTCATGCCCCGTAAGGTTTGAACAGGATATATCAGTACTCACCCACCCCTGCTTCCCCCTTCCCCCTTTTGAGGTCAACTTCAATTCAAACCTATGATATTTATAGTCTGTGGACTATAAAGCTAACTACTCTGCATACAGATAAATCCAACTTCTGTGTACGTCAACCTGCGCCAAACTAATCTGAAACACACTCAAGCCCATGGAATGTCTCTCTTCACATTAGAAAGAAGTCTTAAAAACAATTTGCTTTGCTAAAATAGGCTGGGAGAAAGCTGCCCTTCACATTTATACAAGCAATTTTCCCAATATCCTAAGAGATCCCTAGCAAGCTTTTAGAAGTGCTTTGAATATCTGATCATGACTAATTTCAAAATGATGTAACCTTGTGACCTTGCAGCAGACCACCATGCTGGTGCCATGGCTCAGCCCAAACCCCAACCCCTTTTTTATGGGCATAGGAAGAAAAGGTTTAACTTGCAGCTCCCAAAAGCAGGCTTGAGGTGACTATCGAAAGTCCAAGGCTGTAGTACTGAATGATTAGAAAACCACTCTGTTTAACCACTGTGGCTAGAAAAAATACCTTTCATTCACACTAAGTATCAGCAGCATAAATGAATCCTATTTATGGAGTATTATTTTTGTGTTCAGATTTCCTAAACCAGCAAGCATACAAGTCTAACTTGAAGCATTTGATACCATCAATATGCTTACTTCACATATTTACAGCATGAATCAGGGCACAAGTGTTTATAGTTTATAATGTAAGTATTTTTGTAACTTAAAGGTATGATCAGAATAATATTATATGGTGATTTTTGGGGTGTAAATATCACAAAGATACGCATCATCTTTGTAGGGGAAGTTTGGCTAGAACAAGTTCAGAATTATGTTGAGCATAATAAATTCAATTGAAACACACTTAAAAAAAGAGGGGGGAAGTGGAAAATGCAATGATAGATGGCAAAATACATCAAGTTGCAGCTCTAAATATAATCTAGAAATAAAATCACGCTCTTTAGTCCCCTCCTCCACTGGTTTCTTCCTACTTTATTTTTCTTCTCATATTCCTTCCCAGTAGGACTACATCAATTCACAGCTGTTCAGCAGCAATGAAAACAAGGCAAGCTCTAACCTTCTGAAACGACCCTTACCCGTGCTAAAAGCGTAAAACCAGCATCTGTAAGATGTGAACATCTTGCAGCTTCCAAAATCCTAGAAAAGTTTTAAATGTTAAAGCATTAACATAGAGAAAAGCAAATGCATTTGAGATACCAATCTGTCTTCTGCAACTTTAAGCTCTCAATAGCTAATATATATATATATGTATGTCCCTATTTTTCACAGTAATTTGCAATTAAAAAGCACTAGGCACACTTTTGATCCAGCTTATCAGAAGACTCTATAGTCACAGAACAGATTAAGTTCAATCCTCAAATCTTCTCCACATGAAGTGGAAAAAATTATACATAATTATAGCCATTTTGACCTCTTCTTTCAGTAAGACAGCATAATGCCCAAGTTTTCTCATGTATTATCTGAGGAAATATATGGGAGAATAAACCCTGAGTTAAGGAAAATGCAGATGAAGCCTGCATATAAAACCTGTTATCTAAACACAGGATGTTGGGAAGCCACAAAACTGAGAAATCGCTTACTAGAAATTTGGTCAGAGCCTGTGCATGAAGCACAGTGAGGCAAGTTACCAGAAAGCAAGGAGCTTAAATTGTCCAAGCCCACAGTAAAAACAATAAACTACACCAACACAAACTTAAAGAAAACAACACAGCATTTTGGAAAGATAAACCTAACACTCTTTCCAGGGGCACTGGGAAGCAGTACTGACAAAAAAAAAAAAGTCAGCTGCCCCGAACAGCACCACTAGTATGCAGAACAGGCCTCCATCCCATTAATGTTTTGTCATCTTTGTTTTCTTTTTTTTTAATGAGCACTTTTTACTTTGCAGGTGGAGTAAGCATCAAGATGAATAAGGAAAAAACACAGCACTGTGCAATGAGCAGCACAAACTAAGTGCATCTTACTCACCACAGCAAACACTACTTCTGTACTGGGGTCAGCAGGGAGAAGGCAGGAAAAGACAGACAAAAAAACCTCTTGCTGCAGTAACACTTAAGAGGCACCTACATCCTTCCACTGGTTTAGGAGGTCATTAGAAAGCTCTGTCTCCATAGGGAAAGTACAAAGGGAAAAGCCATGCTCTGTGCATTAAAAAAAAAAAAAAAATACAACCCCACCAGAGTCCAGGATGTGGGGCTCTGACTATGACTTTGCTGGATCAGTCTCTTCCAAGCCAAAGGAAGAGCACAGCTGAGTTCAGAGGTAAGCAACCCCACAGGATACACCTTTGAAAACCACTTGCAGAGTGCTAGTTTTCAACAAGGTTCAGAAGTATGATGGAAACTCAAGAACAGCCAACTGAGAGGTACAAGACAGGTACCGCTTCCCAAACAGATGGTTGTAACACCTCTGGATTTTCTTTCCAGACTCACCTTTGTGAACTCTGTGCCCTTCCATCAAGGGCAGTGAGCAACCTATCATAAAATACTCTCAGCTACTCTGAATATTACCTAGGATACCAAATAGGAAGGGAAAAACCACAACAACAACAAAAAAATACAATTCAAGTCACACTTATTACCCTTCTTACTCCTTTCATCAATTACTTGCTCTCAACCCCACCTACACTTAGAACCATTGGTTCCCCAACCCCATTACATTTCTGACTTCAAAGAAGGGGAAAAAAAAATTACATCCGCCGTGTGCAAAATAGTGAAGCTGCTACTTACTGCACATCTGGTTATAAAGAAGAATATGGAAACAGAGGGGTAAGAAACCAGAAGACTAGCAGCTCTAGCTTTCCCGAAACTGAGTGCGCAGTCACTCAGAAGGGGAGAATGGGGAGAGTAAGCTATATATACACACATGCTGCATCATCCAGGCCCCAGGATGAAAAACAGAAGGCAGTGGTCAGCATGAAAATGAGCAAAGTTCTAATTTTTGCTTTGTTTTAGTGATTGTACTTAATTACAGAGGGCTCTTTTTTCCAGATACAGCTGACATTTATTTCCCATCCAGTGACGCATGACAAAGTACCTAGCATAGGAGCTGATGAAACAAAATGATATCCAAGAGCAGATTCCCCACTCTTACAAAGCAATGTTCTCCAAGACAGACCTCACAGTTACATTCATTGTCTACAGATGTATTTTGGGCACACCTGGATGTCTCTGCACATAGCACCTCCCTACTCCTGTTGAATTAGCAGAGGTGGGAGAGAACATTAATGGGGTTAAAGGCAATATGATCCTAATTTTCACAGCCCCACCTAGACAAAGACATTCACAGTTCTTGGGTGCTTCTCCCAATAAGCCTCACCAAAACAACTACCAGTATTTTAACACTAAAAAGCACTAAAAAAGAAAACCAGAGAAGGTATCAAGTACTGAAATGAGCAGACTTTATAAAAAGGGATGAGGAGACAGCTGTATCTTGATGTAAGGGGAAAAAAAACCTGGGAACTCTTCAAGCTTAGGATTTTTTTTCAAGGAGATGTCATTTGTGAGTGATAACAGCTGTGGAACACAGCACCATCATGGAAAACAGCATCCTGGGACATCCAAGACCCTGAAGTAAAGTGAGAGTAGCACAGCACAAAATACTCAAAAGCTTCCTAACAGGGCCAGCATGTCCAACAGAGGCAGGAGAGTTTTCTTTCGTACTAAACACCGAAATATTCATAAAGTATGAACAAGTGCAGAATTACATTTGCCTTTGATTTCCAACATAATTTTTATCAAATACTTTGCATACATAATCCCAAAAGTCTAGACGTAACCAGCTGTATCATCTGTCCTTCCATCACACACTCCTCTGCAGTAATCACTGCAAAGGGTCATTTTTTTCCTTATACTGTTCCTCATTAAAGGGGAAGAAAGGCAGAGGCCTTCCCCCTTGTGGTACAGACAGGGGCTAACAGTTTACCTACAAAAGTCAAAACAAATTCTTGGAAAGAACTGCACAACTAATAGCACTTTAGACCTCCTTTTATTTCCAATGTGAGCTGTGAATTGAGAGAATGAGAGAAATCATGGAAAAAGACCAGTAATAACAGCACAGCTTTCTAAGGAACACAGTTAAGTGTCAGAAGACTCCTAAGTCCCTAACACTGGCACACATAAGCTCTTGTAAGCATGAATGGTGGTGACATGAAGGGGACTGTCACTCTCAAATTGTATTAAGGACAGGTTTTCTACAGTAACAAAAGCTCTTCATTCAATCAGCTAAAGGAACACTGCGTGTCAGCATGCTGTATACTGGTGTTTGAATGTAGCTTCCCATATTTTTACAGTCTACACTTTCCTCCATCTATCTGTGACTGAAGCATAACAAGCTGCAACTCCTGCACATTCCTGTCATAAATGGCATTTTACTTTCATCCAAAAATCTTTTGGTTTGATTTAATTTACATTAAAATTAGACCTTGCAAGAAGTATATGTCTCTACAGCCAGAGAGCTGCTGCATGACTGAGCTTCATTATTAAAGCTAAAGATGTCCCCACTTCTGAGAATACCACCATAACATGTATGTTAGCGCAAATTACACCAACGTAAAAGTGTGTATTATTTTTAACTGATGAGCCCCTATTACTCAAAACATCCCATAAGTATCAGTCCTCAGTGCTTGCACAGACATTAGCACACTCCATATCAGAGTTTAAGAATGCCAGGATGCACTGCAGAGCATATTAAAAAACCACGCTAATAAAATCTGTGAATATAATACTCAGGTATGATTTAGCTTTTTTTTTTTGCAAGACAAACCACTGCAATAAACCACATCAGAGTACAAACATCACAACGCAACTACAAATATTTTTACCTTTATTAAAAAAAAAAAAAAAAAAAAAAGGCGGCTTTATATCTTCTTTTCTTCTGGCTTGTAATTAATACCTAAAACACTTAGCTAGAAGCACAGAATTGAACTGCTAGGTTCAATGTGTTTTATTTGTCATATATTACTTGTTTTCCTAATATACAGTGGACTACATTCATATGCTAGCTATAGAGGACCAGCCCTCAAGTTTATATTCAGCTGGTACTTCTAACAATGTTTTGATTGCAAAGGTAACACAAACAACACAAAGCTAAATCAAACCTGTGGATATCAGCTGATTATCTTCAGAAGTTAATTTCTTAGATCAGGCCAGTAACAACATGACATACTCACGACACACTCACGACATACTCACTTCAGCCTTGGACAGTTTAGACCAAGTGCTGTGAGAGAAGCATCTGTAAGGTTGCTACAGCCTGAAACACAGAGCGACTGAAGTCTATGGCATCCTCTACAGATTTTTACAATGCCTTCATCTGAAATTTGCTGCAACACAGAAGAAGGTTAAAGTTACTCCGTTATCAAGTAATTAGCTAAGAACAAAAATCAAGTCATATTACTGAATTGTTAGTGTACTGTATGTACCCATGGCAACCTGTGGATTTTCACCCCAAAAATACCATTGTGAAACCATCTTCACTGATAACAAAGACAATCAACACACACAATTCCTACTTATCTATGTCTTTTTCCACAGATCTCTAGTCCTGCTCAAAGGCAGTCCGAAGCACAGAGGGAGAGTTGTTTGTTGTTGTCTTCCTCTTTCACTTTGCTTTTGCTTTATAATTTTCTTTTTTTTTTTTTTCTTTTTTTTTTTATTGTAGTTGTCCTTGTGTGAAATAGCTCGCTGCTTCTATGTTTGTAGAGTTCAGGTCTTTCATTCCAGTGACTGTACATGTTCAGGAACAGTGCAAAAGAGACCTTAAAGCTCGACAGCAGGAGAGCTAACTACCTATTTTGCACTGGAGCACTAGGACCCAAGGGTAAAGATCCTTCATCTTCAGATAATTTTCAAAGCAAGAGTTACAGGTAAATGATTATATATAAGCCATTCTTTACAGAAAATAAATGTAAAAGCCAGGTTTGCCCTACCCTAGGCAGTTGTCTTTAACTGAAAGATTTAACTCAAAAGAGGGTTTTTCATTTCTCAAAATTGTTTTGTATTAGATATTCTGAAAAAAGTAACTAAATTTGGAATATGAATAAAAAAATTTTCTCTCTGAAACAGGAACTATAAGAAATAACCTCAATGCAGGTGCACACAAAATAGCAATAGGAACTAGGTTATTGGGCAGGGTGGTGCAAATATTATTTTGTTTACATGTTTTCTATTCTGGAAAAAAGTATTCTCTCTTCCTCCCACTCTTAACTCCAAGAATTTAATTTTTCTGCTGAATGACTAATCCTTCATGGTGAAACAGGTTATTTTATTTCCTGGCCTAACATAACTCTTCCAATAACAACGAAGACCTCTACTGTATTTTGAATGGAATATACACATTCCTTTTATAAGTCACTCATCTAGGTACACTAATACTACTATAGCAAATTTCCAAGGCTATTACCACAAACATTACCTTTCATAGATGAAAAAAGGATGAGAAATAGCAGCAGCTCAGCACAAAGGGAAATCACCTTATGGTCCCTCCCCCAACCCAGCACTTATTAATAGCCGAAGTTTATATTTGCACAATTTGTTCAGTCAAAAATTATTCTAGACAGAAAAGTAGAAGTCTTGTCTTCTTTTTGTGGATACGGAAGGATTTGCATCATCTACAGATAAGAAGATAAGCTTTTTTTTTTTTTTTTTTTTAGATTAAAAAAGTCCAGCAGCAGTCAGGTATTTCTGGATTTGACTCTCCAAAATATGTTTTCTGGAATTGTTTTGTTTCCTTTGAGATACACTCATGACACTATTATTGTGAAAAGGGAACTATTTTGGAGGTGAGGACTATGTAAACTTTATGCTGCTGTTGGAGATGGACAAAACCCTCAAGTTACATATGAGAATTTTCCATTCTGAAACTGCTTGTAATTTCAATGCCTGCATCCCTCTCAGGAAAGAAAAGTGCTCAAAAAAAAAAAGCTTGCAAGTCCCCAGTTTCTAAAATCTTTCTCTAAAGATGGTACCTTTCAGATGTGCAGTTTCCAGAGTTAATATCAGTTCATTCCAAAGCTTCTGGACCTGGCCTGGGATTTTACAGGGTACATACAAGAGAGCCACTAGAATCAAAGTATGGATCATACAAGCACAAGGAGACCTGCTGTTTAAAAATCAGTGCTAGCCCTTTGATCATAAAGAGCCTGGCTGCTTCTGGAAGCATGCTTCTAATCTATAGCAAGCAGGACACAACTCCAGTGAAATAAAACTTTAAAGCACACGTAACTAGGTAGGACACACAGACTATCAACTCAAAAAATTCAAAGGGAAAAATACTTTCACTCATGAGGGTTTTTTTGTTGGTACTTAATATCTACATGACAACAAACATACTGGCCAAAGGAAAACTCTATGCCAATGTTCCTTTTAAGTGGGAGAGATCATAACTGATTATCATCAGACCTCTTGAGAGCCTTCCATGAAAATAATCAGAAAAGGCTGGCCTCGATGTATCTCATTAGTCTCAGGTAAAATAAAACATAAGAACAACTTTGGAGAAGGAAGACAGCAAAAGGAAGAGTGAAAGGGGAGGAAATTACACACTGACTTTATTTAAGTGTGGTTCTGCCCCAAACAAGGAATATCTTTTCATTCCCATTATCTTTAGATGCCCAGCTTCAGTAGGCACCTAAATTCAGATTGAAAAATCTGAAAATCCTCTCTTTCACTAAATGTCTGGCTCATGGATGCTCAAGCTTTGTATTCGTATTGTTCTTAATTTCTGCAATATTTTAATGTAACTTTTAATAATCCTTAATTCTCCAAAATGTTCAACACTTTAAAGAAATCTATTAGGTTCAAAAACTTTCATCCAATCTTAACAAAAAACAGTCCCATGCCACATTCATTCAGGAATGATGTGTAAAACAGATTTTAAAGTTTTAGCCCAAGCAGACTCTATACCTTCTCTCAATAAAACCATAGAAAAATTTTCAAAAGCAAAAAAAGAACCTAGCTTCATTATTCAAACTTGCATGACTGAAACACTGAAATTCTAATTTATTTTCTAAAGCTGATTTACAAAGAATGACTTAAATACATTAAATACATTAGAACTTTCCTGTTCCTAAAAAGTCACATCAGAAGCAACAAAAAAGCCAATGAAAAATACAGCAAATCTAGTTTTTGTGTACTCTCTAAGCAGAATTAGAAGTACATGAATGATTCCCAGTCATTTCATTACAAATGCATATGTTCTTCCATTACTATTTAAGAAGCATGCCCTTCTCCTGCTATCTAGATGGTTCTGAATCCTCTTCAGTTATGATGCCATTATATTTTACTGTCAATTATGTAGCCCAGAATGTGGCTTCTGCTCAATTAGAAACCTTAAAATTATGAATAGACCAAAATATTTGACCTTAACGGATGGGGGAACAAGAACTATATCTGTAAAACTGCATGGTTTAGCACATACACAGTTCATGAGATTTGAATGAATGCAGTTAATTCTTACGCTAGAGCTTACTACAGTTAAAAGGTGTAATGAGGGGAAAAAAAATAACCCAACACTCCAAATCCACACTCAGCTGTAGAAACAGCCAGCTCATTTAAGACCTCTATTCCACACAAAATTCTGTAAACTGCAGAGATGTATTATTTTGAATTCTTTAAGTGTGTAGCAGACCAATTCATTAGCATTCAAAAATGGTTTATGATTCTTAGAGAATATATCTTTTTGAAGCTTCAAATACTTACTGTACAGGATTGCAAATTCAGGATTACAAGTTCATGACAGTGATTCTGAATGTGTTTCAATGCTTCATCTTCTAACTGTATTTAGCAATTAAGCCAGACATAGGAAAAGAAGCAAGAAATTAAAAGCACAGCAAAGCGGCTCAAAGAATGTATACATCTTGTACTATAGAACAAAAGACTATTACAAAAATGTTTTTTTTTTTTTAATTCATGGAGATTTCAAAAACCCAAAATAAAATTTTATTCCTAAAGGATCACCCAAGCAGTTATGTACCTGTGTGCAACCTCTAAGAAATAGAGCTTTTAGTCCACTACACCCTTTCACCAGTGCTTCAATACCATCCTTCGTAATCTGATCACACCAGGAAAGATTCAAATGTTCCAGATTTCTGCAACCCTCACTGGGAGAATTAAAAAAATACATAAAGTTAAATCCAGCCTTCAAATAGTCATAACAGTGGGAAACCCAAATTAAACACACTGTTAGAAATTAATGACAGCCAGTGGACTGTGCCAGGCCTCCACAGAAAAGTCATGAGAAAAGACCACACACAAACATCAGTCTACACCCAAGACATCCTAGATACAGGATATAGTCGGCGCTGATACACAGTATTAAGGTTCAGCATTGATTTTTTTCACTTTATTAAATGTTGAACAGCTCTTTAAATGCTTTTCTTTAACACAAAACACTGAATCTTCTTACCTTAAGCCTTTCAAAGAGCTGTTTGTGATGGCTACGCAAGATGTCAGATCCAGATGTTTCAGCTTGGAACAGAATCTGCTAAGACTGTAACACGTGCTGCAAAACAGCAGACACACTAAAAATACCTTCAGCTACTTCTTTTTCCGAATTTTCCCATCAAACAAAAAACCCCTTTGACTTACCTGTCAGTGATTTTTGTGCACCCATTTAGATTTAGGTGTTCGATGTTCCTACAGTTCTGTGCAAAGGTCCTAAAACAGCAACAAAAAGCTGCAGAATTAATACAATGTCACAAGTTGCAATACAGTCACTAGAGTGCGCTCTGTCCCCTACCGCCTTCCACCTCAGTCAAAAAGTTTAATCTTCAAGCCACACAGTGTTGTTACAAAGTACACTTCAAATACATCTGTCTCAGTGGCTGCTTTTTCCTTTTGCCAATTACAAGTTTCTCTCTTCCCTAACTCCTGAAAACAAGTGTTGCTCCTCTCTTAAATACCACTTGAGCAAGGTGTTTCTTTCCGTCATATATAAGCCAGAACTGACTTGCTTCAAATGCCTTAACTAAAACCATTAAGGGCATAAACAGAAAGGTTTAAATATCACATCAGTTAAATATTAAGCTGCTGGGGAGAGTTTTTGCACATGTCATCGCTGAAGCCTTTGTAGGTCTTGAGGAGCTCACTCCCACATCAAATGAAAAGCAACATACCTCGTGCGTTACAGAAGTAGGACCTAAGCCTATCGGACTACCAACAGAAAGCCCTGTGGGTTGCAAATTAGTTATTTATGATTTTAAAAATTGAAATGCATCTGCGTGCACTACTGGGTATGAACTCTAAGGATGATTGGAGCTATTATACTGCTAAAAGCCTGTATGTATCATTATACTAATTACCCAGAAGAAATACACAAACTTTCTTTTCATCTCTGCAGAGTAATATTTACAGCTGCATTGCATTTCAGAACACTGTTTTTATGCCCGTGTTTCCTCCAACTGCATGGATATTATTGGCAGGGGTGGAGGAAACACACAAAAACAGTTTTGTCTGGAGGCTTGCCGTGGTTAACAGATCCGACTACACACTCAGCAGGTAACAACTTC
This sequence comes from Aviceda cuculoides, assembly GCA_035590195.1. NCBI lineage: Eukaryota > Metazoa > Chordata > Aves > Accipitriformes > Accipitridae > Aviceda > Aviceda cuculoides. Next base: position 11,233,870 of record JAVJGG010000009.1, on the reverse strand, counting down.
CTGGCTCTCCACTGTGGATTGAAAACAATGGAAAAAAACCCAGCAAGCAGTTATACTGGTGTGAGTTTCCACTTGAATTTTCAAAATAGCTATTCCAAAATTCATGTACTGGAGGGAGATTTATAATCGAGACACTCTTCAAATCACTTGGAAAGACACTACACTCTGGAGGAACAGCAGCAAACTTTGCCTCTGAGATTCAAGCATGGGGTATGTCTCGGGAGAGCTACGTGCCACAAACGTTCAATACCTACAGCCAATACCTACTTTGATAATTGGCTGGTTTTAAACAAAAGTTGATGCCAGCCACAAAACTAATGGATCTGGAAACAACTCAACACAAAAAGCCTGATAGGAAAAGTCATTTTCAGAACAAGTATCTGAAAATTAATGCCACCTTTCTTATGCTAATGTTTTGAAAGTCTTAAAGCTCATGCATTTATCATTCATTTGGTTAATTTCAATATAACCTGCTTATATTTCAGAGATGAATCATCCTCCTTCCTAAACTGTCTTAGACACCACCATCTGCACCAGTTAGTTGTTACGGATGCACTGGTAACACTCTGGTCTCAGCTAAGCCTGTCCTATTACCTGCTAGTATGACTAACTGTATCATCCCTACACACTGAACTGCTGTATATTTATTCTTAAGTATCTGTTTACTAAATATATCATTATTTTAAAATATCCCATCTCCAGCCCTCCCCCTCTTCTCAAACACTACTAATACCTGAGCCCACGTACAATTTTTGGGCCTATTCACAACCCTCACTGCAGCCCCCTAGCCTTAGCATCCTGAACAAAGCACAGCTGGGAGCCTAAACCAAATGTGAGAATGGAGTTAATGCGGCGGGGGGGCATGCAAAACTGTTACCTACTGTCACAACTCCTTCCTACACCCTTCTCATCACCTTTCCCACTACCTCCTCCCCATGATAGTTGCTACCTCTGTCAGAGCCTGCCTTCCCCCTCTCCTCCACTCCTGCTAGTGCCTTCCCTACTGAGGACACGGGGACCATCTGCGTGAATACTCTGGGAACTTAGAGGAGCACTGCAGAAAGTTAACTCTGGTTGGGGTTACCTGTTTTTTGACAGCAATTGCCAGTAATATGGGAGATGGTAATGATATGCACTTTCCCCTGAGGAGGCAAGACTGCCTGAAGGTAGAGACACACCACGGAGCAGTTCGGGTATGGCCTAGAGGCAAGGAAAGCTCTAGGGAAATATTTGGGTCTGAAGCTAGGATGCCCATTCAGGTTACTAAAGCAATCTATTGCTTAACTAGTTGCTGGATTAATCTACTTGAGACACAAAAGTCAGTGAATTAGACCTACTTACAAATTTTAGAAAGAGCTAAAGGTCACGACACTAACTTAATGCCCAGTGCTTAACAAAATCTTTGTGCTTGTATTTTCCTCCTAAGAATGGCCACACTATGTCAGACTGAACACTATCCAGCCCAGTCTCCTGTGACAGCGGAGGAAAGCATAACTACAAAAAGCCATACCCCGAGGCTTCCTCCAAATATTCTTTGAGCCCTGACATACTTGTGGCTTAGGGACTCCCTTCAGCTGGAGGTAGGATCTTTGGTTTTAAATACTCAGAGAAATAACCACATAAGAATTTGGCTAAACAGTCTGCATATAGAAAAAGCTTATATGGATTCAAATGATCTTCTGGGAACAAACTGCACGGTTCAATTTATATACCGTGTAAAGAAGGGCCACTGTCTCTAAAGACTCCCAAGATGTTCCTGTTGCCTGCCTGTTCTTATATTAGAGCAAGAAGAGAACCCCAGGCCTTTCCCAATTTTGTAGGCACTCAATCATATCAGTCTTTATTTTTCCTCCCATTGCTAGGGTCACCTCTTGTCCAGACTACAAGATATACTATAAACTGACTGACTACTAATCTTGATGAAACTAATATTGTAGGATACCAGAGTACAGGTCTGAAAACATTTTAACTGCTAGAAACCTGAGAGATATCCACATAATACTAGTGAAAAAAAAAAAGACACGTTTCTGAAAAGCACAGTTCTCATTTCTTAGTTCATTTCCAGAAAATAACAGTAGCTATACTTTGATCTCAAACTGACGACTCATTTAGTCATTATTAAGGTACTTAATACTTACTTAAGTATCCCATTTTGGTCATTAATCAGTACTTAGAAATCCAAACAAATGTAATAATAATTGCTTTTGGTCTGGACATTAGGAAATAAGTGATGTCTCAATCTAGGACTTTACTTACTTTAAAGAGGAGTCTCCAACACCAAGACATCCTCTCAGACTAAGTTGTCTCAGGAACCCACCACACCTTTTCGATATATTTTCCACAACACGACCCTTAAACCAAATAAAAGGAAGATTTTGTTGAGTTTTATTCTGACATAACATTCTAACCAAATGAAAAATGCTGGGAGTGAAGACCAGCCCCAGCTATAACCCACCAGAACTACACCTCTTAGAATTTCTTTTGCTACTTTATGAAAAAAGTTACCTGTTGAGAATCCCCACTCACATTGAAGTGCTATTCAATTCAATCTTTAGTTCTTTCTTTTTTTTTTTTTTTTTTTTCCTTCAGTTTACCACAAATGGCTCAATTTTTTGTCTTGGCAAAACCTACTCATTAAGACTGCTAAAATGATCTGCAAGATTTGTCAGAGGTGTAGGGAACCTGAAGGACCGCCCCAGAGACACAATGGGAGGCACGCCCATTCCTCGAGGGTCACTGTCACTACTACGGCATGTAAATTTAAATTGTCCATGAAGACCTACGTCACTGAACTGCAGCCTCCGATGAGTCCCGTTTTACAGTCCCTGCTAGAGGGATGGCTACCTCTGCAATGGAAAAAAGGTGCTGAACACCTTGGAGGGAGCAGCCACTTCAGTTGCCTCCAGAAAATTTGCCAGAGCCCACCTGCCAGTCTTCAGTGTCACGTATATTTGGGTGTCTGTGCTTAACACTTGGGGATGCCAAACAACTTCTCACATTGTGAAGCTTACACACTTTATGACCCCTTACTTGTCAAAAACTGAAGTACAGCTTACAAAAAAACCTGCCTATTTGACCCTACATCACTACAAAATGCTTTTTATTTACATCCTGAAAGTGCATTTTGCTATACACTAGGAGTAAGCAGAATGGCACAGTACTTCTAATATTCAATCTGAAAGTACTATTATGCAAAAATGTTATTAAACTACAACAAAAATACACCTTTTTTTTGGTAGGAGAAAAAAGGTAAGATAGCAAAAAGTGGGTGGCCACTGCAAAAACTGACTAGACATCACATTGTATCTAATTTTAGGGAGGTAAGGTAAAAGAAATCAACACTGATCATTTAACAAACAGGACTAATACCTAACAGCACCTTTTATTTTCTTCTCTCTCTCTTTTTTTTTTTTTTTTTTTTTTTAAGCAGGAATACTTAAAGAATTATAGGTCAGTGGATTTTGTTTGTTTGTTTTCTTCTCTATACAGGACAGTAACAATTTTACTCAAACAGTAAAATGTTTCTTATATTTTGTTGTCCACCTCTAATACCAAAGTCGTGGCTAGCACTATGTGAAAATATTTTATCAGAGCTTGTTTCTTAACCTATAAGTAACATTGTTTATCTTATCTCTCAGAAAAATCTACACCAAAACAAACTGAAAATCATTATACAAACAAAATTATGTATTTTTTAAAGCTTTCTGATTAGTAAGAATTCTCTCTGAACAGAGAGGCCAAATACCTTTACTATAAGGCTAAAGTTGTCAATGAGTAACATGCAATGCAAGTTCAATCTACATTGCAGAAAAAAGCCAAACCCTAATGCATTATTCAAAGAAAATAGAAAAAAAAAAAAGTTTTCCTAAACCCATTTATTTCTTTAAGCATGTAAAAAAACCCCAAACCCAGCTTATTCAAAAAGACGGTTTAAGTGCATTCAAATGTAGTTTAGCTGTTTGAATAATTCGATGTCACACAAAAAACTAGTTCTTCAGATTACCCCAGTTTACATTTTGTTCCACATAGTAAGAAATCCTAAGGCTTATTTAACTTCAAGATCCTCACACATCTTTGTGATAGAAAAGAAACAATTTTTCTTTATAGTTTGTTTTTTTTTCCCCCTCCCTTTATTCTCTACCACATGAGGTCTTAAATACAAAAAATTTCACAAAACCTAATTTTTCATTATTTGATAGTCTCAGATCAAGTACTGCTCAATGCTATGTGAAACATCGCCAAACAGTACAACGTCCAACTGAGCAAAAAGTTGCCAAATACAATTAGCAGCTTTTACCTGTCCTAAATCTCTAGGCAAAAAAATATTACTAAAATAGCTGAAGAAAAAGCAGAGTTCTTAGACACTGAATATAAAAGTTTATCTTGTTCAAAACTACTTTATGTAATAATTGCTGGTTTAACATACTCTTATGAATAAATTTAAGGGATTTATATTACAAATGTACTTAAATACAATATACTGAAGTAACTGAATTGCTCCAAACCACAATAGCTTCTTATAGCAAAAGAGGATCATAACTTAATTTCATTCCTTCTCCTGAATCCCATCCTACAAACATAGCATCTCAAAGGGCAACACGAGTAGGTACAACATAAGACAAACATACTGAAAACGTAAAAATCCAATACTGTTTCTAAATAGCAGAAAGGTTTCAGACACAGAAAAGTCCTACCAACAAAAAGACCACAGACCTGTGGGGTTTTCTTTATCATTTCTTAGCAAATGAGAAACACAAGCTTTTTTTAAAGGCAACTGAAAAAATGACATCATAGCTCCAAGTCTTCTTGAGACACATTTAGAGAGAGGCAGATGCCAAAAATCTTTCTCCTACCTCTGTATGATCCTTGTGTTTAACATCAGTACAGCAGAGAAGTTGGCAGTAAAATTTTAAAAGAGCAGTGAAAAAAATATACCCTATATCTTACCATAAAGCTTTAGGAACAACTTGAAACATGGTGAGTGAAATACACCAAAAGAAACCCATCTGGATTTTATTCATGCAGCTAAGAAGCTAAAACAAAATCCAGAGGCAAATTCATTATTGTACTCTGAATTTAAGTTGTATCATCAAACAACAAATCGGTTCAGATTCAATTAAGGAATTATATTTCCACATGGATTTTTGTCTTCATTTTCAGATGTCATTTTATTTTGTTATGCACATCTATGATAGCATTAATGCAGACATGTTTTTCTTACCGAAGACAAGACCGCCCTAATCCTTTCATTATATGCTGAAAAGGACTTTAATGCACATGCACCTGCATTTCAGGCAAGGTTCAAACTTTATAAAACGAATGTTCAGAAAATGGTAATCAGATACATACCAAATCAAATCTAGGCAAGTCAGCGGTAAAAAAAGTTGTTCAGCATTTTGTTGTTTCTATCTCCAAGTCCTACAGCCAAGTGTCCAGACAGCTTACTGCACTAGATGGCACCCTCACAGAGAGTCTGGGGACCAGCAAGAAATTATCCTCTTGATCATGAAAGTGATTCCGAGGCACCATTTATACCTTTACTTTCTGGAAGTGAGCAGCTCTGAATTTCTAGAGCCCTGTGTATATATGATATATGCAAATTATCTGAGACATAGCTGGCAACCAAAACTGAAATACTCATCCGGTGTAAAAAAGGCAAATAGAGAGTTCTTTTGCATTTGCTCCTTCTCCATATTATCATCTTGAACTTTAGCCTTTAAAACATGTGAACACAAGCACAGTCTATGGGATACTCAAAATGGGCTATGCTCTTAAACATCACCATAGGAATGAAGAAAAAAAAACAAAACAACAAACTCAAAGACACTAACCTCTATATCCGTTTGAAAGTTAAAGAGGTCTATTCTTTGCCAATTGCTTCCATCTAGAGCTAAAACATTCCATGCCTACAGAAAACAAATACAGGTTATTTACCACCTCTACTGCCTGCTCCCTTCATTTTCCTCTCAGCAATTCAAAGATAACAAACTCAAATATAACAAAATATACAATTTCAGGTAGCATTTTTTAAAAAGAAATATAACTGTAGATATTAGTAGTCATACAGCATCAACTAGTTAAAAACACAGAATTTGTGAAAATGAATCTCAAATCTCCTAAATGGATTGCACTTCAAAGGCTAACTTACTTTCATAAAACATGCAGGAAAGGAAGAGATTAACTGTAAAGTATGTACATGGACACAGCAAGATTTAACCATTCATTTTTAAAAAGCTTTTGTAAATTTGTCTAATAAGTTACTTTTACTAGATCTATATGGAGGAAAGTAGCTGCAGATGAGATTCCTTCCAATAAAACCACAGTTCCTCAACTTCACTAGTTACTATTCTGAGAGGAACAGCAACCTTTCAGAAAACTGCTGACTTTCCACTGTTAGGATCAGGTCTTTCCTTTACATGTGCTAAGTTACACATACATGTTTGAGAACTTGTCCTTCAATGTCGAAGCAATAACTGTTCAAAGTAAAATAAAATAAAAGCGCCAGAGAAACACAAATATGCTTAGAAAAACAGAAAAAATAATACCGCATCCAACTGACAGGTAGTTCTGACAGAAGAATACAACTTATTCAATCCCTTTGGTTTTCTTCCGCTGTTTTCTAGGCTTTAGCTGAAAGTTCTAACAAAACCTGATGTTAGCTGACTCACAAAACTTACTGAAGTTGCGGGTCTGAGTGATACCCTTAAAACAAGCAAAAAGATCCCAATAAAAACAACAAGCAAACAAAACCAAAACCCAATCCTCATTAAGGAAGAAAAGCATGAAATAAAAAAGTTCATTCACGTTGTATAAGAATACACTTCATTGTACGCACTTGATGTAGGAACAGAATATTATTCATTTTAATTCAAGGAAAAAAAAAAAATCAAGATGAGCTAAACATAAAAGCTTACTTAGCATGCTTTCTATTATCTTCTGTGTGCCTTTTCCCTCTACTGGTAGTCCAGCTACTTAACACCTTTTGTACTTGGCAAGCAAATGATGGACATACTTCTTAAACACATGGTGCACATTAACTTAACTACATGGAATTTTAAGCAGAAAATGTGTCTGAAAAACAGTGTTATACATCCACATGCTTTATAAAAAGCAAATGCCATCGTGCCAAACTGGACTTAATCCTTTCTCCAGATATAGACCATACATGACTGGGTATCTTTCCACAGCCTTTAAACATTAGTCCAGTACACAGCAACTAAGTCCACACCTGACTGCAAAACTGTTTATTTGTTTTAATAAACAAAGAGACTGAGAGAACTATTTGATTACAGGAAGCAGATTGCCCTAAAGCCCATGATTTCCATGTAATTAAGTGAATAGCATCCCAAAGAACAACAAAAAACCCAAACAGAAATACATACCTTGGAAACCTGTGCACATCGACACAAAGTAACTATGTCCAAGAAAGAAAATATTCTGGGAGGAAAGGAAAAGAACAACAATTAAAATGTTTTCTTTCAAATTCAGACTAATACATTAATTCACACTTTTGTACTTCTATGGAAAGACACCAGTTACACAAGAAGCTAGTTAAAGACAAGTGTTTTTTAAATACAAGTGTTTTACCAAATTATTTTGCTTATCGAGACTTAAGAAATACCACCATAGCTATCATCTAAAGATAGTCAACACCAACATACTAGAACCAGCAGGTGCTTCTTTTGAAAATCTATTTTCTGTTTCCTTCTCCTTACTACCCAAACATGCATGAGTGATAACAAATTCTTTTTTCTTCTTTTTAATTCAGAGAAACTAGCTTATATACCTTTAATTGTGCTACGATTAAAGTAGTAACTTACACAAATACAGGTGAAGCTTTCAGAGGCTGGTGAAGAGTAAGAAATGGAAAAACACATACATATATCCAAGTTCAAGAATCTACGTACTAACACGAAGAACAATGACCCAGATGTCTAAAGGGGTTTCACAGTGACCACCAAGTCTAACACAGTCAGTATCTTTTTTTAATTCACTCTACAAGAAACAAGTACAACTGAAAATTTAGCATTACTATTCTCATCACAGAACCAATTCCTCAAGGCTGCCAACTCTTAATAGTTTTCTGAAAGAAATTTTTCACTGTCAAAATGAATTTTGCTAAATACCATTTGCAAACAACAATGAAATTGAGTCAAAGGATGTTGTAAGAAAAAAAAAAATCATTAGCTTAAGCACAAAATACAGATCCTATTCCAAAATCATTTTCTATTACAGAAAAAGATACTAAATATATAAAAGATGTTACTGTAATTCATGTATAAACTGCTACCTGGTCACCAGTGAACTTTTTTACTCATCAAAACAATCAACAGTAATAATAGCAATTTCATCTTACAGTGAGATGTTAACACTGAGGAGCAAACAACTGGTAAGAGATGCTGAATTTAACCATGTAAAATTCTGTTCACTATTTTCCAAGTAGAAATCTGAAGCTAGAGCTCGAAATGGATGCCCACATCTTAAGTGCTGTGATTTTTAGCTGTGGCAAGAGTCAAAAAAGGTAATGGAAGTTAATGGAAGTACTTCTTAAACATAACAGCCTTCTGGACATTTGTTATGATTACTTCAGATATTAGTTTTCCAATATTTCATTAACACAAGAAAATATTTTCTCTTTTTCACTGTACAATAATACATTTGCTCAAACAACTATTAGCCATGCAAACAGAAGGACATTCTCAGAAGCTATGAAACAATTTATAAAACCCTGTCGATAACATTTATTTTGATAGCATCTATTTTGTAATCTGAACACCCATTCTGAAGTCTGCCCACATTAAGGAACTCAGCAGCATTTCACGCACAAAGTACACATTTAATGTGCTCAGCAAGATTGCTGGACTGTTCAGATGAGCACTGAAAACATTCTCTCTCAAGAGCAGCATTTATACCAATAACCCACCATGAACCCTGTTCTGAGGTCACCTTTCCACCCTGCCATGAGGCAAATGGCTGAGGATGAGGGTGTGGAGATCATGCTAGAGAGCTGCAAAAGTTTCTTGGCTTGTAGAAGCTTCCTCATAGTACCACTGTATGAGTGGAATCAGCAGGTGATCTCAAATTTACAGAAGTTGAAGCACAAGAGACAGACTTCTACGTTACTTGTAACGAAGAAAGGAAGGGCTGTGATGATCCATTTAATGACACAATACTCTTGCCTAAATGAAGAACGTGACATGCTTTAGAAGTGATGTATCAAGTTCTACTGAAATAAGAAACAACAGAAGAAATTCTAAGATGTTGAAGAAAGAGTATTTTATACACCCCCACTACTCTGAGTTGTCTGGCAGTCTGTCTTCATGTTTATTGCTGTTAAGAGATTAGTGTTGATATGTGATTTCTGCTAAAAAAGTAAATTAAAAATAAATGCAGAACAGATGTATTTATTTTTGCTCCATCCTTGTGGTGGGTTGACCTTGGCTGGATGCCAGGTGCCCACCAAAGCCATTCTATCACTCCCCCCTCTTCAGCTGGACAGGGGAGAGAAAATATAACAAAGGGCT
>JAVJGG010000009.1:11201982-11223723 GCA_035590195.1 Aviceda cuculoides | reverse complement strand
GGGGGCAGCGGGAAATGGGTGGTTGGGGCATGAACCAACAGACAGAATTCTGTAAGGAAAAATGAGGCTCAGCTGAAGATTTCTAATTTACAGAAAAGCATTTGATAGATGAAATGAACTACTACTTATGGACAGACAGGAATCCAGGAAAGGAGACACAGCCTGGGGAGGATACCTCATGCACCCATACAGGCTGGGGGCCGCCTGACTCAAAAGCAGCTTTGCAGAAAAGGACTTAGTGTTTCTGGTGAGCACCGTGTCGAACTTGCCTCAAAGGAGGTGGTTTGAAGGGGGATCTTAATAGTGCATATAAATATCTGATGGGAGGGAGTAAAGATGGCAAACTCTTCCCAGTAGTGTCCAGTGACTGAAAAGAAGCAATGGGCACAAACTGAAATACAAGAAATTCCACTTAAAAGAAAAACTTTTTTTTTTTTTCCCCCAGGAGTGTTGTCAAACACCAGACCAGGTTGACTAGAGTTTATCAAGTCTCTATGCTTTGAGATATTCAAAACTCGACTGGACAATGCCAAGAACAACCCTGCTCCAGATGACCCTGCTTTCAGCAGAGCAGTGGACTAGATGATCTCCAGATTTCACTTCCTACCTCATCTATTCTATAATTTTTTAAACATAAATTTTATTTTTATGAAGTGATTTCATGAAGTACAAATTTCCAAACTATAAGGCATCTTATTAAATAAAGGCAGTTAGCCTTATGATTAGTTCAGAGTGGTTTAACTTGCAGCCCACACTCCCAATTCAACCTGCTGGCCATTCCAACTATCCTACAGTCTATTTTCTCCCCACAAGTGAAGGGATTATATAGTTTGGGCACCAAACAGACAAAAATCAACTATACCCACCCTGCACGCTAGTGGCTTGGAGGAGATGTAGAAAAATAACATGATGCGCTGATGATGTACAGCCTAGGGATGCTGCATAAACCATGATTGCTACAGCCATAAAGGTTATGGAAACCTTGGTTAGTTGCTGGACTAGGGTTTGGTAGACTTGATCCAACTTGTAACTCTCCTACTGGTCTGGAGGATGACCTTGAACAAAAGGCTTCTCTTTCTGATACCTGTGCCTGCATCAGGAAGACACAGGTAAGAAAACTCACCTCTTCTGTAAATACTTCCAGAGTTACAGACAAAAAAAAAAAAAAAAGGTGTATTTGGTATTGTTATTTAAACTGTTTAGCATCAATATTCAACCAAATGAAGAAAATATTGTTTTTGGTACGAAATTAAAGAGTATCTTTTGAACTGCCTTTTTGTTCTGATGGCACTTTTTGCATTGAAATGAGGAAGAACAACATTTTTCCCTCTGCCTCCCAAAGCTCCATATAAAAAGCATGACTTCTTTATATCACTCATACTTATGAACATTTGGCTTTGATAATTTGTTAATCAAGAGACTGAGTTTAAATAAGACTCCAGTTTCAAGGTAAATAAAGCTCTAAATGGAATTAAGTCTTCATTAGTTAAAGAACAGATTCTAAAGAGAAACTTAATAGCAAATAAAAGAAAAACAAAATGAAACAAAATAAATGGTAAGGTATGATTCCAAGAGTTGTGTAAGTCGTTGCTACATCTCCTTTAGCTGTTACTCCCACTCCAAATGCTTGTTATTTATTTTTGTTTGTTCCAGTATGACTAATTGTAGGGAAATCTGCCCGGAATGGACCACGCGTCCTCATAGAGGTATGTGGAACTTCAGTTTATTGCCTATATTGGCACTCTTTTATACAGTAGTCCAAGGTTCACGCGACAAAAGCTTAATACTAATTGGTCCCTATGCGATAGGCACGCATTCTGCTTACAGCTCTATTGGTTATATGCAAGTATACATGCGACATGCACGCGCCTCAAGCTACTATACGATAGGTTAAAGCCCATTGTTCACGCGCCCCTATTTTTATTCTAATTGGCTAAGCATTGCTAAACATAATTGTTTTTCACTTTATCTGTTCCTGCCTTGCGGTTACATCCTCACACCTGCAAACTGGTCAACACACTCCTTAGCTTAGTTTCTCAGGCATGCTTGTCATTCTTTCTTGTTCTCTCAAGGGAACGCTGTAATCTTGTCAAGGTCAATATCCTCCCCAGGCCCCTCGGACCAGCCGAGGTCCTCCACAACTAATCCTTTGTCACAAGCATGTTCTTACTGAGAAATATCTAACCAGGTAATGCTGAAGCACTCCATTTATAAGGAGGTCCCAACTGTTCAAGCAGAAGCATTAAAGAAAGTATTTCCTTTTCAAAATTCACAAATCTTACTCAGCACCTCAACAAATAAACAAACAAACAAATCTGCCATTCCCAAATCTCCTCTTCTTCATTAACACAGTATACAAGAGCACCAGTGTGCGATTTTCTCCTTGTGTTCTTAGAGCCTCTCACATTTTTAAAGGAATTTCATCAGAAACATCTCTGCCCAAAACATTCCCTTTTAAGCTTACTCTTGAATTTGTTTGTGAACAAAACCAAAACACTTGAACATATTAAATAGAGGATGGCAGCTACCTACTCCAATTTCAAACGGCCAAACTTAATTGATCATATAATCATTTGCAAACGTTCAGCATCTCATACAAAGAAGGCAGAAAATGTGTTCAAAGCACTGACTGGTGAGGCAAAGAACTGAAAAATATAAACTTACAACTGGAACTGATCTTGGTAAGAATTTCATAAGCAGACAAACAATACATATAGCAGTGTAAAAAAAGGTCAACATGAGACCTTTTCCATATTCTGAAGGGGGTACGCTGACCACCAGGCTATTGGTTGAGTCCTTCAGTTTTCTCAGAGAACAACTTCTGTCCTGAATTTGAGTTAAGTCACCAGAAAGTTTTAAAACCTATTCCCACTTCAGAATAATTGGAAAATTTTCTAACAAAAGCTGATTAATCAGAAAATTGCAACTTCTTGTATTCTCAATGTATATTTGAGGTTAGATACACTACCTTGAAGGCTGAAGGTACAGAGAAACTAAATGACTATCCATTTTAACATCAGGTAAATCATGTTAAAACAAGCAAAAATAGTATCGGTAGCATGGTATTATTTAACGATTGCTGCTAAAGCACGTAAGAATTCTGAAAACAGCTAGTAAGTCTTAAAAAAGAATTATAAATCTGTTGTTTCCCTGGCTAAAGATCAAAATATTTAATCACCTTCCAGAGGCTTCATCTTGTGCATGATCTGTACCTGTGGTTCATTCTGATCACTTGCTCGGTTAGTTTTCCGATCATTTTTTTGGAGGTAAGGACCACTAGAAATGAGTATACGACTCCACAGGAGTGAGTCTGGATTTGATATTATGCTGTTATCAGTCCCATTGTTCTTGCTTGCTTCCCATCAATGTTAGTCTCCCTATTTCTAGTTAACAAATATGTTTCCCTTACACTTACGTAAAGGAGTTTTCTGTATAGAGTAGTTAGTGCAAGATTGGAGCGTTGCAGCTGCCCTGCACTTATTCCTTGGACAGATATATTTCAGGCATGCTAAATCAAAGGACTTTCATTAAGTAAAGTAAGTTACTTGTACAAGGCGCTATTAGACTTCCCTTTACAGAAACTATAGATTTGTGTAAATATACAGAAAGGAATTAAGTTTTACTTTTCATAAGCAACTCCTATACAATCAATTTGGTTCATAATCTGTATGAATGCAGTTCATGACTTGTATCAATTTGGTTGTTTCTGATTCTAAATAGCTATATTGTAATTGCTTGGCAGACTACTGTAGAGGACTTGGAGAGATGCAAAATGTGGTCTAAAAATCAAAATATAAGACTGCATGTGCATTATAAAACTGGAACATTTTCCTGAAATTGTCAAAAAATGAACAGCAGTCTTTGCTACTCAGGGTGAAACACTGCTGTACTTAATTATATAACTCCTTGAAGTGGGGAAAATTAATCATGTTTGAGATGATAGATTCCTCGCCCCCCCCTCAAAATACATGCATTGTTTGTCTGTTTACAAAATTCCTCCCAACTAAGAACAGTTCCAGATACAAGTTTATATTTTTCAGTGCTTTGACTCACCAATCAGTACTTTGTACACCAAGACAGAGCAGCCAAATTTTACAGCAGTTGTGGGCTATTTAAGTACCTACGGTACCTAGCTAAGAAATACCAATGGCATTATGACAATTTCTTGTTGTAACCCTTGCTATATTCCTTTTCTATTTCCCACACAGTTAAGCTCAGAGGCGGTAAAGCATGACTTCAAATTTACTAAATACTATGTTTGACTTCACTAATTTTAAGTTTCTGGTAATTTTTCTTCTTTACAATAGCAAACACACCAAAAGCTGAGCAAAAAGCAGTGTGCAGCAATAAAAACAAGGAATAGAAACATGAAAACATATATAATACTTCATTAGCCAACTCACAAGCTGCATATTCTGGCATACAAGAAAAGCTGCTGCTGGAACACAACTCCTGGGTTCCTCTCCTAATTTGAGTCCCAAAACTTTGCTTATCCTCTTTTAAATCTCACTGAGCACTCAAAATTTGAGTCTGATGACTAAGACCTATTATTCAAGTACATGCACCCAGTAAGTATGGTTCATAGCAGAACTCATAATAGCTTCTACATTTGTGGTACCATTGATGAAGTTGATACTCTGTAGGCAGAAAGGAACTGGAAATGGTTGAAGTGGCCAAAAGGAATAAACATCTCTGTTTCTGCAGCTTGCCATTTTCGTGCAAAATCTTACAGCACAGAACTTTAGCAGTTAAAACACGAATGAACAAATGTTGTCTGCCCTTGTACATGCTAAAAGTATTGGCTATACCTCCATTTTCGAACATGTATTATTATTCTTTATCAAGCATAAAACAAAGTATTTTTGGAAGCTGTTGAAAAGTCAGAACATTCTAATATTAATTACATTCACTTAAGGTTTTTTTGTTTCCAATGCTTTTCAAACTAAATACTGCAACTTTAAAAATCTATTTGTTTTTTTCCAGCAATTTACAACAACAAAAAAAAAAGAAAAACATGACCATCTTCAAGGTTTTGAGATCTTACTGGAAAAGTTGTCACCATTAAAATTGCAATAGTCTATCTCTGACTTGATTTCTGATTCTTCTGATGATAGATACAGGTTTATTAACTTCAGACACCAATGCAAATCCACAACTAATGTACTGTATAATCAAATTGTGCTTTTCCAAAAACACACGGACTAAGGAAAAAAAAGTTACAATTGTCTGAAAACATTGTTTAAATTACATTATTTATAATACCTCCACAGGATTCTTCCTCAAACACCATACAACTGAGCATTTATTCGACCTTTCACTTCTTGTAATATATAAGAACTGAGGGGAAAGAGCATTCCTTGCCCACTGGCAAACTAACAGTACTGCAACAGCTAACAGAGGTAATCATTTTCCTTTTAGCTTGAACAGTACTACAAATCAAATTTTTTAGAAGCAGCCTATTTCTTCCACAGGAAAAAAAAATTACTCCAGTATTACAAATAAAAATAAATGCCCACAAACCAGAAAAAGTTACAAATGAAATGCCTCCTTCTCTCCACTCAAGCTATTCTATCTACCTCAAAGCATAACTGGGCCCTCCAAACCAGGGTCTTCAAAACCACCACTGTCCATATAGTCAGATATCCCCTTCCTCCTCTGCCCAGTTATCTGTGTCTACTTGAGAAAGAACAAATAATCTCTGGTTTCACATCCTTTCAAATGAGGTTCTTGCCCTAGAAGCTGAGGGTTTCAGTCAATTATGTACAAGTATAGTAGATATTCTGCAGAAAACATGCAAGAGACATGACACCATCCTGAAACCTTCCAATCTAATTCTGGTTGTAATAATAATAATAATAATATAGAGAAATGCAGTATAAGACCAAGGGCTTACTTTGTTCCACTTCAGTGTATGCAACTGTAGCAACAAATGAATAAATTTTAGAGGGGTAGTATTTCCTAAGTCTACCATGAGAAAAAGGTTTCTCAACTTTAGAGAAAAAAAAAACTGGATTGCTTGTTATAGTCAGATTACATAAGTTTAAATACTTGATGCATATGAGAACAAAACCAATTCTTGCAATAGAAGAAACTGTGTCTACAAATATTTGGAAGTGAAATGTAACAAGATATTAACCAGTCTTTCCATGTGTCAAATTTTATGTTTGTTTGTTTATTTTTAAAAAAGAGCTGTAGTGCTTCCCAACAGTTTTCATATATATCTGATATAAGCAAGTAATGAATTAAGTGCATTTGATGACACTTTGACCAGTATTTACTATTCAGTTCCAGCACTGTGAGCAAAATGTTTCCACTGCAACTGGTTTACTCTCCTTTTAATTAAAAGGTAGACTGCATAGTTAATATAGTAAAAATAATTAGGATATTAATTACACTCAGTGCAGCAATATTTAATCTCTCCTGTCACAACCATATGGCAAGACAACTTAACACATGTTGTAGCATGAGCATAAACTGGTTTAGGTGTTGAAAGACACTCAGGCTGAGTCTTACAAAAGCATTTACGTGCAGGAGCATAAAACAAATTCCCCACTGATAATCCTTTAGATGGCCAGGTTTGCGCCCCTAAATTTCCCTAGGTATCTACACTTTGCAAGGATGAGAACTCAGACCCATCCCATCATAACACTCTTAACACACTCTGCCTCTGGCCTTGTGAGCGTCTCAGCAGCAGCAGCATTTCAAAAGGAGGTTTACAGAGCATCTCTGCCACTCATACCCTTCCCCTCCATTCCAAAGCCCTGATAGTCAGCACAATATTGTGGGTATTATAAAATGTGGATTTTATTTCTCTCTGGCTAGGGGCAGCCCATAACCCAAGTCCTAGCATTCTGCCTGAGATCGTTATGATCTGTACCGAGAAAGCTGACTGTCCCAATTCAATTTCTCAGATCATCAACTCTTCTGGCTACAGCTGCTACGCTACCTTGGTAGATCACTGTGCAATTGCAAAGAGGACATACGTGCACAAGAACTAGATGGTTGACTGAATCAGTTCTGTGTATGCTTGGCCTGGGCTATTTAATTTTGTCGTTCCAGACCCAGGAAGCCCTTCAATCATGCAAAAGGCTTCTTTAGACACTGCCATGATAGTTAGTGTAGTGGCAGTGCCTAGCTGCACCACTTCCTCAGTTGGTTGAATCCAAGGTGAGCCTAAATATCCTCCAGGTTGCTCTGTAAGAAGTTATCTTGAATACAAGAGCTAACAGCTAAGCCATTTGGTACTGTCCAATTACTTGCACATGGGTTTCTTCTCAGTTCTTTAAAATCTCCTGCATAGTAAGACATATGTTGGAGTAAACATACTGCTCAATGAAACAAACAAGCTACTCCCTATATAACATTTTAAAGAACTTACCAAATCTGGTATTGGAATACACAATTCAAGAAACCAACACCTAGAAGTTAGATGCAGGAATTCCCACAGTAAACCTCAACACATTAATTAACATAGACACAATAATTTAGGAATTTAATATCTATAGAGCTTCACAGATATTTTCTTTTTATCCTAAAATGAAAACTGAGCATACTACATAATCAATAAGTTCTTTCAAAAGAAGATGTCTTTACTACCTCAGTGCACAATATTTTTCACTGCCTAAACCACATCAACAAATTCTGTTGAATTCCATAAATAGGATACTTAGCATACATAACAGTGAAAAGGACACTCATTTCCACAGATGTTTGGAGAGCCCTACTGCTAGAAAAGAACAGCTTGCAGATTAGCAAAGAATCATAAGGAGGCAGCATATTAAATTGACTTTTATGTTGTGGTTCATAGAATCATAGAATCATTTAGGTTGGAAAGGACCTACAAGATCATTGAGACCAACCGTCATCCATGCCCACTAGAGCATGTTTGGCACCGAGTGCAACAAAGCAAATTTATTAGAATTTCTGTTCAGGGCATCATTCAGTGACACATCTTTTTTAATCACATTTTCTAAACAGTTCTACAAGTCTAATTTACAACACTGTCACCACATGGAATGAGTATTTCTCAACAAAAATTAAAATCCTTTTAAAATTCAATTCCTTTAACAATGGACTGCTTCATTAACAGCACGAAGAGAGCACTGTGATAGTACAGACACTAAAAGAAGTCATGTTTTAAGAGCACCTTCTTCAGACACAAGATGCAAAATATCATTATTTGAGACATTCTCCCACTTCTAATCAAACAGGAAGCAGTGACATACAAGCTAACTCAAACATCTCTTTAGCGTATTAAGAAGAAACCATCAGCTCAATTTTAATAACACTAAAAACTGTAATTGCACTATTATAAGCCAACACCTTCCTCCCTCCTCAAAGAGTGGGCTGTAACAAAACCTGTATGCAGGTACAGAAGACATTGCTGAGCTGGTTCAGTTCCAGCTCTGAAGTGGTCACATCCAGTCAAGCATTATCTCCACATTTGGCAGTTTACACTTTTCTTGAAATCAACTTCCAACAAGATGAGAGCGTGAAGGCATCCATTAGTGTCTCAACCATGGGCTGAACTTACTGACCTTGCTGTGCAGCTAACCCCTGATCTACTTGCACACCGGCAAGCTGATGAAATTTATGACTAGCTGAATGACTACAGTAAGAAAAATCCTTTCTTGGTTCTACCTTATATAACACAGACTGGCAGTAATGGTAACAGGCAGCGCTTTTCACTGCAGTGACTTTTTGAAAGCTTTGAAGTTTAACTTATGTTTTATTTTGTTATAATAAAGTTCATGACATGAAGAGTGTGAACTATATTAGAGAAAGGATTATAGGTTCTTCAGACAGAAAAAACATTGTGCAGTGTGGAAGAGCTGACTACTCTGTACACCAAAGCTTTTCGGACATTTTATTTCATAACTACTTCTAACATTCAAGGAAAAGATCACTACTAAACGACATCTTCCATGGTATAGTATAATTTATACACATTAAAACAAATCAAGACTAACCAAAAGACAAGTTCAAGAATTCCAAGAATTCAATCAGATATGTTGCTATTTATTTCAAGACAGATTTAAGAATGAATAGCACTTGATAGCCTGTAAGCCACATAACCAATGTACAATCCCCAGGTTTTCACTCCTTAACACATTATGTAGAATTACCTTAACAGAAGTTCTTTGGGTAGTTTTTTGTTAATAAGGGCTTCATCATTACTTGAGAAAACCTAGAAACAGAAAGAAAAAACATCATTTAAAAAGACCAGCAAGAAAAACAGCTTTTAGAGAGGCTTTTCACCTTCTCCTTAGGTGCCTAATTCATTTAAATTATTGTCTATGTCAAGTTTTCAACATACTATTTGGTAATACTATAACATTATTTCAATATACACAGCAGGGCCACACGCACGCATATACCTGCTCTTCTCTAGTGCTAAGATTTAACTGCACAAAAAATTGTGGAGCAACTTAATAATTGTTAAACAAGCAATCAGAAGCCACACTTACACCCCATAAAGAAGTATTTCAGGCAGTAGTGAAACTTCTAGCAATAGCAAGACACATACAAACATGCACTAGTTACACAGTCCTAAAACTGTCCCATTACAGAAAACAGAAATTGGACACTTTCCAGTTATTCAGGTCCCTTCCTTCACCGTCTACAGTGTAAATACTTTGGCCCAGGTATGTGAATATGGATAAAATACAATAATCTGAAGACTTAATTTACTGCCACAGATATGACAGCAACTGCTATATAAGCAAGGGAAGCACTACAAGAAAAACTGAAAATACCTCTCACCCAGAACTTCATATTACCAACACATCTACTAAGAAAAAGAAAGAGGAAAGAATGAAAGAAAATGCCCAAGGGAAAAAGCATGCAATACTAAGATTATATAGGAAAACATTTCTGCAGAAGGAGAAAAGGATCAGTCAACAGTTAAATAGAAAAACTGAACAAAGGAGATATTGACCAGACGTACCACTTAAATGTAAATATTTAGGTTTGAGAAATTTTGCCAGAGCAACACAGCAACACACAAAACAAAAGGGTGAATCAGAATTTAAGGAACAGTGGCATAGACTGGAGGAAGTCAAAGTCACAAGCAATCACTTCCCTTGTAAAGAGAAGGCCTTTATGGAGCCCATTTGCTGTCCACATTACCAGAAACAAAAGCTAGAAAGAGGGATCCAAAATATCTGAATGCTAAAAGGTAAATATGAAAGCCTCACAAAAGAGAAACATGAAAAACAACTGGAAGAAACCTTTCCCCTGTCCTTCACTAAGAATATGCTGTTCCTGACTCAAGCATCAGGATATTACCCCTTGTACATCCTACCATCAACACGTATCACATACTTGTAAACTATTTGCTTTGATTGTTGTTTTTAAAAGGGAAAAAAAAAAAAAAAAAAAAGAAGAAAAAGGAAGCTCAACAAGAGGTGGTTCTGAAAAAAGGTCAAGCAAAGAATGAAAAAAAAAAAGCAGCTGAATATAAGCTTGGCTCTGTCTTCACAAAAAAAAAAAACAGAGACAGCAGAAAGTACACATCCAGGAATTCTGAAACTATCTCCCTAAGAAGTACTTTAAGATTAGAAAACTGGAATTTCCTTCTGGCTGCCATGAAGAACCTTTTTTTCTCTTCCAGTACATCCAAGGCTGATTTCAGGTCTAGCCGCATGCTACTGTTTCTCCATTTTGACACAACAGCAAAAGCCACTTCCTTCACCCACCACCTCTGTGCATATCTAAGAACAAAAAAACCCTCAACTTCCAATAGGACCAAGAAGTTTAATCAAGCTTCCCTTTCCTGCAACTGGAGCACCACAATTAATCACCAACTGGTGACTGCAGACTTTCAAAGCGCAGGACACCTATGCATATATATTCACTGGTTCCTCCAGAAAAGAGACATTCTTGGCTTTAAGCAGTTCCACATGGCTGACCACAGGTTCAGGTTTGCTCTGGTTCTGCTTCACATCCGATACCCATTGCTGTCGGTATTTTCAACCTTTACTGTATACATCAACACTGGTTTTAGAACTGGTTCACTGCTTCTGAGCTTGGCAATTCATAGATTTATGAATTATCTGCACATATGCCATTTTAATATTATATGCTACTCACAGTTTGCAGCTTATAGGCTGAAAACAATAGTATATATTGGGATAATTTTTTAGGAGAATAGTCAAAACATAGGCCTAATTGTGTTTATTGCAGCACTCACTCAGAAAAAGGAGACACACATGCCATCCTCTTAGAACTTAACATCGCTAAAGAGCGAAGTGGGAAAATATTCTTGTGCATTACAGGTTAAAAAAACCTAAATTGCAAAAAAGGAAGTTACCTCTGTGAGAGCACACAAGGTCTCTAGCACAAATTTTTATATCATAGCACAGATTTTTGGGAATAGCAAGTATTTTTCTACTGAGGCCAAGCTGAAAACCTAAACCTATGACCAAACTGGGAACTCTGATGGGAAAAGAGCATATAATTGCTATATGTTTATGTGAGGTATCTTTAGACTTTTAAATTTGACAAACTATTTTGAATACGCAACAGCAGATACGACCAATATGGTTGCATTTAGGAATCCCAGTTAAAACTTAAAAAAAGAAAAAAGAAAAAAAAAAAAAACACACAAAAAAACCACCAAAAAAACCCCGTGGCTTTTCCTACTGAACATGAGAAGTGTGTGACTTGCCCAGCCACACAAAGTACCATGCCTGCTACACAAGTCACAGATGAGGCCACAGATACAAAGCTGGTTTTCCTCAAGCATTGTTTTAAGTGTTCTTGTATGCATTATCTATAGTTATCATATCATTAAGTATTATTCTTATGGAATAAGAATATTTAGAAAAATGAAACCATCTCTTACTTACAGAGTAAGTACTCTTACTCTGAAAAAAGTATATTAGCCTCTAGAGTCATACTGCATTTGCATCTCAGAAGATGAGGGGGACTTCTTTAAAGGCTCTCCAATACTAGTTTTCACCCAAATGAAGAACAGGCATGGGATAATTGGGGTAGTCATCTTCTAGATGAACACTTGTAACATGATTTTGAATGCGTGCAAGCAGAGAGAACAGACAGAAGGTGCAAACAGGATAATGTATTTATTCTTTGAACATTACCTGATAGTCTAAAACTTCCATTAATGAAATAAATACCCTGGGTACATTTATGTATCACCTCTCTGAAGTAAACAATGCCATTCTTTTTATTTTTTACTTGATTTTTATCACATAACTTCTAGTTTTTTACTTCTATTTATAAAAAACCCGCCAAAAACAATGTCAAGGAAATGTTCAATGACTGTAAAAAATATTCTAATAATCTTGTCAAATACGATTTATTTTTCTTCAGTTACAGATAGTGCTGGCAACGACATGCCTTCAGAATACCTGTATGCAATAATACAAAATAACAATTAAGAATACTGTGGATGTAGAAAGAATATCTCTTCTTTCCTTGCTTTTGCATTTCCTAGCAAGTTTGACTGTGCTAAAGACAGGGTATCTCAAACTCCAGAAAAGTGTGGTTTTAACTGTATAAAAACCCAAAATACAACAGACAAATCTGTGCACAAGGAAAAAGGACAGGTGAGATCAAACATACGGAATAAATGTTACTCTAAGAACAGTTCTAAATTTCCTTTAAACATAAGAAGAGATACAGAAAATCTCTACATTCTTAAAAGAATTGTAAGAACAAACAAAACAAAACCCACGAAAGAAAACTGTTAATTGCTTACCACTTGAATCTTGAGCCATTTTTTACATTCCTTAACTGACCTCTCTTGGTAGTATCTTCACTGTACTTTTGTAAGACTGGTTATAATAAGCTAAAAAGGGAGTATTTCCTTAAAAAGTGACCTGATACTTGCTTACACTAAACTTCTTCAGCAACTACACTTAATATTTTTAATCTCTTTATTGTGTAAATAAAGTATCCATTGTATAAATTGTCAAGTCCCAAAAGACTATCTCCCCATTTTGCTTCCCCTTTCATATTATTGAACATACTAATTGCCATTAGTCCTGGAATGTAACTTCTTGGTACACCACAGTTAGCTTGCCACCATCAAAAGCACCACATATTATTTTCTTCTGGTCTACCAGTTAGCAATAAAGCTCTCCTGTTTTCACCAGAATTACTGAGCCAAAGAAATCTTCTCTGATGCGAGTCGTGCATTTGTGGGTTTGTACTCAGTCTGGCAAAGAACTGTAGTATGCTCAAAAAAGTTCATTTTTCTCTACAAAGAAAAAAAGGAATATTCGTTCTAGTTTATCATGCTTATCTAAAACATTTAGAAATTCCCTTCAACTCGTATTTCAAGATCACAATAAGGTTATATTACTAATTTTGTTGATAGTCCTTAGGTTTTTTTTTAATGATGCAATTTCGGTTGTCATTCAGTCCTCTGTGGAAGAGGACTATTTTCTTTACAGCTGAAACAGTTTTGTTAGCAGCTCAGCTGTTATGGCTCAGTTCCACAGAGATACTTATGTATCTGATTTCCACTGAAATCAGAGGAGATAAGGACTTTCAACCTGTCAACTTTTCAAGTCAAAAGTTGTTAAAAAAACCCCAGACTCTTGAAAATAGCCTTGCTTAGTAGTATGCTGAAGCAAGTAGTTATGGGTAAATGTAGATTTGGGAAACAGGGAAGATGTAGTCTAAGACACCCCAAAGAACATCTGCAAAAAGAGAAGACAGATACATACTGAAAACAAAGCTGAATTATTTATCAAGTCAGGAATAAAACTCAGCATTGGGTCATTGACACCAAAGGAGACAGTAGTTTAGAATTAAATCCATACATTTCCCTTCTCCTATGGCTGACGGTGCAAATGTCCTAGTTAAATTGTAAATATTGCCATATGTAAAAAGTATTGTCTTTCAGGTTCTCACTGGTGAGAGCAGTATTTTTTAGTATAATTTATGCAGTAATAGGCATCGTAAGAACAAGATGTTTTAAAGGAAAATCCTGACAAAATAAAATTGAAGTTTTATTCAGTTGCCCCGATGTGCAGATTTTTGTTACCAAACACAAAACCCACCAGCTTGCTGCACATCTCTCCTCAACAGAGACTCCGAATTGTTGCCTGTGCAATTTCCCCTTCACCACGCTACTGAAATCGCCTCTTGCTACAGTGGCAGGAAAGCCAGCAGATCAGCTTTGCTACCCAGAGCGGTTCACCAGCACACTAAAGTCATAAATGGCATCCTAAAAAGCTCTCTATTTAAATACAGCAGAAAAACAGAGGAGGAAGAAGGGAAGACAATCTTCCTTTACTATAAATTTCAGGTTATCTCACATTACACTATAGAGTGCGCTCTAATGGTCAGAGAATTGCTGCTAGCTGGCTGGCGCTTCCTCCAGAAACCTACAATTAATGCATTAGAGGGGCAGACAGGCAGAATCATTTAACACCATGCAAGTAGCAAAATGTAACCGTATCTAGGCAACAAAAGGAGTGTCAGACAGGCTAAGGGATATGCCTTGCCAACAGAACTGAAATAAGCAATATCGAAGACACAACAGCTGATGGCACAGGACTGGTGTTAAATTGGAACCCATGGTAAAGCTTTCTGTATTATCAATAAAATTACAACACACCAAAGCGAACCTCGAAAGGCAATCCCATCTCGAACCAAGCTCGTCTACAGCACAGACGAACTGGCAAAGTCTTTTATTTCAACACCCAGACTCTATCTGCCCTCCAGGCTCTCACTCCTATGCGCCAGCTGCTCATGGTGCTCCACCTCAGGCTTTGACTTTGTGTACTTTAAAATCCCAGCCATCCTAGTCTGCTGTGGTTGCTAACCTCTTTTTTCTTTGGACACCCTCTCCCAGGGCATTGTCTTCAGCAGGCTTACAGCTTCCTCCTTGCTGCCAGATACCCACTGGATCTTTTGCACTGGTCTTTCCTCAAGATCTTTTCTCTTCCAGCACTGTGACAAACTGACTGATCAAAAGCAACTAACACCTCATATGAAAACCTTTTGTTGTTACTGTGTTGGTCATCTTAAACAGTTAAGGCTCACCTTAATCGAATACACCTGAGAACATCTCTCTGTCTTTCCATAATGCTTTCCACTGACCTAGGGCTGCCTATAAGGGCCATACTGCTTTTAAAGTTTCCCCAGAGTAAGTGCTGTCCAATATAATAAAACCTGCCAGGCAGAAGAAGCTGGCCATAATGCCCACTTTGCTGCTTGGTTTTCTTCCAAGAGAGCCATCATTCTTGTTTTGCCAGCACTGGTATTCATACCACATCATTCACATTTTACTGGAGGGCATCAGTCTGGCTCTGCAAGGCCCTGTTCTCACTAGGTGACAGATCAAGGTCATTTATGAACTTCAGAGCTGATGTCTGTAGCTACACAGCTCTATCTCGAGGCCTTTGGCCATTCCAACTCAACTGCCTCTTTGTGTGGAGCAGGAGGTGCTCAGGGGTTGCCTTGCTTGCTGCCTTGAGCACACCAGCTCATTCTCAGTTGACCAAATAGCTCACATCACCCTTTCCTGTGTATTTTTCAGAAGGATAGTCACCTACTGCCAACAACATATTTGGAAATCACCAATCAAGCTTCTTCAAGAGAATGGCTTAATTACTGTAAGCAGCAGTTCTTCTGGACGAAGCAGTTGTTGACGGTAGCCCATCACAGTTAGATTCTGTGCTTTTTCTTGACCAGGTAAATAACAAATCCCTCCTTAAGCATAAAGCAGAGACTCAAATGCAATTTGCAAAATTCAAAACACCTGAGAAAGGTACTTTTCCTTTGATCACCCAAGTAACTTTGAGACTCTATGCAGAAATACTAGTATAGATTCTAAGGCAGCTTACATCACAACACTCACAGGGACTGTGTGTTCAATTACAATTTTTTTCATCACAGGAATAATCCATTCGGTTTCACACAGTCTTGTAGAATCATGCTATATAATACACATTCTCAGACATTCAGTGCATGATTCATTTCTGAAAAATCGGTCTGAGAGAAAAGTTGGTGTCCGTTTGTTTTAATGCAGCAGTATTTGATTAGGGATAGCCATTCAGTCTCAGCTATCCAAATTTAATCCACATAACAGATTCATCAGAGCCCTTAGGAGTACACCTTTCAAAACTCCTCCTCTGAATCATCACTTCTGCATATAGTTGGTTTACCACGATACATATGGCTAAGTTTTATTCCCAGTCTCCAGTACTAGCATACAAACTAACACACTGATGGCATGACAATGGAGACCTGAAATCCTCCCAGAGCATGCATACGGAGATTCTTCTGCAGGTCCATTTCCCCAGGAGTTTGCACCACTCTAATTTGGACTGACACAGTCCTCCCTCCAGCCACGCAATCCCACATCCAGAACGGCAATTCTTTCTCTTACTACACTTAACTCAAACTGTAAATGAAATTATAGGTAAGTCCTGACTGCATGGTTGTAGCAGAATCCCTTTTTTGAAGCACTTATTAGTACTCAAAATTTCTGTTTCACATTTCCCCCCCAACATAACTGCTCTTCAAAAACATATTTGAGATTTAAAAGGTACAGATCATTACAGAAATTACTTTATAGCTTCTAAAAAGCCATTTCAAAGCAGTGCTTGATCTGCATCATAAACACTATGTCAGAACGCATGTTCTTCCTAGCACTGAGAGTGTCAAATCTTTATTACGAAGAGCAAACCTTCTCTGCAAGGCAATCTCCCTACAGTATGAACCAGAAAAAAAAAAAAAAACACAAAACCTGTGTTGCAGCTGCGCATGCCATATATACATAGTGTCTAATTAATAAAAGCTTTCAGTTATAAGAGACAAAATTAGGTACCTCTTCGCGATTACAAGCAGCAAGTATAACTGACTTCAAAGGAAACAGCACCATAGTAGCATTTCCAAAACATCTTTTTCAAACTGTTCCAAGAAAGGTAAGAAGTTGACATTTAAATGAGAAACTGGACACTCAACTGTTAGTATTTGCCAAAATTTATGGTTCTTTAATAAATAAAATAATCTTGATACTTTTGCTTAAGAAGTAGATTATAGACCATTTTCAGAACTACAAGCATACTCAAGAGATTTTGCCCCCTAATATTTAGATAACTACTATACAACATCAAGTCATGATATGGAAATTTCTTTCCTCTGTGAAGCTCTGACCTCAATTTCAACCTCTGAAGACAGACAAGCTTGACATACTGGTAGAGTTTCACATTTATGCAGATTTGATGATGTCTTGTCTCCTTACTGATTTAAATTTCCAGAACATACTGATTAACCAGTTGAACAGCAATCAAATCCAACAAAAACAGAGTTTACCATTTCTTCTGCCAAAAGGAGAACACGGGAAAACACTGGGATAGAAAAAGAGAGTATACCCTGAAGTATAGCCAGTATTTTAAGGGTAGCAGCTTGATACCAAATTTTAAGTACTTTCTTGTGGGCTACACAGCAGCAGCTTGTGGTTCCAAATAGTCATAGATGCACAAGCTCAGAAAAGGGCACATTTCCAGTTCCCGTCCTCCTCTAGCACAAGTGCAGTGGTTCCTCCAAGGCAAAGATAATAACCCAGAGGGAATCACTCAAGAGGATGACTGTAGTTGATTCTATCAACTCAGGTGCCCTTGTCTTTTAAACAATGCAACTATTGTTGCATTTCCATTACCTCTCTGTACCCAACAGAAATTATTTTAGTCCATTTAAACACTTAAATTCATACTGTAGTTTTGCTTGGGGTTTAGGTTTTTTTTTGGGGGGGTGGTACATGACACGACACCAGGTGGGGATAGGAGGGAGGTCATTGGAGTCAGCAAAATTTATGCATCTTACAGATTCTGTGCTTTCTTTTTCTCGACCAGGTAAATAATAAATCCCTCCGTAGGTGTCAGACACTCAAATGCAATTTGCAAAAGCCTATGTTCAAAACACCCTTTGACCATTCAAGTAACTTTGAGACTCTACACAGACATACTGAAATAGAATCTAAGGCAGCTTCCACCACAACATCATTCACAGGGACTGTATTCAAATTAAAATTAATCTCATCACAAAAATAATCCATTTGGTTTCATGCAGGCTTGTAGAATCACACTACATACACAGATATACAGACATTCATAGCACAGTACATCTTCCGAAAAATTAGTCTCAGAGAAAAGTTTTATCTTCATAAACTATTAGCAAAAAAACCTTCAATCTCAAGAACTAGTTTAAACTTTTATAGAGACAGACAAGTAATTTCTTGATCCTGAAAAATAAACATGGAATTGACAGAGGAGATACCAGTATGCTGTGAATTTTAAGGCCATCATTATACTCTTTAAATGCCTTATGTGTACCTTTTTCTGTTATAACAATGGATAAAGACTTCCTGCATTTTTTAGCATGCAAATCTGACTTTCACCATTTAGAAGTTACTCTGTGTTTATAGTCTTCCTTCTCAGAAGCTTTAAAAAAAATTAGAACATCCCAGCCCGTGTTAAGTTCAAGTGGGAAAGCTGTTTTGTAAAAGCTCAGAAAACAGCTGAACTCCAACCCTATCACATTGAAATCAAGTCACCCAAAATGCATAGCTCAAGTATGATCAGAAATTCTTAATAGTTTTTGCATTGTGCTAAAACATAAAGAGAAAAAAAATAATGAAGAAATCTATTAAGTACACGGATCACCTTCCTAAAAAGGTTATTAGAAAGAATGCAAGTAAATGTTGTGGCTATTGTGTAAACTAGCTCAAGGCTACTGTCTGAACTGCGAGGGAGAACTTTTTGGTTTCACAATTTCATCTGGTTTTGGTCTGCTTAACATATCCTGTTTATGTGTATTTCTGATTCAGTAGAAACACTACCAGAACTATTACACAAGTTGATAACAATTTATATGAAACTAGTGCAGTTATTCTGATTTCTAATTGACAAAACAGCTGAAGTACTGTTAATGTGTAGCCTTCTACTGGCATTCAGATCGATTTTGTCACAGTGCCAAGATTAGTACTACTTTTCTACACTAACCTAAAAATAGTTGCCATGCTTTAGTGAAAATCTTACTTCTATTTTAAACTTTCCACATCTACTAGCCCTGTCATGCCTAACTTTAACTAAGATGACTAAATAATCCAGTCTATTGTTAAAATAAGCAAGCAATAAGCTAATGGTCCTTCTGATTTGTAGGAACACTGATACTCCCTGTATTAAAAGGTCTGGTGTTAATTGGTCAAAATTAATTCCTTCCTCACCTTTCCTGAATTTTAAACTATGCAGCTATGAAGAATTAAGAGGGAAAGAACAACCTAAACAGGACTAATGCTATAACAGAGAGCAATTCAAGTATAAGCAATCATTGAACAAAATATCGGAAAAATATGAAAAGAATAAAAAAAGTGACACTATTTCATCCTTTTCTTATCAGATGTCAAATAAAACTAAGGAGCTGCTCAATATAAGAATCTACACAGCAGTAAGGCTTATCTGATATAATTTCTGAGATTTCACCTGTGCAGTTACAGCAACAATTCAGTGGTTCTTTGCAGATTCTACGTCTGCTGAATTTAGACTGCTAAAGGTATCTAATCAGGAATGTCAAAATGGACCATGAAGGAAAACTCCATACCTAGAGTTTGGTAAATGGAAAATATTCACTTATATTGTGAAATGGTTTATAAATATTTTGTTCATTGTTTTTCAGTCTGTAATTTTTCCTAAGTTTAGAACATGAGATAAATCCATTTTATTCGATTGACTTTTAAGATACTGTATCTTCTCTGATGTGGAGTAAGATGTGTGACGGAATACTAATGTGAAGTAGGACATGTCATTAAGTCGCATCATAATCACTTCACCAATACTACACCACCCGCAGCCTCGTTCACTGATGTTTACTCCTCCTTGTAGCAACAGATACATCCTAAAACCTTTGCAAACCAAATCCAACATGACTCTACATAGAAGCATACTGCAATCCCACATGGTCTATCCGTATTTTTATTCCACCTCACATTTTAGTTTTCAAGGTTGTTTTGCTTAGGTTCAAAACATATAGGCTAGAATTGGGAAGTAATGGAAGGCAAAGTACAGGAGAAGAAAAAGAAGGAGTACAAACAAGCCTTCATGCAAAGGAAGAAAAGTTACACCACCACAGGGATATGCTCCTCCCCTTTGTGAGGCTGAGCTCCCTCCCCCTCCCCAGAACTCGCTACAGGAAACCTACTATCATTTCACACACATAAATACACACATAAAGCAGTTTTCTGCCTTAAAACACTGTGAATTTCCCCACACATGAAGCACTAGCAACCATGCCTTCTTCCTGTACAAAACTATCACTACAAAGCAATAAGGCATCAGACACTTAAATTGTAATTGAAAACAGGGATCATACCAATACCCTTTCCAAACATGCCGTGGCTGTCCCTACTCACTCCCCCTTACACGCCTTGTCACGTTCCTTTCACAAACATCATGAGGCACCTCTCCCCTGCCACTCGCTGCATACACGTACTTTATCACATCTCCACATACTCTCCCCACAGAGCAAACCTCAAGCACTCTTCCTCCTTTCCTGCACCCTCCACACACACACGCTCCATGACACACCATCTCTTCACAGAGATGCAACAAACCTCGTGCCCACCACACACATACCACAAATCTATCCTAAATGCATCTGTGCATACACATTAAACCATCACAGCTATGCATACTTGCACGTATAAGCAACTGCCACTCTATACACACAAAAGACCATACCCTGTATCTGCTACATAAAGGTACAGATAATCCTTGCCACACCCATAGCATACATGCCTATAAAAACATCGACATATTATGCCACACCCAACATTCGCTATGTATACACAGACACAAGCCCATACCAGACAGCAGTATACAGACACAACTACATACATACGATGCCATGTCATGTCCCTGCACACAATGTCACATGTCTGCTACAACCCAAATACACACATAACCAAAGCCCAAATCATAGCAGATACGCACGCACGCACACTGGTATGCACACACACTGATACAGATGTGTAATATTACGCTCACATCCTACCATACACCTGCTATGCACACACACACTCCCCCAGGCCACACCCTGGCTTATTGGACATGCATAAGCATATAGCACAGCACCCCACACACCCACACCGCTACACCCCACATCCCCTCTGTGCACCGACACACGCGTGAGCTTCCTCCTTACTTTCTACACAGGGACGACACACCTCTACCACACCCCAGCCGCTTTACACACACGCAGATATATACACACATTATCTCCCCTGTGTTACACACCCCCGCCACACCTGACCCCCTCTACACACGGGCAGGCTCCAACCATGGCTGCTCTGGCGTTACCCAGGGAGGCATGACACCCGTCACAGCTCACCCACAGACACGCAGGCATATCCTCTCCCCGCCTGTGCTATAGGGAGGGACAACGCAACCCCGCCGCGCCTCACTGCTCCGGACGGACGGACAGACAGACCGACAGACACACTCTCTCTTCCCCACCATTACAGCAGGGGACCGCACAGCCCGCCACAGTCGTGTCCGTGTCGCCCCCCCCACCCCGCAGACACATCCCCGCAGGCCCAGCACCCCATCCGCATCGCCACGTACCCTGCATACCCCCCGCCCGCCAAGCGCAGACGCTACGCCTGTCTCGGCCGCCACCCTCCCCTCAGGGCTGAGGGGTCGGCCCGCCCGCCGCCCGGCCCCGCGGCCGCTCCACACGGCCCGACCAGCACTCGCTCCCCGCGGC
>JAVJGG010000009.1:11187793-11201693 GCA_035590195.1 Aviceda cuculoides | reverse complement strand
CGGTTCACGTGACCGGCACCGCCCCTGCGCGGTGGGGCCGGGCCGCCCCGCCCCGCCCTCTCAGCTGCCCACCCCTCCCTCCCGGCTCAGGTGGCTCCCTGAGGGGCGCGGGGGCCACCGGTGGCGGCATGGCGGCCGGGATGGGCGCGCACGTTGCTCTGCAGGGGCTGCCAGCGGCGGGAAGGGGAGCCGAGCTCGGGCAGGCCGGCCTGGCGGGTCCCGAGCCCGTCAGCTCGCTGAGGGAGGGCTGTCGCTCTGGCTCGGCCGCTCCCGTGGCTCTCATACAGTCGCCTTTCCTCCCGGTGGGAAGGCCCTGGTAGCCCTCACCAGTCGGCCTTTGTAGAGTAGCCTCTGTGCTCATAGGCGAGGAAGGGCCGGTGCAGCTGCCAGGCAGCACCGGTCCCGGCTGCGTGCTTCCCTAAAGGTCTGCTGGGTGTTGCTAGTGCCGGCGTAGCTGCCCTCTACCTGCTCCTCCAGTTTGCAGCCTGGGTCGTGAGGGAAAATGACCACTGGTGACACGTTTAGTCCGAGATACTGCCTTGTAAACCGGAGGGGCTGTGACCAGAACGTGCAGTTGCTCCTGTTGCAACCACGAGTACAGGTGACTGGGGATGATAACATGCTAAATTGCTACGGAAAAATCCACAAAAGCTTGTTTGTCAGAGAGCCAAGTGCTTTAAAGCGATGCGTGCTGTCAGTAAGAGCACAGCTTGCTTCTGCGAACGCTCTCTGGGTAAAACCGCTGTCAAAGCCAAATACAATATTGTGAATAACACGCTTACAGGTTACATCTGTTCAGCAGTCACAATACCACATGCAAAACCGAGGAGATGGGAAAAAATGGGGAGAAAAAATTACCCCAGCAGGTATTGTTTTCTGTTGATTCAGTCCCTCAGATTTCTAAGAAACCTAAGTGGCCATTGTAAAATAACAGGAGTTTGCTATTTGGAACGGTCTGCGTTCATTCCTTTAAGGAATGAAACATTCTGATTTGATTAACAGTAAAAAATAGTTTTTTACAAAAGTGTCCTTTCTCAGAACCCGCATGGAAATAGTTGGTACATGCACATACCATTTGTTGGCACATCTCTGAATCTACTGTCTTACACTCTTCAGATTTTGGAGAATGACCCGGTTCGTACAGTTGATCTGGTTTGTATAGTAGGGAAGAAAGCCTCAGAAATGTGAAATATGTATAAACAATTTAGACATGTTCAGCTGAATTGCAGAAGGCCCAGACTAGCAGTTTGTAAATTCTATTGGTTCACATTAAAAAAAAAAAAAGATGATTATCACATGATATATTTTCTTTTAGTTCAATGCAAATCTCCGGGCTGTACTAAAAAGATTGTGACCAATTTTCCTATCACTACAGTAAAAAGAAAGACATTTAGGGAGCTAGAATCGGTTTGAGTTGCAGCAACCCGAAGAAAAAGAAAAAAAATGTGATTTTGCAAAAAGAAGGGACATTGCAAAATAATAATGGTGTTCGATGAAGAGTTCAGGGTAACTAGCCCAATTGGGATCTGCTTGTGCAAGGAAGGCAAGATGGGAGGCAAATGTGCAAGTAGATTCCCCGTGGCCTAACATCAGCTCTCATTTGATTGAAAACTGTCAGAAGGAGTAGAATATTACAGAATAGATTTGAATCAATATTTTATGTATAAAAAGACTATAGGAAAGCAAGCTCTTTGTTTCATCCCCCAAGAAAGAGAAGACAGCCGTATATTTGCTACCTGTGTATTTGTTTAGGATGTGAGAGACTGAAATCTGTATCTTTGGATCTGGACCAGCTAATGGTGTCACAGTGCTGCACTACTGACCTTCTGGACTCCCTTTTTGTCTAAGTTGTGGTATCACTTGAAAACTCAAGGAAAGCTTACTCAAAAAAACCCTCTAGATTGGCTTGAATTTTATCAAATAAGCAATTAGTTGTGGAAATGAGACTTCAGAAATGTGTGTACAGAAGTGTATACATCCTGGTCTGCTCCATTTCTTGTCTGTGGAATGTCTCAACATATACATCTGAAGTGTTAAGAGAATATTTCCATATTTACTGTCCTGTTTTTAACCAGTCTGCAGCAGTATTGTGTGATGAAAAATTTTTCATCCAAAAATTCCCAGCTAGCTCTAATTTTAGCATTCTTTTAAAATTATTAGGTTTTTAGATAATGCCTTTGCACTGGTCATTTTAGAATAATCGATTAAGTAAGTTATTACTGATGTCTTTTTATATTTTGTAAGCTGCAGAGCTACGTTCAACAGCTTGACCTTTTAACTTGACTGTCTGAAGTTCCTCCTAACTGTTTTAGACTCTCGTTGAGTGCTGACCCAATTCCTTTCTTACTTACCTTTTTACCAAACTTTAAAAAACCTGAAAAATAGTTTAAATACTTGTCAGAGAAAATGAGAAGTTGCCACTCATAAGAGGAGTGGGTGATTCTGGACTTCTTTGCTGTTGCTAAACAGCAGCTTCAGGGCCTCTGGGCTGAAGAGACAGCCCAAAAGAGACTTTCAGATTCCAGAAAGCCATTGCAGAGACTGAGTAGCCTGGTCTCGCGACAGGAGTTTTGGTTCTGGATTCCACCCATTCATGCTTTCCCCAGCTTTGCTCCATAAGCAGTGAAGATTTCTCCATGTATGTTGTTTATGAAACTTGCCGGGCTGCAGTGCAGGAGGAAACTTGCCATGCAGTAGCTTCCTCTACAGTGGTCCTTTGACTGTTGAACTCCCTTGAGTCCAGAAGTGGGTCAGTATTCTTAGTAGTGGACATGTGCTTATAAATCTACATATAAATATTTCCAGGAATTTGCTTCAATGGCTGAAGAAATTTCGTTTGAAACAAGATAATTGTTACATCTTTCCTTCCCCTTTCCCCATCTGCCTTTATGCAAGTCAAATGAAAGTATGTCCCAGAGAACGGGCACAATAAATTCAGGAAGCTACAATTCCCAGCTGTTACAGCTGTTGCTTCCACAGTGTTAGCAAAGGCTCCTGAAGCTTACTTAGCGGTAAGCTTCAAGCTAACTTGCATCAAGACTGATCATGTTAACACGACTCAGCTTTGAAGGACTTTGACTACAAGTGTGTAGGAAAATGGTTGTAGGTAGTTAACTTTTTAAGCTGCTATATTGGATCTGAAGGAGCTCATCTTTCTTTAAGTTAAATGATTGTGACAGGAAGGTCCACATCTGTTAATTGCCTTTATGAGTGCAAATGGTCAAGGGAGTTTATCTTTTTTCTGGGATGCTTTTCTGGTATGCTGTGCATGTTCACATTAAAGCATAAACAGGTGATGTTTTAACGTCTGACACAGCTTTTCGTGTACTGCCCTGTAAGAATTCCCAAACTGGTTCTCTTCCCCAACCAAAGCACCAGCATATGCTAGCTGTGTGCCAGGATTTGTACTTCTGTGGTGCTGTTGCCTTTTCTGAAGTTGCTTTTATACCACTAGTAGTGCACATACCATAGGTTGGGAATATCCTGCCCTACCCAGATAATTTGTGGGGGTCCAACCCAGCAACCTGGCAAAGTGACACAGTGCATCCTCAGCCACCTCATTCCTGAATTGTGAGAAGCATGTAACATGCTGGCAGCCAGGGCAGCCATTCAGGGGGACCTTGGCAAGCTGCAGAAGTGGGCTGATGGGAATCTCAGGGCACTTAGCAAACATAAACTCGAAGTCCTGCATCTGGGATGCAGCAGCCCATGGCAACAGCACAAGCTGGGGGCTGGCTGGCTAGAAAGCATCTCTGTAGAAAAGGACTTGAGGGTCCTGGCGGACAATGAGCTGAACACCAGTCAGAAGTGTGCCCTGGCAGCAACAAAACCTGCATTAGCCAGAGAGTACCTTGCAGGTTGAGGAAAGTGATTATACCCCTCTATTCAACACTTGGGACACTGCATCTGAAGTACTGTGAGCAGTTTGGGGTCCTGATCGTCAGAGAGATGTTGACAAAATGGAGAGAGTCCAGTAGAGGAGCATTGTAGTGTTTGAGGGCTGCAACACATGCCAAGCAAGGAGAGACTGGGTGTTTGTTAAGTCTAGAAAAGGAGAAGACTGGGTGGGATCTAATTGCATTCTTCTGCTACCTAAAAGGGGGTTTGTAGAGAAGATGAAGCCAGACTCTCCTTGAACATTTCTTGTGAAAGACTAAGAGACGATGGTGACAAGTTGCAACAAGGGAAATTCCAGTTGGATATAAGGAATAGATTTGTGGCAATGGGAGTGGCTGAGCACTAGAACGGGCTTCAGAGAGACAGTGGTGTCTCCACTGTTGGAGATTTTCGAAACATGGCTGGACAAGGCCATGAGTGACCTGCTCTTACTTGAAGTTAACTTTGCTTTGAGTAGAAAGTTGGTCTAGATGACCCTTGGAAGTCTCTTCCAACTTTTATTATTCTGTCAATTCTAAGGTGTAAAATTGGTTGGCAAAAATATATACATGGAGAGTTTCAAATGAAGCCACAGGAAGTGCAGGAGAAGAATCGGCCTCCTTCAAGTTCAGAAAGCAGGGAATATATGCAAGCCTGGAGATGCCTGAGCAGTTGGGCATCCATAGGCTGTCATGTCTGTGCAGTCAGTCCAGTGTCTCCTAAAAGTTACCAACTTCTGTCCATATGCAGGTCTGTGGGTATGTCCTAGGTCTTCTTAACGCATGGCAGCCTGGTTGTAGTCCCTGTACAGTGGCTCTGATCATGCTGCCATTCATCAGGATATCCCAGACAAATAAGGAAGTCTTCTGAGTGTCAACCAGACAGTATTTTCAATCAGAAAAAAGAGAATGTGTGGCAGCTTTGTATTTAAGACTTTCCCATAACACCTGTTTTTCTGAGTTTTGAGAGGTCATGGTTGGTCCTTCCTTTATGTTCCATTATTTCAGAAAAATTTAGAGGTGCTTTTAAACTCAATTCTGTATTGCTGAATCTGCAGCAGTCAATTACTTTATACAAACAAAGAACAAAGATTCAACCAGATAAAAGTCTTGAAATTTATCACAGTCGCTCAAATAATAATGAGTTGGCAATGTTTGCCAATTACTATCTTGTGTGTGAGACTTTGATAAGCCATGGCACCAGTCCTGTAAGTGCGTATGTGGTTGATTATCCTCACTTACTGGAGTAGTTCAGTAAGCACAAAACCAAAAAGCTGCTATAGAAGTTCCTCCATATCTAGCTCCAGAATTTTCTCTATATGTACTTCTTCTAATATGGTACATTTAAAGTGGGTTTCAGAGCACACTTTCATTTGCCATGCAGAAGGATCTCTGCTAAAGTGTTTTTAATTTAATTTCTAGTTTAAATAAGAAGCGTTGAAATTTCTAGTTTAAGAAGTGTTAAAATTTCTATCACATTTGCCCTTAGAAGGTATTTGTTCAGGAAAAATAGTTTGATAAAAGTTTG
Organism: Aviceda cuculoides; assembly: GCA_035590195.1. Classification (NCBI taxonomy): domain Eukaryota; kingdom Metazoa; phylum Chordata; class Aves; order Accipitriformes; family Accipitridae; genus Aviceda; species Aviceda cuculoides. The sequence goes on along the minus strand of JAVJGG010000009.1, from coordinate 11,196,290 downwards.
GAAAGTTGACATATGTTCCCAACAAGGACATAGAACATATGGTTAACTGCTGTTGCATATATCTATCAACAGTACACAGATATAGACTAACTTTCCATGCGGTACAGGCTTGTGGTAGCAGGTTGACCATGTATGGCTTCCACAGTAGCCTAGTATATTTGGCTTAGAGCTGTGTTCAAAAAAATGGAGTCAAATTAGAGGAATAAAAAGTCACTGTAGTGAGATTTGTGTGGCTGCAAATAAAATAAAAATTATGTTCACAAGTAGAGTGATACTTTATTGTCTGTCTTAATTTTCTGCCTGTGTCAAAATAAATTTCAGTAAAACTTACTGTTTAATATTTCTTTGAATTAGTTCCCATTTGTTGCATTCATGTGAAATATATTAGGATGACAGAAGCAGTGATGGAATAGGATACCCTTTACAAAGTGTGATAAAATCCTTTTCTCATACACTGTGCTGCTGTGCTTTTTGCTTTTTTCTTTTTAATTTACAGACATTTGTAAGCCACTCACTAACAGATACAAATGTGAACTCTTAAAAATATTTTGCAAATAATTTTGCTTGAGCTTTGTGTTTTGGGGGAATGTATGTGTATTTATTTGTATAAAAGTACAGGACAAAAATTTTCAGATTGTTGCACTCAAATTATTGGTAAAGTTCAGTAGACCTAATTTGAGTTTAGATTAAGTGTGGGGTAGCATCCAACAATTCTGCAGTTTGAAAATGATGTTTGATAAACCTATTCTATGCTGTACTTTGTATCTTGGAATTTTCTAATAATGTTAGTTTGCAACTGTGAAATAAAAGCCTTTTAATGTAGTTAGTCTTTGGTCAGGTGAACTAAAAATCATTGCGTCTGTATTGTCTTATCAGGTAGAAACCTGAATGGAGTTTTGTTAGATAAAAGCAGAAGAGAAGATAAATACTAGAATTTTAAATGGAGAATGAAAATGATTGTGGTCAAATGCCTTGGCAGCATGTCTGCTTTCTCTAAACTTGGATTACATGCTGTTGCTTTAACAGAACAGATATTTCATGCCTCTGCCATTTCCATTATCATATATTTCTTATTTGTGATTTCTTAAATGCAAAAAATGTACTTGATTCTTTGAAAAAGCAAACATTGTGAAACATTGGACTTTGGATTAGACTTAAATGCAGAGAGGTCCTTCTCATCTGGCCCACAAACAAAAGGGTGGAGCACAGTAGGGAACTTAATCTAAGAGATAGCATAGATACCTGTTTTATATAGTCTTCTGGTTCCTTTAGAGTCATTGCTCCTTTCAGTGATGATTCCTTCCCAAATTACCACTTTGAACTGGATGCCTGAGGCTTTTGTTTTGTTTTGTTTGTATTCAGTTTCTTCAATGCATAGTTTTGGACACAGCTGAGTTTTAGGCTAAATCTAAATTAGCTGCTTAAATTAGAAGAACAGATTCCCTGTATAATGACCTGTCAGAAGTTAAGAACCCGCCTGCTCCCTATTGACTGCATAGAGAACCTGAAATTAGAAGCCTCAAGATGTAAACACAGTTATATGGACAAAGCGAAGCACAAATATTAACGTTGTCAAGATTTCTTCTTTAGTGTTTAGTGTAATTGGCCCCTGAGTGGGACCACTGGATACTGCTGCTACAGAAAGAGTAAGTGGGAGTTACAGATGTGATGCCCACATAAAAATAAAGAGTAGGGTAAGATCTTTTTGAATATTTTGCTTTCCATGGACTTTTCAGAAGGGTACATTTCCACTGCAGACCTCAGTGTACTTCTGTTACTGGCACAGTTAGTTCTCAAATTACCTAATGAAGCACTGCGTTCCCAAATGCCATGCAACAGTTTCTGTTTCTGTTCTAAATCCAGGTAAACTGAAGCATGGAGACAGTAAGGCCCATGTTCAAGTAGATACACCTGGTCAGAAGCAGCGTTAGAAATAGAAAGCAAGAGTTACTGAACATGGTATAGACTTGTAGTGCGAAACATGGGTTGCCTCAATGTCCTCCGAAAATTAAATGAACATTTGCAACCTAAGCTTCAAGCCTCCAGACTCCCATTACTAGGTAGAGTACTTGCTACTTTGATTTCACAAGGACTATTAATGGTAGCAAGCACTGTTTTGAATAGCAAGTGTTTGCAGATGGATCCCTAAATTGCCTTCTATGGAATAAAAATGAGAACAAGAATTTTGAGGGAAGTTGAAACAACTGCTAAACCTATTACTAATGGCTGATTGGAAATACTGTAACATATCCAAAAACCTGTGCAATAACATAGAAAAACATGCAAAAAACAAGGCCAAGACCATATTTCTAAGGAATTTCCATAATCTCTGCATTTTTATATAAAAATATATTTTAAATACTGAATACATGAGATCTAAAAATAACTTTCAGTTTGGTTTACATCAAATGGTGACAAAATCCTAATGGCAACCCTTCAGCTATCTTTTGTAATAAGCACATTAGTGAAGAGAATAATAAATTACAAAGGGTGAACCATACTTATTTCAGATTGGATATGTTATTAAGACAATATATGGATCCATACAGAATATCTTTTTGTGTCCTTTCATTACCAGAAAAATAAAGGTGCACCAAAATAAATCCATAACTTTAACAGCTTCTTTCCTTGACAGTCGCAAAACTAAATTTATCTCCACTGTAATTCTGCTGACATCAATGAAATTAGTTCAAGATTTCATACTGTGAACTTCACTTATAATTTTTTTCTTTTAATTATAGTTTATATGGAAAATAGAAACAGCCAAGCAATCCCAAGGGATTTCTAGAAATTATCAGTGAAATGCTGTCTGCTTTCATAGAGGTTATCCACTGCAATACGTACTTCTTTGGTACATGTATTATGATGGTGTTTTAATTTTCTGGAGGACAAGCTCTTTGCAGGAATAAAGATTTTCCAGAATTACAACAAATAGACACACAGTGTACCTCAAATAGAACAAATCTTTCAAAGATACAGAATGGGACAATTACTTTAATTAGTCTAGGGGCAAGGTCCCAATTTCATTAAGTCCATTGGAAAGATGACACTGACATCGGTGGATGAAGATTTGGCACGGTTTAAGATTTCCTTGGAAGTCCATGAACATTTTGCATTCAGTGTTAAGTGGTTTAAAAGCATGTACCTTGTGCGTGGAGAGGCCCTGGTCTACTTGAATAGCTGCTGTTGGTCCCATCTGATGCTGCAGTGACATCCCATGACTGGGAGAAGGCAAACAGGAGTCCTCCAGGTTGTTCCTTGAAGAGCTTGAACACCACCTACCACTACGGGAAACATATTTACAAGTGGCATCCATGTACAATGTGGATGCTAGGTGCCAGGTCTCACATTCTCACAGCTAGTCAATTCAAGTGTAATGTCTCCTTTCTTACATCGATTAATGTATTATTTAAGGTCACTTGTTGGAGCGTGCCTTACCTCCTATGTTGTTCATCTATAGGAATATTACCAAGCCTGTGTATTTTTTTTGCATCCATTGTGTGTGTTTTCTGCAGCATGGTGACTGGCCCTGTGTGTTTTCTCTTCCTATCAGTCACAGTCTGGCTGACACTGAAGACAGAAACCAGTCAGAAAATGAGCAGGCGTAGGATCTCTGAAACTACAGGGAGAAAAGTCAGAATTTGGAGGAGAGTGAGGATGGATGAAAAACAAGTGTTATACAGAGGAGTGGTGACAGCCGGGTGGAGCAATAGCAAGTTTCAAGCAGAAAGAGTTGTTTAAAGTGTGAGACTGATGCTGAGGTATTAATACCAATAACGTATACTGTGACTTTATGTAGTATACTCTTCTATTCTGTTCTGAGAAAAAGTATGAATCCTAAAGTGATGGCAAACAAGCTAATCTTATGCGAAGAAGGTAAAGAAAGCTTTTTACATACCAGTTCAATTACTTTGTTGCAAATGCTCCTTTTATAACATTCTGCAGCTTTATCTCTTCCTGATGTTTTCTCTCTGATTTTGCATGGTTGCACTGGAGTTACCCGTGGTCATCCTCCTGCTGTATTCCTGGCATTCACTGACTACTGCAGCAGTATGGGGTTGAGGTGTGGATTTGGGAGATAGCATGCAGGAAGAAAAAACTCAAATGGTAGACACCAGAATTCTCTACTTTTCTCAGGAGTGAGCCCTATAGAGCTTATCAATTGGGAAGATAACCATGATTTTAGACTAGCCGTAAAATCTTTCAGACTGCAACACAGTATTCTTCTGAGTGCAGAATGTCAGACAGGGTAAAACCAACATGTAAGAGGTAACTAAAGTCACCTTTTCCAGCAGCTGTTTTTCTGAACAGCATGCATAATGATTTAGAATTACAGAATCACAGAATGATTCACTTGGAGGGGACCTCAGGCGGCCATCTTGTCTGACTTGCTGCTCAGAGTAGGATTGGCTCTGAGATCAGAGCAGGTGGCTTGGGGCTTTAGCCAGTTTGATCTTGAAAACTTACAAAGATGGAGATGGCACAGTCTTTCTGGGCAACCTATTCCACTGCCTGATTATCCTAATAGAGAAAAAGGTTTTCCTAATATCCAGTAAAAACCTCTGTTCTTTCATCTCCTATCTGTTGTCTCTTGTCCTCCAATCATGCACCACTGTGTGCAGAGCCTGGCTCCATCTTCTCAACAGCCTCCCAACAGGCACTGGCAGGCTTCTTTTGGGTCCACCCAAAGTCTTCCCTTCTCCAGGCTGAACAAGCCGTGGTCCCTCAGCCTCTCCCCACAGGACAAGCACTCCAACCCTCCCTAACTGTCTTCGTGGCCCTTCACTGAGCTCACTCCAATTTATCTTGTACTGGGGATGCAAAACTCTACGCAGTATTCCAGATGTGGTCTAATGAGCACTGAGTAGAGGGGACATCATAACTTCTCTGGAAGTGCTGGCTGTGTTCCTGTTAATACAGCCCAGGGTGCAGTTGGCTGCCTTCACTGACAAGGCTGATATTCTTTGCTGCTGGTTGATGCTTTGGCTTGCAGACCCCCAGGACCACAAGAGTATTTTCCACAGAGCTGTGCCCCAGCCAAGGGGATACCACTTTGTTCTGGCTTTACATCTTCTACTCACCTCTTCTGTTGACATGGTCCTGGAGCCTGAAGGTTCCAGCTGTCCTGCAGATGGATGAAGCAAAGGGGGTTTCTTCTCAGAAAGGGTAAGGTAGTCTAGGTCTGCAGAATTTGCCAGATGAGCTGCAGCCTTTGTGTAACGGATGCTGTGGAAGTACGTGTATTGTATGTGTTGGGTCTACAAACAAGGTGTCTGCGTTCCCTTTGTAATGAAGGGAGGCAGGCTCCTGGCTCAGTGAGGCAGTGACTATCTTAACGATTTCCCTCAGCAATCACTTTGGTCCCATGATCTGCTCTTCCTCAGCTGAGGAAAAGTCTGGGAACCTTAATTTCACACCTTCGTTTCATGGCGTGGAACCTGAAATCACTAACAAACAAACATTATCAGTTCCAGTTCCTTTATCAGTCTTTATTTCTGTAGGCATATTTGGTTTTCTTTGCTTGTCTTTTTACCCTTTCCAGATGAAAATGACACTTGACAGCAAGAATGACCATTCCGCTCTACAGAAATGAACTAGGAAATGATACTGAGAAGAAAGATGTTTGCATGAGCATATTTGTAGAGGATTAGGCTTTGGGTGGATGGAATGTGCCTGTTGCAAAGGTTCTGTGGTAAAATTTACTGGAGCATAACATTAGGGATTTGAAAGACATGGATAAGCCAAACCAAGATATGTGTTTGCACCGTTTAGAGTGGCATTTAAAACACAGGGTGGTAAACCAACCTCATTTCAAAGCAAGCCAATTCTCCAGGCACCATGTAGGTCATCAGGAAATTGAAGCCTATGCTCAGAAAGAGGCCAGAAGAGAAACCAGTACAGTTTTATGGACAGCGCAGCACTGCACTAAGGTCATGACAGGAGGTGACAAGGGAGGAAAAGCTGGAAGAAGTCAGTGTAATTAAAGGTCAGAAAAAGAAGAGCAGTGGAATTGCCTTTAGATCCCATGTTAAAATTTTTCACCTACTAAAAATGTATTTTTCAATAATATTACATTGAAAACAGTCAGTTATTGTGGTGACAAAAATTTATTTCCTTTATTCAAGTTATTTCCTGACAAAAATAAGGTGTTTTCTGTCAATTTTAACATAACCAAAGAATAAGTCAGCTCTGGACTGGCACTTAACCTAGTCTGGTGTCAGGATGTGTCACACTTCAGCTCAAACCAAGTGTGGTCAGAATCAGGTGTAGCTGTAATATATTTAATTGAATTTCACCAATTGAGGCTGACATAATTTGGAATAATACCTTGTCATCACAGTAGCTGTTTCATTGCAGTATTATTAAAAAATTCTGTAGTCATTCCATGTGCCACATCTTGATACACATTCATATTCTCAGAGATACTAAATTTAACAGTTGTTAATTTCCCTGTAGTTTGAAATAATACAGATAGTCCAAACTTCTGCTACAAATTATACATGAAATTACCTAAACCTGTCATTCAAATACCTTTTTAAACATCTACAAATCCAACAGTTGTAGCCCAGTTTGGGGGCACATGTACTTGCCCCATAAGATTGTGTGTGTAGGATCTGTGCATGGACGTTTAGGCTAAAAGTTTTAAAACAGGAGAAATTGCAGAAGAAGATATTGAGACCTCTGAAGTTTGGAAACATGGCTAGTAGGTAACTGAACAAATACTGACTTGTGAATCAACCTTCTCACCCCTCCTGCATGTTGTTAAAAAATGGTTTAGTGCCGGTGTTTCACTAGCCATGAACTGTAGTTAATTCCAAAGTGCAACAGAACATACATGCACACAAAGAGAGTTTATTTTGCAATGATAAATAAAATGAACAGCTACTTCACGCTGGTAATTATGTGGCACTGTAAGCCTAGCAAGATAAAATGCTGACTTCCTAGCACCATTATTTTCTTTCAGAACCACTATTTTCTTTCTCTCATTCACTCTTTCTTATCACCCAAATTGTTTTTTTAATGACGCAGCATACATGCATATAATGCTTTTCATCCTGAACAATGCCAAAGTGCCATACAGACTCTGTATTGTATTAGTGAGGCTTCACAACAAATGCATTTTTCTGTATTAGCACTCTCTAGAAAGAAGAGGACCCTGTGTACATGACAGAAAGTACATCAAGAAGATGAGAGCATGTATATTCACATATGATATAAATTGTTAGATTGAGAGTGAAGATAAATGTAGAACCTCCAATACTGTTTGTATTCATTTTCCTTTTGATAGTTCAAGTATTTTAATGGCATATTAGTTAAGGTTTCATGATTGGTAGGATAATCAGAAGATATATCCAGGCTTCTCTAAGTTATGGAAGAGAATGAAATGGGAAACATAAAACGTGCTATAAAAAATTGAAAAATGTCTTTCTGAATTTAATCTCACCATATAATTTGAGTTTTCATTTCCATTTCGCTTCTTTTGTTCTTGATAAATAGATGTCTACCAGTCTCCTCCTTTTTCTGTAGCAGTAAAAAAAGCACAGATTTTTTGATGATTCTTTTGTAACTATTATTGAACACTTTTTGTTTTGCATTTAACATCCAAAACATTGTAGTAGCATGTACATTGTAGTACTTTAAAGCATATGGTATTACATATAGTAAGGCTTGCATTTGAGGTGTTACCTACATTTTCTCGTAATTAGTTATGAACCTTGCCCTTGATAAGTCCTCTGGGATATAAACCAGCTGAACTTTGCAGCTATTTATTGTATCTATGGGGGTTTAAATAAAAATTCTGCATAATAGTCTCTCAATCTGAGGGAATTTCAGTCCTAACTTTGACACTAGCATTTCAGCAAGGTCTAAACCAGGTGGATTATCTATCTCCATAATTACAGTATTAAAAATGCAGCTCTATATCCTTGTAATGATGTGAAATACTTCCTTCTTTGCTTGAATCTTAAGTAACAGAGTGTTTCATAGAAACTCTGCTTTTGTAGGAACCACTGAATAGACCTACCTTTTCCAAAACTGCGAGGACCTGAAAGTGTAAAGCCCCTGCAACTTCCATTTGAGCATACAACAAAAAAATGGTCCACACTGTATCTCAGTTTCCTCTTTGAAAGGATTTCTGAGCTCTGTGTTTGTTTGTGCATCATGTCTAATAGTTCTTGCATACCTCTCCTGTCTCACCCTGTGCCATTGTGTGCCTGTGAGTATTGGTCGTTGTGTGAATAACACACTTCCATGTGCTCATTGAGACACATCATAGATTTAAATAACAGCCCTATCATGCCTGAATGAATTCTCCCAGCAATGCCCATTGCTGGGCAAAACTCTGAACTCCTCACCTATAGTGGTAGCCCTACCGACACAAATACAAGGTCAGGCATTCAGCATTGTTTCCTCCTCCCCCATGAGCAGAAGCGCTCAGTGGTATAAATTTAAATTCTCTGTCACAAGTGTGACAAAAGTGGACCTACTGTACTGTTCT
>JAVJGG010000009.1:11172832-11187753 GCA_035590195.1 Aviceda cuculoides | reverse complement strand
GTGGTTTAGATTATTTGCTCAAAACTCTGGTGACCTTTGCAAGGGTAAGAAGGTGCTCTCCTGTGGCACAATGGCAGCTGTCACTGTCATCCTGCTTAGCGGTTTGCCTGGAAATTGCTTGCAATTTAGAAAAGCTTTCCTTTTAATTTAGTGCATATGTGAAATAAATTATACTATGGAATGGTGCTGTCAAATATTTATTTAGTATCTCAGTACTTGAACTCACTTGCCAATCAGATAAAATTAGTTTTGAATTCTTTTATACTGACATCATTTTCTTAACTTACAAATTCACTCTCAGACACAGAAGTAACGAATGTTTGCATTGGCCTGTTGTGAATAGCAGCAATGTTTAGGAATTTTAACATACAGTTTAGTGTTTTCATAATGTCACTGTGAATCAGTGCTTAATTTTAGCTAGAGACAACTTTGTCCTTAAACTACTTACTTTGTGTATTTCCCTATTTTCTAATTCAGCCTGAGTGTTAACATTGGCTCCTTTTAGATGATTTGCATAGGGTTTCAAAGGCATAGGATTTCCCAAGACATTTCTAAGCAGTAACGGTGGCTGCAAAGCCAAGTGTATATTGCTGGGTCAACAAGATTGGCTTTTAACAATCAAATAGAAAACATAACTGAGAATAATGACTAGTATTTTGAGAATTGTTTTAGTGTATGTGTTACTGTGCCAACATCTTTCCACATAATCCTGATGATTCTCTCTCATAAAAATAGCGTATTAACTTGTGAAGTTTATGAAAATAAGGCCTGCTCTAAAATGTGCTGAAGTCAGTGCAACTAGTTTAAAAACAGCTTTTGTTCTCTAATATTTGCTTCATATAGGATGATAAGTTGTTGTGTTATGCTTTAAGCGCTTAGCTGAAAATTTTATACAGAATAAAGTCAACCATGTAGCATACAGAAGTAGCATCTTATTTGAATTAATTTTGTATTGCTAGAGGTTGGTCAAAATTCAAAAACTAAACACAGACAAAAATGGATCTGTATGGTTTTGCTGAATTTGGTTGCTAAAATGTAGTAAATCCTGAAGACGTAAGAGCTCTAGCAACATTGCATTCCCATTGTGTATTTATCTTTTTTCCTTGCGTTTTGCATGACTGAGAATTTTATCACTGACAGTTTTCAGTCAGAGAATAGAACATATTTGAATAAGCTTTGCATGGCCAGTGTAAAAAAAAGAAAACCGTGCATGAAATGATGGGGAACAATTCATTCTGAGTCACCAGCTTTTCAGGTTTCTGACTGGATTTTGTTCTTTAAAGTCTTGTTTGTGTGGCTGCATTACTGATGCCTACATCACTACTGAGGAATCCTCAAAGCAGCTGGGTTCTTGGGAGCATGGGTGGGAATGTTGCTGAAGCCATTAGTGGCAAACAGTAGAAACGTGGGAAGGTGAAAATGTCTCTGACTCATCTGCCAGGAGAGAAAGAGAATCTTGCTGTGTGTATGCTGACTGCCAAGGGTAAAACTTGAAGAATTAGGTTAATTGGGCAGCTAGGAACAAAAAGATTACTTTCTTAAGTGTTGTCATTTTTTAGGAAGAGGCATCACAACAAATCTGTAATTTGAGTGGTTATTTTACTCTTTATTGATTCAAAGCCCTAACTGTGGTTTTATAAGGACTGCTTCTGTTTAACTGAGCCATACCAGCTTTTTACTAAAAGTTATAATGGAAACAGCAATTAGATATAACCATATACAGTCTAACTTGGTAATAGAGTCCAGCTTCTGTGGGGCCATTTACATCTGTGGTCATATAGAACAGCCTGTTAGGGGATTATTCAAGAACAAAGTGAGCTCAGGTTGAAGAAATCCCAAAGAGTACTTTTGTACTTAGAATTTCTCAGTCATAACCAAGTATGCAGCTTTTTTTTTTCACGTCGTGTTATATAAAACCAGACCATAGAAAGTATCGCTTCCACCATTTACGGTGAAGAAGGCCAAGAAAAAAGGCTGAGGAATCAAGGATCTGAAACGGTGGCATGTAGATGGACTGCAGAGGTTTTTCTTGTGGTTCATTTTAAAAAAAACATTTTAGAACTATAACATGGTAGATTAAGCTACAGGTACCGGAAGGGAATGGGGTTTGTGAGTAGATATTTTCCTTACAAAGTGGTCTGCTTACTGAAAGTCTGGAGCACCATCAGAGTTCAACTAATTGAGCCAGACAGCTTGTTAGACTGTCTTATAACAGCTGGATGTCTTGCTAGATAGCTTTTGGCACTTTGAAGAATGGAGAGGCAGATTTATGAACTGGACAAATAAGCATTACAGTCAGGAATTTTTCTAACAGTTTGGCTGTATCTCTGAGACCCTTTGACTTCCAAAATGATGCTGCTTCAAAATCTAGTTTCTGCCAGCTCCTAAATGTACCATTCAGCCTCAGATATAACTGCTGATTTTAAGCACCTTATCTTCCTGTGCAGTTCACAAAAGAGCACCAGGATAAGTTTAGAGTCTGCTTTATCCCCATTTACCCAGTAACATGAAAGCTTCAAAATGGCAAGAAGGTTCAGGAAGGAGACAGGTGTGCCTCCACACAGAGGAGGAACAGGGTGATGTTAACATGCAGAAAGAGCTTGATGGACTTCTGGAAAGGTGAAACTGAGTCTTCATTCTCCTAGCATTGCTGAGACTTTAGAAACATTCAGCTTCCTCACGGTGTATGTCTAGCCATAGTGGGCATGCATCTCTGCGATACAGCCATAAAACTCTTGTGTCAGGTTCAGTTTGGACAGGAATTGCTGAACCCCTTTCATGGCTTACTCTCAGCAATTAAGCCCTAACTCACCATGTCCTGAACTACACTGTCGTTTAGTCTCCATACCGTTGCCACCAGCAAGCAGCCAACAGCAGCACTGCCAAGATTTCTGCACTTGTTTTGGCCTCTTCTGTGTTGAACACCATTCCAATTCGGATCCATTAAACTATGCACTGCAGAAACTGAAACACTGTGGGCAGAGGAATACACAAAATCAGAATTTCTTGGAAAAACCCCAGTCACTATAATTGTAAATAGCTGTTTTTCTTCTTTGTATGCTATTTCCTTTATGGATTCCACAATTTCTGATTTCCAAGCTTTAGATCAGCTTAGAGTGGAATAGATGGATTTGTGCCTGAAAATGATTGAAAAATAAGGTAGTAGCTGCACAGAGAGGAGCTTGTCATGTGGTATTTCCAATACAACTTGTGTTAATCAAACCAGAAATATGGTGATACCTAACAGGGTGCCAGACACCTTAGCTACACAAACAGAAGGAAACAACTGAGAACAGGGAACGGTGTCAGATTTCTGTAATTTTTCAATGCTGTTGCTCCCTCTCCTAACAAAACAAAACAGAAAATGCAAAGCTGGTGAGAATTAAAGACTTTTTCATCCATCACAAAGATATGGTCAAGTTTGGAGAAGTTTATTATTTAAGCTGAGCCATTACTGAGATGTTGTTAAGGCTATTAAAAGCAAACCAAACCAAATCAAACCCGAGGAAACCAAATATCCCCCAGACCCAAGAGGAAGACAATGCTGTGGCTTAGCATGTTCCCTTCTCACCTCTGGGAACCTGAGGACAAATAATGCTCACCACTTGCCTGCACTGTCACACTACCCCTCATTTTTGTCATTATTCACTATCTGTGGTCACAAGAGGACACATGGCCTGGTGGACCAGCCCTAGAAATGAGGCAGAAGAGTGTTTTGGTTTCAGAGCCAGACTCAGAGCCCATCCTCATTTGGGAATTGAGAAAAGAGGGAGCATGACAGTCACAAAATTCCTCTATTCGCTGTTTTGATTGCTGCTGCTTCTTTTCACCAGTCTTCAGGGTGCACACTGCTCTTTTGCTAGTTTGCAGGTGATGATAGATTTTAACAGTCAGTCTTCAAAAATCCTGCACTAATAGGTAAGAGTAGAAGAGGAAGAAAATGTGCGGAGGAAGCTCAGACTGATTTTTGGCAAATCCTCCACTTGATCCATGTTGCAGTGTTGCCAGTGCTAAGTGTTACAAAATCATACGTGATGAGGATGGCTTAAAAATAATCAATTTGGAGTTCCTTTTTATTTGCTTTCTGGCTTAAAAATAATCAATTTGAGGTTCCTTTTATTTGCCTTTGGTTTCTTAGCCTTCAGGGTACGCTCAGATAATGTTTTCTCAGAAACCACGTGTGCTAGGAAGCTGCTTTCTCTTCTCCAAATAAAAATTACTATTTCTCAAGTCAAGCCCCAGCCCTATGCTAAGTCTTCACATACCAAATAGCATGAGATGTGCAATAAGCTGACTAGAGTTGCAATACTTCATCTTGGTCCTCTCATATTTTGTTTTGTTTTATGTAGTCCAGGGCAAGATGACAGAGAAAGAAGAAATTGGACAAGTTAATATGAATACAAACATGAGAACAGAGAGGGAAGGAAGGGCAGCAACTTAGATGAAATAGAAAACAGAGAAAGGAAAGCAAGGGTGGAAAAAGAGATGAACCAGGAGGACGGCAATATTCACAATGGGGAAGATATAGGAGGAGAAAGCAAAGCAAACAAACAGGAAATATCATTCTGCATATAACTATCCTTTTAGTGTGGCAGCTGCTTTGGGGCTCTGGAAGCTCTCATCAGGACTATAAATAGCTATGTATCTGTAATTAATGATTTAAAGCTTGCCAATGTTTAAGCAAGGACTAGCACTGCTAAAGCAAATGGTCAGCAGTATGTGGACTTTTGGACACCAGGTATTTTCAAGCTTTTAAATGCTGCACCCTCATGTGGTTCCGCATATATGTGTCTTCCGGAGGGCAATGTTGGCTTGAAATTCAGAGATCTTTAAGAGTGTTGGGTTGGAGGCAGACTCTTAAAATTCTTAGGTCTGTAATTAAGTCTGCAAAATTTGTTTTCTTTAGCAAGTATGTAACTTTGCTGAGGGCTGTCACAGTGTGCTTTTCCATAGCCTAAATATTTGTGATGCCTGACTTTCAGAAGGTTTAAGGAATAATCCAGCAAAACACACCAAAGTCTAGCTATTTCTTCAAAGTAGAAGGTTGTTCTTGTTTTTAAAACTTGTTCCCCTTTTACCCCCTGTATATATTTTGCTAGTGTGTCTCTTGTAGCATTCCTGTCACTTTCATTTGATGTAGAATTGTCTTTTAGTGCTCTCTCTTCTATTAGACTTTTTTGTGCTTCTCTCTCTGGCCCCCAAATCTGAGTTGTCCTACTTAATGCACAGTGAACTGCCTCCCATCTCCTTTTAAATCTGTCATTGAATTTGCAAGATTTCCAGCTGTAACATGCTCTGTTTGTATCCATCTACTCTTTCTTACAGCTTGTGAAATAGATGTGTCATGTTTAGTCCCTGTTTAGCCACTCCGTGTATCCTGTGTCCTACGGAACAAAGAGCAATTAATAAGTTACATAGTTCAGGAGGCTGGATTTACTTTCATTGTAGTTGATGAGCCATACTTAATCTAGGGTAAATGTCAGAATTTTTTTTCCCCAGATTTCAAATGCAAAGCCCAAATTAAAAGAAGTTTCCTTGTACGATCTACCTGGATGGAAGTGTTTTCACTGAGGGCTGAATACAAAAACAGGAAACTCTAAGGATAACCATAGAAGCACTGATACTGTGTCTTGGATGGGAAGCTAAGATTGCTCTTGTGGTACAACTCTGACCAGTCAAGAAGGTTGAAACACTGAAAAAAACCAAACTTCTCTCTATTGCATTCCGAGGCACAGAATATTTGCGCTTGTATTCATGTGCAAAGCTCTCATGGACTCATCTCTCCTCCCCTAAGACTGCTTGTGGTAAGTAGTAGTCTTAGTAGTAAGTACTGGTTGTGCTCCACGAGGGCAACAACTAAACTGAAAGAGACTAAAAAAGATCAGTCAGATAAAGAGAAAAGATGGATTGCTAAATATCCTATGACCATAGACCAAGCCAGAAAGAGCAGGTCTTATTTTAGGCACTATCTATTGGTCAATAAGTCATTGTTGATTTAAAATTGGCTTTTGGTAAAGAAACTTGGTCAGCAATGCCTCAGCTACTGAAATTAGATCATAGTTATTTTATAATTAAATACTGGTTTATTTGTTCAAATATCTTATCAGATACCTTACTAGTTAACCTTCCTATTCCATAACCTTTTTTTTTTTTTTTTTTGGCAAATATTGAGCTTTAAATCTAGCTTCATTTCATGTTTTATGTGTCTTTTTCATACACTTACTGAAACATGTCATATGCTCATGAGGCGCACAGAAAAACTAGCAAAGTTCTCCAAGTCGGAAGCCTTAGCCACAAATCTAATTTTGGAGGTATCAGCATATGATGAGGTCTGCAATATTAGATCCATGTCTGGAAATCACCTGTTGCCAGGTCCTGAGTTGCAAAAATAAAGAAGCAAGGAAAATATTTCTCCTTTTTTCTCTCCCTCCCTCTTTCTCATACACCCACACAAGCACACCCACCCACACATGTGTGTGTGCATGCACGCATGCACGTACACACAAAAAGCTTCTGTTTTGATTCAGTTCTTCCAGCTTCTTTGAACAATTACAAATTGCAGATGTTCCAAACTTCAGGGCAGGGTTCAATTTCATTTGCAAATGAAATATATGATTCATATATTAAAAATAAAAATTAGTCATCTCCTCAATAGCAATACTCAACCCCTGGACTGGCCTGGGAATCCAGAGTTATTACAAATTTCCTCCTACTTCTAGAGCTAAAACGATCAATTCTTTGAGGACACACAGTATTGATTTTTCTTCTACCAAATGAGGAAGAATATTTCTTTTCTTTTTAAAATAAATATTTTAATATCAAAAATATCCTGGCTACTTCCACTGCTAAGAATGCATGTTTTGATGTCAGTTTAAATTTAGTGTAACAACATATATGTATTTTCAGTATTTTTTTTCCTAATAATAATCCACTACTATTATTGTAGCAGGTAATAAAAATTGATGGTTGCAATGTTTGTAGACTTGCATTTGTGGATACACCGATTACAATTTCTCACATTGTTCAGCAGCTGACCATTTCAAGGGCTGACATTAACTCATAGACTGTTAAGAGCAGTTACTGATTTTGGTACTCAAATTATGTTGTTGCTCAGCCCCAGTTGTCATTATGGCTTGTAGGGTGTACTTTAACAGCTGTTCAAGTGTTAGTCAACTCCGGATGATTGGACATACTGCAAGGATGGCAGTGTAGTGAATTAGGTGTTTTGGATAGTATTTGGCGGGTAGTGTGAATATGGTTTGAATATTGTGTATTCACTTTCCCTGACACAAACCAAAGTGTTGCATTGAAAGGGAGAAGATGCAAGATGGTGTTCCCAAAGTGTAACCTAGCCATTGTAAAACTGATGGCAGGTAGGTCTGCTGTTGTAAGTTGCTTAGGTATTTGATCTTCTTTGAAACAACATTCTCAGTATTGTCATACAGCCCAACTCAACTGCCCCCTGCTCATACCTTTGAACCCCTGGTAACTATCACCTTGCACAGGATCCTGACACTGGCTTTGAATCAACTGCACTTTTCTTTGGCCCTGTGTCTGTCCAGCAAATCTGGCTCTGCTTCTTCAACCTTCCCCCAACCCCCTGGAAGAGGTAAGTGTCAGCATGAGACTCAGAAGCTGAAGAATTGGAGAAAAGATGCAGGAGAAGAAATTGAGAGGAACTTGATAAACATGTTTTCTGAAAAGATGGAAAGTCACACTGGAGGCAGGGAAGTAGGTGGGGGATTGAGAAAAGAGAAATTAGGCTTCCCCAGCCTAAGAGCTAAAGAGCCTGATCTTTTTCTTTCTATCCTCCTTCTCTCCATGCTTCAGTGCCCCCAACTCCCACAGTAGCTTGGTACCATCTGCATCTACATTATCGCTTCTGAACTACTCTCTGTCATGCTAATTCCTCCAGTGATCTTTGAATAAAACCCTGCACATATCACTCAGCACCTTCACACTCCCAGATGCTCAGTTCCACTCTCCTCAATTACCTGCATATCTAGGGGGCATCTCAGAGAGGTGAGGAGGAAGGACTGTGAAAGCTAAGTTTGCTAACTGGAGGAAGGAAAGATGGGGAGTGTGGAAGAGTATTTCCTTCCCAAATGTGAATGAGGGTCTATGACAAGAAACACTCAAGACTTCTCCAGCATTTGCCTTTCTCATATTCTCTATTGTCTTACCAAAAAGTTATAGTGACTTTAGTCATGCTTGGCTTCTGCAAGGAGGAAAGGCATTTCAAAGATTGATATCAACAGCCATGCCTTCGTCTCCCCATACTCAGTTCTGCTGAGTTAGGAAACATGACGACATTATCCTAACTGCTTCAGCGTGTCTGAGCAATGTCATTTTCCCCAAGTGGAATTAGGAAGACACAGAGCTTTGGAGTTTGCATAAAGCTCCACTTAAAAATACTACTGTTTAAGTGCAAAGCACAATCAGAAGTTCTTGCATATGCTTTGCAAACTGCGAAGTGTCCAGGCCGAAACTCACATTTCATGACTATACCATGTCTGGTTACTGTGACAGCCTGCCATAAATCCCTTTTGCTTCAGCATAGCCCTGTGCTCTCTTTGGCTCAGCTGTTTGTTCCACCTTGACCTCAAACTCCAGGCATTGAGGTGAAGAACTTTCTCAGTTGCGCTTCGCTCAGAGCAGCACTTGGTCACATTCCCAGCAGCTGAGAACCTGTGGGGTGAATCAGAGCCACAGGTTGAGCTGCATAAGCATGTAATAAATAAATTTCAGTTGAACCAGTTGGTATTGTAAAATGCTGGGGTTTAGGTGGGCTGTATTTCAGAGGTCTGTTGTTTGAATGACTACAAATGGACTGGTAACCCACTCCCAGAAGGCACAAAAAATGTCAAGTCAATTTAGTCAACATGCAGATTTTTGACCGTTCAGCATTTGACCAGTCAGCTTTTAAAAAACCAGCTGGGCTTTACGGCAAAGTTACGGGTCTATAACACAACATCCAGTTCCTTCACATGCAGCACTAGAGGGCAGAGCTAACAGCTAATGAGAAATTAAGGGTGCCTTAAGGTCCAGGGAACATACATTATAATGCAGTTAAACAAACTTTTAGGAAATAGTTGGAGAAGGAAGCTGAGACACAAAGCCAAAATATTAGGTGACTGGTAAAATAAATGGTGAATTAATTGCTGGAAGCACGACAAACACTACAACCATAGCCTTGCGTATTCCCCGCGGCCCTGGTTGGGAGTGTTTGCAGCTCTGAGAGACACCGTTTCCAGCTTTCTGCACACCTCCTTCTCCCGTATTTGCAAGGGTCTTTTTGCAAATGGAAGGACTAGATGTATCCCTTTGAAAGCCAAAGCTGAGATGCTGGAGCACAATTATGGCAAAGGAAGAAAACTCCTTGTCAAGTGCCACATGCCAGAGAGGTGGCACCTTATAAATTTGCTGGCGTGGAACTCTTCCTGCCACAGGCACTCTGGCCCTCCAGTATTAACTGGGTCTCCATGCAATGGGGCTCGCAGATGGGTGGAAGGACTCGAGGTCAGAGTAGATGGAGAAGATGTAGAGATCTGTGATAAATGCTGAAGTACAAGCTGTTGCTTGTTGGTCCATGTTGACCCAGTGTGTCCAGGTGAAGTAGAGCAATGCCTGCAGCATGGCACCCTGCTGATGCAGGTATGGGTGCTGATGTGGGCAACCCGCTTCAGAGGAGACTCCCAGCATCAGTAAGACTCCTAGAAAGGGACTGTCTTTTCTCTGGTTCTTGCCCAGGGACCGTGAGAAGATGAGTCACATCCTATGCTTGCTCATGCCTCACGTCCCCAGTCAGCAGCTATCGACCAGGTAGATACAGGTAGCCTTGAATTTAATTTAATTGCTCTCTCTCATCTAACTGAAGACCATGGCTGGTGAAGGTTAGAGGGTGGAGAAAAGGAGGGCAAAACTGTGAAATCGGAGTGGTTCATCTGCAGGCTAAAGAGGGAAATCCAGGTGAGGTATTAGATTCTGTCTCTACCCAGACTTTTACAGATGCCCACAGAGACCGAAGAGAAACCGTTTGGCTAAACTTGAGTACTTTTTTACGCTGCTACCTAATTTTCACCCGTTAAACTGCTGCAAGGTTTTAGAAAAAGAAGAAAATAAAAATTATCACCCTCTGCCTGGCCAAATAACACCAGCCAAAACCAGCCAGATGTTTGGTTTACCTCTGTTCGTCAGAAAAAAAATTGAGTTAATTTTGTATATCACTAATATTGCGGCTGCCATTTTATGGCCAGAGATCTTCATT
Organism: Aviceda cuculoides; assembly: GCA_035590195.1. Taxonomy (NCBI): domain Eukaryota; kingdom Metazoa; phylum Chordata; class Aves; order Accipitriformes; family Accipitridae; genus Aviceda; species Aviceda cuculoides. Next base: position 11,177,486 of record JAVJGG010000009.1, on the reverse strand, counting down.
CTTTTCTTGAGACTGCTCAGTCTTCAAGAAATGAAGTGTGATTTTTACAGTTTACATGGCAATGATTTATATGAGGGTCGTGGCCTGTCACGTGGCAGTGCCTGACCCCACATAACATGATGTAAGTGTAAGAATCACACTTTTTCTCAGGGTCAACAGCACCATGACAGAGCTCCCTGTGTTTGATACACCACCCACAAAGTGGGGTATATACCTTTTCCCTTTCTTTTTAATTTTATTTTTTCTTGTCAGCTCCCTGAATTACTTTCAGGTAGTTCTGCACGTTTCTACTTTTTCATTTAATTAGGTGCAAACACTCTGTATAAATAAAATAAAAAGTTTCCTGCAGCTATTAGACTGTTGCAGACTACCAGACATTGAAAAATGTTTGTCTCTGTTACTGTTGCTTAATAATTCACATTTTATAAACAAAGAAATCTTTCTCTCCCTCTTTTTTCTTTCCCTTTTCCAGTTGGCTTTTGGGGGATAGAAGCTTGGATACAGCTGCAGAATAAGTTTGGACCCCAGTATACAGTAGGTGCACTATCTGCAAATACAATAGGTGTACAGTACTACCAAGGTTTCCTGCCTGCCTTTCAGTTGCACGGACTCTATATCCTTCAGGGCATGTCAGTCATTGCAGTGCTTGTATGTAAATGCTGTGTCGTCTATTAGGTATTTCATATTCCTTTACATGGTCCTTGGCAAGCCAAGCCATAATTCTTTGTCCTGTTTCTAGCAGCAGCTCGTCATAGACTTCAGGGAAGAAGACATCCCCCATAATAATGATATGATACTACAAAGATATCTATAAAGAAGCTTACATTGATTTACTAAGAGTATATCAGAATGGTGTGTAAAGTTGGTTATCTCCATTTGTATGTGAAGAGAGAGAGTCTGAAGAGGTTGTGCAACCTTACAAGTTGGCATGTTAGTAAGCTGCAGAACCCAAATCCTCTTGGTTTCCACAGTTCTCACTACTGTATCCAGGGAGAGCCATCACCAACATGTCTGGCCTGTAGGAAATCAACCATTTCATGATATTTACATATATCAACTAGTATCTGAAAGTTTGGATATGATAACTCATACCTGGGCATGGATCACCACAAATGGTTATGGAGTTAGTTACCCAATAATGCCATCATTTTATGCAGGGTCTGCAGCTGAGTGTGGGGCACATAACAAGCTGTATGCCTCAGTTATTTCTGTATTTATCTCCTTTCCACTTCATCTGGAGACAGTACTTCAGAAGTTCCAGACTGCATGATAAATTCTAATAATCATGCTGGTTAGAGCAATTTAGTTACCACCTTGCTCACATATTAATGTAGATCTCCTTCTTTAAAAAAAATAATTAAAATTTAAGATGATAAGTAAACCTAAAGCCTATATTGCATTTAAATTCAGTTCTTCAAGCCAAATTATGCAGACTGTCAACATCTGAAGCTATTGCATTATGCAGAGAAACAAGTTAAACAGAATCTCATGCTTTAGTGACAGAGAGGTATCTTTTTTTCTGACCAGAAACTTCATTTCTACTGTGCTTTATTCTGATATGAAAAGTGACCTTTCCTATGACTTTCCAGCATTCTTCAAAGACCAGACTCTTTGCCAGCTGCAGCACTTTAACAAATATGCCAACATCTGCCCAGCTCGGCTTGAGATAGCAAATGTTTCTAAGAGTGTCTATTTGCTCAAGGCTTTAGGATCCTAGATCCTTATCTTGCAAAGGCTTAAGATCATGTGTTAGAATTTGCAGAATTGGAGCCTTTACATCTATAATGTTTATAGTATATAAATTTTTGATAGCAGAAAATAAATATTCCTAGCAGTCGCTATGAAGAGACCAAATACAATAATCTCTATTGTCAATACACATTCTTGTTTTCAAATGTGTCTTTGTTCACTTGTATTTCTTTTAGGTGTTTTATGTAGTATTAAAAATCCACTCTAACTTGAATGACATATTCCAGATGTAAATGTATATAGATGCTCTTCAGGTACTAGATGCCCGGTTTGTGTGTGTACATTCATATGTGTATGTACGTACTTTATGGCCCAGTGCCTTCAGATGTCTTACTCCTTATCCAAAAGTTTGCATGTAGTGAAGCACTGTTTTATAAAATACCACCATTGGCACATTCACTACTCCCAAGGGCGGCATGATCTAGGAGTTGTGTAAAGCTGCACGTACAATTAATCTTCTGTAATGTGTCATAATACATTGTACATCATACACTGAATAGTTTGACCAATGTGTTACTGTAGTGCTATGAATGCCAGAGGTTCTGAGCAAAAGGTTATATCTGTTTCTAACCATCTTAACTCCAGATCTCATTTGGAGTTTCTGTTTCCAAGAAGCCCAAAATCTCAAGGCAGGGTTTTTGCCTGATGAATGTTGATTTCAATGCAAAACAGTGCGTACAACAATTCAGTACAATCTACTGTGCTCATCTTTATGTAAATCTTCCAAAATATACTAGGAGCAGGGATTTTTGCCAATAGAAATATTGGATTGGAAGGCCAGCATTTGGCAGTGAGGTACTTACCTTCCAGGAGTTAATAACTGGTAAGTGTCCTTACCTTTCCACACTTACAGAGTTACTTTACAGTTGAGATGGGGTTGCAAGAAGCCAGGTCATTCTACGAGCAGTTCATGCCTTCAAAAAGGAACAGATCCTGTGGTCTGTTGTAATTCTTTAAAATCAGTAAGAAGTTCTACTCAAGAACACAAGCTGAGATTTTCCAAGACAGGAGCCAGAGTGGCAACATGCCTTTACATATATCAACACAAGGAAATGATCCAGTTATAGCAAAACTCATCCAACAGACCTTTGGAATTTTAGATGGAAATCCGGAAGATACTGTCCTTTCCTCCAATTGCCTTGTCCAAACTCTTGAGGACAGCAAAGGGCTAACAAAGTCATCAGTCCTATGACAAGTGTCAAGGAAACCTGGAGCTATTGCTGTGGTCACATCAAGTCTCTGTTAATGCCTGTGTATCTTGCTGTAATTAGTCATGCAGTTTCATGGAATCTCTTTGCTCTCACTAAAAGTGTGTAGATTCAACGTCTTCTCTCATCTTTTTGTATCCACTGATATTTAAAATAGGGGTAGAACTATTAGTGTATTGGAGGGTCAAAACTGCCTTTTATGCTATGAGCTATGTCACTAGTAAAAGAAGCACAAATAAATTCAAAGAATCCTACAATTTTCTGTTTCCTTTTCTGTCATGTTGTATGTTAATTTCTGTTGTACAGAGCATACAGCTTCCGTTGAAATGAAATGCATTTAGTAGCTCAATTATGCCAAGCATCCCATGTTGAGGATGGGGTGATCAAGAAACTGCCCATCCATCTAATTCTGGAGGTGTTCCTTACAAGTTAGGCTGTCAAAGCAATGTAAAGAAACCTTCTGCCATCCCTATTCTCTGGATAAACAGAAAATTCAAAGCTACCTGTCTGAAGGTTTTCAACGTGTACATTCATGTGCCATGCATGGGTATAAAGTAGGGGAAGAAGGCTACAATTCTTTAAAAATCAACAGGATCAGAGCATTATCTGCCCGAATTCATCAAACATAGGTATTTTTAACACTTCTAGTATTATGGTGTCCCTTGCTTCCTTGAATATCGTATACAGAAGTTCCTGAGCCTGAGTAATTTCAGGCCGAAACCAAGATTGGGCACGTTCATCATTATTCAGAAGATGCCTGCAACTGCCTACCAGCCATGCAGGACACCAGGGCCTCTGGTAGTGAGGAGGGTCAGGTCCTTACTTCTGTTCCTGATGGCTCACAGCTTCTAGCAGGCTGAGCATTTTTTGCCTAGCTTCGAATTTCTAAGGGAAAAAAATTTTAAGAAGCTGAAATAAAAGCAAAATAGGATGGGAATATGAAAACAACATTTCTGAGCCCTGCTCGGTTCCAACAGCAACACAAAACTATTCCGTTCATATATTTAGTGAAATAAATCCTGGCATCACCACCAGTATGTTTCCTCTTATTGTGGGGGTTTCTTTTGAGTTCTGTTGGGACAAATATAGAATGAGAATAAGGGACAGATGTCAATGCTGTAAGAGCTATCGGGAGCTGGAAAGTCCCTTCATCAGCTGCTTTCAGAGCATTCAAACCTGACCAGTGCCATTCATCTGGACCAGGAGCACTGACAGATACCAGCTCATAGACTCCCACTTCATGTTCCTCATGCCCGTCCCAAACCCAAGATCTGAAACAGCAGGTTAACCCATCCCAATCCCAGTCTTCAGGGATTGAAGATGACCCTACCTGACCCGCCACCCTCAGCAATGCACCACTGGCTGATTTCAGGTTGCGGAGAGAAAACACTCCCCACGTCTGAACCCATCCCTCTGGAGATGCACGGCTAAGCCCACAAACTCACCACGTACCGGCGCAGCTACCTAGCTGCCCTTCTCCTCTCAGCCAGGGATTTCTTCTGCTCGTCACTCGTCCTGCCCGCCCCCGCCCCCCCCCTCTTTTCTCTCTCCCTCCTGGCTTTTACATTTTTTTCCACCGTGATCCATTAGGTATTTACCAACAGGGTAATGTGATTTTTCACACCGGCTCTCTGCGTGCACTGCCCTGCAGACAGGGCTGGATAAAGCCTCTCCGCAACCCCAGCTTCCTGGACCTG
>JAVJGG010000009.1:11123803-11172402 GCA_035590195.1 Aviceda cuculoides | reverse complement strand
AAACACAAAACGTTTTTTTTTTTTTTTTTTTTTTAAATAAGAAACTTAAATACACGCCCCAGTTTGGGTTAGGAAACATCTGATTCAGAGGTTTTTGAGACTCTACAAATATCCTGGGGTTAAGCACAGGAAGGAAATAAGATCCCAGAAGCCTAAGATTATTTTATTACAAATGACAAACAAAATGACAGGATAGTGAAGTTTTCCAGAGGAAATAAGAATAATGAAACAAAGCCAGAACACGAAAAAGAAGACCTAGCTATATTTTAGCAGAGCTCTCCTTATAATTAAAAGTATCTTTTCTCCAAAGAACTTCCCCATCTGCCTGCTTCAGATGCCCCCCGAAGTCAATTTATATGGGCAGGTACTTGAGGAAGGGAAGACAAGATGTCAAAGGCATTTATAACCTTTTCTGTTCAGTACCACACACGCTGAAGATGACTACTCACCTTTCTGCATGTGAGTTTTGCCTGCAATTCGCTGCCACGGTATGTGATCAGGACATTAATTTGGCTGAAGCACCAGCCACCAGTTACTCTGAAATGGGACTTCTTACTCGCTGATGATAATCCTGAATAGCTGCATCTCTTGAAAGTTTCCAGTAGCCTATTGCCCTTTTAATGATTAAGCCTGTAGTAACGACGACCAGCTTGCCTTAGCAAAAACACAATTTATTTTTGAAATAACTGTCTTTTCCTGGGAGAGCAGTGCTGAATGGCCACATTTTTTCACTTTCACAGCTGCGATAGATTTATGCCTGAACTTGGGATTTTTTTTTATTTTGATACGCTAATCCTTTGCCATCAATGTTTACTGCATTATTCCAGAAAACGGATCTTAAACATTATAGGGCAATAAAAACATCTCCTTTTTGTTCTCAGAGTATTTTTTCCTCTTTAACCTAAATTTATTTCAGCTGATGACAAAGTATGGCAAAGGAAATGGAGAAAATGAATCTTGCCTGTATGTTTCTATCACTTTGCGTAAAATACCATTTATACAACAGAACCCTGTCTTGTAAATTTCAGTAAAACTATTTTTCATCAAGAATAAAGGAAAATAAATGTGTCAGGCAACTGCACTGTATTGCAGTAGGCAAAACTGCAATTCTGATTTTAGAAAACACTCCTTCCCTAGCAAAATGCCTCTGAAATGAGGAAAAAAAATGCATACCCATGAAAGAGGCTTCTCCACAGAACTTAAGAAAAGGGGACAGGACAGGAGTAATTAATTTCCCTTGCTAAGAATGCTTCATCTGAAGAATTCCCTTATCTTTTCAAAAGCAGCTCCAAATGGGTATTATTTCTATAGAATTAATGGCATCTTCTTGGTTCCTAAACAGACATACCACAAGAGAGAAAGGGAAAAAAATGTTGGACATCATTTTAAGGCAGAGTTTGTGACAGATTTTAATTGTCACTCAACAGTTTGTCAAATTTACTTCACACATGGTCAAGCAATTATAAGAATTAAAGGGTAGAATTTCTGAAGTGCATTACAGTTGTAGAGCATTATTATAATACTGTAGTATCTATTTGTATATAACTTCTAAGTATCATTGTAAAAAATGTGCAAGTCCTCTATTAACATGCTCTTCAGCGTGTTCTCCTAATATTAATATTCAAGCAAACAACCATAACACTGTCCTATAAACCGTCTGGCTTATTATATGTTGATACAGAAGAAAACTCTATGTGAAGTTTAAAATTTACCATGACACGTAAGCTTACGTATTTAGGAAGATCTGAGAGTACAAAACAGGATTAATACTTTCTTTTAGAACAGATTCTGTCCTGATCCAGACAGGAAACCACCTTCTCATTTTTGTAAGCTGTAGGTGAAAATACAATTGTGCTACTCTCTAACACATGCAAATGTGACTTAAGTGCCAAAGGACCCTTCTGGGTGACACATATATATGTTTTGTATTTGTTATTTTTAACTAAAAGTTACTGACTGTTTTGCCAACCGCTGAAGGGATTTTGAATTCACGTTCTAAAAACCCTGTGAAATTCAGACTGGCCCCTGTTACAGGCAAACCTCTGAAACTGGTTACAATATATTTCCCTAAGGAAGACTTCCATTTTATTGTCTCGCACACAAATAATGACAGAGAGCAGGCAATAAAACTGGAGACCATCGAGGTCTGGTGAAGGTGTAAAGCCTCGAAGCTTAATTGATCTCTTTTGACTAGTATTTACCGCAGTGCATATTGCTGTAGGGCAGCTAGACTCCAGAAAGAGCAAGGTAAATGCCGAGATAAAAGATAGCTTTGTTTCACTTTGCAGGTTTTTTTACGATTGAAATGTGCTTGCTCGTAGCTGTTGAGGTAGGGGTCAGACGGACAGAAGGCTCCTCAAGGGCTTGTTCCTGCTCTGACGTACCATGGTGTGCCACTACTGTTAGAGCAGTTACTGGAGAATAATACAGGTTATTGTGACGGGTCTCAATCATACCAGTGCAGATGCAGGCTTTTTCAAATTTCTTTGCATTTGTGCTGGAATAGGAGAACAAGGATGCAGCTTCGTGCATCCTGCAGAGGAGTCGCCTCTGCTTTTTTTAACTCCCTCTTTTGTCTTTTGACAGCTGCTAAAACATCTGTAAGTATGAACCATAGTTTTCTGCAGAGTACTTGCCCTGAGATAGAGCATGTCAGGAGAGAATGATGACAATTAATCTACCTTACCGAGACACTCCTGAATTGAAAAAAATGTGCTAATTACAAAACTTTACAAATTGTTCCAGAGTGGAGTTGTCTATTGGCTAAATTTGGGTTACATGGAAGACCTATTGGTCAAGCCAGTCGTCTGGTAGTGAGCATGCATACTGACTGCAGAGTTTGCAAGTGGAAGGATGCTGAGTCCAGAAAGCTAGGCACGATTAGGTGAGGATCTGAGATACATCCTTCTGACCTAGAACCAAATATGTCTGATGTCAAAGGTAGGAAAAAAACCCTACTATACTCTTTCCTTTGGCTTGCTTTGCACCTTTTTTGTGAAGAAAAGGAAAGAAGTATGCTTTTTCTCTTCTGCTCTCTCTAGACGCTTGCCTTTGAGTAGCAGGTGTCTAAGCATTTCAGGCTTCCACTTGCAAAACAGCACATGTTCTTGTATGTTGCAAAAATAAATGCATAAACAATTCCAACTATTTGATGCTAAAGCATGTAGTAAAATTAAAATTTAAGCTCAGACTGAATTTAGCTGAGGAGGAACTCAAAGGTGACCTCCCAGTTTTGCTATTTTTCTGATGATGTAATATTTTAAGCAATTTGAATTAAAGAAGACATCATTCACTTTAGTTTCTCGCAGAAAAAATAAACTCTACATTCATGAGCACTAAGCAGAACTGGTAATTACCCAAATCTCTGTCTGTACTTGTACAGTTTTACTGAATCCTCCACCCATGCTATTACAATCAAGTCCATTGTTACACACAGCCATAGAAATGGAAATTAAATTGCTCTTGAAGTACAGAAGTGACCTTCCCTTCCTCTGCTCTCTTTTACCTCCATTTGAAGTTTTTAACAGTTACGTAAAAATAAATTAGACTCCACATTTGCACATCTTTCACCACATTTTTTTTGTTGAAACTGATTAGGTTTTATCCTTTGAACCAGTAAGTATCATGTCATGAGATCAGCACACTAGACATGCCTTTTAAAGTGCTTTCATTTTATGTTATTTGTGGGAGATATTTTTATTTCAAAGTATATTTGGCTATGCAGTTTTATGTTTCTTCTCCAAGCATGATGCAAATCCTGCTGAAGACATGGTGAACTTTGAACCCACTTCAGTGGGCTTTGAACCATACCTATAGATCTCAGAAGAACTTATTTTATCTGTTACTGTATTAGAATAAATTAGCCAAATTCTGTCTTCTTCATAACCAAGAAAATTGTGCTATTTTCACTGCAGTTCCTAAAAGTATGAAGAAACAGGTTTTGAACTGATTTTATTTTTGAAGAGTCCCTTTCTTGCACTTCCATATATTTGATTGTAGATGGCTCTTCAGTCTCAAAAGCATATTAAGGTCCAGTTGTTAGAAGCTGAGTTTAGCAAAAATTTGGAAGTGGAAATAAGGTGGAGTGAGAGTAATGAACCATTGGAACAGTTTACTATAAAGTGTCCTGTAAATTCACCATTACTTGGAGTCATTGAATCATGACTGGATGCCTTTTGGAAAGCCATGGTCTAGTTCAACCATGAATTTTTGGACTTGATGGTGGAATTACTGGGGGAAATCTACGTTCTAGTTACACAGGAATTGAACAAGGTGATAAAAATGCATCCTAGAAGCCCTGAGATCTATGCTTCTATGGGTATTTTTTCAATCAGAATATATTGGGGGACTCTTAAGTAAAAACTATATTCAGTTATTGCTTGTTTGCAAAATTTTCACGCCAAACAATAATAAAAATTATTCTTTTATTGATATATCAAATTATAATCAATACTCTGTAATAATAGTGATCAGATGATGAGAGAGGCTAGCGATATAATATAGGCTAGTTATTAAAGAAAAACTGTCTTTGGCTTCAAGTGTGAATTTTTCTTCAGAACTATGAATCCAGCTGTTAATTAACAGTTGGAAGAATTATGTCTTATCATTTATGTCTTGCCATTGAAGTTAAAACTTTTTTACTAGCTTCAAAGGGGAACCTGAAGAAACTTACCATGACAAGGGCATTTTTCATTCTGAATCTGCTAAACTCAAGATGTGCATTAAGCCTCCGGAGAAAGACTACTTTGCATGGATTTTTAGCTTGATCTTGAAACCAAAGGGACTGTCTTTGATTAAAAAAGGCTTCAGAAAAGTACATAGACTTTTGGGAACAAATTTCCATACCATTTGTCCCATCATCACATCATGGGAAATAAATGTTATGGGGCAGAAATGAAGGGAGAGAGTTGAGAGGGAGCTCAAACATGGTGGCTCTTCAAAGATACCACAACCAAAGGCATACTACGTTCTTCACACAAATAAACACAAAGACACAATCCTTCATCCTGTGCCTTATGGAAATATGGAACAGTCTCATATTTAAAATTGCAAATTTAAAACAGAATGACAATACATCTCTTGATATTACCTCAGAGATAAAACTGATTTCAGCTACCCCACACTGTCATAATGTGCTAGAGAGAAAGGGAATACCATCTCAATGTTTCACAGCTCCAGTACCAAAAATGACTATGATATCATCAAGTCTGTGAGATAAACCTTTTCTAAAAAAATTGTCATTACAACTAGCAGTGATAAAAATTTTACAAATATTTATCCAGGACCCTTAGATCCCCAGCTTGAAAATGATACCACTTTTGCAATAAAAAGTGAGAAAAATTCAATACATTAATATCTCAAGCATGTTAGCCATGCCACTGTAAGGTGCAGAATTCAATTTCAGTGTTGTAGTCTTACTTATTTAAGGGGATTTCCTGCTTTGATGTGCTTTTGTATTTTTCCTATTACCGTGCCAGCATGACTCCTGTATTTTTTTCCAGTAAATGCCCCTCAGTAATGTGACACAGTTCAGGATACTGGGGATCCAGCTATTCCAGTGGTTAGGTGTCCAATAAGTGAACCTTACATGCTATTATGTTTTCTAAGTAAGAAATTAGGCAAAACCAGAGGGCACATCTTAGACACTGGACAGATAGCCATAGAGCCTCTAAAGCTTTGGAGAAGATTCATGGGTCACTCTGGTAAGCAGGTCAGCCTCCTTTATCCACTTCTAGCTAACCAGAATTTCCTATAAAGCAGTTCACTGTAATTTTCCCAACCAGTAAGTCCTTCCTAGCTTACCCTAAAACCTATTTGTCTAGATAATTTGGACATCCCAGATACCTTTTCAAAGGACAAGACTCTGTTTTGAATCAGCATCTTCATAGCTTCTAGTAAAAAGTTAATTTATCTTAAGTACTAGCAAACACATAACAGTAGTTAAGGAAAGCTGTCTCAGCTTCAGTCTTGGCTAGCTAAACTCCTCTAAAAATGTAATTGTTACCTACTGATCAAAAGACTAAATGATGAACTTAATTTCTTCTAATTATATCTAATGGACCTCAATCCTTAATGATTTTCCCTTCTTTAAGTCTTCTAGCTGAAATACTAATAGCTGGAAAAAAAGGGTTACTGCCACATCAAACTAACATTTATGATTTAAGTCAGATATATATACAAAGCTGTACAAACTTGCCCTATATACTTGCCCTTGTCTTTGATGATGCATCTCAATCCTGACAGTCAAATGGTAAAATATAGAATATGGACAAGTTTTTATTTGGGACAACGCCTCAGTATAGCATCACACTTAATCCCTGCTTACCTTTATGAATGAAAGTTGTTCTGCAACTTAAGAATGGTTGTTTAAACCCATAATCTTTCTGCTTATAGTATATCTCTCCCTACACCTTGCATACTTCACTATGTCTATTCATGGCTTTGGAAACAGCAGCCTACATTAGTCTCATGCATTATTTGGGACATTTTGCAAAAAGAACCCTGACGTTTCAGTACTTAGGACTGTAGAAGACTGCTTTTTTTCACTGCTCTGTGTAAATTCCCCTGTTCTAATTACAGTTCATGGTGCTGATTATAGTTGAGAATCAAGAGACAATGTAGTCTAGTGGTTAGGACACTGATCTGTGCTTCTGGGTTGCATTCCTTGGCCAATACTGTTAACTGCCTGAGAAAATCACTCTGGGTACTCTGAATTCCTGTTCCTTCTCATTGCTGCTTGTCCCGGTTATTTAAATTACTATCTGCCGAAGTCGGGACGACTTCTTATTGTGTGTATGTAGAATTCCCACCAAAGTAGGCATCTTCATCAGAACCCGTCTGTGCTTGCTAGCTAATGTAAACACAAATGACATATTTACTTGAAAGAAACTTTGCATTTTTTGCTGCAAGGACTGTGATTCTTCCAGTGGGTTAAACTGTGCATGAGTGAGAACAGAAAGCTATGAGGCACAGACCTACCCTGTATCAATCAGTTTCCTATATTTAGGATTAGATTCAGATTTATCAATTTGTTGAAATAATATGTGGTGGGATTGGCACTTGGTACAGAATCAGGCTGAATTAGTCTGAAGGATTCCTGATACTGGTCAATATATCCTACGAGTGTGGAGCTAGCTACATAGCGAACACTCAGCATGTGCTAGAAGCTATGCATTCATATAACCACTACGACTAATCTACTTTTGCAGTAAGACATACGAAGTGTTTACTGACTGAACAGTGCTTAAAAATTGTCTTCCTGCACCTGCAAGCAACTTCAACCTGTACCTTTGAAATCTAGGAGATATCCTGAGGGATGTTATCTTAAGAAAGAAGAGACTTACAGCAATTTAAATGTCAGCACTGTAATCTGTCTTATTGTTTATTTCTTTTTCTTGAGACATCTAGCTAATGTGTTTAGTCCATAACCCATGAACTTCTCAAGCTTCATTGCCAAAACCCCAACTGCCCTGTTCCCAGTTGCTAAAACCTCTACCTTTCACCCTTACACCTTTCACAGTGTTAGATAAATTAAAGTGAAATAAATGGAACCGAAAAGAAAAATAACATAAGAAATTGTTATGCTAAATATGTTCTCATGCTCATTCAAAAAAGCCTTCCATTAAGAAAAAAATTCTGTCTATCTTTCCAGAAAGATATGAAAACAAAGTAGCTTTGCAGCAGCATTTAGGCACAAGTTGCCATAGAATTACATCATTTTGACTTTACAGAATAAGTATAGTTCTATTTCTGACATGGAAGACTGGGTTGCAATACTGGCTTTTAGATTTGTGCTTACTTTATAGATGTAGTTGTTATAATGCAACTGTAAAATGCTCAGCAATGAATTCCAATGTTAGAGCCTACAGGAGATGTTCTGACTTTGACTATATGTCTGCATATGAAAGATTGTCGTGCTTTCTCTCTCCAGATCTTAAGCACAGACCTACAGAGGCAAGACGAGCTTCACATATGGGCTAGGAATGAATAAGGACTTAGCTGTACTTGCTTTTTTGTTGATGAACAAAACTAAGAGAAAAGCTAAGACGAAGATACTTAACGGTGTTGATAAAATTACTCATTCCAAGGAGTAGGTTGCTCATTAAAATGTACTTAGTAAAAGCAAGAAGACTTTATTTGGTGATAAATTGCAATACTTTTGTTGAGTATGTGTTGAGTACAATACCATGACGAGTGACATGTCCTTTCTTGGTGCTGCAGGGAAAGTGTTTGCGTTCGAATCCAAGAACAACTCTCAGGGTCTGGATTTAGCTGAAGCTGAGAAAGCTTGTGTTGACCTGAGTGCTCGCTTAGCAACTGCAGAAGAACTGAAAAGGGCTGTTCTGGACTGTTCTTTCGCTGGCTGCACCACAGGATGGCTCGCCAGTGGCTCTACTGGGTAAGGACAACAGCATAACCCCTCCTGAGAAGTATGAATGACAGTCAAGCAAGTTTTCCTCCTTGACTAAGAATACTACTGAAAAACACTGGCCACAATTCAAGGACTGTGACATATAGCTAAATATGCCACTCTCCCCACAAAATCAATTTGGTACAGCTAATGTTGCAGGGACATAAATATTTAGCAGTCTCAGATCACATTTTTCACAGACCTGAAGCAATTTCCTCTTCCTCTTTCCTTCTGAATTATGTGGTTCCTTTTCACCTGTGCTGAGCCCTAAAGGAGCTGGGAGGCTGAGGACACAGTGCTGAAGTTAAGAGTCAGTGCTCCCACCAACTCTGTTATTCCCTACTCCATAAGAAGCTCGGCAAACGGAGCTTCTCATGGAAACCATGTATCTGTTTCAGGTATTTACACATGTCTGAATAGACAGTAGGCATGTTCGAACAGGTATGACTTTAGATGTGCTTAGATATGGTAATGCACATGTGGTAGAGAGTTTGCTGAGAAAGCTCACTAGGGAACTGTTACTGTCCCTCGATGTGCTGAACTGTATTATTCGACATAGCTCCAGTGACTGAGCTTTGCCTCACATTACAGATAGCTTTGCAAGATGTACTGGCCTGCCACAGCCTGGCCAGGAAGCACCATTGCCTCCATAGAGACCGGTTCAAAGCAGGAATGTACAAATGTCCTACGGTGCAAGCTGCTTCCCTCCATTGATCATGGTTTCAGGAGGCCAAAGTCAGCCTTCATGAGTGCTCTGGAAGTCCCAATGACTTTCAGTGAAAGTTAAGATTTTGAGAACGTATGTCCACATAGGTGCTAGCTGTATGCCAGAAGCAGCACAGCCCTGCCGCCATGCCACTCTGCTGTGACTGATGAGGGCTTCCCAAACTCAAGCTAACTCAGAGTCATTCCAGTCTTGCACAGGTCCAGCTACATGGCACTGCACTGGGACAAGCACCTACATCCCAACTGCTCAGTCTCTTCCAAAATGAAAGTCTTCACGACATGCCTCAGGAACAGATCGACAGGCTTCATATTTGACAAAGAGACCAAATCACAGAAAATTCAGTTTAAAAAAAAAAAAAAAAAGGAGAAGCTGAGGGTTGGCATGAAAGTCTCGTGGCACTGAAGCTGGGACCATACAGGAATTGTCCAGAAGGAGGATGAGTAGATCCAAAGCCCCTTCTCTCTTGAATCTTTCCTCCAGCAAGCTTACCAGCCACAGGCTTAGCGTAATACATATATTCATTCCCTTGAGGTGCTTTACAAAGTTCTCATGAATTAGAGGGTAATATCTAATCTATTGTCAATGTTCAATGGTGATAAATTTTTGTTTTGTCAAGATACTGTTTCCAAGTTTCCAAACTTCAGTGTATTACTGGATTTTGTGGCAGTTATCAGTTATTTAAGTAAGCATTGGTGTTTGTATATTTTTAGTGATGAAGTTTCCAAAGGACAGAAAATTGCTACTATTAATGAAAGGTGATATTTAAAAAACTTCAAGCAAAAGCAACTAGTTCTAGTGATCCTTTTTTTTCCAGGTGAAAAATTGTTTGAAAATTTGTATGTACTTTTGGTCACTAAAAAAAGTCCAGAAATCTCTCAGGATATAAGACAGTTATCTAAACCCTAAAAATTTTATTCCTAAGCCAGCTGCTGAGATATCATGCAGCCTGAAGAGCCAGGAAAGCTATCCGTCTCTAAGAAGTGCATGGCAAAGTTGTTGCACAGGTTCTTTTATACAGCCTCTGTATTATGGAAGTAAGGAATGATGATGAGTAGGAGAAGAAACCATCCCTTTTTTATCTAAGCAATACTACTAGTTAGTCCTGAGAGATCCTCAATTAATTACTGAAGGCATTAGAGCTACAACTATTAATAGACCAGTTGTGGACCTATCCCTGAATATCTTTGATATCAAAATTAGATACAGTGATAGTATTGTACACATCACACCATGATGATGTGAGAATGTACACATCATCATACTGATGGAAAGGAAAGGAAGATATCTCATCCCTTCCAACTTTCCGTACTCCATTCCTCCAGTAAACCTGTCCTTAATATGGAAGTCTCTAAACTTTATTTATCAGGAAGGACATTGTGGGGGCACATCAGCATGCCATTGCTGTGCAGTCACCACATCTGACCTTCACTGGAGAGCTTCACCAGAGAGAATAGTTCTTCAGAGCTGGAATTTGATACTCTCTTCTCTGGGACTATTTTACCCATGGCTGGGCAAGCACCAGAATGTATGTTACTTGGTTCACTGAACTGGATATTTTTGACTCTGGGGAAAAACAGGGAAAGTATAATTCCTGAAAAGGCTACATGGGTTTCAGTGTTAGTTAATGTAGCTCTGGAGAAGGAAATGAGCGGTTGAGTGCAAAGTATGCAAATGAGACACATTTATCCAAGTTGGAAGAGCTCAAGTAGAATATAAAGATTTTCAGAGGGATTTAGATGAACGGGCAAAATGACAACAAATGGAGTTCAATGATAATACATGCAGGAGGAATACGCAATCTACTTGAAAATATCTTACAGGGTTCTGATTTACCTCTGTCAGCCCAGGAAAGATATGAGGACGTCACTGTGGACAGCATAACAAAAACCTCTGTCAAACTGCAGCTGTAGTAAAAACAAAAAACCAAGCAAACAAAGAAGTTGCTAGAGTGCTTATGGAATGGGATGGAGAATATGAAAAATACATACATCTATATCTATATCTATATCTATATATGTATAGATATACACACATATAGGTCAGCCTCCTTTGGAATACTATATATATTACTGTTACCACATCTTAAGAAAGAGACTAAAAGAGGCTCAAAAAAGGGCTCAAGAATAATGAAAGGAATGGAAAAGCTATTAAGAAGAGACTCAAAATTTTTTACTAAATTAGTTACTTAGTTTTAAAAATATACCTACAGTTACCTATTCAATACTTCGGGCATTTACTTCATAAATGGGAACATGACAGCAAGGATAAAGGATAGCTGGTAAACAGAAAAACCTCAATCCACACTCAGCTGATTTATCATGGAGAGGGGAAAGTGGGCTCCACAGCATGCCCAGAAGGTTACAGAAGTAGGGAAAATTATTTCCAAAATAAAGGTATCTTTGCTGGGCAAACCTTGTGTTATGTATCTTGATGGACCTCTACATCTTTGAATCTGATGGTGTGGCCCAAGGAAAGGAGTGACCTCCCCACATTTGCCGGGTCCAAAACTGTTCAGGACTTTATAGGTTGGATCTAAAACCTTGGAATCCTCCCAGCAGCTGACTGATGTCCAGTGAAGATCACAGAGCTTTAGTCTAATATTCTCCCATATCCTCTTGGACTGTGTACATCAGAAAGGAGATGAATAGGAGGGAACATGATAAAAGAAGTTCCTAATTTCAGGAAGAATGCAGTTTGGTTTATTTATTTGGTTCCTGAAAAGTATCCCAACCTTTCCCCTGAGGAAAAATGGATTAGACGTTGGCAGTAGAAGTAAACACAAGAAAATTATGTGAGTGATGTCATTACAGTGTTGCAGATTTTCTGACACGCTTCAGTCCTCCTCCCACCAGACTTGAAACTGAACAGGAGCTCTAGCAGACATGTAAGGACTTTTTCACCTCTAGATCAGTTTTCCATGTTTTGCACAAGTCAGTGATTTGTTCACTTCTGATGGCTATTTTGTGGTCTTAGTGAATAATTACAATCACACTCCTAGTAAATACATCCATCACTGTTGGCTGTTGTGTCCTTATTAGCATTTTTACAGCCAGATCAGGGCTGGAAACCCATGGGAGTTTCTCCTGTTATGACTGAGGCACATCACTGAGTCAGCGTGAGTGTGTTTATATTGCCTGCTCTCAGAGCTATGCCTCTTAAATGGGCAAAGAGGAGAATTTGGTCTGAAGAACTAGCCCAGCTTGGGTGACTGTCAAATTTCTGATGACTCATATGTAAATATGGGTCCCATATGTAAGTATGCAAAGATTTTGAGATAATAATAGGACATCCTCTGTTGAATCCAGTGAGGTTGTGGCTGCCCAGCTCACTCCAACCTACTTCTTACTAACCCACTGCAGTGACTGTTGCCTCCTCAGCTGTGATGGTAGAAGTGCTTGTCTCTTGTCTATTTTAAGTCAGAAGTGAACAGAGTGGGCAGTCAGCTACTAGTTCGGGTGTTAAAAACCATCATTCTGCAGAGAGTTATGCTGGTGGAAGAAGATGCCAATCTGCTGGTGGAGACGCTCATGTTGTGCTCTCTAACCTACTTCGGTCCCTGCAAACGGGGCTAGCCCAAGCAGCAGTTCTTGACAAATATGATTCAGTTCAACTGATATAGGATGGAAATTGCTTAAACAAATAGATGTCTGCCAGCAAATCCAAAAAGACAATAAACTGGGTAGTTTTTGTGGTTTGAGCAGCCTGGGATAGAACCTCTTTCACAGGCATAAGGGGATGTTTTTGTCTTCCACTTTCAGTTGTTCTGGCCAACCCAATTCAGAGTTCAGGGCTGTTTGCACAAGCAAGTCACTGGCAGGTCCAAGAGCTTGGGAACTTTTAGAGAAGAGCCACCGACAAGTAGATAGGGCTAAGAGGATAAGGGGTAACTTCTTCCAGCAGTCCAGAAGTAAACCATTTACGAGTCAGTCCTGACATGTGTAATTTATAAAGCCTTACATATTGTTACATTTCAGGAAATGAAATGTCGTTAGGCCAGTCTCATTTGCCAGATGAGCCCTAATAGCTATTTATACTAAAAATTACACTGTTACGACTTATTTGCATGTCAGACAAGCGAGTCAGTAAAACCAGCAAGCCATCTGCCAGAATATAAATGAAAAAAGGTGGCAGAGTTCTCTGAAGGGCTCTCACTACTATCTTTGGAATTCAGATGTCATACTGGGAAACCTTGTGTCAAGTCCTCCAGCACTGGGCAGCGTGTCCTGTAGAGTCTTAAGTTCATTTCTGGGGTTTTTGAAATTTGGAAAGTGAACATGACACAATTTTTCTTATGATCAGCCCTGTGCATAGAGTATTAGAAAGCACCTATTTATTTTAGAAATTGTGAACATCCTCAACAGCTTGTATTAAGATATTCATAGCAAATTTACTCATTTCCATCACTTTTCTAGGACTGAAAAGCTGAAGCCATCCTATTCCCTATCCCGTTCCTTATTTGTCTACAAAAGAATGAAGCTGTATATCCCTTCTATAAGGGCTTTGAAGCTCTGCATAGACTTTCTATTCTATGATAGACCTCCTGCAGGGCTGTCAACCTGTTCCTTTGCATAAAATTGCCCTGGGCTGGTTCCTACCCAGTCCCTGGAGGATTTATTTCAGAGGGGATAACTCTGGAGTAGGCAAGCAGAGTCAGCTAGAATAAGCCTTGCTGTGGGAGTCAGAAGACTGGGGTTCTTTTCTTGGCCGACCACAGACCAGATGTTTGCTGCTAGGAAAATTACTTCATCTCTATTTTTCCTTCCTTTCCTTAGCTCTTCGGGTTTTGCACTGACTCCTATTGAATGCTTCTACAGTGTCAAACATAACAGAACCTTCACTGCAGATGACACCAGTGGGAAATGTAATAATAAGACTCAGAAATGACATTTCACAAGACTACCTACTTCTTTTTCTGCCTACTGTGTGGAACTTGACCAGCACCTGGCAGTAGTGTAATAACAGCACATTTCTTGGGAAAGAAAAAAGCAATATCCAAGGAATGAAATAAGGGTCGGTTGCTAACTCTTGCCAGTCTTCTCATCTGTGTGTGTGTAAGCCCTTGAACTTGTGGGCCCTGTGAAATCTATCCAGGTGTACATGCTACAACAGGCCCACTTGCTTATTTGCAGAGCAGCAGTCCTAATGATATGTCAGTTTGGCAAGCTCTGTTTTACTTCAAGTCTGTGCTCTGCTGTCTGATGATAATGCACATGAATTTGCTCCCAGACATGTGTATGAGGTAGGCCAATTAACTCCCTTCAAGAGAAAAATCCAGAAATAGCTGACAGGACACAGTCCAATTCAAAATGTTAGAATTGCTTATGAGACTGTCTGAGGAGGTCTTGCACTCTGAAATGCCTTCATATCACAAACTCTAGTCCCACAGCCCACAGCTGGTGTCATGCTCTGGTAGAAGATGACTTTGTCTTCTCATTGTTTCTTGTCAATCATCTCAGAAAGTCTCATACAGAGAAAAAACAAAGTAATTGTGTTTCAGGAATAGGGATTTCTACATGAGGCTCAGTCAAGAGACTTGAATTTAATCTATGGACAGGACCAGTTTACTCCAAGGAATGACATCACTGAGCAATGTGGACATGAGCCACTTTGCATTAGCTTGGGAGGGGGATGCGAATCTTTTCTTGGCACAACCTGCAAAGGCAGCATGGGCAAAGTATGACAGGCACGGTTCTGTGAAGCAGAAGAATTTTTTAGAAAATGTACTTTTTCAGGAAAAACATCATATAACAGAAAATACATTTTTGTTGTATTATTTTCTAGGACAAGCACCCAAAACACCATCTGCTAAACCATAGCATCACAGTCCTCAGAGTAGCCATTTACTTAGCTGGGACTCGCACTTTTAAATTGTATTTTTACTGGGAGTTTTTTTTTAACAAACTTCGAGGGCTTTAGCAAAACTTTAGCAAACTTTGGCACAAAAGGTAGGGGTATGCTCGTGAAATTAGTTAATGCCAGAAGGTTAGAACTCATTGTTAAGACCAAGGAAAATCACAATATTGAACAGGACGGTAAGCCTGACTTCAGAGATGGTGTAAGAGAAATAGGGTGCAATGTAACAGTATTACATGACAACTAATAGGAATTTCTGCCTTAAGCTAGCAATTCAGCTGGAAAAGGCAGAACAGGAGAAAGAGCTGGGTGTAGTCACAGAACACAGTGAGCCTATCGTAAAATAAAGTAACTGCCATAAAACTCATGAAAAAAGGAAATGCAGTCCTCCTAAAAGACATCCAGCAGCGATTCCAGGAGAGAGGGGGCAGTACTGCAGGGCATTGGTGAGATACCACCTGCACTAGTGTGATGTAATTCTTGGCATCCAAGCTCAGAAGAGATGAGTTCAGACTAGGATCAGTCCACGAAAGCACCTCTTTTATCAGAAGTGATTAAAGGTGATCAGTTTGTTTAGCCTAGCAAAATGAAGAGGGAAAAGGGATATGCTTACTCTTAGCAAATACACAAGAGCGACTAATACCAGGATTTTAACTTGCCAGTTAGTCCTAATGAGGTTGATTTTCTAATTTTCAAAAGAACTTCACTTATTTTGCCCTTTTTTTACAATCTTTCTAATGTTTTGTCCCATCTGAAAGCCTTTTGTCTGAGAATTGAGCTTCTTTGTAAATGAATAGCATTCAGCAAATATTTTTGTATTTTTTTCTGAAACCCTTTGGTAACTTATCAATAACATCTGTTCTGAAAGCCGTGATTAAAGTGGAGCCCATAAAATGAAATTGGGTAAAACCAACTTTCTAGTGACACTTGACATGTCTCTGAGCACCCAACTAGTCCAGGCCAGGAAGCAACATGATTCTCCTCTATGTGCACTAAGAATGCTCAAATTATATGTACATAGTGATATTATAGTAAAATGGCTATATAAAATCTTTAATACTAGGCTACAGTATGAAAATCCGCATGAATGGGCCATATTTATTTAATGAACAGAGGCCTTACTATTTCAGTAGTCGTATGTACAATTTTAAGTACAAAAGGCTGCATTTTGCTGTATATTTTTAAGAATCTAAAGGATATTGGTTCTGCCTTGGTAAGACCTCCTTTTGACATTTCCAGTGGCAGTATTGCTGTTGGAATGTCTTCATGTCACACTTAGCAGCTGCTTTCTTTGGGTCATATCCAGGCAAAATTAGCCTCTATAGTTCCCAGTCAATGGACTTTCCAAAGCCCACCTGTGCTCCCCTTCATGACTTCTCAGGGAAATTTTCTTCCCTTCAGTAATAGTGAACATGTCATTTATATTTTATTCCTCATCAGAGCCAGCTTTATAATTTGCAGTTTCCCAAACTACAGAAGGGAAAGACTAAGAATAAAAATCCTCTAGTTTGGCTTCCAGACTACTGATTTTTTTTTTCCTTCACCTAGTTACTGAAACACAAGTGGTAAAGCTGACCCATGAAAAAATTAGCACAGGATGTTAAAGATCTATCTTGACTAAGAAAAGTGATGAAGTTTTTAGCTTTCTAATTAGGGGAAGGTTTGTTATAGTCATGTTATGTTATGAACCAGACTTTCACAGTGTCTGAGCTAACATATTGTTGATGATGTTCTTCTGAGTTGAATATATTCACATGCAAGTTCATACTACTATGAATAAGTGTCATGAGACCATTCTGACTCAGTTCAGTGAATTTATTGACTAAGACTACAAAACTTACAATCAACTGGCAGATACAGTAGCAACTATAAAACATCCCAGTCCCACCTACTTGTGCTGATGGATTACACTATGTCATATAAACTCAGCTGTTAACTCCATATGTTTTAACTTGGGATTACTGAAAAATTTTCAAGTATTACAAAATTGCTATGTAATTATCTTAGAAAGTAAAAGTACCAGTGGATACTACTATAAACAAAATTTACAATTTATATACAAATATTATGTGTTTATTATATATATCTTTATTATACATGCATATATACAAGATATAAAATTAGGTAACACTACTATGGATTGAGTATATCATTATGATATATTTAATAACATATATTACATAATGGCATATTGTGGCATATTGTGAAATAAATACTATTCATGCCAGCTTTTCTGCTATTTCCTGCTTCGAACAGAGCAATTAGAAGTGCAAAATATACCAATTACTCATTGGTTACATAATAGATTAGAAAAAATTTAACCAGCACAAGAGTAAGTGGATGGCTTCTAGGAAGTCTGGTTCGTACTTTATTGTGCTGTGTATTAAATTTTCTCCTCATGTGTGCACATGGTAAATGCAATATCTGAGTCATGGCACAGGAAAGCAATGATCAGCTTGGCCAACCCTGATCTTTCTTTCTGGGTAGGTACAGAGGAAGGACTGTTAATTGTTCTTACTTGGATGAATCATATCGTGCAGCAGGAATTAAGCTGAAGTTCAACATAATGCAAAGTCTCTGTGGTCTCTTGTTTTTGCACTTGAGAGGAGAAGAGACATCATGAGGCAGGTTGTCCTTCTAGGCTGGGTAGCAGTGGACTAAGAAGATTCTCAGTAGTTTTTGGCTTGGCTTGTCAAGGAACCAAAGGAGACACCATCAGGCACGCTCCCACTTTCCATCAGAGAGCAGGGGCTGTTGTCAACACTGCTAAAACCCCTCCTTTCCCAACTGTATTTTTACCTTACTGATAGTATATGGTACTTACATGGTCTATAGTGATAGTATATGTGGTTGATTTTCATGCTGTGATTGTGAGTTCATGGCTGTGTAAGAGTAATTTTCAGGGATGCATGAAACTTTCAAGCAGATGTGTATTAAATATAGAGGCTTATTATGGATGATCTGCACTCTGAACTCCATATGTTTCTTCGGAGCATGTCTACTTTCATCAGAGATCTCCATAGAAAGAAAAATGAAATTGCATCTGTTTCTTAAATACAAGGTACAAAACTACACATTACACTGCTCTAAGCATCAGATTAGAATGTATGCTGAGTAATGAGCAAGTCTGTTTAAGTTCAATTATTATGCGAAAGCAGCAATAAATAGAATTAAAGTTCCCTGCATGACTGCATTCTCCTAAATGGCTGGGTAGGTGGATGTATTCCTAAAAAAAGTATGAAGTTTATGGCATTCTCTCAGCCATGATGCATGTTGTCCCAGTGCAACAATTCAAAATAGTAAAGAAACAAACTAGGTGACACGTTTCTACAACCTTTCAGTGGGGTGCTGGAAAGAGTAGGAAATATTACAATTCTTTGTTTCTTATTTCAGCACGGCAATGCTGCTGCTGAAGAAATTTTAAAATATGTTGAATTCTGAATTGATAGCAATTTTTGGTCCTCAAATGAAAAATGTAACAAGCAAAGTTAAAAGCATCAAAACCTGCCTTTTAGAAGTGAGACAAAAGTGTACCTATGTATTTAATCTATAATTATAGATGAAAACCTAACATTTTAGGATTTAGGAAAACATATACCCACCCTCAAGAACTCAGAGAAAAGAGACTATTATTGCATATTTTTAGTCATACCTGGAGTCCTACTGACTGCAAGGAGACTATTTCTATGCCAAAGGCATTGCAGATCTGATCATTAGACCCACTACTGAGAAATGCTGAGGACTCTTGAAGCTTCTTTCAGCAGTGGTAATAACAGCTTACTGAAGATGTTTAAAGCTTGCAGGATTGAACTTGTGGTAGGAAACCACTGACAGAGAAGGAGGAATGGGAGAGATTAAATAGATCTTTTTTTATTCTATTTTTTTGTATGTGTATAAGACATGATTTCTTTAATCTCAGCAGAATTACTTTAGAATTTTTGCAGTTTTAATCAGATAAATTTTAATATGACAAGAATCCCAATTAAAGTCCTAAATAGAAGATTAACCAGGGTCTAGTCTGTTGTACAAAAAAAAGAAATAGACAGGAAGAGCAATTTTTAAACTTGATGTAGGAAAAAATGTTTAGTGAGAAACAAATTTTAAAAATCTTAGTATCATTTAAAGCCTTTCTTTATGTATAATGTTGAAAATATATACAAGATACACATTTGTAAGTTTGGTCTCATTGCAGCTAAGAAATGCTTTTAAGATTAATTAACTAATCAATATATTTTATTAACTACAAACTTGTAATTCACTGCACCATACTTGAAAAAAAAAAAAGTAAGAAAAACTTGCTCTTCAAATACACAATCTTACATGTGAGCCAGGTATCCTGTTTTGGAGATGACCTGAACATACCAAGGATTTGTCGCCCACAGATAACTTTTAACCTACTGAAGAAATTATAAAGAAGTTACAGTGCTTTGGGCAGAAGCAAAATATATTGGCTAGAAATTGGAATTAGAAATCAGAAAATTCAAGATAAGATTTTCAAAAGTGGTTTCCAAGTATCAGGAATTTTATTCCTTGATTGAGCATAGAAAGTAATGTGGCCTGATTTTCAGAGATCAGAATTTTATGATGGCAACAATCTTCAAAACTGTCTTTTTTTTAAGAGTCTGAAGTCTTAAGTACACAATTACAGACAAAAACCACAAATTTTTAAAGACATGTTGGTATCTGTCCACTCAGTGTTGCAAGGCATAACTGATCTGGTACCTGAGTGAGTAATTATTGGAAAGATTAAGGTTGGTAAGTCACTTTTTGAAGGGGGGCATAACTCTTTCATTCACTTAGGCCTTGTAAGACCTAGTGGAACAACATGTGAATACATACAAAAATTTTCTAACTGATGGCCTGATTCTCCTGGTGATCTGAATTCAGTTTGGCATATCAAGTCAATTTTGTCTAGGTGTCTGATTACTGACCTAGAGGACTGGGTCTTTAAATGCATTAAATCTTGAGAACTTGATTTTAAAATTGTACGGACAATATTGTCCTTCAAGTGACCCCCCAAAAAATCAAGGGCTGTTTTCCTTACAAAAGAAACATATTTGATTTGAAATCATAAAGGGGCTTTCAGTAGGGAATGATATGATGTTGTCTTCCAAAGCAGAAATGTGGTAGGAAACTTTCTGGTACATATGTGTGACCACCACCATATGGCTTGTTTCACATTGCTTTTGTTCATTTACATTAAAAGAACATTAAAGTTGCATATTTAACTGCTCAAAAGCTAACACAGGCCAGAATGAAGATGGTCTGTACAATCATAACTCAGCCCAGTTGTGCAAATCAAATGTTTTACAGTATTTAAGTGCATGATCAAATATTGGGTTTCCACTGGATCTTTTCCACACTCAGTGAATGGGCAGTTAGTCAACATTTATTTTATTCTCCAAATTGAGTGCAGGACTGACAGCAAAACTGATGGCATTGCACAATATAAAATGATAAATTTCCGCCACTGGAAGGATTCCTGTGTGGAAAGCATTTTTTTCTTGCTTTCACTAGAATAGCTGACCGTGCAACACTTCTACAGACCTGCTGTCCACAAAAAATAAAATACACACCATTAATATCCAGCTGCAAAATTTGGGCTGAATTTGCTTTCCCAGCCTTTGTAACCTTCAGTAACAGTAAAACCAGTGTTTTCCACAACAAACTGTCTTCTATTTGTTAGTTCTAAGCAGCCAGTACAGCTGAGAGAAGAGATAATTAGTAATCTCTTCCTTCGTGTTGAGCATCTACTGAGTTGTAAAACCAAACGCAGATTTATTACCTTTGTTCAAGTCTATGAAGGGCAACAGGGTGGATTAGGTACTGCTGAGTACCAAACCAGTAGAAATGGAGTTACACAAAGGTGTGGAGTTACTGTTAGAAAGAAGAGAGCAGTTTTTCTTCCAAGAACTCAAGATGAATTTTCTGAGCTTGCCCGTGTTAGTTTTTGAGCAGTTAAATATGCAGCCTTAATGGTCTTTTAATGTAAAATGCTAATGATTTATAATCTTTCAGATCAAATCTTGAGTTTTCTATTAATTTTTACCCAGGTGCCACTGGTGGAAATCTGTATTGCTGGAATGTGAGAGTAGAATGTGGCCTTAAGTACTCTGGGACATGGTCTGATGTTTAGAAGTATTACTGAATATAATAAGATAAACATTCTTTATTGCTTCCTATGCCTTGAACTGATCTACAGCAAACATTTTTTTAATTACTTCTAATTCTCTCTCAGCTTTTTTCATAGATCATCTCACACTAATGCCTTATGTGCCAACTCTTAAACAGTTAAGCTGAGGCTAAAGCCTGTCCACTGTGATAAAAGATCTCCAAATTTCATCTGCATGTACAACTCCAGAAGATTTCTGATTATTTTTTTCTTCTTCTTCTTTATTTTAGGACAATTATATGCAGAAAGACGGGCAGCAAACAGCAGAGCGTGAAAGCCATTGATGTTAAAATTGAAGCCGAGCCCTTTGTGAATGACCAATATGATGCTTTTTGTGTAAAGGATGAAGGTCAGCACTGATATATTATTAAAATAATGCACAGTCATCACTGTCTTGCAACATTAAAAGTTTTGCCTTCAATTTTTCTACTGCTGAGAGGCAAAGAGGGAATATTAAGGAGTAAATCTTTATAGTAATCACCTGCTAAGTGAGCCAACTGCACTAGCAAAGACATTGGTTGCAGGAAATAAATTGCATTATCTTTTGTCTTTGCTGCAGTTTAGCAAGTTCAAACAGCACTACTGATCTGGAAGAACCCATTTTGGTGTTCACAGAACATAATTTATGGAAAAGAATATATCTGGCACCAATACAGCTGAGATGCCTGAAGCATCTCTCATTCTCAGCACTGTTAACTGAATGTAACTCAGAAAGCTGGCTCCCAGCCGCAAAACGCCACCTTGTTGCATATCTATCAGTATACAATATTTGTATGAAAATAACTTCATTGCCTCCATTTTAGTTTGGTTTGGTTTGGGTTGGGTTTTTGTTAACAATTGTAGACCAGTCTGCTAGGGACTCTGATATATCATGGATGATTCTGAAAACTAAATTATTTCCAATTTAAGTTGATGCTTAAACTTTTTGATATTCAAATGCCAGAACCCACAAGCAAAGATGGATTCTGAAGGCACAAAGTAAATCATTACTGATAGGCAGGATTGCATAAAGAAGTTTGGGAACCCCTGAAACAGATTGTTGATGTCAGCAGTGAAGTTTCACATTGCATTTCCAAGAAAAGCAGGGGCAAGCAGATGGCATTTACTGAGAAACAATAAGTTCGCAACACAGGGGGGCATTTTGATAAACAGTCAGTGACAGCAGTGGGAATGAAAATATGGTTGAAGTGAAATGTGGCAGAGGTGATGCATATTTTATGTGTGCCCAGTCATTCAAAAATCGCAGAGTTTGACTGACCATCCTCTCAAGTAACCCTCATGATATCAACTCCAGACTCCGTGCTGCTATGAGCGATGTCAGCTCCGTCACCCGGTTGCTAATGTTGTCACACAAGCACCTTTGTGCTTTCTTCCATGCTGCTCCTCACATATAGGAGCAGCTCCCTGTAAACATCTGCAAAACTCTCTCATTGTCTTCCTTCAAATCTCTCTTTTGTCACCACCCCCCCCTTGAGAAAAACCTTGCAGTGGGTGGGACAGCTGTGGGATGCTGAAATCATTGCTCTGGCCGCTATTGTTCCATTGTGCCCTTGTGCTCCCCTGTCTCTCTCCACCTGCTGCGTCTGAGCTTACACGTAGATGCTGGATTTCAGAGAAGGAACTGCATTTGCCTTTTGTGTTTGGTCACTGGTCGCTGTAAAGGTGAAGCTAAGAACATAGTCTGACAATGCTTGTTGGAAAGGAGTACTACACAGGACTCAGAAACTGCATATTTAAAGCTCAGGGGAAAATTTGTATCATTTGCAAAGAATAGACAATTGATGAACAACATGTTTTGTACAAGGCAGGGAGTTTCCTGATGACAGAATGGGATGATCGTGCCAATGCACTCGCCAAACAGTCCTTACACAGAGAAATGTTTCGGAATGACAATAAGGTCCCCTCTTCTTTAAATATATAAAAAACATTGGAGGCAGAGTCAATGTTTGAATAGAAAGGCTTAAGCGAAGTTGTGTGGCAGAGCCTAGCCTGTAGTTGGTATGCAAAGTCCAGAAAGAAAACAGCCTTAACGCGCAAGTGTAGCACACTAACACACAGGCAAGCACAAAGCAGTTGACCGATGAAAGAACATCCTACACCTTAGGGATGCCACTTTCAGTTTTGAGAAGTAAATATCCAGTAATAAGCAGCAACAGCAGACCCTGCAGCACAGACTCAGACACAGCATATCTGTTCTGCTGGTTTGTACACGTGGGTAATAACTACGCATCTAAGTTATGATGAATGAATTGTTTCTTACTTGAAACCTCCTGAGTATTTTTTTCTTTTAGAAAAGTGAACACTGCTTTTAACTGATACAATTTCAACTATAACACAGTAATACATTAGTATTAGGACCTGTGTATTGAAATCAAGAACAAAAAGCAAGTTGTTTTGCCCTGCCAAAAATCCCAGGTTACTTACACTGAGACCTATGTCCGCATACACAATAACCGCAAGCCCTTTCGTTTCTTCCGTATCCATCCAACCAATAATCTGCTGTCCCGTATGAAATTCATTGGGTTCTTTCTCCAGTATTTCTTAACCTCACCCTCTACCCCTCATCTCCCCGCCTTCGGGACACTCTCAGCTCCTTGCTGGGTCTGGGCATGGCTGGCTGGGCAGGGGTGGCATGTGTTGTGGCTGCCTTGGAGGTATGAATATGCTGGTTTGTCCACCCGTATGCAATGCCGATCGGCTGGCCGACACTGCTTGTGGGAATGCTTGTAAAAGCTGAGTCTGATCTATGCCCATCCCAATGGAAAAGATGTCCGGCTTTGGCTCATTCCTCTTTTAAATTCATCTTACCAAAATGAGCAGACACTCAGCAGCTTTCCCTCTTTGTCAGACTTGACTGAGATCAGGCAAAGGCTCAGACAGACTGACAGGTTGAGGACAGACAGAGGGAACAGTCACATCAGCCTTCTCTTCTTCAGAAACTAAGTTGATTATAGTAACTCTTCACAACTCTATTTTAAGGTTGTGCAAAGGGCATCTCAAACCACCATGAAACTTCTAGTATAAACCATCATAAAATTCCCTTCTTAGGCCTTGATTTATAATTAATCTTTACTCAATTAACATTTAGCATGTGAATGAGTTCAGTCGAATTGCTTTAGCATACACCTCAGCATGCCTCAACAGCCAGGGCAGCGGGCCGATGCTAGCAAGAGCTCTGGGTGTGCTTACAGGATCAGGCTTTTACAAATAAAAATCCTGAAGAGAGAGAGACCTTTTTTGTGTGTGTGCGTGTGCTTCTGAAATGGATTTTGTTCTGTACACACAGAAGAATCGCAGCAATCTTTGATACTGAGTTATGTTTTACAGGGAATTCGTACTAAGAGTTATGTTTGATAGGGAGAGATGTAGCTGTAATGCTTTATGAATGCTGTGAGTATAGCTGCCATTTTCGCAGTATAGAAAAATGTGTCTTCTCAGTTTCTTGTAAACAAATGTTTTATGCAGCGGTGAGAGTCAGGAAGACAACTCTGTACCAGCTCAGGATCTGCTGAGATCAGAAAGTTTTCTCTTAGCCCCGAATGCTAAAAATTACCTAAAAATTTATTAGAGTCTGCCTATTCTGAAAATGGAGTATCACACGTAAGTCAGATCTGGCCCGCAGAGTATGTATTTATACTCTATCAAAGCTCATAAGAAAATGCCTCAAAGAATAAAAGAGATAAAGCAAAAAAAATAGAAAGCTGGAATTTTTCCTACCAGTCTTATTTTTTTGGAGGACCACATACCATTCAATTTCATATATATATATATATATATATATATATATATAATCCTCTCGGTTCCCTTTCTTGTATTTTTTTTAAATGCGACAAAGGAAAGGTCTCTTTGTTAATAGCTCTGAAGTTTTACTGGTTCTTTCTTTCAGTGACCCACTGATATTTACAGGCAACAAGTACGATGTCTATTCCATAAGGCTTTGATTTGCTGCCTCCACAGAAAAACTACACAGGCAGCAACTTGTAGTAGCATGCAGCATAAATGCAAATTAAACTTTGTTAAACATGACTGCTGGCTCCAGATACCCATCAAAGCTTGATGGCTTATGTACATATTTCAGTTTACCTTTTTCGGCAGTAAGAAAGAAATTAGTGTGTTCTTTACAGCAAATATATTAAATGGACTTTACAAGAGCAATCAAACTGCAGTTTGCTTTATGTAGCATTTGAACCATTTCTTTGTATTTGTCATGCTTTGCTGTGGATATGAAGTTTTTCATTTTTTCATTGCTACAGCTTTCTTTTCCAGAGCTTTGCATATAGCTGACAGTCAATTTCCAGCTACCTGGTCATGTCATTTAAACTAATAAATTCTTACAAGCCCTATCTGATAAAGAAGTATTGGCATCCTAACATTGGTAGCTTGCAAGCAGCATTTATATTGGCTATGATTGAGTTTTGGTTCTTTGTACTCCATTTGTACTCAGTATTTTTATCCAAAAAGAAAAATTCCATACACTTCAGTGTCTCTGCAATGAAGAATAAAAACAAACATCCACACTCATCTTTCATAGGACTGAGCATTAAGAGTTGCATTTTCCAATTTCTTAATGGCAAGATGACATCCTATAAATTCCAGTGGTCTCTGGAAAAACTGCTGAATTGGATGGTTGTAACAGGGGATGTTTTACGTCAGAGAGGATGTTTCATGTCAGTTTTCAGAGCATTGTACACAGTTAAATTAGCCATTGTAGATAATCAAATTTCAGGAGATTCCCAGTTCTGCCACGTGGCATAGAAGCTGAAGTCTGCATCTTTTTCACGTTGATGGGGTTTTTTTGCATAGATCTTAGGCTGTTTTTTCTGTAGACAGTATTTTATCAAAACATCCCCAAAAAATCTATACGAACTGATGGGACACTTGTAGTTTAAATCAAGAAGATGCCTGTGGAGCAATCTGGATTGGGGAGGAGGGGTGCTGTGCTCTTAAAGTGGCTTGTGTCGACTCTTTGCCAGAACTCACCTGTCACAAACTCCCTTCCACACATGGTTTGGAGTTAAAGTTACTCTTCAGAGGGGCCCTAATTCCTAAAAGCCCATCATGACTGAATGTGCTAAGTCAATTAACAAGAGGTGGTTTCAGTCTCTTGTAAAAAATAGTTACTGAGTCTCTAAGAAGTCTGTAACCAGAGTTCATCTCTAGCCCTAAATATATGCTCAACACCTATCTTTGCTGTGCCACATATTCCCATTCAGTTGTCAGATGTTGACTCTATCCTGATTTCTACCCATGTATATTGAGTTCTTTATTGACCATGGTGGTGATTTTCACTCCAGGAGGCAGTCTCTACCAAATTACTGCTGATGTGAGGATCTTCTATGTACTTCAGCATTGCCTTACATCTGTGCTGTGTTGTCTCTCTGTGTAACCCAGACCGTCCTTGCTTACTGGAGGTCAGCTATCAAGGTATGGAGCCCTGTTAGGTGTTTGGCCTCACTGTCAATATGTGGCAAACTCAGGAAGGGTCATGATGTCCATAACAGGGTTCCAAGTTTCCGGGTTTGAGATGTGACCTTGCACACAAGCAGGTAGAGCATGGGATCTGCTGGATGGGGCCCGAGTATCAAGCACATCAGGCTCTTCTACTGGGAAACATGCATTGGACTCATTTTTTAGCAAGCATGAAGAAAACATGCTGGTTTATGGGACGATAGATGAGGGCAAAAGCAGTGCTGCAGACAGAGAGTTCAGCGACTGGAGGAGCCCTGTCCTTATCTCTGTCAGCATCACCATTCCAGGCAACCCCTGTGGTCGCCTTAACAAAGAGCACTACTGTTCCTCTACATGACAAGCTGCTGCCAACACACCCTCTGTCACGCTTCATGGCCCAGATCTGCCTTCTCTCTTCCAGCAAGAAAATGGCCTGAATGCCAGGCTTGAGCAAAGGCTGTTGTTCCAAACAAGCCCATGCTTTTCCAGCTCCTGGTACAACGGCTGCAGACAAAAACCTGAAGCCTGCCCCCAGAAGTGGCTCAGTGTGATGAGCTGCTGTGCCAGTGTCACTTCTGTAAACGTACCAGAAAGAACAGGTTTGGCAAAAGGCTGAGCAGGAATTGTCATAGCAACTGAGACTGCAGCAGGATGAGGATCCGTAAGATGCTGCAACCTGGAAAATTCCTGTACATCTTACACAGGAGAGGACGGCAGCAAAATGGATGTAGGAACTAGAGTTTGTCTTTCCAGGGTATCAGCTTTCACTTCTGTTTGTCCGCACTGTCACTCAATATGCTCTGCAGCAGACATGACCTTACAAAGTCTCATACGAGAGAGTCAAAAGTTCCCCATACAGTGTCCATCCATTAACATCTTTAAAATCTCTGCTTTTCTTCCTATTCACACTTCAGCCAGATCTTTCTTTCAGGATCTCTCTGTTACCACGTCTGTTGCCAAATTTTGCAGTAAAGCTCTCTTCAGCTTGCTTCTTTCCTGGAAGGTTAGAATGTGCGTTTTGAATGCGTTTGCCATATTTATCTAATGTAAGTGTTACTTTTCTGCTTCCTCCGGCTACAGGATTAAGAAGCAAGGCTTTGTAGACAAGAATACCCCCTGCCATATAATTGTCCCATACAGCCTTGGGATCAATACTTCCCTCAGAGCAGATAGACAGCTCCCATTTGTACCGATGGAAATAGCTACATATATAAAGTACATGAAATGCAGGGCTCTGTAGCTTTCCTATGAGGCAATAAAATATTTTTTTATTCCTTTCATCCACATCAATCTCTATTCATCCAACCAGTTCACGGGAAAGGCATTAGCTGCTAACTGCTCCTCACTTCCTTGGATGCCAAGCCTCCATAAGACCATACATAAACTGAGCTTTGTGTAGCCTCAAGAGCTTATTTTTTTCTGTCACTGTGTGTGTGCATAATTCCCACTAACTTCTGAAGGTGTTAGGCAGTATATATGTGTGTGTACAGTACAGAGAATAGACTTCAAAGCTTTGACTTCAGTAGCATGTCACTTAAATTAGTGGCAGATGTTTTTCAGCATACCCAGCTGAGAAGTGGTTAGCCAGGTCTATCAGACAATTTCTAAAAACTTGATCCAAAAGAACTTTCACAGAGAGTGGATGTTTATTGTAGGATTTTAATTTCACTACAAGGTAAACAACTGGCAACATAAATACATCGTATTTCTAAATAAACATGTATTTACCTATGCCTGGGTCAGAAGTGGGTAGATGATGGGAAAAGCTGCAGCCAGGACTCACAAGGATCTTGCAGAATGTCCCTGGGGCAAAAGCAGGAAAGCCTGGGCTTTTGCAGAAGATAGAATGAAAGAAGTTTTTCTGTCAAAACTATTGCCCATTGAAAACCCTGGACGTGCACTGGTGTCAATGGAAATGTTGTTTGTAAGATCTTGTGCTGATGCTGTCCTAAAAGTAGATGCTAGCAAAGTAGCAAGGGTGCTCTCTGAAGATGTTTCTCCTTCTGCATGTTTTGAAGCACAGTCTTGGAGGTCACATTTTCAGCTTCCAAACAAAAGTCTTTCTGAGGAACATAATCTTTGCTTAGCCAACTAAGTAATTAGGTTTTGTACCAAGGCAAACTGTTTCAACAGGTGAGATCAATACTAGAGCACAGACCTGGCCCTGTTTCCCTTACCCCATATAATTACCAGAACTCCTGAGCTATTACCTATTAGCCTTTTCATTTTTGGTTGTTCTGTATCAGGGCAAAAGCAGGTTTTGAATCTTCAGTTACTTTGGCAAGTGGAACGGTTGTTTTTTCTTCTACAGTCAATAAGGGCTCTAGAACCACTGGAAAAAAATACAAGATTTGAGAAAAAATATAGAAGTGTTGATTTATACCAACACTGCACACTTTGTCCATTAGGTTTCTTGGTAAAATCATGTTTTTGCATTATAAGTTGTTTGTTTGTTTTGTTTTTCTGTAACCAAGAGATGTCTATTCCAAAAGGGACTGTAAAAAATCTGGAGGAAAAGGAGACATGGCAAACCCCTCTTGAAGAGCACTTCTGAGAGAGGAAGACTTTTGAGAGAAGAGAAACCGCAATGCCTAGAAGTTCTCTAGAAGATTTTGACCCACCTTGTTCACAATAGGCAAAATTGTTCAAACCTGAAAAAGAGTTAAAATTCATTTTACGTTGATGTTGGGGATTGTCTGTCTGCCTCCTCTCTGCACTTCTTTCATGCAACAAAAAAGTCAGTTTTGTTATTGTTTATAGTAATTTTTGCTTCCTGGCTTTTAGTGCTGTCAGCAGAAATATTATCAAACATCTTGTTAGATTTTATATCTTGATAAATTTAGCTCTTCAGATTCTCACAGAGAGCAGAGCTATGTTACCCCTGGGTGTTGTTAAGTTCAAGAGCACAAGTCACCCTTTATTTTAGGGTGTCTCTAACATAAAATAGGGGAAATTTGAGTATCTGGGAAGAAACTTTTGATTTTGAGAACGACTAGAATATTAGAGAGAGTCTGAAAAATGACTGGCGTCCACCTGGACGTTTTCTTTCTGTGGACATGGACTGGGTCATTCCTCAGCCTCTGCCTGCTTGCTACAGTGTAGTAGACATAAAAGTGCCAGTCTTAAACAATTTCACAAGGTTTTCTGCAGTTCAGAAAAATGACTGTGTCCAAGCTTTTCCTTTCCAGTCCCAACCTACCCAAGTTTTTGTTAGCCTTTGTAGAAGCAGGCAGAGAAGACAGCTGTAGCTTGATGGCCTGGGCTGACTTGTTGGAAACAAAGCCCCTCTAGATGCATCACTGTTACACATCAACAACATCATGGTTATCACATCACAGTTATAGCCCAATATATACCTTCCCAATTACAGCTGAAAACAGTTATGAAGGAGGATTAGGGCAGGAATCAGATGAGATGTATGAGTTCCATGGACATGTGGACGCTTGTCCTCAGAGTAACTCTTTTAGCACTCCCTTTAAAGACTACTGCAAGGTCTCTACAGTCTCATTTCTTTTTTCTTTCCAGACAAGCCCTGCGGGGACCCGCCATCCTTCCCCCACACGATCCTGCACGGCCACACTGGCTTTGAAATGGGGGATGAGCTGCTGTACGTTTGTGCCCAAGGGTACGTCATGGGCAACAAGGAGACGGCGTTCACGCTGCTCTGTGACAGCTGTGGGGAGTGGTACGGGCAGGTTCAGGCCTGTGTCAAAGGTAAGCTCACCCAGCACACGGAGCATCCCTCTGGGAAGCCGCAGCCTCCCATCAGCCCAACTGAGACAGTTTCAGGCTTACAGGGGTGTCTCCTGGGCACGCGCAGTCCCAGTGAAGGTCTTGGTGACTAGAGCATCGTCTCAGCTGGCCCAACAGGGCTTTTACAGTCCCACTGGTAGACAGCTCCGCTAAACCACAGGGGAGGATAACTTATTCATACTTACATGATCATAAAGTTTCTTTCTGGGTAGCAGGAGCCATTCATTCAAAATAAAAAATTGGATTTTTTTATGCCATATTTATTTTTTCCATATCCGCTAACCCCATTTCAGGGATTCACTGAGTCTTATCCCACAGTTGCCATCCAGCTTCTGCCTTTCGAGTCCACTGTCTTCCTTCTTGTTCCCCCAATACCCTTTTTCTTTAGTATTGAACATAATTTTTAATTACTGGAAAATAGCCTTTGAGAAGATCCTTCACCTGCATATTTAATATCAGAACCAGTCCCTTTATGGAAGTCAGCTGTTCATAATCTTATATGTGCTCATTCTGTTACTGGATGAGGTTTGTAACTTTTCAATGTATTTACTTTGTTTACTCAAGAAAGGGATTACTATGGACGGTATTTTTTTCCAGAGGTATTTTTTTCAGAGTAGTTCAAAAGCCATGCCCAGGCAGCATTAGTGAGCCAAAGACATTGTTTACCAGATAGAGTGTACAATGCAGGTTTTTTATATCTTCTGCTATGTTTATTTTCACACGAAGCCACAGAGTTGCTACAGAGCAGGCTACTGAAATGAAAACTTGGTGTTTGTTCTCGCTTTTGGGAACCTAGAGCAAGTACAGAAAAAAGCCACTGTCTTTCTGTAGGTGTGCTCTAAGCATGGCCTGCATGCGAATAACATCCTTCCTTACCATAGACATGCTGAGGCTCTCCATAGCTTTATCACCCGGTCACCAGCTTTACATCTTCATGTGATGCTACACACTGAGGCCCCTGAGATAGCATCCTCCTTACAGAAAAGATGAGATGCCATGGTGGTACTGTGGCCCCACGGAGACAGGGGTCAATACCTCTCAAGGGCACAGCAGACCCATGTGCAACTCCCCCCACTTCTTTATATTTTCTAGGTTGAATTGAGCTGACCATCCTTTAGGGGTTCTTGGATTTTTATTTGGGATGCAAAATGGGTAATACAATAGCTGTCTATCTTTTAAGCCCTAGGCTTTGTCCACTGGCTTGTAAGAAGCTAGTTTGGCTGATCTGAGCTTTTACTAGCGTTTTCCTACTAGTTGCTTTATCACTTTTGAACTTCTGGCCTTACATATGTGATACATGCTGCTTCTGTTTGATAGGTTAGGAAAATTAAAGACCTATGTAAGTGAAGAGAGCTGCCTGTGCCACGGAAGAAGTCTGTGACAGAGTAGCAGAAATACAGTTTGGGTTAGAGCTAAGCAGTGAGATGGAAAAGTTAAAAAAAAGTGTATTATTTTTTAATTTGCCCCAGTAAAAAGGCATACAATTTTTCTCTTGTACCATTCTTTCAGGATTTTTGTCTACAAACAGAACAGTAGCTACCCAGATATTTTTCTGTTAAAAGGAATGAAAGTGGGTTTTCTTACCAAATAACTTGACTCAAGGAATCAGGCTTCTATTAAAAAAAAATACCAAACCAAAATGTAGAAG
The DNA here is from genome assembly GCA_035590195.1 of Aviceda cuculoides. Classification (NCBI taxonomy): domain Eukaryota; kingdom Metazoa; phylum Chordata; class Aves; order Accipitriformes; family Accipitridae; genus Aviceda; species Aviceda cuculoides. The sequence continues at coordinate 11,140,391 of JAVJGG010000009.1, read as the reverse complement.
CTCTAGGAAATTATAATAATTTGTCTATAATAATGACATTTCCTAAATCTAAACCTTCAAGAAAATCCACCTTTATATGTTAGTTAAATTCTGCAGCAAACTTTTAACTTTACCCTTGTTTAAACATAAACTAAATATTGCCGTGAGTTCAGATTTGGATGCAATCTGAATTCTGCTTTCTCATTATCTTTCTCACGTTACCCTGCTCAATGCATAAAATTCACGATTTTCCCAATATTTAAGAACAGTCATCAGAGTATCTTACTATTTTTTTCAGAGAGATACCACACCTTTAAGATGATATTTCTGGCAAAACAGATAAATTTGAAGCAAAGGAATGAGCAGCTGTTGGGTAGCTGAGCTGTCTGTATGGGCTGGAGTTCACATATCCATTTCAGAACCTATTTATGCCTTAATGCCCAGGGGCTTTCAGGGAGTTATTTTTACTCATGAACATATACCACCAGGCAGTGGATAATCATGAGAAAAGGTCAAATTTGTTCTTAGTAGAAACAGGTCAAGTCTGTGCACCAGGGAACCATATACTCAAACCCATGCAAACGGTATAGAGATAAAAAAAAAAAAAAAAAAAAAAAGTCCAACATCTTTCTGAACTATTTCAGCTTCCAGAAGTGTTCTTACAAACAGCAGTTCAGATGACTAAGTGAAATACTACAGGAAGTGGAGGAGGAGCATGGAGGGAGAGAGGGAAAAAAGAGTATCTACATCTGATAACCCAGTGGGTCTGAATCTCCTATAATCCGCACCAAATTGATACTTCTTTTTCCTTCACTGAGGTTAGTGAAAATGCTAACTTTACCACACATTGAAATAAAACTGTATTACACCAAAATATGAAAGGGAAAGAATCAGGCCATTTAAGTTGTGTGTGTTTCACTGTTTCCCCTGGATAAATAGGCTATTTCCCCTGTTTTGCCTCAGCCTTTCACACAGCTGCAGAGGAGAGAAAAATATTTTTAAAAGAAATAGGAAAGTGTGGCTGTAAAATCACAAACACCAACACTGGAACTTGGGAGCAGATGTAATATGGTGGATTATGATTTTTAAAATTATTTAAATGTAGACTTCATGCTGAGGGGCTTCCTTGGATTAGTGTTTTTCAAACACTTTAAGGACCTGCGATAGAAAGTACAATACATGTTCAATTAATTATATATTCAGCCCTCCTGATCACAATTCTTTAAGAAAGAAGGCTTTACAGGAAGACTGAAATGTGTGATACTAGGGTTCATTATTTTTTAAAAAAGTAAGTATTCAGTGAAAAAGAACAAAAAAAAGGAATTTAATTAAAAGAAACCTGATTTACAGTTGACAGATATTTGGGGGTTGTAGGAGAGAGGAGAAAAATTATTAATTAAGTACTCCAGAAGTCAGCGCACACACTGCTTTTTAAGTGCTTTGAGGCAATGGAGTAACTTCCCTAACCTGAAGGTTAATGACGGGTCTTAACGGAGAATTTATATCCCTGTTGTCAGAGGAAAGATGGTCGTGAAGCCACTTCAGTGAACATTTAAGTGCTGTGTTTAGAGACTGGTAAGATGATATGATTCCCTTGTTCTGCACCTGCACCGGGTGAGCAACTGGAAACGTGAGGTGGTCCTGATGCTCTTACACCAACACAACTGGACCATGGGGAGAAAACTCCAGTCAGAGGATTAAAAGCTATAAGGCCAGTTCCTACATCTTGGACCATCTCCGAGACCAGGGCAAGTCACTATAATACTCTCTGCTGCTTACTCCAACTCATCCATGAAAGAATGATAACGTTTATCCAGCTTCATAAAGCTTTCTGAGATTTGCGAATGTTACAGCTGCGTATTGCTGTGCTACTTGATAACTGCCACTTTATAACGACCAGCTCTCCAAGCAGAATATCAGACTAAACAGCCATAACTGGGTTTTTCTGTTTGTGTAAGAGCATTGAGCCTGCTTTACATTCCCAGTTGCTCACCCAGAGTAAAAATGGGGTTGAAGAACTATCATCGTAGCAGTGTCTAAATATAGCACTTAAATGTTCTTTGAAGTAGCTTTATGATCATCTTTCCTCTCTGTTTTGATCCAGTTAGAAGAGATAGGGTCTGTTCAGGCACACAGGATGTCAGTGTACAACGACAGAGTTGGCAAATTCATAAATGAAATGAAAAAAATATATTATGCATCAATATACATATAATCCAAAATATGTGGCAAAACTTGGCTATGGGCATAACTGAACAAAATCATTTCAGGGTTGTATTAAGTGGATTCTGGATACAGTAAAGTATGTTGGAAATTAAGAAAACAGTACATTACAAATGGCTTTAATGTGCATTGTGCACACCCGGTAATGGACTGTAATTTGTAATCAACCCACTTTTTAAGAAAAAAAGTGGCTCTGTATAGTTAGTGTTTCCTGCAATTTCTAATCATGAAAAGAAGTTGTGTTCTAGCTTGAAACACAGGGATATTCAACCCAACAAAGCAACTTTAAGCAGAGAACAGGGAAATACATGTTTTCTGCAGTTTATTATTTTTTCTCTTTCTGTGGAGAGAACACATTTGTTTCACAAAATAGATCCCGAATTTTGGCATTGTAGCAAGGTCTGAAAGCAGATTTATACATGCCATGCTGTGGCTGTCCTGCAGGCACAGAGACTAAGGTGACCATTGCTAAATGATGTTTGTTTTTTTCCCCAAATGAACCATAGGTTCAATATTAGAAGCACTAATACTACCATTTCGGGGGGAGGTGGGGGGGTGGGGGTGGCAGGGGGAGGTCAGGGCTGCATTGCATTAGGCCACATCCTTGAGAGTTTGCTTTCTGAAAGAGAAGGCAGATTAGATGGCTGGGAAATCACGTCACATCTCTGCCCTAAAACTGGCTAAGAAGAATGTCATTTATTTATCCTTTTCCCTTGGCTGCTTTGGGTTTTTCCAACCAGCTTGTGGCAGGAGAGGTCATATCTTCTGCACATCCAAGGAATCTCTCCAGTGTCAACATTTGGATACTTGTCTACTGTGTTCAGAGCTGGTCTAACTTTTCCACACTGAGGACCATACTTCTCATTTCAGTGTAAGGAGGAGTTGGCTGACTTTGACCACCTCTGAAAGCTTCATCTGCAGCTCTATCTTTTTGCCTGGTTCAACTTTTCTCATTACTTCAAATGTTGCTTTCTGAGTTTTCAAGAATAGTATTGATTCACATTCCGTAAGCATGACTAGACAGCGCCATTTAATTCTTTTTCTTTTCTCTTTTTTAACAGGGAGATTAAAAGAAAATCTCTCTGGCTTTTGATCTTATTTGGGAATGCTTTTTTTTTTTCCTTCTGAGAGTGCAAAGGGAGAGTTGTGACAGACAAACAAAATCAGCAACAAAATATGTCCATGGCCTGTCAAAACAATTGTTATGACAAACTTTGGTTCTCTTTTCAGGTCTGTCACTGAGCGGTTGTATTAGATTAATGAAAGTATTGATTTGGCATGAACTGATTCTGCCAAATTGAATTAGTTTAAAAAATTATGATGGGTTATTTATTTATATTTGCAGGCTTTCTGCTAGAATAAAAATAATCTTCCTTCTTGTAGCTGTTGCAAAAGACAAAAGACAACACAATTTCTGTCTAGTGTACTCTGGTTGATTTGAGAGGAGTATGTTCGTGTGCCTGATCCAAGTCAAATGGTTAATTCTTCGAGATGCTGTAGTTCACAAATCTGACTGATCTTAGGCAAATCAGCCTACATGCTCTTTTCCTTCACAGCCTTAAAGACAGATGCCGCCTTCTTAATGTTTGCTGTAACTACTCTGAGATTCTTAGAATAAAGATGTTTTTATACAGTAGAAATGTTTATGATGATGGTCTACATAGAATCAAGTTTCAATTTCCTGTACTCCAAAAATACATCCACAAAATATGCAGTGCACTTTATGGTTGTCCAAAATAGCAACACTCAAAATAGAGCTTGGATGCCATTATGCTATCTAGAAGAAAAATTAAACTGATCCTAGAGTGTAGAAAACCAGACTCTGGTTTTGCCTGTCTCTATGTTTGGTCACTGTGTTCACATTAGAATCAAAAGTTGAAGGAGAGGAAAGCTCTTTAGGACTCTATGGTGCCCAGAAAGGACAAGGCTAAATTAAAAGGATTTTACATTTTAATTGAGCTTCACATCTTTGGTAGTATGCCATTTCAGCATCTGTTGCTGTAAAATGTTCATTTCAGGCTCAGTAATCCCTCAGACAGTGAATCAAAACTCACCGATCCTCAAGTCTGCCAGAGAAGGGTAGGGGTAAAATGTAACAATGACCAAATATAGAAAGATTTTGGTCTTGGACTAATTAATTTCAGTGCTGGCTCTTCTTAAAACCAGACCTGCCTGGATAGGAAGGAAGATGCAACCACTTTTAAATTAGTTGCCAGCTGTTTTATAAAAAATGTATAAATAAAAGTTACAACTATTTGGATAAGAGGTGGAGCTGAATCTACTTTGGTTGTTGCTCTTCGGTACTGAGAATAAAATTCAGGGAGCTGGAAAGCTCAAGAAGGTGCTGAGGAGGTGAGCAAAAAGAAGTGCAAAAGTTGTGCAATCTGTTCCTGGAAAATCAAGCTCATGGCTGACTTAAAAATTGTCATGGTAACACAGACTCACTAAATACTAAGTCCAAGCCCCATTTGAAGGTCTGAGGCCCAGAAGAAAGTATAGAGTATTACTACTGTGTAAGTCGATTCAGGATCATATAAATCAAAGCTTCAGAGTAAGAGGGTCTGTATTTCCTTTGATGGTTAGAGAGCTCAATAGTTGCTTTCATTCTGGCATCCCATAAGCTAACATTAGTTATGTTGGTAGTCTTTGCTATAAACTGTACAAATATGGGAGGTTGCATATGAAAATACATTGTAGCAGCTTTACAACTTGGGCCACAATCTGATTGTCAGAAGGAACAAGACTCCCTTATGTGGTGACGAGCAGTGCATAATGAGCTCCGATCTCAGGCTCTCTTTAGACTATAATGGGCTTTTTCTTTCCTCGACTCAGCATTAAGAAAGCACCAATTCATTTCTATACATGCAGGATCAGGCCCAAAGACAGCAGGTTTGATGGAAACTTGATTGATGGTTCAACAAACTCTTAATATGTTCTGATAGACTGAGGACTCTTATTTTTCTAGGAGCACGTGCTCTTTCCTGATGTGCCTCCATAGGTCTTTCTTCTAAAGGGCTGAAAGTACATGGCCGGAGAGGCACTAAAGGGGAAGAGCTTCAAAATCTATAAAAAACATACTACTATACTTGCTAAGCATTCACCAATGATCCGGACTGGTCAATAAGATGAATACTAGCTGCCCATTCATATTGCTAACTAAATAATAGGTCTGGAGGAAACAATATAAGCACAGGAATGTAATTTTTCTTCATGGATATGTGTACGTGCAAATGTAAAAATCAATGTTTCATTCTCACCTGTATTACTGTAGTCTGAAAAGTAGATGAGTGGCAAAAATAGAGGTACAGGAGACACACAGATGAAGACAGACTGGTGTGATGATTCATCTCAAAAAAGAAAACAATGACCATCACAGTTGGTAAATGGTGAGTTCTCACATTACAATGTCCCAGTTCATATAAATCCAATAGACACCTATAGGCTGTCCTGAGAGACACTGGACTTCAGTGAAGCAGGCATGGCAGACGTCAATTTTTAGCAGGAGTCTGGATGATAAGAGGACAAAATGGTTCAAGGCACAGTTTCCATGCAAAGAGAGCACCAGGTAGAAAAATTCTTAAGTGAAAGTGCGACAAGGGACAAAGTGAGACTAGCATTTGATGGCTATTATAAGCGCTACATAGTGACGGCCAGTGCCACACAGAGGTTCATAAATACGTTGCTAAAATGCTTCAGTATTCAGAGGTACCCGCCAGCCATTAACAAAAGGATGGAATACTGTTGGAAATTATTTTAGAATGAATTAGAAAAGTGAGAATCCTACCAGGAAGCTTTTCACTCTGAGAACTGGATTCTCCTGTCTGTTAAGTTGTCTTTACACCAAACGGAAGTTTTTTCCTGCTTTGGAGGGGACAGAGGGGATCTGGAGGATTACACAAGCAGATGAGGACACCGGGACCGGGAGGGAGAGAGAAGTCCGTTGTTGGCACTGGTGTATTGTGCGCAGGTTTCACCCTACACCCTTGCTGTGAGATGAGAGGACCTGTTGAGAACATACAGTTCTCCAGCATGATAGCTTTCACAGAGGTATTAACTCTCCACAGGCTATGTCGCACATTTCGGTTTCCTCAGCATAACTGCTTTGGTTTCTGGTAGATCCGGATGCTATTCCAAGAAAAATACCTTTTGCTAATACTCATTCTGTTCTGGCACCTGGCTTAAGCTGTTCTGGCAAAAAGTAAGCTGGTGTGAGCTGTATCACCACTAAGTGTTTTCGGTCAGACTGGTTTGACAATATTTCTAATCTTTCTTAAGAGTAGACCAAATATGGCTCTGCCAGAAGTCTGGGAAGCAGTCTCCGAGGAGAATGTGACTCATTCGGAAATTGAGGTGGGCCCCAGATGAAAATGTGATTCAAAGTTGGTTGAGTATAAAAAGGCAAAAAAAGATAAGGCTTTATGAATGCATTGATTTGTAATTCAGTTTCTCCTATTAATTTCTTATTTCCTCTGTCATGCCAGGCCTATTGCTTCACTGTCTTCATGAAAGACTAAGTGCTCTCTTAAAAAGAAAAAATCTCACTGTGGTTCGGTTTGTTTTATTTTCCATATCCCAAGGCACTATTTTCTAGGACTTTTAATGCCAGCACAAATCTCAGCAATTACATCAACTTTCTATGGAGTAAAACTTGTGTGAGCTGAAAATCAACCGCCCTGTCTAGTTTGGAAAATTTTTCATTGAGCTGAGGTTTTAGAAGAGTGGAAGAAATATAAATTACAATGCATTATTTCATTCAGATTCAAACATTTACTTTCATGCTTTGAGTCAAGCCTATTTTGCTCTGAGTGGCAGGTCTGTTGAGGCATGGGGACTACTTCTAAATCAAACTCAAACTTTATGATGAATCCGCCCTTCTGTTGCACTCAGGGGGGGTTTTGCCAGTTTGGGTTTGTTTTTTTTTCTCTGTTCTTTTTGGTAGCATTTAGTTTCTTAAAATTGGAAGCCACAGAGCTGATTGCAGATGGTATTATCTTGATACCTAGGTGTTAGGCTTTAAGTGTTGGAGACAGAGTTATCTATCCTTGCGGTCATGGGTGCATCTTGCTTTCTTCAGATGAAGATGAGCAGAACTCAGTGTCAGCTTTGGTGGTGGGGTCTTCCTTGGGCAGCTCTGAAGAACTCTCAGGGAATGAGAAATGCCATTCAGCTCACCTGGCCCCAGGTGTCGTATCACTGCAACACCAAGGTCATTGAAGAAAAGTAATATAATGATAAAAAATTGAACACAAGGTACTGGAATATAATCCTTTAAAATCAGCTGGCGCAAAAGGATTGAAGTTGCTGTAGAACTTCTAGTTTGGAGGGGCGGGTTAAGTCCAATTAGTAATTGATTACTTTTTGCTATATGTTCCTCCCCACATCCATTTCTTGCTTGAATATGATGAAAATTTCTCCTCAAGTCTGGCAAAAAGAGTCATGTAAGGGAGAGCAAAGGTTTGAGAAAACAATAAACAATTGAAGACAGTCCTCTAACTGCAGACATTAAGTTATTTATATACATTTTAAAATCTGGAAAGATAAGATATTAGTGGTTAGCATTGATACCTATCTGGATTTTTTTAAAAAACTTGATATTGACTATCAGCTTATGGTGGACCATCCTCTTTTAAATAAGCAGTAACATTGAATGAAAAATACTCTCTAAAATTCACTCCTCATTGCACCTTTCTTCTTGGCTTCTTATAACAAATGCGCCCAGTGCTTTTCTGGAGAAATTAAATGTTGGCTTTTGTGGATTTTTTTAATGTTTCTAGATGAAACCGAGGCACACATTGACTATGAAGATAACTTTCCTGATGACAGATCAATACCTATTGTTGAGAATGAACATGTCCATGGCAAAGAGGAAATCAAGCAGGAGAAAGAACAGCTTTCCTTCAGTAAAAGTCCTGAGGAAGGAAGAACTGGAAGTACCAAAGGTGTTACTCAGGACACAGACACTTCTGAAAAAGAAAGCAGGGCACCAACTGAGTCCCCTGTGTCACTCCTAAGCCAGAAAAACTTGTTTTGGTTTCCTTCGGAGGCATTCAGTGAGCCTGAATCAGAGAAAGAGACAGATGATTCCACTAAAGCACAGTTTTCTGAAGGTGATAACCACATTGGAGTAAAGACAGCCTACAATGAACCTGGTGCCAAAATGTTTTATGACAGTGAGGATTTCCCCATCGGACCCATTCTCACAACTAATGATACAAAGGCAGAGATAGATGCAGTTGCCATTACCGACGAGTCGTGGTTAGATGGCTATCCAGTAACACAAGAAGTGGTAGAGGATGAGGAGGAGGAGGGGGATAAAATTGATGGTTCGATGGGAACAGAAGACGACATTGTCCTCACAACTGACCAACCAAATCATGTTGAAGTAAGAAAATCGGGCAACGGTAGCCCAGCTCCAGAGGAAGGTTTAATACAGTTCGTGGCAGCAACAACGAGGATAGATGATGAAGGGGCCAAAGAGACACTGGTACCACTTACGTCAGTGAGTGGTCTGGAGAACTTAAGTGTGAGCAGAGGTTATGATGATGCTGCATGGGACCACCCAACTACATCTCCGGAAACTGTGACGCAGGAGCCTGGTACAATGACGCTGTTTGACATAACCAGCTTAAAAACGTCCATGTCAGAAACCTCTGTGATGGTCAGCCCCTCCGATCACACTCTGTATGCAGAACCAAAAGAAACAACTGCCTACCCAGCACAAGTAGCAACCACTGCACTGGCTCCAGATATCATTACTGACATGTCATCCCAGGAATTAGCTGAGCAAGAAAATCTAACCCACGGCCTTGGAGAAAAGCCCGTCCCCACTTCTGAGCCATGTGAGGGAGAGGATTGTCCCAAGTCCAGTAAAGGTGCTGTCATAGCAGTAATTGTGATCCTTGTCTGCTTGTTACTGGCTGCAGCTGTACTGGCTGTGTGGTTTTTCAAAAAACGGCAGCAGAAAAATTCTGTCTATAAACTGAATGGAAGGTGTCAACCCAGACATCATTGCTACCACCACTACCACCACCAGCACATCGAAATGCAGAAAGTCTAACCAGGGGCCTTTTGGCAGAGACGCTAGGAATCAGAAGAAAAACATATTGATGCTAGAAGGATGACATGACTCATGGATGCTAAAATCCAGCAGTGCAGAAAGCAGAAGAAAAAAAGAATGCTAAAAGAACATAAAAGACAGAAAATATTTCATCCTTTCAGAATCACAGTTTAGCATATTCGACCTTTCAGAGCTAAAGAATATATATGTTTTTATCACAAGAGTCTTTTGGAGACATCAGCAGTACACAGCGTGCTTGGTAGTACATCTACAATTTGTTCAGCTTTTACATTTTGCTCCTATTAATAATAAATTAATTGATTAATTTCTGTGTTACATGGTTATAATGTAATGACAGGGCTGGTCAGGCCTTCTTGGTCTATTCTCAGTGGAAGAGGGAAAGAAGGAGGGAAGGAAGGGAGAAGGATATTTTTGGAGCAACCATACCTTTGGTGTTTGTTACTTTTTTAGAACCTGCCCAGGCTGGTCAGGATAAGCCACTGTAACAAATTGTTACCTGACGTGTCTTAAAAAGAAAAACTATTTGCTACCATACTTTAATGGATAGTATTGCAATGATTACTAAGGTACTTTTCTTCAATGTTGTGAATTTAACAAGCCACAAATGTTGGATCATTACGCTATTTTTCTGGAAGTTGTTCTTTTAGCCTTAGTGAAGAAATGCCACTCTTATACTAATCTTTTTATAGAAATGATGTCTCCCTGGAATTCAGAGAATACTGTAAGTGCCATTCTTCCTTGACTGTCTGCAGGAGAGGAGTCAGAGCACCTTTGATTCCAGGTGTTATGATGAATAGCCTCTTATTACAGAGCCAAACAGCAATTAAGCACTTTCCAGGGGAACCGTATATAAAGTCGGCTGCTTTTCTGAACACAATACCAACTGACCAAGATACTGAATTTTAATTCACAGCCAGTAATACCTCTGGCAACTGAAGCCATGTATAATACTTCTGCCGTATGAACTCTGTGGAAGGACTGATTTTCACCATGCTGGTCTCTCGTCAGCTGGCGGGGTGTCTAGGGTGGACATTGGCTATGGGAGATGGGTATCCATTTTGAATGCTGCTTATTGTGGTTTTAAAGATAAAGAATATCTGGGAAAGAGAGAAATTGCATCCAGTTGATAAAATGCAAACACTTGGCTCTTAGACTGGGTGTTGGTGTAAAAACACAGAGGCTTTTCCAACAGCATGTCCCATTTCCAACAGTTCTGAAAATAAACAGGGAGAGAGGGGAGGATGTTTTCTAGAATCTCTTAATATAGTTCTGATGAGTTTAATACAAAATACTCTTCCTTGCCTTTCTGAATGAACAGGAGAAAGACTGGCAACTGTGAATAATCTGCAGGTCAGAAATAAATTCATTTGCCACTCTATTGTACAGCCTTAGCCAAAATACGCCAGTAGTTCAACACATCAAAATATTGGAGTAAGAAAAGGTGACTGCGTGGAGTTCATCCGTCTTTATGTTCTGCCTTGAGTGACTGTAGTAACTATCTCTAACTCCATGGAAGGTAGACTTTATGAAATGGAGTGCAGAATTGGGCCCATCATAGGTACAGCCATCAAGCTCCGTGCTGGTAAGGAAAACAAAGCATTGTTAGATGATGGCTATACGTTATCTTGGCGAATTTGACCTCAGAGTGGTAAGAGTTGAATCTAATTGCCTGGCAAGAGCCAAGGTAAATAAAGGACAGAAACTGTACAGATCTGTAAATATTGTGTTCTCTGACATATGCATGATTTTATGCTTTTAATGCATTCTAGACTATGAAATAACCTAGAATTTCTGTTGTAAACTATTTTTTTATGCAGTAACATTTAAAAAAAACCCCAACACAATGGATTTCACACTAAGCAACTTTATGGAGACTGTTAACTCAACTAAAACATACCGTCTGTAATCTCATGGAAATATGCTGAAAAATAAACACAGGAACATCCATTAAAAATTTTGTTTAACTGAAAGGTACAAATACAAGTTACAATTCCATGTAGCATCATTCAAAATGAAAAGTCAATACTACTTGGCTCTGAACATCTGAAAATGAGACTCAAAATCTAATTACAAATTGTACAGGGATCTTATCTGATACTTAGAAACACTTGTTATTCATGAACCAGAAGAAAATGTACATTAACATAATGTTTTGGAGGTATTTAAATAAAAATCAAATCACAAAAAAAGGGAAACGAAGTGCTTATGTGTGTTCTTGTGCAAATCATCCAGTTTGCCCACACGTTTATGGAGAAAAGATAGGTCTGTCACTTGGATAATCCTTGTAGAAGACACTTTTGATACTAAAAAGATTAGCTGCAAAGCGTTTAGTTTAGGCTGCCAGCCCATTTCTGCTTCAGAAGACCATCTACCCCCTTTGCAGCAGCATCTGTTTGTACTCATGGTTCTCAGTTTACCAGAATGATTCAGGGAGTTTGGGAAAACTAATAAACAGATGAGGATAAACAGCCCATGAATAATACATTTGACTTAGATCTCCTTTTATGTGTGAAACTTGGCTAATCAAAGACAGCAGGGACGGCAAACAAAAAATATAGTACAGTAAACACAAAATCTGAAGATGATAAGGTCAAAATACAGTCGGTGATGAGTTACTTAGTAGAGCAATTAAGAGCTGAAAGTGCCAGCTGTGGGTTGAAATTAGGAAGGAAAAAAGGAAAGGGGGAAATATCGGGAGTGATTTTGTGATGGTGACATCCAGTCATTAAGAGATTGATCTGTTGCTCTGTGACGAAAGTCACGTATTGTACTCTTCTAAAGAAGCCACGTATTACAACAGGCTGGCCAGAATCAGCTCACTGGTGTTAAGACTGAGATACGATCTCCCTTTCCTCTCGTTTCCTTTATTAACAACTACCTATTAACTGTGCCCCCGACTCATATAGATCGTGTGCTGCTGCATCTGGGCAGAGCCCTGCATAAATTTGCTGTCAGGCAGGCTGAGAAGTGACACTGTGGGGCGTGACAGCAAAGCTGCTGGCAGTGTTTGGGGGTTCGGGCCCTCACAACCAAAAGGTGTTTGCTCCCCTTTGTACGGAAACACTGGGATCATGGATTTTAGGTATTTGGGAAGTTCTCAGGCTGAAATCCCCTCAATTTCTGTGCTTGTCCTTGCATTTGCCAGCTAGATGACAATATATGGTTAATTGTGCTGTACTGCCTTATTGCATACTGTACCTTAAAAGTTATTATGTTGGGGATTTGTTGCCACAAGCATTGAAGCCAACATAGATTGATTTTTTTTTCCTTCGATGAAAAGAATTTACATTTTTTTTTTTATATCCAATAATTTCTACTGGATATAAATATATCCAATATATCAAATAATCCAATGCAAAGACACAACATAATATGTAGCTGTGAAAGATCAGAATACGTAGCTATGAATGACCATTGTAAAAATTAGAAATTATTAGATAGTTGTAAGACTTGGCAAACTACAGGGTTACCACCAGCTCAGGATAACACTTAAACGTTTAATCCCTTTTCAGATAAGTGATAGTGAGAATGGGGCAAAGGTGGAAAGACCCAATTTTTTTTCTTTAAAGTTAGTAGTCTTATAAAGTTACACCTCTGACCCCCATATTTCCACTTGAAAGTAAGCTTGTTCCATTACTTTGCAAAATAATTAATCAGGAAAAAAGCACATTTGTTACTTCATGCTACTTAAAAGGCCTATCCATGAGATACATCAAAGGGAAGAAAACGTTAAAAATAATCAAAGAAACCTTAGAAAGTTTTTTTACAGAAAAGGTTAGCATTTATAAACTTAAAAATTCAGAACTCTCTACAGAATTTAGTTTCCATATATCATCGGTAGTCTAAGGAAAGAGAAGAGGGAAGAGAGATGGGTGTCTAAACTGCTGAATATTTCCTTGCCAAAAATAAATAAATAAAAAAGGTATCTATTTATTTTAATATTTTTTCCTAGGCACTGAAGAGGGCTTAAGATACAAACCCATGATTTGCTGAGGTGTGCAACCCAACTTACTTTGGCTATTTCTTACTTAACTTCTTTTTTGTATATAGCTTAAACTCTCCACACTAGGTCATTCAAATCTTGAGTCACTGGGAAAAAGAAGTTGCTGTTTAAAGTATGGCAGACAACCAAAAGTTCAGACAGCTGCAATGAAGGATTAGTTGTGGGTTTTTCTCACTGCCTTGCTACAAACTGCATCACAGCTCCATGTTCAAACATTATTAAATGGGAATGTTTTCTCTGGCACTGACTACTTCTCCCCACAGTTTGAGTATTGAATTTTTTTAACTGAAGTAGCTTTGGTTTACAGCTCACATTAGAACTTAAAAACATATTTCCATAGTAGCTGGCATATGCAGACAACTGTTTATTCTCAGTACCAGCCATAATAAACACTTGTACTTTTATAATTCAACAAATCTTTGTCTAATCACAACTCCGTTTCAGAGCTGTAAAATTTGCATGCTATTTAAACCATTTTTCATGAAGACGCTCTAGAAATTGAAAGATTTTCTAAGTCTGCCTTCATTATCAATAGAGACCAATAATTCACTGTAAAAGATGTGAAGATACATGGTGGGTATTAATGGCAACAGTCTATTGAGAAAAAGCTTTGTAAAGCAGGACATGTTCTAGGATTTTCAGGGGAATAGCTCATCTTGAGGAGACCCACCTTTAATTCTACCTTAAACTTACTCTGGCAAGTATGAAGAAATGGCACCTCCTCGGTCGGACAGGCTTTCCAGGTGAATTGAGAACAGCATCCGACTAACTTTCAGGTTTATACTTCAGCATTCCAAAGCAGTAACGCTCTGGAAAATTTGAATTTGCTTTTGGCTCATGCCTTGTCAACAGAAGTAATGAAGGTCTGCTTGCAGAATCACCACGGTGAACGAAAGGGCCCAACAGGACATTTGAATTTCTGTTGAATTTGCCAGAACTGATCATTCTAAAAGTATTTGTTTTTCATAAGCTGACTTTATTGGCTATCAGAATCGCTGAGACACAAAAGTATGGAGCCTGCGATGCTATTTTATGGGAACAGAATTAAACTTCGAGGAGAAAAATCACTACTACCCTTCTTCCTTTTTTAATGAATATTGCTATTTATGAGGATGAATTAGCAAGAAGCCAGTAATACATGAAGAATTACTATCAGTAAGAGCAGGCATTAATTTGAAAAAGGTCACATACTTAGCATAGTCTGTCAGATACAGTGATTTCCAACCTGTGAATCTCTTCCCTTACCCAAGCTTTGGTTCTTATGTAAGAAAGATTGTCCCAACAGCCAGCTGTCATGTTTTTCACGTAAGCAAATATCCACTTCAGTGCACCAGCATTTGTAACTCAGTTTAATCTTCAGCTTTCAAGCAGTTCCCCCTCACGCAGGACCCCATCCAACAAGAGATCAAGCACAGGACTCATGTTGCATGCAGACCCTAGTGCTAGCCATCTTCCAGAAGATGGACTTCACCCACTGTTCACCTCTAAGTGGTGATGGAACGACATGCTCACAATTATTGCAGACTTGCTTGTGGGCAGCAACGGAAGATCAGAGGCCAACAGCGGCTACCCAAATAGCCAGCTTTGTTACTAGAGATGTGAGCAATTATTATTGTTATTATTATTGTACAGCTCTACAACAAGCAATACTACCAAGGTCAACATGAATTTCATCTCCAGGGTCAGCAGACATATGGTACTGATGCTGCGGTCAAGGCAGTCACATGAACACAGTGGCTTCAACAAAATGACGCTTCCCTGAGCATCATCATCATATTGTAAGTCTTGTCAAAAAAAAAACGGAGATAAAATCTAAATATCACATCAGGTTAGGCAGAAGCCGCTAACATCTGAGGCAGACAACTCACAGCTGCAAGAATTTGGGGTGGCAGAAGGGAGGCAAGAATCATATTCCTGCAGCCTCCCAAGAAGAGCTGGCAGGATCAGAAAAGTGGAAGAAAAGACACTAATTTATTGCAGTCACATGTAAATGTTGGCATTTAACAATAACAGCAGCAAAAGAAAAATCAGTTGAAAGAACCTGAGAATGCTGAAAAAAGCCACAATAAATACTGAACTGGAAGAGGAGCTATTTCTCATTAGAAAAGAACAACGGTTTGAGAACTACTTGTACTTATTAAGATTGAACTGGCTTGGGACCATATGTAGTAGAAATTAAGAAAGCCAGAAAAAATCCACAGACACTTGAACAAAAGGAAAAAGGGATCACAGTGCCATTTCAGGAGGCCACAAGAGTATCAGTTGCCTCCTCAAGTTAAATGGAACATTAAAGGACATCAGACTTACTTAATGTAGGCTTAAGAAAAATAAATCATTGGCTAATGGACATCTTGGTAAATCATGAAATCCCTGAGAAGGCACAATGGTAGGGGATTTTAGCTGTAAGTTCAAGAGCTGATGAAATGACTGAACATGAAAAGAGATCAGCTATGGAAGCCTTAAAAGCAGAATTGCAAACTTACCAGAAAATTGGTAATACCCAAGAGACTTGTAACTGTTTGACGAAGAGGAAAAATTAGGGTTCACAAGCACTAAATATATCCCCAGTGTAAGCCATTGAAGTCGAATCACAAAACAGGTTAACTCTGGTGCTCACTGTTTTACTGGTGGAATGAAAATATTCCAATATTTTACCACATACTTTGATCTTTAAAAAAGATTATAGCAATCTCCGACAACTAGTGCTGGAGAGGGGGAGGGAGTTCTTTAACTGGAAATAAATAAATCTGGGTGGCAAACCAAAAAGATCCTGGAACTGATTTTCTGTTGTCTCATACCTACTAAGTAGTCTATGCTACTTGCTTCACCAACAGGCAAAATCCGAAGCTTTATGCACACAGTATTTCCACACAAGATGCATAGTTATGGAAATCCTCAGGCCCAGAAACTTGAATTATAGGCACCTCTCTTGGAAGTCTTTAAGGTTTTGCATTGCAGTAGCTACACTCAGCACACGAGAGCTAGGGCACCACAGAAACAAATAGCCGGACAATAGTCGGTGCTTGGCAGAGCTCCTAAGTCAGTTTGGTAAACGGTGACAAGAAAAAAGTAAGCTAAAAATGTTGTAAAACAAAGGCAAGGTAGGTGGATACATCAACCTCCAACCAGCTCCATGCCCTTTCTTTAATGGCGGGATTTCTGGATTCACAAGCTAGAGGATCAAAGATGATGTTATTTGGGCATATGATCTTAACACCAATGGCCGAGTGTGGTGGATTGACCCTGGCTGGGCACCAGGTGCTCACCAAAGCCGCTCTATCACTCCCCCTCCTCAGCTGGATGGG
>JAVJGG010000009.1:11106369-11123703 GCA_035590195.1 Aviceda cuculoides | reverse complement strand
CTACCAATACAAAGCACAGCACTATGAGGGCTGCTATATGGGGAGAATGAACTCCATCTCAGCCAGACCCAATACACCGAGTTCCTGAGAAGGAAATCTGGAGTTGTCCTATGCAGGTTGGAAAGCAGAAGGACAAAAGAGGCCTCCAGAGCAGTAACCTCTCCCTTGAGCATTCACACACCTCCGGCAAGAGACAACTAACTGGAGAAGCTACCCCAGCTGCATATTATATTATGTGTATTTCATGTGGAAGTAAGTGATGGTTTACAATCAACTGCTTGTAAGTTTTAAAAGCAAAGTTAAATTCTTACATAAAATTACAATACATGAAGTGCTAATACTGTGTGGAACAAAAAGCGCAAGGAAATCTGATACACCCTCTGTTTGTCCAAGACATACAGCAAGCCAGATTCTGGTCTCGTTACCACAAGTAGAGCTGGGTAAACCTCCTAAAGTTAAAAGACTCCTGATAGAGTTGCATTTTGAGAATAAAATGGTCTGCCCATTGGCTTCAGCAGATTAGTTGTGATTTATATTAAAGAAGCTAGAAAATCCAATCTGATCTTCCAACCATCTTTCACACACAACTTTAACATCTTAAAATGTTTCGCTGCTGTCACAGGCCAGAGGACACTTGAACCTGATCCTGTGGATTCCCTCTCTGCTTCTCTGTAGAAGCTCAATGGTGTAGACACCACACTTCTAATAGTATACGCAAGCCATAGCAGCAACAACTCGGCGAGGTAGTGTAGATTGTGTTTTGCCTATTCAAAAACCTAAAGCAGATTTTGGTTTTGCAATTCACTTCCATTCAGCTGAATTAGGGTTCAGTCCTAAAAGCACTGAATGTTCTTGTCTCTCCTTGATGTAAGCTGGATGAAACCACTTGGAGGACTTGATCCTTAAAAACAAAAGAGGAAAGCAAAGGGTGGAATCCTCAATCCTCCTGTGAGGTCAATGGGATTTCTGCTCTTCAATAGTCTTGTGTGCTAATTCACTACTCCTCTCTAACGCGGTATTTTTGGGGCCTTCAAAGTACTTCTGTATTGGATTCTGCCATATAGTTAATAAAAATGTCAGGAATTCACATGTAAATATTTTTCAAGATTCCACTTAAAATCACCTCAGTGTCCACCAGCACTTGCTTTTGGATGAAAACTAAACAGATACTCCCACCAGACTGAAAAATCCCCAAGCAAACTGTTTTCCACAGAAGAGAACAGTAAATACATCAATCATCATTATTTTATACAAGATTGGCCCCACCTCACACAGGAACCACAAGTTGTTTCAAGAGGAAGAATTGGTAGGGAGAAGGAATTATTTACTACTCAGTTCTAAGTGACCTCAGTTTCACATCATGGAATTTAATTTAGTTTTTTAAGAAAGATCAGTGCTGCTCACAGAATTCTTGAAGCAATTTTTACAAGATCACTAGTTGTGCTCTGCTAATTGTCTTACTTAAATGTATCTTAACATCTTTCAGGTACACTGGGATTCAGTATCACTTTATTCATCATCACAGAAAAAGACATATATAAATAGTACAATACATAGCTCAGAAAGTCTAGAGGAACTATTATGTCTTTTGTGGTTCATAATCTGACGAAAGTTCTTCAGAATGTAGCTGTACTGTTATAACTTAGTAGAACAGCACTGAAATGAGGAACCTTAGTGTTAGCCCAGAAAATACAAATAGTCTGTTTTGTTATTGTCTGTTTACAGGAAATACAGAAAATACAAATTGTCTGTTTAAAGGAAATAAAGCTCAAGACGGAAACCCATATGCACCAATTCTGTAAAAGCACAGTGAAAAGCCATGCTCACAGAAGAGTCAGTGCAGCATGGAAGTGATCTTTCAGGAGTGGATCTTGTGACATAAGGTGGAGCTTAAAGGAGCAGCTTTGAGGTATATCTAACTGGAACTACAGGTGACCAAAAACAATAGTAAGGAGCAACCGTGAGTCTACACTTTTGTAAAATACTTCGTGGTAATTTCACTCATCAGGTTTCCTTCTTTTCCTCCACTTCTAACAGCTCATCAAGGAATTCCACAACTTCGCCCTAGAAAGGATTAAATTTAACAGAAAAAAGTTAACCCTGTACTGCAAAATAAGTAGAAAATTTTAACTATTTTAATTAAAACATAAACCATCACAATAGGTACCTAAATATTTTGTAACATCCTTCATACAGAAGCTAGCACAACAAGCCTATAAAATGCAAGTAAATGGCCCATACGGGGTAGCACAAGTACTTGCAGTGACATACAGACCTTACAGGAAGGAAATGTTACACTTCACAGTAAACTTCTTGTACTTTTTCAGGTATTTAAATAGACAATGAAATCCTCAAACTTAGAAAGTAGAGGCAAAAATGTTTAAAGCATTTAATTAGGAAATTGTTAAAATACCATAAAACATTAAAGAATTTTAGAAAGCTTCAAAAGTCAAAGCATTTTGTAGAACTGTAACAGATCTGCCTGCTCTGTTTATGTCCCCTGTGACACCCTTCAACACACATCTCCATTTTCAACCACAGATCTTCACGTGCCATGCTTTAATGTGCAAAAATGTAAAGAACCAGAGATACCAGAATGTTTTCCATACTGGAAACGAATACGTTGGGTTTAGATTCAGACCAGAAAATACTGTATTTACAAGCTCCACTCTGCTAATACAGGGTACCAACACAACATAACAATCTAGCTCTATTTAATCTACTCCTAACAGAGTTATAGGTCATACACCACAGCCAAATGTCTTCCTGTAGTCAAGCCTGAGTACTTTGGAATGATAAAGCCCCACTGGCTGGAATTTACTGCCTTGTCAACCAAGCTACAGTAACTCAGCTAAAACCTGTGGTAATCACTTTCAGCCCAAGGTAACACCTTCAGCAGTGAAAAGCAAGGAGCTAACAGTGAACGTGCAGCAGCATCTCAGACTATTGAAAACTGACTGTAGCAGCCCATCTGCTGACACCCTCAGAAATACTAGTATTTTCCAGTTTGCCTTCCATGCACAGTTCAGAAACAACACTGCCTGAGATGGGAGGCCCCGTGGGAATGCCTGTGCATATTTTCACTGTTTGATACAACTCAAAATACTGAGCTGGAAGAGAGATGTGGATGCTCAACGTTACATTTCCAACCTTTTATTCTAATAACCACAATGTTCTGTTGAACTGTTTTAACTGTTTTTTGTTTTAAACTTTCCTGTCCTTCCTTTCTTGACATAAACCTCTGTTCTAAAAAGGTCTTAAGATGTCATTTAGGTTTTTTCCAAAACAAATAATCACCTTCTGATAGGAAAATACTCTGCTGGAAAATCTGATCAGCTCTTACTCACTCTCATGTTTAAAATAATGAGAATTTATAACAGTTATTTTGAAAGCAAGTCATCCTTGCTTGGATGCTCATTCTCCCTCTTCCCTTCACTCCCCATTCCAAGTCTTTGTGGACTGTATTAGGCTTCTGAGTCTGCTCAATGAAGACTGCAAACAGTATTTTACATTCCTAATTAAATTTTAAGCAAATTTTTTGTCTAGAAAGGTATTCCTTAGGAAGACAGCACCTTCCAGACACACACAGTTTGAGACTTAAAACTACAGTTTTCTACTCTGGAGAGGAAAGGGCATTAAAACCTCTGTCAGTAAAAATAATAAAAGGAAATAGAGAATTTTTGTCTATTTTGAATACAACAACTATATTATGGATATGGTGACTAAAAATATTAATATCACATTTTTCAGAAGTATGACTAGCAAGGAGAGAAATAACAACAACCAAGCAAACAAAAATAAAAGTGGGATGAAAGCTGGCTGAACTAACTGCTGCTCTCGTTCCCTGCTTCACAGTTCCATCTCAAAAGACTGCTGAGTTTTTGCAACTATGAAGTGGTTTTAGCAAGTCCTGAAGGATGGCAATTTATTTTGCTTTGAATTTGTTCAAAACATCTAAGTATCCAATTCAATAAAAACACAAGAAAAAATGCCAGCACTTTCATATTCCCTACTTGTCTTCCTGGTTGCAGGAAATCTGGCAACTGGAAAACAGGAATTTGGCATTTCTGCACGATTTCCTTTGTTAGAAGTATGTTGATTGCCTAAGGAGCCCAGTCGTGGGAGGAACTCAATACCACTTCACAAATGCACATGAACAAAATAGCCACTAGGTCCACCAGTCACTCTGCAAGCAGCTGAAAGATACAGAAACGGAGGCACAGAGGACTTCAGGTCAAGTTTTACAGCACAGTCCTAATCCTGTGGGCACAAGCATTTGGGTGCCTCTTGAAGGATTACAGACAGGCAGGTCCCATTAACTCTGAACAAAGTTAGGAGACTGGAAATACAGGTGTCCACTACAGGGGTCCCAGATCTAATTCAGACTGAGTCTTTTTACACCTGAAGATCATAGTTTAATGAAAGAATAACAGATATTAAAAAGGATTTCCCTCCTCGGTCTACCTGCAAAGACAACCCTCAAAAGGTAAGAGTCTGAGAGGGAGGGTGAAAGGCATAAACAACTGACTGGATGACCCAGAATTAAGTATAAGGAAGAGATGGAGATTTCAATATCGTACCTTTAGTAACTCTACCACACGGGAGCTTAATTCATATTATTGTCATGCTCATCACCAAGATAGGATATTTCAGAAGACACAGAAGATCAGACAATTCAGTATTTTTAATTCTGGTTATGTTTTCAAATCCAGAAACACATAAGAAGCCCAAGTTTTAAATGGAAAAGGATATTAAAAGCAACAGTATTTGAAACCAATTTGACTGAAATCTGAAATCTCCAGTGCCTAAAATTGACCTCTAAAGGAAAGTATGACAGAAGCTGTTGTGGTCTAATGAGAAGTACTGGGGATCAAGAGAGGTTGAAATATGGCAAAAATATAAAAATAGTTGCTGAAACAATACATATGCAGAAAATAATGCTGTAATGCAACTGAATAATTGCCTGGATGTTGGTTATTTTTGAAAAGGCAAAACCTCCAGATTACAGTTAAAGACAAACAAACCCTGTATTTAAAATACTGTTGCTTGTGCATTCACAGTCAGAATGTAAAACAGCTATGTCAGAAGAGCTGATCACATTGTCACACTAGCAGCTATGACCAGATTGATCACTGTCCTTGCCCCATTAGCACTCACTTGACACAGCATCAGGCATTTTGCATGACTGAAGTCAGCAAATATTTCACAGGTGTTCATTCCAGGGAAAAAGCCGCCTGCCCGCTGATATCTAATAACTTCATGCTGGCCTGCAGATCTGGATTCTGAAATGATTCTCTCATATGATTTAAGCATTCAGTGTGACAGACTTCCTCCTGTTATCTGGTATGCTCTTTGGCTCCTGCCTACCTTAATAGGAAGGACATCACATTTTACATGCAAAGTCAGCTGCAAATCCGCAATTCTTTCTGCTGCCAGCTACTTGAGGGGACAACAGCCACCCAGCTCTAATGTAGGTGACATAAATATGCTGCTCAGCTACAGTGCTGATGTAAATCAGAGTTGAGCAACTTATGGCCCAAAGCCTGACGTAGCTGTCTGGCTAGTAGCTAGCAAATCAGTATGTGAAGTCTGACTAAGCTCGGGAAGAGAAGAGTTTGCTGCCAGACCAGTACATGCCTGATAGTTAGGCAGCCAACAACTGGAAAGTACGCACATGTGGACTGCTTGGTCAGCTGCAGTGAAGCACATCCTCATTAGCAAGCTGGCCCTCGGTCCACAGTCATTGCCTGCAGGTTTGCACTGGAGGGCAGGTATGCGCAGCAGGTATGACCTCCCTCCCTGTGCTACCAACCTCTTCCCTCTCCCAGTGCAGGGACAGTCAGTGAAAAGTGGGAGTGACTGGACAAGGATGTATGGGAAAAGATGGGACAGGTATAGACTGAAATATGGGAGGCACAATATCAAACAGCAGAAGGGGAACATTCCTGGGCTGGTGCAAGTGGTAGGAGGAATCAGAGGAGCTGATCTGATCAACTGGAGCCTCTAATTATCTGTCAGATATGCAAATTGAGCACCCTTGGCTTAGGTTAACAACTGAACAGAGGCACAAACAGAAAGAACAAGTTTTATACCACAGTAAGTCATTCAAGAAGGCTTTACAGAGGGTACATGTGTAGGTGAATTATAATAAAAAATAATTTTAAAACAGAGTTCTTGATCAATTCTGAATAAGCTAATCCAGGCTAGTCAGATTGGTGCACTATTATAAGCAAAGCCAGAGCATTTGAAAAAATAAGTCCTAAAAAGGAGAAAAATGCAGAACTCCTCACTTCTTATACCACAAGCCTAGTGTCCAAGACCAAGGTAGACACTGGGCCAGGGATTGTTGCTGGCCCTTCCTTATGCAATATTAAGTGCTGCATTCACACGCACAAATCACAACCTTTTAGAAGAAACACCTGTACTTTGCAGTCTCCTACCCAGCTATTAAAACAAACAACAAAGAGGAAAAGTTACCAATACATGGCTCAGTTATGGCCCACTGGAGTCTGATGGTCCAGCACCAACTTTTCTTTCGACAGCAGCATTTAAAAATAGTAGCAAGCACTGACAGTTCTACTGCTCACTGACAGACCCCAACGCTTTGCTGTTAGTTGCAAAGACTAAGCATTGCCTTCTGTGTAGCAAATATTCATCATTCATGGGGCCTTGCTTCCAGCTACAATCTGTTCTGTCCTTTCTTAGTGCGGACTGGAAAAGTTCTGGGAAAAAATAAGCTTTCTTGCAGTAACCCATACTTTCTGTGCAGATCTGCTGATGGCCTTTTCTATAGGGATTCCATATGCACTGCAGTGGGATAGCCTATTCTTCAGGGAAGTAACAGAAAATATTAAAATAATAGTCTTCTAGAATGAATTAAGATCTACAGAAAAGTATTATTATAGATGTGCTTTCATGCATGATTATCAGTGAATGAATAAGAAACAGTCTTTATCCTAACTCATCCAACAAACAGACAATACACAGAGCGAGAAGAATTGGCTGGATCTTTGTTTCTTTATAATCTATGACCTAGAAGGAACATATTTATTCCACAAAATGTCCCCCGGCTGTCCTTCGCAGCAAAAATTCAGATTTTGCTAAAGTTCAAAGATCTTAATGACTGGAAACTTGAGTTCAACAGTGAGACTAACAGATCTGATTCCCTTACATGTTGGGTGTAGGTGGCAAGGTTGTCGTAGCGGGAAGGGTTGCAGGGATGGCCTCAGGACTGCCCTGTAACTAATGAATAATTGTCCTGTAACTGCCCTGGTAACTAATTTGAGTAACTAACGGGAGTAGTGACAAAGAGTAAGGTTAT
The DNA here is from genome assembly GCA_035590195.1 of Aviceda cuculoides. Taxonomy (NCBI): domain Eukaryota; kingdom Metazoa; phylum Chordata; class Aves; order Accipitriformes; family Accipitridae; genus Aviceda; species Aviceda cuculoides. The sequence goes on along the minus strand of JAVJGG010000009.1, from coordinate 11,116,382 downwards.
GAAAAACAGTGGATTTTGTTCAGGGATGAATAACCATCTTGCAAGAGTGAAGACAAAGGTTAGATAAGGATGACTGTGGAGGATACATGCTTCCTGGGCCTGATAGAGCCTGCAAGCGCACACCACAGCCCACTGGCCAGTGATATTTTGTGAGGGGATGACACATTATTTCGGGATAACAGTAAGACATGTGTCAATGGGGTGCTCAGCCTGAAAGGTTTATTCAGCCTTCGACCAAGAAAAAGTTCCTTGATCTAACCTTCAGTTAAAACATGAGAGTTCACTGTAACCACCTCAAAGCCCTCCCAGATCCTCCACGAACAGTACAGACCAGGCTGGACATTCCTCACATTCTAGAAGGGGAAAAAAAATCCCTCAATTCTTTGTGCAGAAAAATTACTTGGCCCTTAACTTGTTTATTTTTCAGATACTTAGTCCACAGTGTGACCCACTGTGACATGCTTTTAGTTCCCCCCCCCCCAATATTAAAAGACCTTAGTTGTTCTTTACATGTATGTTAACTAGTTTCTCAAATACTTTATCATTTCATTTTTAATGATATATTCTGATCATGTAGCTGTTCTCTTCCCATATACAATGGAAGATTGCAGTACACTGCAGTTATTGCAACAGTATTTTACAGTAATCCAGTAAATATGCTTTCCTCTTAACATTTTTATATGCCTATAAAACACAAGTCAACCCAGTTTCAGAGCAACTTCCACACTGCTTCTAGTGGCTTTGTTTCTGAGCTCTACTTAGGCTCTCTTGCCTGCTTTATGCTGCACACAGAAGCTGAAGAAAACCTCAGCAGGTAAAAATTCCTCCTAATGGCAGTACCTGCAACTTGAGGACATCCTGCCATTTAAGCCCAACCATGCTTGCAGCTTCCCACAGTAGGTGGTTTAAACGGCAGGAGGAACACTTTTGACCAAGATACACATCCAACAGTAAAGAAGCAAGAGGAGAAAGTAGGAAGCTGCTGGAGAGCCAGCCACATGGGTAGCATCTCCACTAGGAAATGAGGATGAAAAAAATCTCCTTTTCTTTTTTCTTTAAAGAAGCATATGTTGAACAGGGACCAAAACAATACCAATTAGCTGCCAACTCTCTCTGAAACAGCTGTCACCAGCTCTTCTCAGTGTAGCGGTGCTGTTGTAGCCGTGTTGGTCCGAGGTCGAAGGCAGGGCAGGGTTTACAGGTCTGCAGTTACAACTTGCCGTTACAAGCGCACTTGTATAAATCATTTGAACATATGCAAAAAGTTAATAAAGCTGAAAATATGTTCTTAGTGATTCCTGAACAGAAAAATAGGCTGAATTCAGACTATTATTTGCTATCAGTAGTCCACTGGGCCCTCGTGTTTTGATGGTATTCGTATCTTCTCTTTCCACCAGTCACATGAGTTCAACACTTATTCTCCTTTGCATCCCACTTAGGAATGGAGCATTTGAATTTCAGCTACTATACAAATGGACATACACGTTATATACAAACAAAAAGAACAAGATGCCAAAAAAGTGGGACAAAGCTGCCAACAGTTTTCCACCTACTGATTAAGTGCCAAAAGAAAAATCATATTACAGGATCATCCCAGCCAAATACTTGTGGTTCCTATGTAATTTAGAACAGCTAAGTAGCTATCCCTGAAAAATAATTCCTCAAGAACACTGATTTTATGGGCCAGAAACATGTCTCATACAATTAGTGCAGAGCTGAAGTTATATCTACACTAGCTGAATATCTGGCTCTTAACGGCATTTCAGTTTGCTATTTAAATCTGTGCAATACTAGTTGTACCTATTATAGACTCTATGCATTACATATATGAACAGAAATCATAAAACTTGATTATGCGTGGTGGCTAACTAAGATGACAACACTGTAATGTTCTTTTAACTTCACTGTGGAAAATGGTAAGGATATTTAATAATAATTTTAAGAAAAAGTAATTTGTAGCTAGTTGGCGCTAATATTCTGTCACCTCTACTGTGTTAAATGTTTGAACTAGAGTTTTTAATTTCCTTGTGGAAAAACATTCATAAAATAACACGAACAGGACAGTATTTCTTGTAGTGACATATGCAAAAATCATTACTGCATGTTCCAGCCTCTGCAATTACTGCAATGTATTAGTGGAAGAAGCCACATGTTCTCACTCACTTTGATAATGGGATTTAAAAAGACACATGGATGATCTGGGATACGTGTGCACCGAGAAGTCTGCACAAAGTGAGATTCTCCACTTGGGAATAATGACATATTCGCATAGGAAGAGATCCTTTTGCCACATCAATCCTTTTGCTTCATTCAAGGAAAGAGAATTATTTTTTTCTGCAGATTATTTTATGGGCTTGTTGGCCCACAAGCAACTTCACAGACAGCAAACATGGACCACAGAAACTCACAAAAGGTATGGCCTATGGCCCAAGAAGCACATGGTTTAAATAAAGTGCACTAAAAAGACAGCTTGCCTCCATCCTTAACAATTTTTAATAAAGCTTTTACTATAACACCTTATCTGGGTTTTTCATCAGTTTTCAGCATTCCTATGGAATAAACTTTTCTATCTGTGCCAGGAGAAATATTAAAAAAAAAATTCCACTTGCGCTATGAGGCCCTGCCCATACAGCAGAAACTGCAAGGTAGTGATTTTACCTTTGTGCTATTCCTGCTCTGTCTGGACTCCCTGGAAGGCTCCTACAGCCAAAGACAAGTTCTGGTAGCCAGGGATTTATGAGTTCACTACCAAAAGCTTGAGCCAAGCCAGAGGCATGGACAGCCTCCATCCCTCCCAGGTTCTTCAGCCCTAGGAAGGGAGGGCACAGAAGCCCTTCAGCTTTTCCCCAGGAGAGGAGAATGGTAACTTTCCTAATATGATCAGAGTGTGGGGTAGGAATATCTGTGGCATGACCAGGCCCAGTAATTTTAGTTGTTTAACCCAAACATACAATCCAGTGTAATGTGACTTCCTCGTCACTTCCCCAAAAGTTTAATTGATGTTTCCACTGTACTTCCCTCCTGCAGATGGCAAGGTCATTTATAATTGCACTTGTGAAACGGGCTACAGGAATGAATGCCAGCAAATGAATGCTTGTTTATTCCATACACAGTGCTTGAGGGTGAAGATGGTTTCTATAATCCCTTCTTATATCAACACATGGGGAAAGCCCTCACAACGAACTGCTTCTCCCCGTCCTTAATTACTCATCCCTGTGTTTTGAAGCAGGAGGTATGAATGAAAGAAAAAATGACAAATTAAGTTTATGCCTAACATGAGAAAACATTATGGGCAAAGCATAAACCAACAAGGGAATATAAAAAAGTGCTCAAGTATTTTACACCCTGATGAAAATGCATACAGACCAGTCCTCATCTAAGCTTAACCTTACGACAAGCTTATTAAACTGTCTTTCACAGAGTTTTATCACAATGGAAACTCTTCCTAAAGTCTGGTAACCTTGCAATGGAATTTTACGTATAGAGTTGTTTTCAGGTCGCTAGCATATTGAAGGCAGCACAGACATGTTATTACTTCTCCACTATAAAATATTCTCTTTCCCTATGTGCTGGCTAACATAAAAATTGCAAAGGTGATTTCATTTTTTAACATAAACCACTTTCTCTTTTCTAAATAAAAAGACCTCAGCAGTGCTCATTACAAGCCACTGCCCCATGCCATAACTGAACACAGCTCTTTGCCAATGCCAGCAAAGAACTATTCCATCATTTGAAGATTTTTTAAATTTTTAAATGAAAGGTTCCGAAAACAAAGCAAAACAAAAGGCAATCCAAAGTCTCCATGATTTATACTTTAATTTTAGCTGTGGGAGACAAAGAAAAGCCCTTTCAACAATTTAACTGCTTTTCTTGCACAAAAAATCCACTTTACATATTTCCAGTCTAATAGTAGTCATTATATGTTATTTGGCCATGAATTCCAACCATTTAAGAAGCAAGACTGGGTGACTAAAATGTTACTGTGCAGAAGAAAATAACAGATAACAAGACATCCTTTTGACAAAAATTGCAATTTAGGTGGTTACTTCTGGACAAAATTATACGGGACTTTAAATCTAATTTAAACAACATTTCAGAAAAAAAGCCCAGAAAAATGTTGGGCTTAAATATACATATACTACTTCTCTGCCCCCTGGTGTTACAGCTTGCAAAGTGGATTTTGTTTTTTTGTGGGCTCAGTGCATTATATTTACCTTTGTGTTAATACTGTCCATATTTTTCTAAAAGGTACGTGATGTTCTTTGGGTTTGTTTCTTATATTCCATTTAGCAAAGAAAAATTTATGATAAATTTGTCATGGTTACAAGAAGATTTTTCCATACTACCTGAACCCTGGAATTCCATCTATGCCTCATCTTCACTTTAATGTGATTGCTGATTTTTTGACCACAATTTCCTTTCTACAAAACTCACCTCATCATCATCCATCAGATGTTCCTTTGCGAATTCATACATTTCCAACTGGAGTGTGGTTATGTTGTGGTATCGAACTGCCTCCTATCAAAAACCAAAATTTCTATGTTACTTTAGGGTGGCAAGACAGGGGAGTGTCATCCCATGTCACCTGAAACTATTCCAGTGAACTCAGACCCAGACTTAGTAGAAGGTAGATCCCGGGGGGTTTATAACGTTTGAGAAAGTAAACAGCAGAACAGCAAGCAGCGTATCCAACGTCTTCTGTGGATCTTTCTAAGTGCAGGCTCCATCAGTATGAGAAGAACAAAGCACTCTCCTCATTCTCATGTTTCAAAGCACTGGCGAGTCTGAGAGCAAGGAATGAGACTGCCAGAGCTGAGCAGCAGCCTGTGCCTGCATTCCAGCAGGCTTTGGACACCAGAAAGCCTCTGTCTCCCTGTGCACTGGCGTATGGCAGCAGGCAGTTCTGGGAAAAACAGACACTAAGCTATTTTGCATGATAATGACTCACCATCCCAGCCTGCTTCTGGGCTAGGGAAATTCTGTATGGTCACCCACCTGTCCCTCCTTGCTTCCCCGGCTGTTTGCCTGGACAGCGCAGCTTAGCTCAGTCACCTACTCTCCTATTTGTGAATAACAACAGTAATCTACTTTGATTATCTTGTTTAACTCTTTTTGGGGAGGAACACAGGAGAGTTCCTCTTTCACAAGAGCATCTGAAGCTTAGTGACGGTGCCAAATGCTGCTGTCACCCCATTACCACTTTGTGAAAATAAGCCAGAGGCATTATGGTTTTCATGGCAAGTGATTAGGACAGCCAGCAACTTCTACTCATAGTTACATAGATCAAAGTACAAGAAAATACAGCTGTGTGCATTTAGTATTATATATGTAAAAAATAAATTATCTGTAGTCCCCAGCTCCTGAGAAGTTACCAATGAAACATTCAGAGTTAATGTGCAGGGCCCTTGCTCTGTCCTCTCTGCACATGTATGCCAAATCTGTCTGTGGTTTGCAGTTTTATTCTGTTGCTACTCCTCACCCCCACCCCCATCAAACATTGTCTCCGATATGGCTATAAAGTGCAGTTCTGTTCCCAAAAGCAGTGACAAAGGAGTGGTCCCTTTTCCTCGTGAGCTCAGACTTGCTGCTGCTTGAAAGAACCAAATTTTTGCTGTCTTCTGTCCCAGTTGGCCCTGCAGGGCATGCCTGGGTTTCCAGTGTGCGGGTAAGGTGTGTTGCACTTAACAGCTGTCCACAAAAAAAACCCACTTAACTCAAATAGAGTGGTATTTTTGACTTGAACTGGCTGGCCTAAGAGGAAGGAAAGTGTAATTATCAAATCAGTGCAACCTATAAGGTGCATACATGAACCTGCATGCATACATGCAGTGCTGCTACAGATAAGCCAGTCACCTAAGCACCGCACCGACGTACCGAGTTTAACGCAGCATTAAGAATGAAGAGCTTTTGGGCCAGTACAGCTCTTGGTGACTGACGCATCTGAAGAAGCAAGATGGAAAGGGCAACTGGAACGTTACCCTGCAGGATGCCTGCTGTTGCTTCAGCATATGCCTGCTTATGCTTAAGCATAGGTTAACTTAAATGACTCTTCCACAGGCAAGTCATGCCCTACGAGAAAAACAAGGCACTAAATTTCATTTTTGGAACATGTATTGCTAATGACCAGCTACTTGTACAGCACACACCACTGATGCCTAAGGCGACACTCAGGTATCACAAAGAAGTTAATCCAGTTGCATGGCATAAATCCATAAACAAGAAATTACAAGTCTGATTGTCAGAGTCCAGGCTGCAGGAGTCCAGAAACACAGCAAAGATGCTTTTATATGTCAAATTTCCTTGGACGTGGAAATTTAAGAACAGCATAAAAACTCATTTTTAAAGTAATTTTTCAAAGCCACACACACCGTTGCTGGATGGGCTGATGTTTACTGTGGTTTCTTTGCAGCAAGTATTCTAACTGAGATAATTAGAAACAATATGGTCCTGAGCCTGTTTGCATCCTCATCTACCCAGCTATGTTCTAAATGGAGTAAGGGCAAAGTGAGTTTAGCTAGAGTTATCGTATCCGGACACATCCAATGCCCACAGAACCTGAAATAACAAGCAGGTGGGCAACTACATGTTGACAAATAAGTGATTGACAAAAGCCCGAATGTTACTGGAGTGATCCTTTCATGAAGAGATTTCAGGGGCTAGTTGCTTTATTAATTGAGGTAGATAAAGATATAAATATGCATAAGTGGCAGACAAGTACCAGCATGAACATACTTGTCATCATATCATATTATATCCTATTGTAGCATATACAGTGACATTCACTATCAACATTACATGTACATCTCTGTGTACAACTTTCTGGATGATTTTAATAAAAAAGTATGTGTTTAACTCCAGAACCAATAGATAACCTCTATTTTCCCAACCTCTGACCCACTGAGTTTCAGGGAAATACCTGAATGTGTCTAGAAGGCATTTTAAGTAATTCACCTACCGATCTGGGCTGAAAATCCTCTTCTTTAAGTCCCCATTTGTCTTTGTGGTACTGGTAATAGACCATGTTCTGTTTCATTACTTCATCTTTCTGGTCAAACAGAAGGTAACTAGCAGCACAAGAAGCTGCATTCTTCATGTCATTCACTAATAAATAAACACACAAAAAAAAAATCCAGATAAGGCAAATGAACAAATTCCTACTATTATCTAAGCCAGACTGAAAAACTCAGATGGAAACAGAACTTTTCTACTTCCCCACCAGCTACACAGAAAAAAAATTGCTTCCCAGAAAGGATATGCTATTTTTGTGTTCTGAAATAGGTAAGGCCATGATTCAAAAATGGGGACTCACCTCTGATGGTTTTCTATGAAGATCCTAACCAAATGTCCCTCCCAGGTATCCCAGTATCAGTGAGCCCACAGCTTGGTGATCCCCATTGGGGCACTTACTAAAAAACCAAACAAACAAATTTAAAAAAAACCCCACTTCTTTCTACTAGAATTGACAAAGAGGGAAGAGTCAATGTGTAAAACGTTTAGTCAAGTAACATAAGCAAAAGTCATTAACGGCTTGATACTACATGGCTGGATGTGCCTTCCCTTTATGTTGGAGCCTGCAGGAGTAGCTCTAAGGGCTACATCTGTTCTTTACAGTGCAAGTAGCTCCTCAAGAAACCACAAAATTCACTGAATGATTTGCCCATCAAATACGTAATCACTGAGCACCAGAACACTACAACTTCTGTTAAGCGGTCCCCTCTTTCTTCAAAACCCATTTAGCCCCATGGACCCCATTCTAACAGGACTATAGGAATCCACTAGGAAAAAGCAAATGGTATGAAACACTCTGTAGATTTATCTGTGGAAGAAATTCTGAATAGTAAATTGAAAATTTAGTATTTATTCAATAGAATAAATGGTGTTATATTAAATGTGTTGCCTTAAAGTCACAAGCTTTCTTTTCTCTAACTGAATGAGTTAGAAGTCTATGAGAAAATTTGTCGTTAGAGCTATGCACATTCAGAAGCCTAACAACCATGTGGACCTGACAGCCTGACTGACACGGCTTCTCGGCACACACCATGTTTTTTGGTGCACAGGTGTACGAAATGGATCTGTGTCATTGTATGTGTTTCAATGGATAGGAAGTGGCTGACAGTGTTTACCCTAACATGAGTTACTTCAGAAAGGCAGAAGAATCGGTGTATCATTTAAGCATCCGAAATACATATGATGAACATTGATCATTTATATGAACATTTATCATTTATATAAACATTTATCATTTATATGACACTCTGAAGAGCAACTTGTGCTGGCAGCAGGTATCATAAAAAGAATGAAGGGCAGTGATGGATCAGATCACACTGAGGCTGTAACTGCCTCATTTTCCCAACACCCAAGTGGAGGCCAGTCACAACCATGCATAACTTAAACCAGTGGGGCCTGCCCTAGACAAAATCCAGCCCTTATGGGACTTATGTTCAGCAATTTATTTTGTCATGGACAATTTTATGAGCACAGGCTCTATACGTAACGTTTACCTCCCATGCCTGTTAACTACAGTTATACAGGGAGAAAGACGCCAGGCAGCTCACACATTCTGCCCCAGAAGAGGTTAAAATGCAGATTCTGGAGGCCGCTATTTACATTCTAAAGTGTTATAACTAGAGGGAGAGAGTTATGAATGGAAACTGTCCCACATCATCCCAATGTTATTGAAGCACATTAAATCACTACTTACATTTATAATATGCAAACTGCAAGTAATGGTACATGGTGGCCACAAATTTCTCAACAACAAAGCCGCCTATATTGGGTGTCAGATTACTCTCACACTGCACTTTGCATGCAAGGACTTCAACATAATGGTCTAGAATGGAAGAAAAAAAACAACACAGGATATGGATAGCACACAGTGAATTGTTGTAAGTCCTCCCGTTAGCTATCCGTTAAAGTTTAGCCTTATAATGCTCTCCTGGGTCCTGCGCATCTGGATCTTGCTGTTTGGAAGCACTGAGCATCTACAACTCCATCTGAAGTACATACCAAGTGCTGGTCTCCAGCCCTTCTGTAAAAACCAGTGCTCTCTGGACTTCAAATGCATCAAAGCGGCAATTCCAGAGAACTAAGCAGTTAGGTTTCACTGACACCTACAGGCAGCCTGTGGTCATAGGTTTTATATAGTGTTAGGGAATATCACATTATTTCCTATCGGTGAACTTAACAGTGCTGGTTTGTATTTTTTTTTTTTAAATTTTGAGAGCCTTTGCAATTTCATTAAATTATTGCATGAATAAGGTCCACAGGCTGCTGAGTATAACTTTGTCACAGAGAAATACAGCAGGTGATTGCAAAATAAACCTCCAGAGATGGCTGCATTTTGTGGCTGCATTGTGTGCCTGCAGTTTGTATGTTCTAAAAGAGAAGGCAGACACGAATACATCGCTTGCTGCAGAACAACTGTCAGCCAGAAATGTTTAAGTTCACAAGCTTGCACAGCCTACAAAAGCTTGCTGCAATGGGATAGGATGAGAGGTGATCTTATCTTCAAGAAAATACATTCCAAGAAGAAAACCTTCTGTCAAAGGATTACAAGCGTTTTCAGGATATAGAACATTCGACACCGCCACCAAACAGAAACATTTTAAAGCCCTTGTTTCCCTGTTAGCCACATTTAGCAGGTGAAAGCAAGTTATCGAAGCTTGTGCAGAAAGTCTCTGACCAATGCAAAAGAACAGCAAAGGCCCCTTCTCCTGTTTTCACCTCCAACAGCTCCTAACATGAAGAATGCTGAAGCTAACTGAAAATGATTGGCCAAACGGAATTACCAGACCCATCTTTTACAATAGCAGTGGAGTCTCCAGACAAAGCAGTGTTCAATTCCAGCCAGCACTTAAAGCCAGAGATGCAAGTTCCTCTGAAGCAATCCCATGCAATGAGGACAGCTGGCTTCCAAACATAACTCATCGCTCAAGGATAAAGACATACCTGTCGTGGTTTAACCCCAGCCAGCAACTAAGCACCACGCAGCCGCTCACTCACTCACCCCCCCC
>JAVJGG010000009.1:11082541-11099656 GCA_035590195.1 Aviceda cuculoides | reverse complement strand
AGGGTGTTATCAACATTCTTCGCATACTGAACTCAAAACACAGCACTGTCCCAGCTACTAGGAAGACAATTAACTCTGTCCCAGCTGAAACCAGGACAAGAAAGTTGTCGTATTTATGAGAGAGGGGGTACAGATCACCAGACAGAGACAAACCAAGGCAGGCTAACCGCTGAGCCTCAAAGGTGGCCAAAGGGATACGGAAACGATGGCCGAGGGACCCGTCCGGACAACTATGGCTACCTGGACGGACTAGTTGTTCTTACTCACACGTCTGTGTTATTCTGACACGCAGTTACATTTCCATGCTAACGTCAGAACTCTCGGATTTTCTGACAGCCCTCATTGATGGTACGGGGGTTAAAAAAAAAAAAAAAAAAAAAAAAAAAAGTAACCCCCAATTCGAGCGGTTCTCAGTGCATCCCATAAACTCGTCTTGGCCCAGACCGAGCGGGGGGCACCATGGGCATATGTCACACTGCAAGCTGAGGAACAGGACTTTGGGAGGCGATCCCACGGCAAAAGGGCAATGGGCTTTTGGGACAGCTTTCCTACACTCACCTGCAGTGGCAAGGTAGAAGTCTTTGAAAGCTGTGATCTGTGGGGAGCCTTCGCAGGCCGCCGTCCAGTCGTCGTAGGCTTGGAAGAAAGGAGGGAGAGCCAGTTGCATGTGCGAGGTGTCCGTTCCCCAGGTGTCGCCGTTGTACGCCGGCAGAGGCCTGAGCAAGGGATTCGTAAAAGTTGTGGTGAAGGAAAAGCAGCAGTGCCTGCCCTGCGGAAAGCTGCGTGTGAAGTGCGGTGGAGCGTGTGGCGTGTGTGCGCGTTGGGGTTAGTGTAGAAGCTGTGATGCGCTGAGGAGCAGGTGGGCGTGAGCGGGGGGAGCGTCGGGAGCGTGATGGGGAGCAGTGTCGGGTCCGGGTGGGGGAAGGCGGTCCGTCCGCGGTGCGGGGAGGGTGTGCGCGGCCGTGGGAGAAAGCCGGTGGTGGGGCAAGCGGGGCCGGGGGCGGGGCGGGCCAGGGCGGGAGGAGCAAGAGCGGCGCTGAGGGCAGTGCTGGTGGGGGCCAGGGTGGCGTCACACTGCCCCAGGGGTGTCCACCCTTAGAAAGCTAAGCAGGGTCGGCCCTGGTTAGATCTGGGAGGGGTGACCCCCCTAGGACACCCCTTTTCCTTTTGTCTCTGCCCCTCCCCGAGCAGGGCTGGGGGCGGTTATCCCCTTCCTCTCTTGCCTGGCATTTCCTGGTGCTCCTCCTGCAGCCTGCTGGCGCACGATGGGGAAATGGACCGCAGGGCTGGCAACGGGTTGGAGGGCCATCTCCTCTCCCCCCCACCGCCTCTGGGTCCCGTCCCGGGGCTGGCAACGGGTTGGAGGGCCATCTCCTCTCCCCCCCACCGCCTCTGGGTCCTGTCCCAGGGCTGGCAATGGGTTGGAGGGCCATCTCCTCTCCCCCCCACCGCCTCTGGGTCCTGTCCCGCCGGCGTCGCGCTCTGCGGCGTCGGCACCTCGGGTGCCGGCCTGCAGCCTGGGAGATGCGTCTTCCGCCTCCTTGGGGCGGGTGGAGGTGTGGGAAGGCCTTTGTGCCCAGCCGAGGTGGTGGGGGGCAGGGGCAGGGACAGGGGTTGGGGGGGGGCTCCCTTCGTCCCCTCGTAGGAGGTGGGGCAAGTCCCCGGTCCGGGCTCGGCTGGAGTGCGGGGCGTTCTGGGAGGCGTGGGCAGCAGGATTAAGCAGGCGTCTCAGGGCAGACGCTGAAGACGTTCGTGCCGTTTTGGAGGAAGGATGTCCGTTCTTGTCCCGGCCGTTTCCCGGGGAGGGCGGTGCTTGGTCGGTCAGGCCAGCCCTCCCTCCCCGGCGTACAGCTGACGCCGCCGTGTCATGGGACGCCGCTCCGAGGAGCGTGGGCCGTCCTCCGTCATGCTGCGTGTCCTGGTCTCGCTGGCTGGCTTGGTGGCTGTTTTGCGGGCGGCGGTGAGTCCCGTCGGTTCTTTCTCCCGTAAGGGTCTGTGTTTCGTTGCTGCGCTGCCGGGAGGGGCTGTGTCCGGCGGCCCCGTTGCTGTTGGGGATGGCTCCGATCGCTGTACGACGCGGGGTGCGCCGGGTGTGAACGGCTCCGGGCTGGGAGGGGATCTCCTCCTGCCCCTGGAGGAAGACGATGAACTTCGGTCCGTGTTTAATACGTTAGCGGTTTGTGGTTCATGGCGGGCATTCGTTGTACGAGGCCGGGGCTGCGCCGGACGGGGTGGGGTTGCTGGGGTAGGTGCGGCGAGCGGGGGGGGCCGGCTCCTTCTCCCGAGCAGGCCTGCCCGTTCCCGGGCGCGGCACTGCGCCCTCCCTGTTTCGTACTGGGGAAGGGCTGGCCGTGCTCGCCCTCGCCACCCGGGCGTTGAGCGCTGCCGCCGTCTTGAGGGGGGTGATCGCCGGGGTCGCTGCCCGCTGAACCTGCGGGTCGAAGCGGTGGTGACTGTTGTCTGCCTTGCAGCCTTCAGACCGCGGTCTGAGAAAGAATAGTTTACAAGGCCTTATTTGGGAACCCGAGCTGCAGTTACCTGATACCTACACATTATTAGCAGATCCTATGGGAAAACTTGCTCTTCCTGTAGTGCGGGAGAGGAGTTTTTCCTGTTCGACCCAGGTTCAGGATCGACTGTCTTGTTGCTGCTTTGTCCAGTGGGACGCTGTACCACCGCCTAACCATGCACCTAGGCAAATCCTTCCTCTTTACAGTTGCTGTGTGAGCTATGCCTTGACCCTTATGCCTCGAGTTTGAAGCAGAGCATCAGTGTTATCTTGATAGGTGTTGCTAATTGAATGATGCACCGGTAGTTAAAGCTGTGTGAGAAGTAGCACGGTTTCATGGGAGACCTTTATCAATGGGAAGATTGGATGGCAGTAAGTATGTTCTGTGAGGGGTGGGACTTAGAAAATTTTGAAGGTGGTGCATAAGAGAAAAGAGAACCAGTACTCACCAAATTTAGTAGTACTGGAAGAGGGCCACTTGGTGGATTTTGTAGATTAGTTTAAAAGAGATGAATTACTTGAAAAATACATAGTGAATTTCAGGAATTTGCTGCTACGGGAGGTTGTAGAAGCGGACGTTGTATTTAACTGATTCCAAAAAAGGATTAGACCAATTAAAATACATCAGGTTCATAAACAACATCCAAAAATGAGTAGGTATGGATTTGCTTTCTAACATCCCTAATGTAGCAGTTTTGTCAGGTGGAGGAGTATGAGGGGAGTAGACCACAGACAGTGGCCAGGTTTATGTCATTTCTTTAGACAGCATTTCTTATTGCTGTTGTCTAGACAGAATATGACCTGGTGTCTAGAGGAACTGTGGACTCGAACCAGGAGGACATTTCTTGTGCTTTTATCTTCCTAGCTTTGTTTATTTTCTGTAGCGGCATGTGTGTAAAATACCACCGTTTCTTAAGAATAGTTTTGTAACAGCTGAGAGGGCTTGAGGAACTGAGGCCACCAGGCATGATTTCTCTATCAACTGACTATTTCCTGACCAAGCAATGAGGGAAGGGGTCTTTTTAAAACTTGGTCTCATTCTCAAAATATAGCAGGGTCCTATCATTGCAGAGGTGCTAATGTTCTTTTAAATTAGCTTGGGAAAGTGTATGCTGCAGATAAGCAACCTGGCAGGCTCGGGTTTGTAGACTTCTAGGCTCAAGCTCACTGCAGAGCCCTACAAGGCTGCTTTTATGCCCTAGTTCTGAGGTATTTTTGGCTGTAATGGTTGCTTACTTTTTCTCTAGTTAAGTGTGGACTGAGAGACAGAAGTGTTTTGAAAGTAAGTGTATTTTGCTGCATGGCTTTAAATAAGGTAGTTTGTTATTTCAAACTTGGTCTCTGTTGTATGTTATGAAAGGCCATCCAAACTTTTTTTCATCTATGGTGAAAATAAAACAGTAGGTTTATTTTAAATAGAAATGTGCAAACTGGGTATTGGTAGAAACACTATGAACTCTGAGCAAAATACAGAGCAAAACAGGGAATTCTGGTATGATTCAAACATAACTGATGCTCGCTTATATATTGTCAATCTGGGAGTGGAGGTGCATTAGACTTAGTGTTCCCATTACTTCTAAAGGAGCACAGTGCATGATGTTTTAATCCCTTTTCAACTTAATTGCATCCTGTTAGACCAGGAAATGCTGAAATAGGGGTTGAGTCTCAGGAACTGTATGTGTAGTGGAAGTGAGCAGGAAGCAAGTAGCAAAACACAGTGTGGGTTTTACTGGTCCTACTGATTTTGAGGGATGTGGGGAAGTCTTATTCACAACTGGAGGCAAGGATATCTGCCGATACATCATCTGCAGTTTCTGGGACCACAGTTGCATCTGGTAGCTATTCCAGTGGGGATTTTTCACTGCTGCTGTAGCATGTGTTAGTAGAAGCTCTTGCATTTGGTAAGAATGATGTAGGGTGATACCTGCTTTTGAGATGGAGCCAACTGCTTGCGAAGAAGAACAGAAAGCACATGTGCTAAGTTAACAGCAGAAGCTGCTTAGTCCCAGAACATGAATGGGGTTTAGAAATACTATAATGATTGTTCGCAAGTACTATAATGGTTGTTTCTGGAACTCATTGCATCACTGTTGTGATCTATTGCTATCTACTATAAGGAACTCTTTGTGATGAAAGAGGATATTAAAAAAAAAAGGTGTGTGTGTGTCAGAATCATTGAGGGAGGCAGGCAGGGAGCTTGGAAGGGGACTGCCAGAATCCAGTTTTAAGTTGTCTGATTTATTACATGTCAGGAAATCTCCTCTCTGTCTTTATGATAGTGATTCTACATGACCCAGTGTCTTGGGTAGTACGTGTGGAGTAACAGTCCTTTATTGCAGTCTGGGAAAAAGGGAATGTATGTAATATTTTAAAACAGCTGATACTGGTTCCTGGTTGCAGGCTTTGTTGACCCAAGGCATCCCTTCATAACCACATTATTGTCTACTGGAGACTTCTGCAGAACAGAAGGGAACGGTCAGGAAGCAAAGATGATCTCCTTCAAGCAACTGCCCCTTGAAGCAAAGGCTGCAGTGGCTGCAGGAGTGGTTTTCTTCTCCATGATGCTATCTCGGAGTTATCTGGCAGAAAAACTCGATCTCAGGACGTGGCGTTGGCTTCTAAGGCTGCAGATGGCTCTATTTGCTAATGCACTCATGTTGATAGGATCTCTTCATGTTTGGAGAAGCACAGTCACCACGTTCTCCAGGTCTTCAGCTGCCAGCTCCTTCTGTTTCATGCTGTGGAAAATAGCTGTGTTCGTGTTTCTAGCTTTGGCTCATTCAAGCTTCTTTACATTGCTATTTCTCGTTGCGGAAGAGCCCTATTTCTTTTCTTTAGCTGCCTACACTTGCCTGGGGGCCTATATCATTCTTATCTTCTTCCTCTTCACTCTAGGCTCTGTAGAGCAGGCTTACAAGTTCTTGGCTGGGAGAGGCGCTAAGGCAGGCACTGGCAACAAGAACAAAACAGCGATTAAACCCGTTTTGGCAGTTATGCTGACTGTTGCGCTGACTGTTGTCGGGCTGTTAAATGCTTCCCAGCCTCCCACTGTGAATTCAGTGGAGATTCCAGTTCACAAGCTGCCCTCAACAATGAATAATCTGAAAGTGGTGTTGCTTTCAGATATCCATCTGGGGCCTACAGTTGGGAAGACCAAGCTTGCCATGATTGTGAGAATGGTTAAGGCTTTGAAACCAGATATCACTGCGATTGTTGGGGACCTGACTGACTCTGAGGCAGAGACCATACGACCTGCTGTTGAGCCTCTTGGAGAACTTAACTCCCCTTTGGGGACTTACTTTGTCACAGGAAACCACGAGTACTACACATCAGATGTTAGCAACTGGTTTGAGCTGTTAAAATCATTTAACATTCAGCCACTCCATAATGAGAATGTGAAGATTGTTTCACCGAAGAGCACTGATGACTGGTTCTGCTTGGCTGGTGTTGATGATATTGAAGCAGATGTATTACGCTACTCAGGACATGGCATGGATTTAAAAAAAGCTCTTGGAGACTGTAGCAGTGAGCATGCAATAGTGCTGTTAGCTCATCAGCCGATTGCTGCAAAGTGGGCACTTCAGGAGAGACCAGACATAAACTTAATCCTCTCTGGCCATACTCACGGAGGGCAGATGTTCCCACTAAATGCTGGAGCTTATTTTCTGAATCCATTCTTTGTTGGGTTGTACGAAGTTGGGCAGAACACCTTTGTCTACGTCAGCCCGGGGACAATGTACTTTGGAATACCTATGAGGCTGGGCAGCAGAGCTGAAATAACAGAGATAATTCTACGTTCTCCTTGAGGAGTTTTCCATTTAACAGACTTCTGTCATCCTTTTTGGTCAGTATATTGGCTCTTCTGCTCTGAAAGCAAATCCTTTTTCAGGGAAGCCAGAGAAGACCTGTTGGGGTGGACTTCAGCAGGCTCTGTTAAGTTTGAGCAGAAAACACTAACTGTATCTTGGGCCTATGAAACAAATAGGGGGCATGTTAAAATACTGAAGATATTAATTCTTTGAGTTCATTATTATTGAGGTTCTGCATTTAAAGATAACACTGATTTCATGGAGATAATGTGTGTCCTGTGCATGTTTAGTAATATCTGTGTCCTGTGGCTACTTCATGTTCCACTGTTTTATTATCCATCAGGCAACTGCCTTGTCAAATCTCAGACAGGTGAAGTTCTGATCTCTTGCAGTGAAATTGCTCATGCATGTTTTGTGGAAGGTACCACAGAGTGTCCACTGAGTATGTAAACTCTAGAAGCCTTATGCTAAAAATGTTACGGGAAGGGAGTAGTTTTGTTTTTTTTTATTGAGCTGTCTGCAGCATGCACTAGGGCTTCCAGTCTGTGCTGCTTACCAGTACAGTAAGTTGCCAGGCATCAGTTCCTGAAATTCAGGTTTTTTTCCAGTTAAAAAGCTGGGGAGGCTGATATCAAGGGGTAAAAGCAGCTGTCTTTCTGCAGGCATTTTCCCCAGAATAACTGGGCATCTAGTAGTTACTGATAATAGTTCTAATAAAAGCAAATGAGAAAGAAAACTCCTAATGAACATAACTTCTGTTGCTGTCTCAGCACACAGTACTTCCTGATGTAAAGTACAAAACCCAAAGCTAAAATACTCAAGTCTCTTCATTCTGTATTTTTTTTGTTTATGTTAATTTCTCTTCTGTGATTTTTCTCTTACAAGAGTAAGGAGATGCTATTTGAAAACAATGCAAATAGGTTAATGTTTGAACTTTAAGGTTTTAATATTTCAAGTAAATGGTGTCCTTTTTAAGAAGTCTAAACTCTGCAGCAGGTGTCTTTCCTTAACAGCATTTGCATATCAGTGTCCTGGTTGTCTTGATAGGCACATGGCAGAATAACTGCTGCAGGATAATGGGGGATGGAGAATTTATCTCTTTTTCCTAGAAGGGTTTAACACAAATTAATACCTTTCTGGGAAATTTGAGAGTTTAGAAAATAATAATGAAAACATTCTTGCTTCCGTATCTTCGTGTTCATATAAGAAAGCCAGGATGTAAGTTAATGTGCGTATATTTTCCAGGCTGATGAAACAGTTTACTTCTGTTCATCTTCTCTCCTTCCTCTTCCACCTCAGTGTTGCTGTATGAAATGCCATGAACAATACAAGTCTGGCAGTCCTGCCTCTGACTCTGCAGTCTGCAGCTGTAGCCACAGGGTTTCCCTTGCTCTGCCTTTCTGTGCACCAGTAGCTGGGTTCCTCTCGGGCAGACCCATGTAGCATGGGGCAAAAGAGATCAGCGCTTACGCAGGAGACAGGATAGCAAGACTGGAACTGTGGTGTTCAGTCTTTTTCTGCCTTCCTGTGTGATCCCGAACCAGACACACTTCTGTTTTATTCTTCAGCTTCTGTTCTTGTTTTGCAGGAGGCTCGTGGGGCTGTATTTGAAGACTACTATAGGCTTTGTAAAGTTGATTTTTTTTTTTCTGTAAGTGAAATTTTGAAGTTTCACTTCATCCACTCCCTTCAGCACCCCCCAGGCAGAGTTCCTAACTGCTAAACTGGTTTTGTATCCTGTTCCTCTGTACAAACACCTTGCATTTTTACTCAGAGGAATTTTGAGAAATACTGTAAATGTGTCATGTGCACTGGAAGGTTGGTGGAAGAGTTGGAGAAGTCAGTCCTTTTTTAGTCTGAAAACTGAACACCTGACCAGCCAGGCTTTCTACTTGCCTGACTAGATAATTTCTGGTTCCCAGCACCTATAATTATGTAAACTTTTTTATGCTTGTGCAATAATATCTGCTTAAGTTTCCTAAAGTTTCCATGTATATTTAACACTGCCCGCATGGGGTCCTTCTGAGGTTCTTTCCCCATTGGTGGCATAGTGTCAAATGGTCTTTTGTAGAGAGAATCTTGATAGCCTGTAACTCTCTGTTTACTTATCAACATGCTTTCAGTTAAAAGCTGTGTTCTGGATTTAGTAGTGCGGAGTATTCCCTCTAGGACAGTGGTCCAGGAGGATAGCTTTTCATTTGTTAAACTGAGATTTATTACAGTGTTAAGAAGACTAATTGTTGAGCAAGTTTCCGTATCGGGAGGCTTTTGTGGAACTGGTTTTAGGTGGTGTTAGCTTCCCACTGAGTTGCTAGTATTATTTTTTCTCTTTTTTTCCCTACTCTTTTTATTTCTCTCTTCATTCTGTCCAAATGTGTGCAAAAACCTAGCTGAAGTGGTCTGTCTGTTCCAGGTGTGCATACATGACTTTATTACTTTGTATGTGCCACTTTTGGAAGATCTTTGTGTATCCTTTCAGGAGCAGATAAACATCCTTTTAGGAGTGGTCATATTATCATTTCATAAACTTACTGAGTTCTCCCAATGTAACTTAGTTCTTGTTCATTTTTTCAAGTATCTCCCTCTGAAAGCTTGTTTGCTTGATGATTAGTTATCACTTAAAAATGTTTTCTTTCTGTGCCAAAACACTTTAAAGCCTCTTCCTATATATTTTTTTTAAGTATGAATGGAAAGTATCCTACATCAACTTTCTTTTTGATAGTAAGAGGAATTAACCTTTTCTAAAATCTCTCTAGGACAACTTAACTAGTTCATGGGGGGGGAAGTTTCACTGTCAGAATAATACCAGAACAGAATAGTGTCATCACTTTGTGAAAGTTATATTTATTACATTATATAATCAGTAGAGAGCGGACTTGAAAATATGTAAATTGTGGTATAACAAATGCTTTAAATGTTGGGATTTAATAAAAATTTATTTGCTTATCAAGAAAGATGCCTCTAATGACCTTTTATTTTGTACCAATAGTTATTGTAGCAGTTCATGCTGAACAGTTTTAACTTAACACACTAATTCTGTTTAACAACAAAAAGCTACTGACTACTTTTGGAAAAATCTTACACCCACACTGTTAAGTGCAGCATGGTGGAAAGTGGGAAAGGTAAGGCACTATTAAATTTGCCTAATGTCTGCTAGAGAGAAGAAGTGCAGGCTGAAGAGATGAGAATGTGATGCAGAGAAAAGGACTGCTGCAAGGGCGGAGAAAGGGTATTAAGAGGATTTTTTGGAAGGAGCAGAAGAAAATGCATGGTTTGTGGTTCTCAATTTTCATACTTAAGCTTTGGGGTAGAGAAGGGGGTGTTCTGCATTTGAATGGTCTGTATAAGAGATGCTAGAAATCTTCAGAGGTGGAGGGGTTCATTGGGGATTTGTATCCACATCTGTTTGCTTTCCAAATTAGAAAAAAACCTGTTTTGTAAATTCGGAGAATGAGAGATTCTAGCCACTGTTAAATAGTTTTGTGTGCTGAAACTATGAATTTTTTTCCTTCGTTGAGAGACATGCATGTTATAAAATGTTGAAAGAGCATTAAGGTTGCAAAAATAAGTTCTTATTTGATTTAAGAAAGGACAAATTCTTTAGTTCTTCCTGTTTCCATGTGAGCATGTTCTGAGCATGTAAGATGCAACATTATACCATTGCCTCTAAGGGTCTGAATTTTCAGCTGGGCATTGATAAGGTGTGGTATGAATGAACTGTCATCTTAAACTGCGTGCAGTTAGCTTGTGTCTGTTGAATCTACTTATCAAACTATCAGACCCACTACCCCACCTTCTAGGGAGATGCAGGGAATTAATTCCTTCTGTGTATTCACAATCATGAGTATACAATATTGACAGAGCCAGACATAAATTCATAACAAGAACTGTTTTGGTTTTGTTGCAAAACCCGGTCTGCAAGAAGCCATGGATAGAGTAATGCACTGACAGTAAAAGAGTGTTGAGTAATTGATCACGAAGGGAAATCTCTTTACAATGGGCAATGAATGAGGTGAATCGGAGCAAAGTAGTCTGGAAGCTTCCTCCCTTTCCTCGCACCCCTAATAGTACTGTACAGGAAGTGTATATGTAAGGAAGGTGACTTACAGTTATGGTCACAGCTTTAAAAGCATGGCTTCTAAATGGTAAGTGGTTCAATGATGATCACTTTCATAATTAATACCTTATTTTCATTGTTTTATTGTTTTAAGAAAGTCTTGTTTCTTTGCCAAAGATGTCTGTCGCCCGAGGGTGGAGCTATATAAACAGTTGATTTGACGCTCATCATCTCTCAACGGTTATCTGCTATAAATGGAGCAAGTGTCTTTTCCGTAGGCCTCTTGATGTGGTTAGTCTAAATGAGGGTGCTGAAATCCTTTTTGAGTCTTTTAATGTGCTTTTTTTCCTAATGCTTCTCTCTCTCATTTTTTTTTTTTTTTTTTTTTTTATGTATTATTGCAGTATTTTGTTTGTTCACCTGGGTCCTGAATTTCATTTAGTCATGACCATTTTGAAGCACTCAGCTCTGCATTAATGCTGCGACTTGTCACAGTGCCCTAGAGTAAAAAAAAAATCTGAAGAATGTGAAACATCTGCTTGGTGTTCATAAGGGTGAATGGTTTCCTTCGGGGATGCACAAAGTACAATTCCATCCTAGTGCAGCATGCCCAGGAATCAAGATGCAGGTTATAAATTAAAGATCACTAAAAAGTCACAGTTACTTGAATTGAAAGGAAAGTAAGCAGATGGTACATACCTGTGTATCCTCTGCAGTGGTAATATACTTGAGGTTTAACAGCCTGGAACATAATTTCCCAGGGAGAATCCTAACCTTTGAGTTACTTTTGATCCAGAGCAGTTGGTTTGTATTTCTCAGGTCTGCAAGGTCCTGATTTTGTGGAGATCTGTCATGTCCATACCTTTGTTGAGTCAAGATTTATTTCAACTTTAATGGAACTCTTTGTTAAGTAATTTTAGGAATGAGTCCATGTTTGTGGGATCAGGGTTTAAAAAGCTTCCCCTATGCCATACTTGGCAGTCCCTTGCAGTTCTTTTTTCCCTGCCAGCTCAGGGCTGTTATCTTCTCACATCTGTTGTTGTATGTCCACCACACAGATAATTCCACTTGTTCACTGTTGGCAGAGTGTTTTGCGTTGCTATGTGCATTTAAGACATTTTCCACAGCTTTAAGTTTTCTGTGAAGAAATGCCTTTATCACAGTTGCAACACTCCTCCTTTGGAGTTTGTAGTCTTCAAATGTTTGTAAAGTGTTACTTGACTCAGTTGCTCCGTTTAATGACAGTCTAGGGCTACGCATGTTTTCTCAGCAATTTTGTCCTCCATTTTTCAGGAGGGTGTGTTTTTGCTTTGTACTCTCTTCAGTAGTTTCTGCTCTTGTTCTTTTGGCCTGTGACACATTGCACTGGCTCCTTTTTGCTATCTTGTTGCACTAAGAGTATGCTCTTGGTTGGCAGTTGTGTCCAGTTGTTGGCCAGGAGTCTCAGTACTTGCAGCTTTATGGTTATACATGCCTGCTGTATTTCACTTTTTCCATTCCTCTCTCTTTATTCTTCCTGTAGTTGTACACACTATTGCAACAAAATTGCTCACCAGTTAACCAAAGGAAGTGGTTTCATGGGAAGATTCTTCAAAACTGTGTGGCCTGTTGGTCCCTACTTAACCTTTGGGCAGATTTCCTCCAATGGTGGATGGCTCTCATGTAGTGGGGGTCACCTGGGGTTATATGGTGGTCTACATCTCTCTTGCCTTTCTAATTTCATCGCTTTTGTTTCATGTAATCGATTTCCTAATTGCTAAGCCCTATTCTCAATATGGGACAGGCCAAAGCCTGTCTTTTCAAGAACAAGGCCAGTGTCTTTTGACAGCTTTTAACTTACACTGTTGAAAGGTGTGTTTCATTAGTATAACATCCAATGAATCATAAGGTTTGTTAGATTGACTTCTGACTTATTTTCTGATAGGTATGGAGAACTTACTGACTTCTAATTTTACTTCATAAATCCCTACTGATCTTTAATTGAAGGAAATTTTTCTTAATGTGCTCAGTAATGAATCTGATAAAATGCAAATACGAAGTCATAGAACATGAAGACAGGCAACGAACTTTTCAGTCGTGTGTGGACAAAAGCAGTATTGGTGACAGGGATGCCAAAGATATATGAGAGGTGTAAGATGTGAGATGTTAAGGTTTGCTTAAAAAAAAAAATAAAATTTAAAGGTTCTTAAAGACATAGGGCCAGGCACTTAACAAAAGGTCTTCTGGTTTTCCTTGTTTTTCACAAGCAAAACAAGTACCGCTGTTGGTCATAGTAGTGAAAATCTTACTAAGATCATAGGCTCACTTGAGGAGTAATCCCATGCTCTTGAAGTTAAGGTATTTTTCTTATGGCTAGGAAGGGCAGATTCTTATTCTTAATTTACCTGCTTCTTTTTTAAGTTCACTGTTTTGTCTGTGCTTAGCTGGAAAAGTACTGAAAGTAGGACTTTCTCCAAAAATTACTAATTTTTAGTGACTTACAGAAATGTATGCAGTTCACCAGACTGATCTTTCAAACAGTTTTATGCTTACTGGAAACTAAGCTTTCAAACATGTATGTATTGGTGTCCTGGAGCATTTAGAATGTGGTATTTGTTCTTCAAGAGCTCTCATCTGGTTTTCGCTTCTAGATTTGACCGTGACATTAAGTTGGAATTAGGGTTGTGTTTTCTAACAGTTTATTAGGTTGCAGCATTGAGTGCAAAGTGTTGGCATTCACAAAATCTCCCTTCATTAATTCCTCGTGATTTGCAGTGGTGTAAGCAACTGCAAAATATATCACTGTAGAAAGATGGTACTATATATATATACATACTGACTGAAAGTGGAGAATGCATGCGGCGTATTTTGGTGTAGTAGTGAATCCCGTCATCGCTGAGTGGTTGGAGGGTGTATTGTAGTCCTTTGGTGTGTTAGGCTCAGGTGGGCTGTATGTAGCTAGTGGAGGGCCATTCACCATCGGTTATTCTAACACCATTGTACCTTCTATTGTGGACAGTCCACAGATGTTGTATAGACTGTTCTCCGTGTCTTTCAAGGCAGAAAAATGTTATATTGTGTTTTTTTTGGTGTGTGTATTTTTTTGTTTTGGTTTGTTTTGGTTTTTGTATGCAGACTATACCACAGAGGAGTTTTGGGATTGATTATAACTGTGACTGCTTTGTCAAGGATGGGAGACCTTTCCGTTACATCTCGGGTAGCATTCACTACTCACGCGTGCCCCGGTATTACTGGAAAGACCGCCTGTTGAAGATGAAGATGGCAGGACTCGATGCCATTCAAACGTAAGTAGCTGTAGACTTTCAAAGTGATTTGTAGTCCTGGGAGATACATGAGAAGTAGTTAAGTGGAATGCTACCATTGTTATTTGGTTTATTAATTTTTAAGTAGTAGGTGAGAAAGCTCTGGAGAAGTGAAGAGCGGTATGGGATGACCTCTAACAGCATAGACTGGGACAATTGGGCAGGTTATGGCTAACAGTCTACTTCCCTGCTGATAGGCAACACCTCTTGCTTCACAACCCAGGGTGCAAATGTGACCTGAAATAAATTACGAAACAGTTGTATGTGCTTTGTCTCTGCCAAGGGCATTATAATCTCTGGTCAAAAGGCAGACTAAGCGAGAGAGGACAATAACATTTTAATACAGCCTAGGTTGTATTGGCCTGAAGCCTTGAGAATATTGGCAAAGGCTGTAGTAACATTTAAAACTATTTCACCAGGAGTGTTTAAATTTAGAAAAATGGTTGGGAACTAGGTGTACTTCTTTAGGGGGGGAAAAAAAAAAAAAAAAAAAAAGACAATTTAAACAGCTTTCAGTTGCATGTACCAAACCTTCAGTCCATCTTTCTTGTCTTTCCTATCTGGTTGTGTACTTATTACAACAGGTGAGGCACCGATTAAAAAAAAATGCAGCTTACTCTTTTTTTTGCTAAAGCTTCCTTGACAAGGGAAGAAGAGTGGTAGAAAAGTGTAAGGCACAGTCTTCTCAAGCAATGGTTGTAATTCCCAAATGTGTTTGTTTTTCTTTCCTAAATCATTACAAGGCTTAGAGCTTCTCTTTGAAACAGCCTGCTTGTGTGCTATGGATTGCTATTGGTTCTGACTGTGCAGAGCCTGTAGGCCAGGGCACTTTGCTCAGCAGGTGTGTTGCACCATCTCTCCTTCCTCTCCCTTGAAATCTGTGTTTTGTTTGACTTGCAAGTTGCAGGGCTGCCTTGTATGCTTGGGGATGTGATTAGTAGGGTTTAGTATGTGAAGAACAGATGTTAGGGAAAGAAAAGAAGTTGCTTTTATCCAAATTTAGGGTGCTCTATTTTTTTTTTATTTTATTTTGTTGTTTTTTTTTTTTTTCGTAAGTCTTAAAACTCTTCCCTGTGTTGCGATGATGTAGTGACTTTTTGTTTGGTGGGTGTTTTTTGTTGTATTCTAATAAAGCAATTAAGTTCTATCTTCCCTCACATCACATAAGAACAGCAGGATTAAGTAACACACTTGCTCAGGACAGAGCGACTTTTATTGCAGCAAAAAAATAATTACATGGGCAATTCCAGTAATCTCAAATGGACCTGAAAATTATACCTTTTGATGTCTGGCTTGAAGATCAGCCTAAGTCCTGACAATGGCTCTGTGACTCCTACAAGCCGTAGTGTCTTATACTTCCCTTAGGTCTCTGATTTATTTGCCTCCTCCTCCTGACACCCATATATCTTCAGTGCCCTCTGTGTGTTTTCAGCTTTTTCAACCTTTTCTCTTTGAAATTGCCTGTTCATGTCTCTGCTGCATCACTGGTCTTTTGAGATAGGAATCTTTTCTTTCCCATTCCCCCCCCATCGCTGTTGTTTAATGGCAAAATTGCTGCAGGGCTGGTTTTTTTTGTTTGTTTGTTTTTCCTGTGGCTTCCTCCTTCCTTTGTAATCTCCTGCTAACAAGGTTTTTCTTCCTTCCTTCCTTGCTTCCTTCTTCTTCTTTTTTTTTTTTTTTTTTTTTGTTATTTAGATTTCTTAATCTGTGCTTTACTGTTTTGCATTACTGTCCCTCTGATGTGCAGGAAGGAGTGGAGATTGTCTTGTGTTACTGGTGTCAACTGGTCTCTGTCAGTCTTGGAAGAGCCAAGTTGTACAGTACAGGCAGCAAGTGTTGCCCTGTGGTTATGTGACCTATGGCCTTAGGTGTTGTCGCTGGATCACAGATGACAGATAACACTTTTTTTACAACCTTGTTTTCTTTTTGTAGAGCATACTGGGATTCTTTAACTTTCTCCCACATCATTGCTTAGCTTTGGATTTTTTCCTGCTATGGTGAAAGATACACATTTAGGAGCTATCTTATAAGCAGAAAGTACCCCTGTGCCTTGCATTTTCTACAAGAATCAAGTCCATGTGTCTTTCCACTTGACACTGATTTCTCTCTTTCTTGATGCTAATAAAACCCCTACCAAACCAAAAACATGTACCAAACCCCTTTTTTTCTTTGAAGTTTGCAGATAATCAAGCCTTTCTGCTCTTGATTATTTGAGATAAAGAAATAAATTTTCATCTTACCCCAAAACAATTCTGCTGTGATTTTGTGTGGCTTTGGTAAAAATGGAAATTGGTCTAGGTGATGATTTAGTTGTGGTTTTCTTTTCTCTTTTGCCTACTCCTTCCTGGAACAGTAAAACTGTTAGCAAGGGACTGAGATACCAGTTGTTTGAAGTCGTTCTGGAATGGGTGGCAGCACTGCCAGATTTTCTGGCAGGGTGTTGTAGTTGGACTCCCAACCTCGGGACCACCTCTGAAGACTGTGATTTTGCTGCTTGGGTTTTTTCCCGTGAGACAGGGAAGGGTCTTACTGTAATCTGAAATATGGGAGCCTTCCTTGTTCTTATCAAGGTGCTCCCAGCGAGGCTTACTACTTCAAGGGAAACAGGATCCTTTTATTACAGGATTGTCCTTGTAAATACTTTATGGTCAAAGCAAGCCAGACCTGCTCTCCTTCCTGTTCTCTGCAGCCGTATTTCCAAAAGACTTGCTATGCCTTGATGTGTTGTTCAGCTAATGACTGAGTCAGCAGCTCGTCTGGAACTCTTGAATGGGTGAAGTCAGTATATGTATATAACCATCTGCGCCTGGAAACATCTTAAGCAATAACAGAATATGAGAAAACAGGTGACAGGAAGCTTGATCTTCCATTAAAGCTGAAAATATCGAGGTCTAAACCTTCCAAATAGCAGGTTGAAATTTGATGTAATGGTTGGTGTGACATCTCAGCAGATGATGGAGGCATACCTAGGAGCTCCACTCCCAACCACAGCAGGTAGCACGCAGAGGCATCTGGTCGCACAAGGGTAACTGTCCTTCTTTGCAGTTCCTCAGCTATGCCCGCCAAGGAGAAAAAAATAGTGTCAAAGACATCTGGAAAGGACTGAAAGTTAGTGGTTTGTGTTGGTTTTTTTGGCATGGAGGAGATAAATAATTAACCACTAGATGGGGCTTAATATTTACAGATCAGTGGAGAGGCTTCCTGGAAGAACCTGCAGTTCTCTTACTGGCATTTTATTTGTTTTACTGTATTTGTTGACTAATGAGTAGACAACTGTAAACCTGTAGAAACTCACTCTAAGAAAGAGCTTCTGTTTAGAATATCTATTAAATAAAAAATAAGCACAATTTACTTTTTCTAAAGATTCATAAATGTGTAATTTAACTAGCATGTATAAAATGCTGATGTATTTATTAATTAATACAAGCTATTTAATTT
>JAVJGG010000009.1:11063123-11082511 GCA_035590195.1 Aviceda cuculoides | reverse complement strand
GGTATTACAGAGACAATTATCCTGTACATTAAGGTAGTTAAAGTGGGGGTTTTTGCTTGTTGACATCTCTCTGAAGTAGGAGAGGAGAACTGACTTTTAAAGAAAAGGAAGGTTATAGGATAAAGCTTAGAAATTGTATGTAAATGGAGAGAAAATGCTATTACTCAAATACAGAAGTATCACATTTCAAGTTTGGAAAAGGAATATGGCATTCCTTTATAAATCCATTATTCTGTAGCTAAAGCAGTACAGCACTAACAACTGACTATAAATTTGTACAATGGTATATATGAATTATATTTGCTAATAATAACAATTTCAAAGTAAAATGAATTAATTTGAGGCCGTTGCTAGCTGTAGAAGATATACTGGGGGATTAAAGTGTATTAGTAACAATTTTTAGACCAGTGTTTAAAATACGTTTATATCATGATTCATTCTGTAAGAAAGCATTTTGCATAATTTTTTTTTCTTCACTTTCTTCCCTTCTCCACTAAAATCTGCCTTTTTTTTTGGCCTTGTGGGGAAGCATGGGACATAAAACTGTTTCTGGAAGAATTTTTCTGTCCTCTTCCGTCTTGAGTGTAAGGGACCTGGAGAAACCCTTTCGTCCTTACCTAAGACACTTTTAAGCATATTTAGACCTTCAGACTTGTTTCTAGAACAAGTTCATAAAACTCTCCCATGAGTGTACTTTCATAACTAACAGGTTACAAGGTGTAGTTAAATTACAGCTAGAATATGTTTCACTCATTAACCTGTAGTTACAACTTGTTCAGTAGCCTAAAGAGAAAGCAGTATAAGCAGCTGCTGTCTTTCTGTAGTAGTATTTTAGGCAGTGAAAAACAGTTATGAAGTTAGTATCTAGTCATCTTTATTTAGCTCAAACAGGTGCAGCTCTCTGCTAGAAGCATTTTTCAGTGAATGAGTTCCTACTCAACGTGTCTGTTAATTCCTCCCAGAAAGAGCTTTGTCTCTTACTGCAGCGTCATGTTGGTGATTCATAGTCAGATGTTACTTTTTAGTGGAACCTGCAGACCCTTTTCCTATTAATACCACTTCCATGTGTTGTCCTTCTCATTTTGTATTTTTTTGCCTTTTCCTATGCAAGAGAGAATTAAAAAGTGGTAACTCATAATTCCTTGTTGATATCAGACCATGTTGTCATTGTTTAAGAGCATTTATATTCCTGATCATGTTCACTGATGGATTTGCAAAGCATGGTGTGCATTACATCGGCTAGATGTCAATAAAAGCTTTGGATATAGTTAGACCTACCGAAGAGACTTGGGCTGCTCCTCAAAATATCCCATTGCTTTCCCAGCAAATTGTGGGTTGTTCCTCTGTGGTTAATTCTTATTCTATGTTAATGTTATACCAACTAGCTTCCCCCCCCCCGCCCCCCCCTTGTTTGCTTATGGGGATCTCATACAGCAAAATACCAAAAGCCTTGCTAAGTCAAGAGACATTACCTTTTTTCCTTTCCTCTATTCCTTTAGGCAAACTTTCCTGTGAACAAATGGAGCTAGGTTTATCTGTTCTTGACAAATCCATAGTCATATATACATATAACTTAAAGTAATTCTGTATTTCTAAGCAATAGTTTTGAAAATAACATAGCTCTAATGGCTTAGAGCAAACTAAAATTATTCTGCAGTGATAACCTGGATAATGGTATACGGAACAGTGAAAGTAAGCACAATATGATACTATGGTATTGGTTTCTTTTGAGGTAGGTTGGTCATTTGTTTGTTTTAAATAGTTTTCTACTTTATCCACTTTGATCTTGAATGTCAGCAATCAGCTTGCTCCTCTGCTTGAAATTTAGACAAAGAGCACAAAACTAAATTAACATTGAATGTATTTTCATGTGGTTCATGTACTCATTAAATGCACATTTAGCTTGTTCTACAAGTGGGTTAATCATGTGCTTTGGAAACAATTAGATCAGGTTGACAAAGAAAAAAAATGCACTACCTAGAGGGGAAAATCTGCATTTTGATGCCTGAGTGCGTTGCTTTGACTCCATCCTGGCATACAAATTTTAAGCTTTATCTTTTCAAACAGAGGCTTAAGATTTTGGCATTTGTGAGGCTATATATGTCTGAGTGTGGCCATTTCAGTAGTGTGCTCATGTGAGGGTTCCTGTTTTTCTTGCTTATTGAAAGCAGTGTTTTCTGCACTTTATTTTCCTCCTGGGTAGTTCTTACAAAATTAACTCTGGAACACATAAACAAACCCAGACAGTAAGAAAAGTATTGCCTGAGAGGATCTTTGCTTGACTAACCACAATTTTGGTTTTACAGATATTTCTCAAATTTGTTCTCTCTGGAACAGTGGCAACAGTTCTCTTTGAGAGACTGCAAACCTATGTGCAAATAAGTAAATGCAAGGAGAATGAGTTTTCCCATTCTCTTGAATCCTTGCTCAGGCTGTACTCATCCCTAATTTTAATGTCTGTCTATGCTACGACTGCCACTTAGTACTATCCCAAGCCAAAACTTCATGGTCCATAAGCTACAAAGCTATGCATAGTAGTTGGTAGATAACATGCTTCTTTCTTGTCCTGCAACCAAGGCTATTTTTTTTTTTCTTCTGTGAGATGTTCTGTGATGAAGTTGTAGCTTCCTAAGTCCTGGAAGTAGGAGAGAGGTGTTCTCTCAAATGGTTATCTGCTTGTTTGGCAGCTTTATTACTTGGTTGAAATGAAGTTTTACTTTGTCCAGGCTCTTGGGCACTTTAGTATTCTCTAATTTGACCATTCTTCCCACGCTAGTTTTCCAGAACAGGGGTTGCTCCTGGTCAATGAAAACTTTCAGGATCTAGATGCAGTATCATTTGAGGCTTAAGACATTTTAAAATTCTTTGCAGTGGCAGCAGCATGGACCTGTCAGCCTAGTTGGTGTTCCCTGTGCAAGCTGGGTGATCCATTTGCAAAGGGTCACATGCTGTTTTGGGCAAGCTCGTTCTTCACCACCTCCTTTTGAGAATGGTTTACAGTATTAATCTCTTCACAAACCTCCCACCTCTGTACAACTGGCAGCTGACTTGCTAACATTAAAACTGTTAACAACTTAAATTTTGGAACAGACATTGTGGTTTCAAAATGGCACTACCAAAACCTGTTCTTGCATTTGTATGGACTCCTGCAGACATACTGCAAAGTAGTAAGCCTTATTTCAGTATTAATTTTAACACCTTCTGCCATACGAAGTACCTCACAGAAGAAGGGCCCTAGAGTGATTCTTGTGGTTTACTGATCTGAAGATCAGTTCAGCATTACAGATCTCTGGGGTGTGTAGTACAAGCAGTTGTTATTTGGAGATCTGGTTTAGTCTAGGTTTCCTAATGGAAGGTGATCTTCTCTCTTCATAGGTATGTGCCATGGAACTACCATGAACCCCAGGTGGACATGTATGATTTTTCTGGTGACAAAGATCTAGAGTATTTCCTGCAGCTTGCTAACGATACTGGTTTGCTGGTTATCCTGAGAGCTGGACCTTACATCTGTGCAGAATGGGACATGGTACAGCCTTTTGTAACAGTTACCTTATTTCTAGGGTAAATCTAATGCATGTATTTCTGTCTTAAAGTAGACAAACGTATTTGGTGTATCCTTGGACAAGACTTTTGGTTTAGCACATTAAAGTCCATGCATCCTAAGTGACTTCTTACAACACAAACTTTGTATTTGTTTTTTCGTTGGGAATTATTACTTGTAGAAAATCAATCTTCAGGTCTCAGTATATGTTTTGATAAAAAGCTAAATTCTTCTTACATTTCCAAAGAGTGGTCACTGACTGATTCCCTTTCTTTTCCCAGGGAGGTCTTCCTGCATGGCTGTTGGAGAAGAAATCTATTGTTCTCAGGTCTTCTGATTCAGGTAGAGGCATCAAAAAGTACTAGCAAAAATACACTTCAGCAGCAAGGCAACTTTGCTGTTTGAGGCCTTTACTAGATAATTCATATTTCAGCTTAAGTTATCTTGTGAGTAAAATCTTCAGTACTGTTAATTAGAAGTGTGCATTCAAGAAGTATATAGAATGAACAAAGTAGGGTAGAAAGTTTCCAAGGTATTGACAAATTTAATGAAAATTGGTGCCAAGAGAGAAATCATTGTCACCACTGAGGAAAAGACAGGTAGCTCTCAGCTTTGGGTTTTTCGGTTTTGCAATGGCTGACTGGCCACTCATTGTGGGGATCCTTCCCGGCTGGTCAGTGTGCATGTAATTTCAGAACTAGTTAAAGCATTCTTGTGTGCTACCTAGTCATGGACCAGACACAGAGGGATGAGATGAGACAGGATATTAATGTGGTTATTGGAATGTGTATTAGGGGACACAGATGTATATCATATCTGACTTCAGTTCTGCTCATTGTGGGTTAAATTACCTATTTAAAAAACCAGTACACATAGCAACATTTGAATTTGTTTTCCTGTTGAAATGTATTAGGACAATCTGTGTGAGACATATTGAAGTCTCTCTGGTGATTTTCAAAGTTCATCAGTATTTAAATGTTTTATTTTTTAATAAGCTGTACTGGAAGCTGACGTTTATGAGTGAGTATAACAGCACACCAGTTCATTAAATTCTGTTCTGTTATACTTATTTAGAACACTAGGTAAAAACTACCCATATATAATTTAAAACAAAAACCAGAAAAAAGCAGAAAAGTTGTGAAACGTTTATACTTTGTGTATCACAGATTACCTGGCAGCAGTAGAGAAATGGATGAGTGTCCTTTTGCCAAAGATGAGGCTTCACCTCTATCAAAATGGAGGTCCAATCATCATGGTACAGGTAACTTCCTGAAAATCAAATGAACCCAAGCAGGATGGGTGCTTATATTGCTCTTGCAGACACTCCATGGACTTTGGGTGGTAATGTTACAGGTGTTCCTTAACAGTTTCAGGTATTTGAAAGATTCTGATGAAATCCTTTATCCTAAAGAACCGAATGCACTGTTTCTAGAATTCAGAGTGCACTCGTCTGCTCTATCAAAGTTGTTTCCTGCAACTATAGAAAGCAATAGAGGAAACTTGTGGAGCTTTTGAGATCTGAGTTTCATGTCAGTTCTCACATAAAGCCAAAATACATTAAAATTGCCTGAAACCCTCTGACAGGCAAAAGGGCAGTAAGGATACCTGCAGATAGAAGCAAAAGCAGTATGGAGTAAGCCTAAAACTTGTGACAAAAACGGCCTCAATTTATTCTTTTTAGTTAGTCGCACTTAACTTTAGCTGTAAATGTTTCAGGACACAATGTTGTGTGTTCGTGGTGAGTAGCTTCTCTCTTAAATTCCTTCTAGAGGTGCAGTGGTGATTTTTCGATATTCTTAGTATTTGACCATAACAGCTTTGTTTTAATTTTTTTTTAAACTCCCTGGTTGTCACAGGATGGGATAGGAGACCCTTCTTATAATATGCCCAAGATCATTGCTCTTGAACAATATGTTATGTCTATTAAGGAAAAGCACCAGGCAAAATTATTCCTTGGCAGGAATAAGTTGCTTATAACAGGATTTTCAGAAATAACTTTCAGGTGTACATGACATTGGATCTGGAGCTTGAAAGTCCATCCCCTTAGGAAAGGGTCAAGATGCCTACCTCTCAGTAGTAGCAGGGTTGTCCTCCCCTCAGTCCTTTGAGTCCATTGCAGGGCTTTGCTGTTCACGTGAGCCGCTTGTAGGTGTCTCTGTTCCGCAAGTCCAATTTTGCTGCAGTTTTGATCATGTCACAGCCTGTTATATGGTTTTATTGTTCTATTTGGGAGATGGGTCATAGCTCTCTTTTTAATAGAGACTGTGTTTTGATCACTGTTGCTAAGTAGCTAGGGTAGAGATTTTTGTGGAGGGCAATTTTGTAGGAAAATTACTTGCCTCCACACAATGATTGCTCCACTGTAAGATACAGGCGAGAGGAATGAGTGCCTAGAACTGTTGTCTTCTCTTACTTCTTAGGTCTGGAGTTAAAATGACATTTTCAGCATTGCCCTCAAAGGAAGAGGGAAGGTTGGATGTGGGCTTTCCATTTTTGGTATCAGGTGCAGACTGAAATTGGCTACTGCTTTATTGACTTGCTTTTACTGTGCAGGTAGAGAATGAGTATGGAAGCTACTTCGCTTGTGACTATGACTATCTGCGTTCCCTTCTGAAGCTCTTTCGGCAGTATCTTGGGGATGAAGTGGTACTGTTCACAACTGATGGTGCAAGCCGGTTTCACTTGAAATGTGGAGCTCTTCAGGGTCTTTATGCAACAGTGGACTTTGCCCCAGGTTGGAGACTGCTGTTTGTTACCAAAAAATTCTGTTGTGTGTGTGTTTGTGGTAGGACAAACTGAGTTGACTGCTTGACAAACTTGACTGCTTTGTTTAAATGGGGGGATAGGCATTTATGGATATTTGATGTGCTCTTAAACATACAAGAATCACCCACAAGTACCCAGATAGAGAGTCATAATCACTTCCCTGCGTCATGAAATCATGAATAAACAATTTACACTGTTCATAGTGCCTGTCTCCTAAAAATTAGCGTTAATAGTTGACATTGATTCCATTGATGGTTTTAATGTTTTTTTGATGTTGAGTTTTTTTGGTTGTTGGTTTGGTTTTGTTTTTTTTTAATGTCCTCTGCCCCAGAATCCAGCCCTTGTAGTTAATTTCTTTTTAAGCCAGTGGTTAGTGGAAAAAAATTACTGCTGAAGATTATTGTTAAAAATGTGAGCACTGCCACAATTTGCTGTGATATAGGCCTGAAGAATGGCTAAGCAACCATAGTGTGTTCAGAAGGTGCCCTTTTGATAGAACAGGAGAGTTAATGATGTAAATGTACTGCATAGACTTGGCAAAATAGGCTTAAGGCACAAGAAACAAACTCCAAGATGGATCTTTCCATATTTTTTACATGTGGCCTTTTTTGTACATTATTCTCTCTATAGTCAAAGATATGTGCTTAGCAGGAATCTGTTTTCTTACAAGTAGATTGAAATTGTGAACCCCTTCATGTGTATTATTTATGAGCTACTGATAGAAGTAGTTATTTCTGGTCCCTATGGCTTGAGCCACTAGGAGTGATCAGAAGTGAAACTCCTCTTAAGAGATTGCCTGGCTTCTGTTATTCCCCATAGTCTTGGTACCACAACCCCAGACCTCTATTTTCCAATGACCAAGTAGCAATTCTGACACATCTCAGACTTTTTTGGTGCCAGGATATTATTCCTGAGAAAAGCTGTGTTTTCAGAAGATGTATCTCAAAAGCAAAGATATGCATTCATGTATGTATGTATTTTAAGTAAGTTCTACAACTTACTTAAATCACAGGTACCGATTCCTGTGTTTTCTGAATTAACTTTCTTGTCTGGATTTTTGCTAGGTGTTGGAAGGGAGATAAGACACCTTTCAGTAAAATGAAGGACCAAAAAAGTAATGGATGTTAGCAACTCAGTTTTATTTCTATCTTCTTATAGGTGGCAATGTCACAGCAGCATTCTTAGCTCAAAGGGGCAGTGAACCTACAGGCCCTTTGGTATGTCTTCTCACTTAAATTTCTTGTATCATTCCTAATCTTGCAGTGGTTAAGAGGGGAGTTGACAACAGCGTGTTGGACAGTTTTACAAAGACATAATTTCCAAGTCAGTCAGAAAAACTGAATAAAGGAGCTTCTCTTTGTGTCAAATCCACATTAACTGCTGTTCTGCCAGTACTACTCTAGTCTCAAAAGGTATTGATTTTGTTTCAGTATTTTTCCTTGCTGAGACAAATGTTTACAAAGCAGCAGGAAACAGTAAGTATGATTAGATGAGTTAGTGAGGTACGTGTGTGGGTGGAAGTTAAAAGCAAAATTAAAAGGGCAGGTTAGAAGTTGCTTCCTGTTTTCAGCTACCCTAGAGGTTTTATACAAGCTATAATGGGATGTGAGATCACTGGAAGCCATTTTGACAAAGGGAGAAGGCCCGTTGAGGGTACAAGATTATCTCTGTGCTATGAAATTGTTTAGAACGCAATTTGAGTATTCAAAAGATTAATTTTTTTATTACATCTAGTCTACATATGCTATTCT
Organism: Aviceda cuculoides; assembly: GCA_035590195.1. Taxonomy (NCBI): domain Eukaryota; kingdom Metazoa; phylum Chordata; class Aves; order Accipitriformes; family Accipitridae; genus Aviceda; species Aviceda cuculoides. The sequence goes on along the minus strand of JAVJGG010000009.1, from coordinate 11,074,453 downwards.
GCAGAGAATGTTTTGGTTCTATCATTTATTTGAATGCCAAGCATCTGAAACACGTTCATGTTGGCAGGTTCTGAGGAAATCCATGCTCTTTGGTATTTAAGCAATTATTTTCAAAGTGTCCCTATAAAATTATTGAAACAATCCTTTAATTTCTTTGACTAGTAATCTGCTGAAAACCACTGACTTAGTGTACACTTTGCTGTATTTATAGTAGTTTAAAAATGTCTCGAATGATTCAAGGTGCTATGTTTCCTTCCCTCTTACAGTTAGTAACCTTAAATCACATTGCATTCTGTTCTTGTTCCCTCTTCATGTTTTTCCTTCCTCTTTTGCCCTTCCTCCTTTCAGGTTAATTCTGAGTTTTATACTGGATGGTTGGATCACTGGGGGCACCGTCATTCTGTTGTGCCTGCACAAACTATAGCTAAAACACTTAATGAAATCCTGGCACGTGGCGCTAATGTTAACCTGTAAGTGTGTGTTCAGTAGAGGTTAATTTGGGGGGGATTTTTTTTCCTCCCAATTCAGCAGAACCTCATTTAAGTGGATGGCTTTTTTTTCCTTTTTAGGTACATGTTTATAGGTGGGACTAACTTTGCCTATTGGAATGGTAAGAAATTGTTTAAATGATACTAATGATGTAGGGAAGCTGGTTATGAATTAGGTAGTAATGTGTTCTGTGAAAGAAAGCTATGCCTGCTTTCACATGACAAAAGATGACTGCACTAGCTGTTCTCTGTCTATTGCCAGCATGTTGTACTAAATCCACATGGTATTTATCTTTGCAAAGCCTACTTCTTCTTTACCCAGTCCTGTGAAATGGTTGAAACATGGATAAATTTGTTTTGCTTCAGAATATTTCTGAAGACTGTATAACAAAGCAGTGTGAGCTCAGAAGGACGTTGTCTTTCATCACGGATAGTTTCTCTGTGTCAGATCCCAAATACAAAGGCCTATGTTGAATCTAAAAATGTAGCAGAGTCTGGCTGTGATTGGAGAAAATTCTGGAAGTTGATACCTTTGAAAAAACCAAACTATTCCACTGTTTCTGGTGCCTTTTTTTTTTTTCTTCCCCCTCCCTTAGGTGCTAATATGCCCTATATGCCACAGCCCACTAGTTATGACTATGATGCTCCACTGAGTGAAGCGGGAGATCTGACAGAAAAATATTTTGCCTTGAGGGAAGTCATTGGTATGGTGAGTGTCCCCAGGACATATTTAGAATGGTTCTTTGAAACATCCCTGGTGTACGGCAAGCTCTCTCACTCTTGTGTTGGTTTAAGTTACTCCTGAATTTACTGCTTTCTGTGGGTAAGGGAAGTGAAGTAGAACAAGGCAATTAGGCCAACCTAACTGCCTGTTGTTAAAAAAGGGGGAAGATCTTGTACCTCTGTGACTATACTTTCTGTCCTGGTGGCTCCCTCCTTCCTTTCAGAGGAGGGAGTACAGGTAGGTGCAGGTCTGACGCCAAAATGATTCAGCTCTGCTTTTTTGCTGTGTTTGTTTTCTTTCAGCTGAAGGTCAGTAAGCTGAATCGACTCACTCAGATGAGAGCCAGTGCTGGCACAAGAGTAGCAGAGGGAGGCAGGAAGGGTTTGGCTGGGAGTAGAGATGGAGGAGGAGTGAACAGAGCTCTTCCCCTTGCAGCATCGATGAGCCATTCGGTCAGCTCAGGCTCATCAGTCGATGTCGGCCTGATACACACTGCAGCTTAGTGCTTTGGTTGTCTGTATCCCAAGCTTCATGTTGTGGTTTTGGGCATCTGTGAGGAGTATGCTTATCCAAATGAGCACATCTTGTTTTTGTGATGCCACAAACTGTAGGTAGTGGGTGGGACCAGCTTTGCCTTGCTGTAAAAATGCACAGTATCTCTACAAACTGGAGACTGAAGTAAAACATGGAACCTCTCTCTCTCTGGATTTTGAATAGTCTTGCATTGGAGGCCATTCAGATGAGGCTTAAAAAAAGATTCAATGGGAATCCCAAGGCTTAGGCTTGTACTTGCTGTCCTGTTGCATGCTAGCAACATTCCTATTCACTAAAAAACAGTTTTTTGATGGGAGTAGATCTCCCAAAAGTGTATAACATTTTCTCTAGGGTTGAGCATGCCTTTATCTCCATACCTGTGGAAGGCCTGCTGTGGATCATATTCTTCAATTTCTCCATTGCCCCTAAGCTTTCTGTTAATGGGGTAATTTTGATAGCCTTTCAACGGGAACCTGCTGTATTGATATAGCTTTTCTCACAGAGAAATTCCCAAACTTCCTGTTTTTGAGTTGTTTTCTTCAAGGCAAGATCGCTATCTGAAATGTAAGTAGTGTTCTAGTGCAGTGACAGTGCCTTGATAAGATCTGAAGTGTTCAGTATAACCTAAGGTATGTTGGGTCATGGTATGGCTTTTTTTGGTATGGTTTGTTTATCTCTTACCCTCCATATCCATAGGATCTCAGTGAAGTTTTCCTGTCTCTGCAGTGGGTTTTAAACCCATAACAGTCTATCTACTCAGTTGCAGTTTGGGGTGGAGCTGATGAAAGAAAATTAAGTTGCCTGTAACTAATGACTGTGTTCAACATGTTAGCTGTGCTGTAAGGCTAACATGGTATTATCTTCCTTTACTGTTTCCTTCAGTTAATGAATGTAATAAAGAAGAAGGGTTTCACTCTACAGCTTCTTTCAATTGCTGACAGCATTCTTTAATTTTTATTATTTGGGCTGAAATTTCCTACTTTTGACATCTTCTCTTGGGTGAATTTAGTTTTTCTTTTTTTTAAGTCTGAATATCTTGATTATTTTCAAATACAGAGAGGAAGAAATGAACTTGTTGCCAGAAATGTAAAACAGACTTTCATCAGTCCATAGTTGAGATTTGACAGGGGGGCATTGGGAATTATACTGCTGTGACCAGTTGAAAAAACAAACAAACAGGCCAATTAAACAAAAAAAGCCCTTGTTTTAGTGCAGAGGTGAGCCTTTGAGCATGAGTTTTATGCTGGATATACCATGTGTAAGCCCAGCAAGTCATGCCTCGCGCTAAAACTTTCAAGCTGAAATCAAAGTAAAATCTCTTAAGAAAAATACCCTTTCAGCCCCTCACCAAGTTTATATAAAAACCCACTAGGAGCTGCCAAAGTAAACACTCAGAAGTCACTGAATGTTCAGATTAAGGTAGCCTTCACAAGGGGCGGGAGTCATTTGTGCGTGTGTATTAAAATGTAGGCTTAGATTGCTTGATCACATGGGTATCTCATCTGCAGAAGTTTTTTCTCTATAATGTGCAGGCAGGGCCATGTTAGTAAATGAAAGAACAGATGGGAAGAGTGGCCATTACAGGAGACAAATGGGCTCAGAAGGCAGCAGGCTAGGGTATGGGGCAGAAAGCCACTGCCTAGACTTGCCACTCCTCAAGGGTGTCCAAGAAAGTGGCAGACACCCTTCACCTCTTTGCTGATCTCAGGTGGTTTGTTCCTAGACGTATAGGGCAAGAAGTAAAGAGAAATAGCCTAGCAGTCCGAGTGTTGCCTTGTTATGTTTCCCTATGATTGATTGGGCAGTGGTCTAGACCAGGACCCCAGGGAAGCTAATGATGAGACCTGAAAGGTTCATGGAGCTGTGGAGGAGGCTGTGGTCTCAAGGCCGCCTTCTCAAAGAAGCCAGACAGTAATGGATTAGCAGGTGGGGGTGGAGTATAGTAACACTGAAAGGAAAAGCACAAGAAGCTAGTAATTCCCACAGAGAAGTGCTGCTAGGGAAGGGTCACGTGCCCTACAAACTTGGAAAGGTTAACTCAAGCTCCCATGGACTAGGGAAGGTGACTGCAGGAGGGTTATAGAAGACAGTAATACAAGCTCTAGCCACAGGAGGGCTCCAAGGGCACTATGATTCTTTGGCAGCTCATTTGTTCACTATGCTTTTTACTGTTACCTCGAGTTGAACGGTTATTAAAAATTGTTTACCATATGTGATCAAGTCAGATGGTTTAGTTTTTTTTAAAAAAACCTTAATCTTAGACTAGATGCAGTTGTAATCCTTTAGCACATTGAGATTATCTACTTTTAGCCAAAGTTCTACTTATAGAACTTTGGCTAAAGTTACATGTAGTAAGTTATGAAGTGGACAGTGAGAATTCAGTTAAAGCGTGTTTGTATTTAAGTTTCATGTGGTTTTTTTCTCTTTCCCTTTCTAGTATAAGCAGTTACCAGAAGGTCTTATCCCTCCAACAACACCCAAATTTGCATATGGGAAGGTTTGCTTGCAGAAGGTAAATTAACATCCGTAATATGCTGTGTATCTTTCTGTAATGCTGTATGTTTGCTTTTTGAAAAAAATGTTTATGAGTGTGTCATGGTAGTCTCTAGATATGATACAAAATAAAAGAGGAAAACCTTGAAAGCAAACTTTCAGGAAGGAGGGAGCAGAGCTTGGCAATTTGGAATTATGCCCATGGTAGAAAATGAGAAAATGTATGTTACCTGGATATAAAATGAAAATTTTTACATTATGCAGTATGTGCCTGAAGTTTTACTAAACTGAAATTATTATTAACACAACAGAATCTTCGTTGTCTAAGATAACTCATACATGAGTTATGTAGCTGGGGGAATGCTAGCATGAGAGCTATGAGGAAAGAGTGGTTTTTTGTAGCTGGTGATGCCTTTGAAGTAGAAGCAGGTAGGGTATACATAGCTTTTAAATACTTCTAGGCATTTACATTTTGAATATGGAACATTGTCAATAAATTTGAAAGTCTTATTGATATTTTCTTACAAGATTTGTGAACATCTGTAGCTGATGGAGAAATTAAATTAGTTTCCTGCCAAGGGAAAAGCGTGCAGAACCCAGACTTGCTATATTCTTTCTGATGACAGTGGTGTAACTGGTCAGCACATGAGTAGCTGGGGTTTGTCCATAGCACTGTCACTTTAGGACCAGTGACAATTTTCTGTGAAATACGGTTGAGAACTAGGTTCCTGCAGTGAGTGTAATGGATGGTTTAAGGGGGGATGGAAGAGACAACAGGTATGAACTTGGCTATATTCCTTCTGCTGGGCACAGACAAGTTTTTTTGAGGTGGAGGATTACTGCAGTTGGTGTACTGGATACTGTAATTCCTGTTTTGATTTTATACTTTGTACTTTTAGTTTGGCAGCCACATTTCCAATCAGCAGTGTATCTGATCTGTTATGCACTGAGCTGAAGCATTGCAAAATTTGGTAGTGATAAGGCTTTGCAGGCCTTTTCAAGTCATCCCACTCAAGTGGTGGGCAGAAACACTTTTTGTATAAAAGTGATTCACCAGTGAAGTTGAAACAGATCTATATCATTTTCAACAACCTTTGAGTATCTTCAGACCTTTTAGGTCAGGTTTCACTGAACTGGCTTACATTAGGTAGTGACTAATTAAATACCATTATCAGTGCACCCATCACTTCTGCTGATATCATAGGTTGCCAGCATTTGGGAGCCTGGCAATCAGATTTTGACTCTCCCATCTCCTCATGGTTCATGGCTCTCAGGCTGTCCAATTTCACTAGAATGATGAACTTTCTCTTTCATACCTTCAAGAAATGAATGCTGTGGGGTGCCTGGCCCAGACACCTATCTTACAAAGGACGAGTCGGATGACTAAACTTGATCAAATATCACAGCTTTGACCTGGCCAACACACTGGGAGCTCTGTTCTTGCACCTTCTCACCTTCTGGACATCCTGCTTTTTTGAGAGGAGGTGTTTTACTCACCACCCAGTGGTTTTAGGAACCCAGATGGCATGTCTAAACTGCCAGGTGTGAGGTTCCTGTCATTGCCTGTATATATACTGCGATCTGCACTGAAAGCCTCTAGAATTCTTTTCTGGGAAGAAGGCTGCTTTTTGCTCTATGAACCCACTGCTTAAGTTCAGCAGCAGTTTACTCCTCTGCTTCATTACCTTGCAACACAGGATGAGTCTCAAATCACAGAGGATTCGTACTGTCCCAGCCAAAGCCATCCTCCCAACTCCTTGATGTGTTCTAGCCCCTGCTGGAACTAGGTCCAGTGCACCTTGTTGTATGGAGAAGCCTGAATGTATTTGGGTGAATATCAGATAGGGAATATTCTAAATGATAGGACTTAGCTGTGGTTATAGTAAACTTCCCAGCTATATCGTTTGCAGTGACAGTGCTAAAACAAGTACTGTGTGAAGCCTCACTGTGCAGCTGAAGTCCAGCAGTCGGGCCACAATGCAGCGCATTGAATCTACTTGCAGTGAACCAACTCCCTTGACACTTTTGCAGAAAGGAAGTGGGTAAGGAGACTCCAGAGTATTTTCAAGAGTCATATGGTGTACTTTACAGAGGTACATGTAACCAGAGCAGTCTGTTCTCTATTTTTTTCCACAAGATATTCTTTGACAATTCAGTCCTTAAGTACCTGATCAGCTACTCAGGACCTAAACTTGAGGAAAAGAGATCTTTGCCCTTAGCAGTGCTGTCTGTCAGATATGCTGGTTTTGGGAGGTTTGCAAATAGGTTGCCCCAGATGAAAATAGTTGGGGAACCCAGCCTAGTTGGGGAGGGAGAAGAAATAAAAAATAATAAAAAAAGAAAAGCTCCCCTGCTGTTCCCTGATGAGGCAGTTGTTAATTTTTGAGCTATTGAATTCTTTTAAAGAATTCTCCTGAGTGGGGACAAATGTAATTTATTAAAAGATGCTGGGGACACTGACATTGCTACAGAAGAGCAGAAGACAGAAAATCAGGCAGTACGGAAAAGATTTTGTTGCATAGATGCAAAAGAGAAGTGTTGAAGATGAGGAATGAGGGCAGGCAAGGGCAGAACAGCAATAGATAGGCTCAAGAAATATGAGCAAGATGACAGTGTTTAGGGGTTTAAGACCCAGAATGTGGGGAGCATCCTTTCCAGAGGGAAATGAATGAGTCTTAGTGCCTGCAATGTGTCTGCATGGCTGTGCAGGCTTGTGAGCAAGTGGTAGTTTCTGGTCACCACTTGGAGGGCCTTGAGGAGAGCTTGGTCACAAGGAGATGCCTGCCCCAGCCCTGCAACCCGCAGACTCATAGGTTCTGGAGATGTGCTCAGTTCTTGGGATGTGGAGAGCTCAAGCAATAGCAAGTAGCAGGCAATGCTGATATGAGTTGGTGGTAGAAAGGGGTTAAGCAAACAGGATGCTGCCAGTAGTTGATACCATTCCTGTTGGAGCTATTCTGTTTTAGTTTTGGGTTTGTTTTTCTTCTTTGGGGTGTGTGTCTCCCCCCCCCCCCGCATGCTTGATCTTACACTTTGGTTTTGAAGACCTTGCTCTGGAGGATAAAAAAGTATTGCTATTTTTTATTAGTAGTCATCTGTTGTCTTACAGGTTGAGGTTTTCAAAAATTCTTGACAGTATTTGTAATTTTTAAATTTACTGTTAAGTTTGTTGTGATACCTATTGTCCACTAAGTAGCAGTCAATGGGAACTTGCAGCAAGTGCAGATCTTGTTTTGGTTTTATTTTTGTATGTACCACTTAGGAATGAAAAGTTGAACAAAAATAATCCACTGAAGTTTCAAAGAAACAAGCTTGTACCAGCCCAGTCCATGAGCAAATCATATGTGGTTGATCTGTATTCAGAACAGAAGCCCCTTTGGTAGCAGGAACTTTAAAAAAAAAAAAAAAAAGTCAAGCAGGCACAGGTACAAGCTACTAATAACTCAGTTCAGCAAGGCACAAAGCAGCACTCGTTGCCAGTTAGCAGCTTATTCAAGTGACCATGTGTGTCTTAATACTGCTTACATTAATTTCTAATTTCATTGTCCACTTGGGACCAAGACTATTAATGCTCATAGGATTGTTGTTTAGTTCTATAAACCAACTCTGTCAGTGTCTGTGCAAAGATACTCATCTCTTGCTTCACAACTGTTGTACGAGACCTAGCAGTTCAGTCTTGCCTGTGGCCTGCCAAGTCCTCCATATTGCTTTAACATTACTGGCTCCTTTGTTGGAGGAGCACAAGAAAAGGAGTGGAGCACATACACAGTCCAGAGCATTTGGGGAATTTTACTCTATGAAAACTGATTGTTATTTTATGTACAATGCTTAAACTGAAAACCTAAGAGCAAACTACTTTCATCAAAACTTTGCAGGCCATCATTTGACTGACAGCCTTCTTGCCAGGGTGGGCATGCTCAGCTATGGACTAGTGAGGGTGACCCAGCCTCCAGGTGGTGATGGCTTTACCCTTTGTATGCTTATGGCCTGCTTTTGCTTTCTTGTTCCTAGCTAAAGAGTTGAGATAAGCTCGTTTCAAGAGTCCATTTAGGTCTATGTCTACATGTTGGTTGTGGTTTAACCCCAGTAGGCAGCTAATCCCCACACAGCTGCTCACTCTTCCCTGGTGGGATGGGGGAAGGAATCAGAAGGTAGAAGTGCAAAAACTCGTGGGTTGAGATAAAGACAGTTTAAGAAGTAAAGCAAAAAACTGTGCACAGAAGCAAAGAAAAATAAGGAGTTTATTCACTACTACCCATTGGCAGGCAGGGGTTCAGGCCATACCCAGGAAAGCAGAGGTCCATCAGCATCATGGTTCCTTGACAAGACAAATGCCGTAAGTCCAAACATCTCCCCCTTCCTCCTGTTTCCCCCAGCTTTTACTGCTGAGCATGACGTGATATGGTCTGAAATATCCCTTTGGTCAGTTGGGGTCAGCTGTCCCGGCTGTGTCCCCTCCCAACTTCTTGTGCTCCCCCAGCCTGCTTGCTGGTGGGGTGGGGTGCAAAGCAGAAAAGACCTTGACTCTCTGTAAGCACTGCTCAGCAGTAGCTAAAACATCCCTGCATTATCAACACTGTTTTCAGCTTGAATCCAAAACATAGCCCCATACAAGCTACTATGAAGAAATTTAACTGTATCCCTGCCAAAACCAGTACTATACTGAAGAAATAATTACGTGTACATAGATGGTTCATGCTGACTTCTGTCACATACAGCATTTTTCACAGTGATGTTCATTTTAATACATAATTTAATATTTCAGCACTGCTGATTTTCATGTATGCTCTGCAAAAATTCAATACTTTTGTTATTGAAGTAGCCTCAGAATTTTTTATTGATATGAATGCTCTTATAGCATACAGTTTTACATGATTTTAAATGCCTAATTTTTTTTTTTACTGTTTTTTTTCGCAAGCATTTGAAAGTAAATCAGCGTTTGAGAAGTATTTTGAATGTCTGATGTGTAACTACCACTGAACAGTGACAGTACTTCTGGTGAAACAGACTGGCATCTTGCATGAAAAAGATGAATGCAATTGATTTTTTTTTTATTTTGTAAGACACTAGGCATATTGTGTGCATCTTGACCAACATAAAATTGATAGCGGACTTTGAGAGGAAATTGCAGATGAGTAGAAAACTATAGTCACAAAAGGAAATTGCAGATGGCAACAAAAGGCAATTTAAGTGTATGCATGTAAGTCCTTATCCAGCAAGGTACTTATGCATGTGACTAGCCTATACTTTGCTCCCAGTCTCACTAAAGTCAGTCTAGCTACTTGTATGTGACACTGAATTACACCCTTAGGGTTTCTAAAATCATTTAAGACTAAATAGGGTATATTCATCTTAGATAACTCTTGATGGAACCAAATCATATCCTTACTTAGCTCAGAAGGATTCCAGAGTAACTCACTGGAAATCAGTGGCATTTTCCCTAGCCCGATTGTAAGTATAATTGAGCAAAATTCAGATAATATAGTTGTTTTGTATTAATTGTCCAGAGCAGTTGTGTTTGTTTGTAGAGCTTTTGTGAGAAACTCCTGGGTTAGTTCTCATTAAATAATAAAGGGTCACTTTTTTTATTTCTATGAATGCATAGCAAATTTAGAACATCTAGATTTTTAAAACATTGTTCCACATGTACCATGTTTCTGTCAGGGTTCATCAGTTCTCTGTACTGTATTGTAGTATTAATGTGTCTGTAAGGATGATGTAAAGGCTTAAGATTTCTTTCCTTTCTGGACGGATGCAGCTAGCTGACTAGGTGGCTGGATATGCAAGCTGTTATATTTGGGTTGAAATTTACTGACCTTCATATATCTGCTTTTTCCATGCTGCAGGTGGGCACTGTGGTGGAGGCTCTTGACAGGTTGTCACCTGCTGGACCAGTGAAAAGCACTTACCCATTAACCTTTGTTCAGCTGAAGCAGGTGAGGCTTCCTTCAGTAGGCACTTAGCAGTAACTTTGTACAGTTTGTTTGAACAACCCTCTGTGGTATTATTCTTCTTATGTCCAGTGTCTGACATCTTAGCACAGAAGTAATAGTATTATGAAAAGTGTCCAGGATTTTTGCATTGGAGACCTTTCCATATTCTACAGTGCTCTTGTTTTGCACCTGAGGTTTTCCTCTTTCCATGAATGTAGGTATGTATGCTGTCCAGGCTTTCACCTTTATCTTTCTCCTCTCTGAAGTATTGATTTTCAGGTTCTTAAGAACCCTTTTTAATCTATCTTTTTCTTCACTATTTATTTTCCTTATTCTGTTTTTACTTTGCCTCTCCCCACTTGCTATCAGAGTGAGCAGTGGCTGAGACATTGCTTTCTAATACAAGTCAGGGGGCCTGGAGATTGGGGAATGCAATCTGTTTGACACTTTTATGGGCCTCCTAGTTATTTGTAGTCCTTTTACTACATGTATGGTGAGGCAAGAGAATGCAGTGAGAGAAACCTTTGGGAGCAACCTCTTGGAGTTGTTGCAACCCACTGTTGAGGTCATTCAACCCACTGGTTGAGATAGGAAAATAGCTTTTTCTGCATTTTCCTGTGGCTTTTGCTGACTCCCGCTCTCTCCTATGTTCCCTCTCTGTCAGTCTCTGCATCAACTTCCCTGTGGATTCTGGTGACTTCCCATATCTTCCCTCACAGTCACTCTTTTCCTCGCTGCTGAGGGACTCTGTCTTTCCATTAAGGTTACATGACTCCTTGATTGCTCTGTGCTGCATTTAGCAGAGACTGGAGCATAGGTGCTAATTGCCTGCAGCTAAAATAAACTACTCAGAGAGAATGTGATGCTGGTAGTAGCTGGAGGAGGGAGAAGAGGGGGAAGCAGTTCAGCAGATGCCTGGGATATGGCATTAGTCAAGTAGGGTTTCAAAGCTCAAGATTTTTCCTTTCCAAGCCACTAATACAGAGGTGTGAAAGAAGCTGCAAGCAGTATGTTGTGGCTGGATGTAATTTCTAGTGGGCTTTTCTCTCTCATCCTCTGCCCTTCCCACTCTTAGCACTCTGCTTAGGAAGACTCCTGAGAGAAGAGGGCAGCCAGCTGAGCTTCTTAGCATATTTTTAAATTCTTTCTTCCCTACTC
>JAVJGG010000009.1:11016241-11061716 GCA_035590195.1 Aviceda cuculoides | reverse complement strand
CTATGTCTTACCTTATGAAACTGGCTTCTGACCACAAGTTAAAAAAAAAAGTTTATCGTACAGGATGTGAACTTTACCTTTTTTCCCTTAAGCAGAGTTTTGTTCCTGCTTAATGAGAATTAATATCAATTCATGGACTTTGATAGCCTATTTTTTTGATTAATCTTTGACCTGTGCTGACCCTCATCACCTTTGTGTCCAGGTCAAGCTCTTCTTTCCTTATGTTGTGGGAATGGGAATAAATAAAACTAAATACCGATGCGATCTTAATTGGAAGATGAAGCTCCTTTTAATCACGGATATCACCAGAATCTTTTCAGTCACTAGACTAAATTCGAGAACTTGCTTTTTGTGAATCAGGTGCATCAAAAAACACTAGGATTCTGACAGTTAATTGAGTTAGTTGAAATCAGCTAAGGAAAGAGATGGTGTCAGACAAATGCTGCCTAGTAGCACATCCAGTTGATGTACTGAAATGTGAATATTGACATAGCTTTTTGTGTGTGCGTGTATGTGTGTGTGTGCTTGCATGCAAGAGGAGGAAAGGCATTTTTTTCTTTTTTTTTTTTACTTTGTTTCCTTTGTCCTCTTTCTTTTCTTCAAGCAAGTTGAAGAGACAAGTAACAGGGTTTTGTTGGTTTTCAATGGTTATTGTTTTCTTCCTCTTGGTGTAATTCATATAGGTTCCTCAAGGTGTCCTTGAAAGGGACAAATCGCTTATGATAAATATAACTGGGAAGGCTGGAACAAATCTGGACATCTTGGTAGAGAATATGGGCCGAATCAACTTTGGTAGATACAATAATGACTTTAAGGTAAGTAAAATCAATTGAGTTGCTGGATTGCGGTGGCTTTTCCTCTTTTCAACAGGTTAAAAAGAAAGCAGTGAATTAGAAAGAGGAAAAAAAAATCAGGATTACACAGCTTTAACTTTACCTCAAAATATAACTGCCTACTAGTTTTCATTTGAATTTTTCCAGTCACCAAAATCAATGTGGAATTAAAAACTGACAGACATATTTTAATTTTTTTATTGATTCACTTATGTTGTCAGCCAAAGTGTTGCCAACAAGACTTTCAGGTTGAGTTGAGTCTGTAGCTAACATTTTAAAATGTGCAAACCTGTTTGGATAAACTCCAAAAATGGGTTGGAAATTAGTCTAGATCTTGGCTATACTTTGAGGCTCGTGAATCCTGGGGTTGTATTTATGTGTGTGTGTATATGTGTGTGTCTCTCTCCATATCCCACTTCATTTGTCAGCAGGGTACCCTTGCAGTATTTTCAATGTGGCTAGGAAAAGTTGTTTCACAAGCACTTTACCATGAAAAATTGCCAGTTTAGATTTGGACTAATCAGGTGTTAGAGATAATTATCAGAAAGCTTCTGAATGCTTCTTGGCCCTTGCTGCACTGTGGGACTGTCACCTCCCCACATGAGTGGCTGTGGTGGGTTGACCTTGACTGGCCACTAGGTGCCCACCAAGGCACTCTATCACTCCTCCTCCATCAACAGGATGTGGAGAAAATATGATGAAGGGTTTGTGGGTCAAGATAAGAACATGGAGATCACTCAGCGATTACCATCACAGGCAAAACAGACTTGACTTGGGGAGATTAATTTATTGCCAATTAAACAAGAGCTGGATAATGAGAAATAAGAACAAATCTTAAAAACACATCCCCTCCACCCTCCCTTCTCAGGCTCAACCTCACTCTTGATTCTTCTACCTCCTCCCCACAAGCAGCATAGGGGGATGGGGAGTAGGGGATGTGGTCAGTTGATAACACTTCATCTCAGCCACTCCTTCCTCCTCACACTCTTCCCCTGTTCCAGAGTGGGATCCCTCCCACAGGAGAAAGTCCTCCATGAACTTCTCCAATGTGGGTCCTTCACAAGCTGCTCCAACATGGGTCCTTTCCATGGGCTGCAGTCCTTCAGGCAGAGACTGTTCCAGTGTGCGTCCCTGTAGGGTCACAAGTCCTGCCAGAAAACCTGCTCCAGGGTGGGCTCTCCATGGGCTCCAGCTTTGTGCAGGGCACATCCATGTGCTGTGGTGTGGGGTCCTCCACAAACTGCAGGGTGGATATCTGCTCCACCATGGACCTCCATGGGCTGTGGGGGATAACCTGTGTCACTACGGGGTGCAGGGGAATCTCTGCTCTGATGCCTGGAGACCTCTTCCCCCTCCTTCTTCACTGACATCAGTGTCTGCAGGGCTATTGCTCTCCCATTTTTCTCACTCACAGCTGCTACACAGTTAGGTCTTTTTTTTTTTTTTTTTTTTTTTTTTACCCTTTCTTAAATATGTTATCATAGAGGCAGTACCAGTGTCACTGATGGGCTCAGCTTTGGCCAGCAGTGGGTCAATTCTGGAGCTGGCTGGAGCTGGCTTTGTCCAACATGGAGGCAGCTTCTCGCATCTTCTCACAGAAGCTGCCCCTGCAACCCCCCTGCTACCAAAACCTTGCCATGTAAACCCAATGCAGTAGAGGTGCCACTAATGTAACACTGGGAAGGGCAGGGGCAAAAAGGAAACTTTTCTGGTTTTAGATTTAATGGGATCCCCAAGTGCTGTGTGATATTTGCTAAAGAGAGGAGCATTGTAGAGGCCAGTCTTGTGTTGTGTTTGTGCTGTGTTAGTGCCACAGCACGCTGTTTTCTTTTAGTCTTTGATATTACTAGGCCACAAGTAATAATGAAGTAATTACAAAGCTTTACAATTAAGAAGAGATTTGCAGCCCCCTAACTGCTAGATTTGACTTGGCCTAAATTGATTTGGTGGTGTTCTTTCAGAAAGCTTGTCAAATGTTTAATGACTGTCCAGATTAATAGCTGTCTGGTGATTGTGGTGCTTTTTGGCGTGAGGGTGGTGCCAGGTAAATTAGAAGCTCCTGTTTCCTCTCAGTCTAAATTCTGTCTGTGATAGGTGTCTCAGAGCAGAATTAAGACTTGTCCAAAGTGTTTCGTGGTTAGTTTGGATGCAAGAGCAGGAGAAAGACAAACACCACAGGACAAGACATATGCCTGAACAGTACCATTTAGTTAGCAGAGAGCACATATGCTATGAGGAAGTAGGATTTTTAAGGTTGTAAGTAGGGGGAAAAAAGTAAACCCAAGTGTGGATGCATCTTCACTACCCTAGTTGGTGAGACCACAAACTCTGGTCAAGTTTCCCCTGCCATACATTTTGGAAAGCATGCAGTTCTTTACATCCTGATCAGAACAAGCTAAATATATGTGGAAGTTTTACGATGTATGAAAGCCTCTGAACTAAAAGCATCAGCAACTGAGGCTTTTCTTTGCTTGTGGCATAGAAATTCAGCGGGTAGCAGTAATGCCAACTCTGTTCATACTGTCTTTCCAAAGTACCTTGCCTTTATCTGAGTGGCAAGAGAGGGCAGCTAATTCCCCAGTGTTTTGCCTTTTATGTTGAGGCAGCAGAAATGTTGCCTTTATTTTTTTTAATTAACAGGTCAGGTGATAAGGAAACCTGTGTGCTTAGTGCTAAATTAAGGCAACAGAATAGAGGGTTAGAGGTTGGATTAGGGAGGTGCTCAGTGTTGCTGTGGTTGAGATGAAATTCACACTTATACCAGGGTTTCAATCTTTTAAAGATTAAAGAGTGAAAGCAAGTTTAGTAGGCATGTGCATTGTGAGAATAAGCCTCTAAAAGCGGGATCCTCCTGTGTAGAAGAGGCAGCCTTTCTTGGGTAGCTTTGGAATATGTGTGTTGCTTCTTCACATCGAATCCCTCCCTCACGCTGTTCTTCGTGTTGATTTCGAAAACTGGGAATAATTATACCTTGGATTTTGGATATTTTGTACTTTCAAAAATAACTTTAGGGCAAGAGATTCCTACCTTGTGAAGCCTTGCATTTTTAAGCAAATAGTGTAACTTTTCTGGGTTTTGTTTGGCTGGGTTTTTTATCACTTTTTTGAGCTTGAAATGGAAGTAGGCATCTAGCTTTTGGGAAGGAATCTTAAAAGGATTTTGGTTTTAAAACATCCTGCTGATCTAAGCCTTGTTGTTGAAGGACACAAAGGAAGAGTGTGGTTTCTGTTTTTTTCTGTATTTTTTCACATGCCCACTGCCACCTATATCTTTGTTTTACTTAGAAAATTTTTATCCATATCTGGACTGTTAAATATGCATTCTTATGCAGACAAAAGTAAGAATGCTTAGTAGGCACTTAATCTCATTTGAAAAACCACACTGTTCATAGTGCCTAAAGATGGGCTTAGGGAGACAGGTTAGAAAGTTTGGGCTGAAGTTATGTTGCATTACGTCAGTTGATTGCTAGACAGAGTAAAGTCTAGGTTGTATGGAAAAGTTTTGCCACTTTGTGCGGGTATTTTATTTTGATATAAGAAAAATAAGTTCATGTTCTGTAAAGTTGGCATCTAGGTAAAGGAAGAGAAAACCAATTAGTGCTTGTACTGATGACGAGGCTTGTGAAGTCTGTGCAATGCTTATTAGACATCAGAACAGACACACAAGGTGATATCAGCCCTCCAAGACCATAGAAAATGTGGTTTTGCTTGTTCCTGTTTGACATGTGGTGTTTGCAGCAGAACTTAAGTTGCACTGAAAAACAGCTTTTGTGCAGAGTCTATTCAGGTGATTATATGGATGTAGCAGCATTGGCTTAAAATCAACCCCTTACATTGCACTGAAACACCACTTTAGAAACTATTATAATAACAATTAGGATGTGTGCAGGGGTAACTTAATGTTCCTTTCACTCTTCTTAAATCATGACCTTCCCTTGCTTTTGCATTCATTGTGCGAGTACCCTGGTGTGCTGCACACATGGTTCCATAGAAATGAAACAGAACTCTGGGGGCTTGAAGCTGACTGTAAGCTTAAAGCATTTCGCTGAATCAGGGCCACAAACCATGTGCCTTGATTTTGTGATATTGTATGTTAGCTGTAGAAGACTTGTAGGAAGTAAATACTGCTTTCTCTGCTATTGTGCAGGTTAATGTCTTGGGTTAGTGACTCAGTGTTACCAAATCTGTTGATGGTATCTCAGACTTACAATATTTCATGCTTTTTCCGCTTTTTATTAAGTGTTGGGTTTTGGAATCGTGTTCATGTTAAAGTAAACCAGAAATTTTCACAGTTACAGGGAAAAAAGTTTGAAAAAAACTTGGACATCAGTGAAAGCTCAAAACTTTGAAGAGGAACAGGTCTTTCACAGAGAATAAATAAAACCCTTTATTCTTAAGCAAAGCTTATAACTTGAAGACCAGATGCTTGTTTTTTTCATACACAGATCGGCAGCTGTTGCAAGTACTTGGATTCAGTTTTTATTCCTGACTGATTTATAGTTGCAGCCAAATAACTTAAATAACATTATTTTTTGGGTTTGTTTTTTTCTTCCTTCTAGGGTCTGGTTTCAAATTTAACTCTTGATCAAGATACACTTGTTGAATGGGAAATCTATCCTCTAGACATAGATGGAGCAGTGAACCATGACGTTAGCAGCCACCTTGATCGACCAAAGAGGTCTGTTGGCAATCCACTGAGTTATGAAGCACCTACTTTTTACACTGGTAGACTCTCAATTCCTGGAGGGATTCCAGACTTGCCTCAAGACACCTATGTCAAGTTTCCTGGCTGGACAAAGGTACAACTCCTTGCTGTAAAAACTTGAACTCCACTCAGAAAGCTACTGAAACTTTTATGGACAACCAAAGTCCACCTCTCTTGCATGGGTAGAAGTTGGTTGTAGTGGTGGGGTGTCTCAAATATAATTAAACAATGAGGAAACGGATTCTGTCCTTTAAGTAAATCTGGAGATAAACCATTAAGAGAAGGGAAACATATATTCAAAAGATACATGGTATTGGTCTAGAAAGTGGAGCGTCACAAAAAACCCCAAACCCTATTTTTTTCAACAGTGAGAAAGGTGAACTGTAAGGCTATTTAGAAATGCTGTGTTTAGTTATGAGAGTTTTTTGTTTTGAGATGTGGAGCAGAAACAGCTTTTTGGAGGGAGGGAGTGAATACATGCCCCAAGATAAAACCATTTTTTTATTCCGGAGAAAGCGAGATGCTACAGGAAGCTTTCCTGGCTATATTTATTGATGAAAAGTAACTAAGAACATACTGGCAGTACTGTGTGAGGAGCTATAGATCCTGTAACAAAGCACAGAGAGTGCTAGACACAACTGCTGGTGTTGTGCCCATAGATACAGATCCAGTGCGTGGAAGACGTTACTGCTTGTCTTCTGGAGGGTACCTGTAACTGGACTGAACGGATCAGAGAGCACTGCTGTGAGAAGCTTATGGGCAGATCTCTGTTAATGGGAACTTCTCATAGGGCTGGAGGGTAGCTAGAGCAGCACAGTGTGTTTTCACAGTGCTGTCTGAAACAGCCAGCATGCAGGAAGGGTAAGGACCAGCTCAACTAGCTGGTGGGAGGCACAGAGAACAGAATGTGTGCACTGAAGTACCACTCCTCTTGGAGGCCAAAGTATTTAAGTTCAGGCTTCAGGGAAGTGCTTGTGATAGTGTTAGGTAGAAAAATTATGGGTTTCTGAAACTATTAATTTACTGCTATTAAAACAGAATAGGAGAAGGCGTTGCTGGTGATCTATCTATAGTATTGTAGTGGCTAAAGGACTTCCCAATGTGCAGAAGACTGATTCATTGCAGGCGCTTTTAGTGTTGCTGGCACTGAGCTTAGATGAGGAAGTCTTGACTTAGTCCCTCTTCCTATATATGTACACGTCTTACACAATCACTGAATAAAATCCCAAAATAGCTCTTTGCACAGGAACTGGAATCTGAGACTTTTGCAGTAAATTCTGTGACCTAAGAATCATAAATCTTCTTCAGGAAGCGAGATGACCATACCTGCCTGTTTGCAAATGAGTCCAAGAATTCTTACGTAGTGGTGGAAATCTTTTCCTCCGATCTATAGAAACCTCTGTTTTACATAGTATGTATACCGTCTAAAGAAGTGAAGGTGAAGAGATCCCAGATGAACTGTAAGTAGGGCTATCGAATTGATCCTTCAAGCTTTATATGGATTGGACCAAAGTTTCAAGTAAGATACCCAGGAATAGTAAGATTGAGGTGATACTGGGTGTGGAAACCAAGACTTCCAGATAACTTTACCAATAAGCAAATGCCTTTAAGGCAGAAGGGCCTTAAGGGTGTAAATTCCACTTAGGACCCGCTGTATCTGGGCCTTAATTACTTGAGTGGCACTGTATAAATTGCTGATGCTAAGGTGTGGAGAGGGGACTCTTAATAGGCGTCAAACCTCACGTATTTGAGTAGTTGGAAAACCACGGAAACAACACTTGCTGAGAAAATATATAGTTCTAATGATGGTCCTGCCTTTGCATATTAAGACAAGGAATGCACCATGCTTGATAGTCTGAAAGGAAGGGTGCAGCATTAACAGTCATGACCTATGTTGTAGCTTGCTTGCCCTCAGTGGTTTTTAAACCCTTCACTATTAACAAAACTTTCTCTACCATCCCTTGAGAAAGCACAGTGCCCTTAAGCATACTTGCCCCTAAATGTATGGTTAGATTTATTGGACTTTTTTTTTTTTTTTTTTTCTTTGTCAGAAAAGAGGATTTGGAGTCAGGACTGTTCTTGTTTTCTGTGGAATCATGGGTTGTATTTGCTGACCCTGCTGAAGGAAATCCTGTCACTGAAGATAGAGATCCTCCTCCTTTATTTTGTCTAGGGCATGTTTATTGGTAGTGTGTATAGTGTAATGATTTGCTGGTTCAGGGCATGCAAATTCCTGAGTGTGCAGTCTTTAGAAACTGCAGTGTTAATAAAGACAGTTTGGTAGAGAGAAATTAACTTCATAGCTTTACTGGAAAAATGAGTTACAACCAGTGACTGATTAAGATCAGGAACAGACACCTGTCTGTTTATACCTCCTGCATTAGAACTCTAATGCAGTTCATTCCTACAGTAAACTCCTACTTGCCACAGGGTTACAGTCACTCTCTGTAGTAGCTAGGCTACTGTCTAGTGGTGCACTCACTAATTTATCTTGTGTGTGTGGAGGTTGCATTAATGCCATGTTTTCTTCTAAAACTACTATGGAAGTAAAGTAGTGAGCTTGAATAAATAGCTCTTCCCTTGCCTTTTAATACAGCAGAAACAATCCACAAAGCAAGATAAACTTGATTTAAAAAAAAAAAAAGTTTGAAGGCAAAGTTTATTAACACCTTGGCAGA
Organism: Aviceda cuculoides; assembly: GCA_035590195.1. Classification (NCBI taxonomy): domain Eukaryota; kingdom Metazoa; phylum Chordata; class Aves; order Accipitriformes; family Accipitridae; genus Aviceda; species Aviceda cuculoides. Next base: position 11,053,501 of record JAVJGG010000009.1, on the reverse strand, counting down.
CTGTGCAAGATAGGATCTTATACCACAGAAGTGGATACAGAGATGAAATAACTCACCTGCATTTGCAAAGTACCAACTCCTTATAAAATTTCTCATGCGAGTTTCGTAAAACTTGTTCTCATAAATACTTGAAAAAGAAGATACAAGAAAAATACCTCCAAAACAGCTTGAACAACAATACTCACTATATTACAATTGTGCTTCTGTAAATCCTTTAAAAGTATTATTCTGATTTCAGCTGTCCCAGACAATTTTAGAAATCAGAGTGCAGTAAAAGTCCTTACTTTCCACTGATTCAGACTATTTTATTATTTTTTATCAGTGTACATCAATGCCATGAGTTAGTTTGTTTTTCCCTCTATATTCTACTTACTAAAGGCCAAAGCAAGAGGGAAAACACAGATACAATTATCTGTTCCCATTCCTTTTCTTGTCCACTAAACTCTTGTCTGACTTATGGTGAAAGGACACTTAGAAGGAGTAAAAGCAAATTATTTGTCCAAATCAGCTGTATATCCTCCCTTCTGTCTTGCTTAATGAACCAAGATTCAGCTCAGCTCACTAGGAGTCTGTTTACAGTTTTACTAAAAGTTCTGCAACTCAACAGTTTATAGACTTTTGAAAAAATCTGCATTTGTGTCACTTCTATGTGTCTCTTTTGTGATGTATAAATGACTGTTTTGACTTTTTTCTTTTTCCTCTTGCCCAATTTCATTTTATCTTTTAAACTTAAGGTATTTATAATGTTAGAACAGTATTTTGAACTAGGGTTTTTGGCCACCTCCACTGTGAAAAGTAAATTAAAGAGTTCGTATGCCCATTTAACCACAATTTCATTGAACTTAATGCTAGCAGATGTCCAAAGGTTTTGTAGGTAACTACAGCAAAATACAATGCTCTCTTGCAGTGTGATTTCACAAGCTCTTTTGTTGACTAAAGCTGTTGCAATATAATAGACATCTGAATTTCAGGTGTCCAGACAAGCTGTATCTTTTTCATGAAATCGTGCAACCGGAAGGGACTACCAAGGTAGTGTAGTCCTACACTTGTAAAGAGAGCCACAATAGAATTAGGATCTGCTTTTTTCTTATGTGAGTTCTTTGTCCTTTTAACAATCAGCTTCAAGCAAATACAGTTTTCAGGCTTCCTTTGGTCTTAAACTTGGTGCAAAATTCAGTGTCAGGAACCTGCAATTCTCTTTTCCTAAGTATTGTCATATTTGGAATTACTGCAGTATTTGACTGCCTTCTTTTCAAATATTAATGATGCCTTTAACTCATCAGGGAATTTAGATTCTTTTGACTGTCATTAGCGTTTTCTTGAACAGATTTTCTATCCTTGTGTTATATCAGACTGAAAGATGGAATAAATTGTTATGTGAAGAGCATTATGCTTACAGCAATTTTGTCATTTGATCTCTGTCAAATTATTAAAATGTCATTATTTTTTTCTTTCTCTCTTAACAGGGGCAAATTTGGATCAATGGCTTTAATCTTGGTCGCTACTGGCCGGCACGTGGTCCTCAGTTGACCCTTTATGTTCCAAGGAATATACTTGTTTCATCGGTGCCAAACAACATAACAGTGTTGGAGCTGGAGCGTTCTCCTTGCAGCACCCAGGCGTGTGAGATAGAATTTGTAGACAAACCTAACATCAATGCAACCACACAGTATGAAAATTATGCCCCCCAACTCTTTGTTAGAGACATATGGCTGAACCATCTATAATAATATGAGTATTTCCCTATCTTCCCCCCACTTTGCTTCCCTTTCTCTCAAACCATACTTCCCATTTTTAAAGACTCACTGTTAATCAGTAAGTTGTTTAGCTGAGGCAACTTTTTAAAGACTTTCTGCCAGAGTTAAATACTGAAATTCTCTTAAAAAATAAAAGCTGTAGCTTTAGAATCTCCCATGGACTGTGAAATTGAACTCAACTGGAAGATAACGTTCACATCAGTCTACTAAAAATGTAGTCCTTGTAGGCTGCTTACGTTACAGGAACCCTCTTACACTTTTTTTTTTCTTTTAAACCATGTTTTGCAACTGGAGAGGAGCTTACAAAAGGGGTGCGGAGTCCCGCTAGCTTGCTGTTTTTACTCAAGTGGACTGGTAGGTCAAAGCTGCCAAGAGACTAGACACTTTCTGCTGATTTTATCACCTGTTTAGTATCAATATCATTTTAGAATGAATGGCCTCACTGCCAGCGTTGAGCGGACCTCATTTTTTTTCGACTTCATGCAAGTGACCTTGGAAAAATTTCCATTGGTTTCTTAGGGGAGCAGGCAGAAGAACTGGGCAGAGAGCACTCAAATGCAAGCTGGTCCAAACAGCAGTAACATGGAGAGGGACCTTGTAGTCTGCATCTCTCCCTTCTTGGAAAACCAATTTACTGCTTCCTTTCTGCTATCTCTGAAGATTTTAAGTAAATTGATAAGTACAAGGATATACATAAAATTTAGGCTGTTTTGGTTGAACCATAGCCTCTGATTAACCTGCCTGCAGGATGTAGTCTTAAAATAAACCATTTTTCCTTTAATGGATCCTTTTTTTTTTTTCTTTTTCTCTAATGGGTGTGGAGTACCTGTTTTTCATAGCCCAGCACCTTGGAGGTGAAAGGCTTTAAGTTAAAAAAATTTTAACTCTCTCTTATTCATTAATTCACATCTTCTGTTTTGTTCCAGTAAACTGATGGTCTTTGTAAGTGCCTGGTATTTGCAAAGATGCACAGTCTCTGTTAGTAAAGCTGACTTTCTGCAGCAGACAGAATCTTCTTTTTGATTCTTATGGTTTTGATGTCAATCATGCAAACTCCTTCGTGAGATTTAAACAACAAAAGATTAAGATGATGGAATCAAGTATGTTTATAATATGTGGTTTCTTCCTTTGATTTCTGTCTGACACTATTAAAATGGTTCTTTAAAGATGAAATCCTTCCTGCGTGTGTTTGAGAAGGAAAAAGGGGAGGAGGAAGAGTTATGAGCAGTTACAGTATTAAGGGAGAGAGGAGGTTGTAAAGTCTCTACAGACAAGGAGTTATTCTTGTTGATGTCTCATTTGTTTTCTGTTATGAAGGTGTGTGTAAAGTAAAGCAAAACAAAGTAGCTGTAATGGGCTGTGTGGACCCTGGAGGTGCCACCCTTTTCTGAGATGGCCATTTGCAAAAATCTGACTATTTCTCAGCTGATGAGGACTGATACTGTCACCAGAGGAGAGAGTGAAAAGGAGCACTGCTTGCTTGAGTATCCACATGTCTGCTATGTGTTTGATGTGTTTTGATGGGCTTTCAGACCAGACACATGCGGTTCACCTGAGCCAGAGAGCTGCTTCTCTTAAATTCTCACCTCAAGTGCAAAGTGTAATGGCTGGGGGCTGTGTGTTCAGACATGCTTCGTTCTTGGAATAAAGTGGTCTTCTCTGACCATGGTTGTTTTTTTTTTTTTTTTCTCTTGGCACTATCCTTATGCAGACCCTGGAACATGCTCTGCAAACAGTTTAATATAAAGTATTACTTCAGAGCCAGGCCTTGAAAGTAAGGAATGGAACAGAATTAGTTTCATACAGGTTGTGGGTTTTGTGGCTAGAAGTGTGCAGAATGACAGTACTATTTAGGTATTATTCCTACAATAGTTCAGTGCTTTAAGGGCTGGGAGTACTTTTATTTTTCCAGCAGTTAGTGCTGTGAGGGGAGTGGAACTCCTGGCTCTCATTCTAACTTCATTTTGGTTTACATTGTACTTGTGAAAACATAGTGTAATCCCCAAGACCTCACTTTTTGCCATAACTGTGTAATATTACAAGCAGAAAGGCTTTGCATCAAGGATTACAAACATGCATCTGGTTAGATATAAGAATAACAAGAACAACATGGAAAGAACGGGCTTAAAGTTTTTCAGGTAGGGCTCTGGATAGCTTCATTAACACACCTGCCTGTTTACTGCTTTCAGTGATGTCATCTCTTGTCTACAGAAAGGAACTGAAAGTTGGGGCCGTGATTCCTAATCCTGGTCTACCTACATGAAAACACTGCTAGAGGTTGCCAAGCGGTGTGGTATGTATTTGAGTATGCAGAAGGGATGCCTTTGTGACAAGGGGCCTTCAGAGAACAACACTACCAAGGAGAACCTGTTACCTCTTGCTTTACCCAAGGATGTGTCTGTAGGTGCTGTAGGAGGGTGTTCTGCCCTGCCCATGCCGCACATCGGGTCACTATGCCTGCACCACTGCTGCTACTACATGGCTGGGACATATCCTAGGTTTCCTAGCCTTGGCATGCAGTCCTCCTAGGACTGAGTATGTGATACAAAATGGGACAGCTTGGCATTTGCTCCTATGCCGTCTTGAGCAGGTCAGTTATTTTAATCTACCTTCACATGTAGTTCTGTCAGCTGTGTCTGGGGGTGGAAATGAAATCAGAATGAAACCTTCTGACCAAGGGCAAATGCATAGGAGAAGAGGGACTGTGGGGAGTTAGCTGGCTCACCTTGACCCAGTGGTCAAGGCACTGGTGGGTCTAGTTTCAGTTTGTTTTTGAAGGGTGTGGTGTGAAAACATTGTCAGACCCTGGCTACTGTTTGTGGTGTCGCTGTGTGATCTGTTCCAGATGCTGAAGCTTGACAGGATGGTCTGTCTAGTGGAGCCAGCTGCCTCCTGAAGGCATGGTGAGAAGGAATGTTCCTAATGCTAAAATTATGGCTCCTCAAATCCTCCCTGCTGCCTGTCCTTGGGAATTTGAAAGTGTTTTGCTGACACGGCAGCTGAATAACAGGCACAGTGTTCTCTGATTTTGGCAGACCAGTGCAAACCTGGTATTTAGTCAGAATCAGTCTGTAAGAAGTGGTGACTTTACACTGGTCCCATATGGAAGGTAGGCGTGGTCTTTGCAATTCTGTAGGGGATCGCCATTTGAAATCTGCCCGTGAAGTATAGCTGTAGGGGCTCGTCTTAGCACAGATATTTTTTCCAGCCCTGGAGTGGGGTTTGTAAGCTTAAACTGTAATCCTGCCTAACCATGAATGAAGGCCTTTAAATGTGATTACTTGGGATGAATGAGCAAGTAGGTGAACATGAACTGGTGAATAGTGTGCACTATGTAGTTGAATTCTCTTTCTTAACCTATGTACAAGACTACTTCTTCCCTTGTATTTGTAATATAACTATCTTCCTAAGTGTTGATCAAAATTTCGTAGTCCCTGAATCACAGGGTTGAGACTTGACCTTGTCCATACCCCTTTAGGCTCTCCATGCCCTTTGTAATTCTCCTGTGCAGGCAGCTCTCCCTGTCTCTCTCCTCTCCAATCTCTTTGAGGGCTCCAGAGTGCCTGTGGTTTTCTTTTGCAGTTTTTTAATGTAATACTTGTTTGTTTGCACAGTTTGAATGTTTGTAGGAGTCTGACTCTAGAAACAACCCTCCTGACTGGACAGCAAACACTCTCCACCTGACAAATATGCATCAGATGTTCAGAAATGGCAATTACAGAAGAAGAATCCTGTGTTTAAGTGTGCTCTGAAGGAGGTGATACTGTGCTGTCCAGGCTGAGAAGGCAACCTGTTAACAAAAGCCTGAGTTTGGACTGCAAGGGGAAGGAATCTGCTCTCTTTGGATGGACTTGATCACTTTGATATAATCAGATGGCTGACTAGACTATTGCAGTCCCCTTGTATTCTCATTTCGGATATATTGAAATCACTGGGGACAACAGCATCTCCGTATGCGTAAAATGGATATTCTGATACTTTTCCTAGGATGGTCTTCCTGGAAATCCATACATATTTGAGCAAATAGCTCGCAGTGCTGACAGATCCTAACCTGGGCCTTTGACAGCAGCTTGGTTATTTACTGGCCATTGTCTCTGTACCAGCAGGAAACTACTTGAGAATGTTTTTCTGTTACATGGCTTTGCAATCGCTAATCTTCCACTCATCTTCTTCCCTTTTTTGCTTGCAAATGCTCTAACATAACTTCCCAAAGGAACTGCTGATTGATGTGCAGTCCCCACATTTTCTCTTTAATCTGTTCTTGTATGTATCTCTTCCAGATTGCAAACACCATTTTAACAGATAATACAAGATGAACGGTTTGTGAGAGGTGATGTAGCCCTATGCCTCTCTACCCTAAGCCAATGTCATCCGAATCTAAAGTGTTCCCAGTGTGTTTAACCTGTTCTTCAAAATTTCTTGTGATGGGGACTCTAGTTTTCCCTAGGCAGGCTATTGTTAGAAAACTTGTCAACAGCTAACTGAAGTCATCATTGCTGTATGTAAGCCAGTTATCACTTTCTCTGTCCACAGCCAACACTAAGTAAGTCTTTGTGCCCTGAGACTGTTTTGTGCCCTCTCTCTTATCTTCTTACCTCCCTGATGGACTATATTTACAGAAATTTTAAGAGGTGCAGCGCAACGTAGAGAAAACTCAGCAAGGATGTGAAAGGGCGACCAGGTCCTGAATAACCTCGTCTGGGTGCTGCAGCAGCTTTTTTTGAAAGAAATTACTGAGTTGCAAGAAAGCTGTCTTGCGGTCCAGGACTTAAAAGCATGGTAGCAAACCTTGAGATCCTGGCTGGAAGATCATATGACAAAAGAAACTGGAAGGTACAGAAGAATGGGGTCTGCTTTAATGGTTCTTCAGGGAGAAGGCAAAACTGGGCAGGAAGAGATGATCTTGGGACTTGATGCAAAGGGGTGAATAGAAAAATTGTTGGAAAAAGATGTCACGGGGATCTTTGTCATGCTTTTGCTGAATAAAGTGTGTATGTTTAAAAATCTCTTCTTAGAAGATACTTTGTGTTGCTTGTTATGTTATCAAAGACAGGAGTAGTGAACCGGAGTCCCCAGCTTTGGGGGAAGTCTTGAAAGTGTGTGTTACCTACAAGAGATTTCACAGAAACAGTACTTGTTTCAGGCCCTTGGTAATACAATTCCCTTTCAGTAGGATATGTGGTCTTTGTGGCCAAGGAATTGGGGATGTATTTAAGAATTCCTGTTTTGGGCTTTAGCACATGCACCTGTCCCTCAGGAGCCAAGTCTGTATAGGACTCTAAAGTCAGGGTCTTAGGAAGGTCCCACTTACAACTCTGTAGTGTTGTAACGGGAAGCATGGTCTTGCTCATGAAACTGCAGCATGTGTTCATAGCAGACTCTGTACAAGCATCACGATAAGATTGCTCTCTTGCACTTTGGTAATATGCTTACAGCTGTGTGACTGTAATTCGCCTTTTATAATGTATTTGGTAGATAAGGGTGGGGAAATAAAACCTCCCTAATGGAACTTGGAATTCAGTTTGAAACTCCACAGCGGAAAGGGCCTTTCTTTAGTGGAATGGATCTGTTGAACACCAGTGAAAATCCTATAGGAAAATGCAGCCAGTATCTATGGTTTGAAAGGATTTTTTTCATAAGTCTCCTTATTCGTTTTAAGTGTATGCACTATTTTTTTTTAAAGTTGGTACTTCTGTAGGGCTTATGCTTCTATACTAACATTAACCAAGCATTTTCGGTGTTGTCTGTGATTGTGGGCCAGAGCACAAATCTGAGCACACTGTAGGGAAATGCCTAGCAATTGAGGGTCATCCCTCTAATGTTGTAGTTAAGAAATTATTCTCTGTTTCCTGTTTCATTCTTCCTTACATCTTGCTTGTTCTTCTTCCCACACTAGGGAAGCCTTATGTTTAGAGAAACTAAAAAAAATTTCCTTCAGTATGTCTTTGGTTGTCTGAAGTGGAGTTGATCTCCATTCCTTCCACCTATCCATCGTTAGTTTGCAAGCTGGACAAAGATGCCTTTGCTTCCAGCTTGTTTATGCCTTTCTTCCAAATCCCATTCAGAGGTTCCTTTTCACAAGTCCCACAAATCTTGATCAGATGCACAGAGTGAACACTCTTTATGGATATCTAATCTAAATTTAGCCAGAAGTCTCCCCTGGTTGTGGACTTCTGCAATAGCACTCTCCAAAGCACTTGCCTTGGGAGAAGGTGAGTGGCTGTGTGTTGTGTGTGGTGGTTGCAGGATCTGGACAGGTTCCTGCACTACAGGTCTAGGGGCCTTCTGAAGAATAGGTAGAATTGTTGAGGGGAAGGAGGAAAAGAAGATGATACCTTGCTCTTAACCTTCCTCATGTCCTGTCTACTGCTGAGCTTTAGACTGTAACCTTTCTCCTTTTTACTGAAAATGTTAGTTGCTGTTTTTCACAGCACGGGATAAGAAAGAAGCTGTGCAGAAGGAAAATTTGAACTCCTTTCTTGCCTCCTCCATGTTAAATTTTATTTCTGGATGTTGAAAAAATCTGCTGTACTAGCGAGGCTTCCCAGAAGACGTTTTAGGCTCTGAGAGATGGGTCTGGATCCTGCACATGTTCTACATAATCTTCTTTCAAGCTTTCTGACTTCCACCCCCACCCCCCCACCCCCCCCCCCTCAGTTTTAGGATGTGGTTTGCACTAATCATGAATAGGTAGATCCGGTGTGTTGAAGAACCTGAGAACCTAGTACTGAACTCGTGAGGGGTTAGCATGATTTCCTGCAAAATTTTGTCAAAGCAGGGACTTTGGCTGCTGTGCATTCCTATGTTGGTCTTTTGGTCCTTTGATCCAGAGCAGTATCTACTTCAAAAGCTGAAGTTAAAACAATGTTAGTGTTTTGACTACAGCCAAACATAGACACTTGCAGACGTGAGTTTATTTAAAGCACTGAGTCTACCTAGCTCATGTTGAAATAGAAGAAAATTGCTGTAGTTTGGTATCTGCTGAAGCAGCTCTTTTCTTACTTCTTCAAGTGTAACCTCTCAGGTCTGTTTGCTTTGACTCAAAGGCTTCAGAGATGTTGAAGAAAACCTAGAGCTTCTACAGATCCCTTCTAATTTTAACTGCCAGGGTAGTTGGTGGTTTACTATTAGCCAAATTTTGGACTCCTCTTAATGTCTTTTATTGGAAAAAAGGAACACACACACACACACAAATTCACCTTGTTAACCCATCCTAGGAAATAAAGAGAACTTGGACAGAAGGTACCAGTAATTCAGATGCAAGAACAGAAGTTAGCTATGCTGAAATAGCTCAAAAGGCTTTTTTTTAAATAAAGAAAAAAAAATTCTGAAAAATCCAGTCTGTGCAAAGATACTGAAATGAGATTACAGTAGTAGCAGACTTGATTTGCATGAAGTTTTTCTCCTGTTCCTGTAGGTACAGTACAAAGTGCTGAAACAGGATGCTTAAGCACTCTGAAGATACAAGCAAACAAGAATATTCAGTGTTACAAAACATGGTCTGGATGAGAAGCCTGGTGAAGACAGAGGGGAAAGCATACTAATGTGTCAGGTAGATAGTGGGTTGTTTGTTGGGGTTTTTTAATTTTTTTTTTTTTTCTTTTTTCAAACCCAAGCAGGTTGGCAGTGGAGAGGGGAAAGAAAATAATTGCCCTTTTGGTGCCTCCAGCCACCACCCAATGAGCTACTGGCTGTGGACTCGCATCTCACTGAACTGGCAAAGGTGAATGATGCTGAGGTCTGTAGTTTTCAGATTTTCATAGCTACAGGTGGAAAATATTACATGAAAGAAAGGAGGTGAACTGAGGTGAGGATTCACCTCCCCTGACTGGATGTGCAGGGTGGGGAAAATAGATCCAAATCCCAACAAAAATCTGTCTAACCACAAGGCTGTGAATACCCATAGCTCTGCTGGTACTTGCTCCCCAACTGCTTATCACTGTCTTGTCTTCCATTTTATCCTTGCAATTCAAGATAGAAACCATGCTTTTTCTGATAGTCCTTGACATGCAGTACGTATTTCCAGTTGTTCACAAAATAATAAGGCTAGATTGATGCCTGGTTTGGTTTCACTACGGTTTTGTGAGCAAGTACCTTCTTCAGAAGTATAACTATGCCCTTGTCCTGCAAGGTGGGTGAAAGAACATTCAGGGTTTCTCACTGTTTCTTCTCTCTCTGCATAATGAGTTTGTCAAGGGTCTGCCTCGTTGGTGTAGCACACAAGAATGCTTTTGTCTCAGAGGCTGAGGGCTTCAAAAATACACAGAGGTCAGCTCATATTATTTGTCGTCTTTGTTTTCTTTTTCTCATTTAACAAAAGCGTATTTTTTCATATGAGAGTAATGGTACTGATTGTGACTAAGGTCCATGTAGCCCTGTCTCCTCTTTTGAAGGTGAGCGTATCTGATCATCTCTTTCTGAGTTTCAGCACCTGGAACTTTGAGGTGAAGTCTTTTTTTCTTACTAAATTGAGCTGGAATTTCAGTGCTTTTAAATTCTTTTCAGTAGAAGAGACTCAGCTTTGCTGATTCAGCTGCTCATTCGCCATGACTCAGTTTGCAAAAAAACCTCCCCAAACTCTAAAGTTGACACGCTGCAATGCAAACTGGTGTATGGGAATTGAGATTATTTAAAAGCATCAGCCCTCTTTCAACAACCTTGGTCTGTGCTCCATAGTGTATTTTGATTTGGGGGATTACTCACTTATTGTCTACTCACTTATTGTCAGGCTGTATGCCTTTTGATGCGAAAATTTGATGCTGGTTTGACTTGGAAAGAATGTTCCTGTTCTTATGAAGTAGTTAGTTTTTTCCTGCTACCTGTTTTAGCGTGTTCATGCAAATTGGTGAAACCCCCTGCTGATTACAAATGTCAAAATGTGAAGTAAATCAGACAATCAAGTCTAAAAGGAGTAGGGGTTTTGTCTGCAAACCTTCATGATTCAGGATAACAATCACCTCTTTACTGAGAAATGTTAGGAAGAAATTGCTCAAAACCAAAGGCTTTTTTTAGAATAATGCATTATGAAGTTGTTTTCATCTTCTGTGGAAGGAGGTGAAACTTTCTGGGCTGTGAGTAAAAGAGTGTGCATGGTTCTTGATGTCTTGAGACAAGGCAAGAAATCTAGCAATGAATACACAGATTTTTGTCTCTATAATAATAAATACTTAGTTTCATTGTAGTGCTTTTCATCTGCAAAATGCGTTGTTTTACAAAGGAGGGCAGAGTCTTGATTTCTGTGTAGCAGATGCACGAGATGGCTGAGATCCCTGGCAAGGCTGAAAGCAGAACCTTAAAAACTGCTTTTTTTTTTCAGGGAGAAGTAAAGGATATGGGTGCTGCAGTCTCTTCTGGGCATATCAGCTCTGATCAATAGGTAGTGATGGACATGGTTGGGCTACTTCTGCCCAGTTTAAGTCTGCAGCCCAATATGATAAGGAAGCCAGTGCAGAAAGTTGAAGCCATCTAGTTAGCTACAGGTAATAAAACATGAGATTTTTTTCTAAACATGACCATTGTCTGCACGAACATGACTGGGGCCAGTTGCATTCTGCCCTCGTGCACAGTGGTCTGTCTGCGTGGGACTGCTGTCAAAAAGGAGAAATTCCCCTTTGTTCAAAGGGCACATCTGGCTGGTGGGTCTGTACGAGGTCTCATGTACCAGGTCCTCAGCCACTGCTCTTGTTGGAGTACACGCATCTAGCTTGTGCCATTCACTGGCCAGGAAGACGTGGCTTTTGCTGTGAAGGATCTTACTGATTTTTGTTTGGTGCTGTTTTTTTTTTTTTAACTGTGGTTTTTTTTGCTTTTACAAAGCTGTAACTTTGGCTGATCTTGTGGCCTCAGGTCTAGAAAACATGGCAGATTTTTTAGGAGGTGTCACCAAAATGAACATTGACACTAGTTACCTATTTGCTCCATTGTTAGGCAGTATCAGCTTTTCCACAGCTATTTCTGTAGAAGTAGTTGACATTTCTAGAGCTCTTTTTACATCTTTCCAGGAACCTGGGAGCCTATACATACCCAGTGGTTTATGTTGGTATGATGGTTCATGAACTGGGCACGTGCCCTCCTGAAAATCCAGGCCATGTTCAGTCATGTCATATTACAACTGAGATCTTTATTGTGAATTACCTTACAGAAAATGTAGACTTTTTTCTGTTACACCACAATTAGTAGTTGCCCTGCATCTGTACAAACCCATGCCTGGGATTAAAAAAAAAAAGAAAAAAAAAAAATCACGGAAAGAAATATTCTGCAGAATCTTGGATATCTAGTGCTGACCTTGCTTTCTCAGTCTCTGACACAAATTGTTAAGTAATTATCACTTAAGAGTTGACCTTTCATAAATGCTACTTTGATGTTTATTCATTTAAATTTTATTCATGTAGTCCCATTTTGATCGAGTCTATAAAACGCTGTAGGTTTTTTTTATACTATAGAAGCAACAAAAGTTCATTTGCTAGGCAAATTCTCATAAATGAAGCCAGTAGATTAAAAAAAACACCAAACAACACAATGAAAAACCCCTTTTCTGTCTGGTAGTCTTCTATAGTAACATTTATCACTTTACTGAAATTTTTCTTCTAATTCTAGCTTTTTTCTAAATTCTGGCACATTCCTATGGGTATGTGGAATAAGCTATTGTGGTGGATTTATTTTTTTAACATTGTTAACAAAAAATAGTGTGTTAAGACAAATCTGTGAGTTCTTTTTACAATTTTTGGTTACATGAAAACTGTTGAAATAATTCCCCAGTCAGAATCAAATTTTAATGAGAATTCAGAGCAGAAATAATGAAATATTTTATTTCAATAATGTTGAAAAATAGACTGTGCTTACTCTAAAATAGTTTTAATCTGAAGCTGAAACAAAATGCGAACAATAGCATCAGGTTAAAAGCTGTCGACCGTTAGCCAATGCAGCCGATGCCAAAAATCTGCTCTTTCCAGTGTTCAGATTTTCATGAAACTGCCTTTTTAAATGCAAAATTTTCTGCCAGGGTAGTTACAAGACAGGCATCACATTTGCGTGACTGCTGTGTGCACCGATCATAAGCTTAAGCTGGCCAGGAAATGAATGTATTTACTCCATGTTTCTGGGAGAGGAGGTTGTGGCACACACATTCATGCAAAAAGCTGGAGCAGATAGGAGCCAGCCTTGCCACGGGGGATTTTGGGGGTTCCCTAATGTTTCTGAGGAGAGGAAGCCAGTACTGATCTGCATTACGCAAGGATGGGTTGGTGAAGCAGAACTGAGGAGAAAACAGCCTAAATCCAAACTTCCTTCTTCTTTCCTTTTGTAAACTCTTCAGCCCCTTCTATGTAGCGTTGCAGGTTTTTGTGTGACACCTGTGCTATGGGTTTCACTCTTCTAGAAAGCGTAAACAAGATTTTCGGTAGCAAGGGCAGACCTGTGCTGTGCAGCTTCTCGGCACTGCTTGTCTGCAGAGCTTGCAGGCAATATTGTTCCTTGTGATCAACCAGCCTTATTTTCTTTCCATTCCTGGTGCTTGTGAATGAGAAACAAGGGTGTAAGCAACAGGAAAAAAACATCCTTTTCTTTCTTCCCTACGTGCTTTTTACACCTTTCCCACATACTTTGGTAGTGGAAAAGGCAAGTCACTTGGTCTGCGGTTGTGGTCTTAATTGTCAAATTTCAGTTAACCAGTTATGAACAAGTACAGAGATCTGTTGTGGTCTTTATTCGCTTTGATTAAGATACTTTTGTGTTACTACTAGCTGGTACTACTCTTTCTATTTGTCTGTAATGGTGACAGGTTAAAAGTCAGGGAGGGACCCTCTCTTCAATTTACATGCCCAAACCATAATACTTCTATGGAGATATTTTAAGGAGCACAAAGTCCCTGTGCAAAAGAGACAAATACACTTTTCATGCAGGGATGTCCACCCGTTGTTCCAATCACTGTCCCAGGTACAGAAGTCTCTTCCTGAACTTGGCTGCTTGGACTTCTCAGAAAATGCTGATTAAATACCACTGGCATCTTTTGAGCAGAAAAGTGGATCCGATAATGTAAATCTTAATTCAGTCTGTTGTCTTACAGGTTGCTAGCAGCACCAAGAATACCTTTTATGAGGTTTTCTCATCTGCGGAAACAGATCAAATTCTTGCATAGCAGATTCTTGATTACTTGCTATAGTTGTTAAAAGGAAAAGTAAGGGAACAAACATCTTTTGGAATTTGAAAACATTCTTACTGCCTTAATAGTTTTTATTTTGCAACACCTGAAATCACAAAAAGCTTGCAGCGTGCAGTAACTGAGCTACATATACTGAATGCATGTTCATACTTGTTTTGAAACAAGAAACTAAAACCCAGAGAAACTTCAACCCTTCCAAGATGACTTGAAATGAAAAAAACCCCAAAAAACAAAAAACCCAAAAAACAGCACAAAAACTAAATGAGTATGATGCTTTGATCAATCATGTATTTGGGCTGTGTTTACACAGAGAATGAATTTTTTTTCTCTTTCGGCCACCCGCAAACCAGAATCCTTGCTTTCTGGTCTTTTAAGACAGACAACACCCTCTGTGCCAGTAAAGAACGTCTTTTATTGGAAGATGGCATTAGCTGGTCATCTTTATCCACTTACCTCCAGCTACCCTTCACATTAACCTGTGGTCTTCCATGCAGAACCTGAATCCAGATGGGGCCTTTCCTGGCTGGGCCATCTCAGATTTGGCTACCAGAAAGGGCGCAGTGTGGGTGGCTCTTATCTGGAGTCCCCTTCACCAAGCTTAAGTGCAAATCCTTCCCAAGGAGAGCTGGGAGGACCCTGAGATTCAGTCAAAAATGTGCATTGTGCTCATAACGTCTGAACTCTTGCTCTGTGCCTCAGCTCGCCTAGCTGTAAGACAGCAGCTTTTTAAAAATAAGGTCAAGTGGCCAGTGATGTGGAAGAGAAGACATTAAGTACTCTTTTCAGTAGAGATATCATATGCATGCTACTACCATTTCTGAGAGTTCAGAGGAGGATCAGAAATAAATCAAGACCAAAGCCTGAGTGTGGCCTGTGAGCAGTCTTCTTTTGAGGCAAGCACATGAGGGATGTGTGGAAGGATATGCTCTGCCAAAGGAAAGAGAACAGCAGCGTGCGTCTGTCATGCTAGTGCTCCATCAAGGAGTTGGCAGAGGACTTGGATTTTGCTGGTCTGGAACAGACAGACGACTTTTCCCCTTTTGAGCCTCATTTCTGTGAGAAGTGTCTTTTACTCAATGACTGTCCCATAAGATGGGATTTTGTTGATTTTTCTGATGGGTGTTGCTGCTGGATGACTGTGAAAAAGAAAGTAATCCTGGAAGTATCTAACTTGGTGTCTCCTCGTTGGTAGTGCCTGCTCCATTAGGGGTGATTTTTCCATGACTGCCAGTGGCACCTGCATACATCATTGCTGTGTTACAGTAAGATGACTGTAGATATGACCAGCACCACATTGCCTTTGAATGGTCTTACTAGTTATGCAAGTGCTAGAAATCTCACCACAGTTATATTGACTATTCATTTCCAGTCTCCTACTTAAAAGCTGCTTTCATGCCTGGAATAGCGAAGTCCTGTTGAGCTCTCTGTAGGCACTGCCTTAAGCACCATTTTAATGATCATTTTGGTTAACATTACTGAATGACCCTTGATTTCTAACTGTAAATCGAGTCAAATGGAGATATTTGTGTAAGAGATGGGAGTTGATGAGGTTGGTCTCCGGCTATGTTGAGAGAGAGATGTTGGATAAAACTAGAAACCATTAAGAGGTCTTGGAGGAAAATGTGTGAGTGTAGATCCCTGCTGGCAGTTTTAGACTGGAAGCATCCTGGTAACAGAGGAGCACTCTGATGCCTGTCGAATTGTACTCTCCTTCAGATTAGGTGTGCAGAGCTGGTGCTGGGACAGTGGCAAGCAGTGATACTATAGGAAGGAGAATAGCAGTTCCTCACTGGCTCTCAGACTGGGAGGAGGCTGACGACCATGATGCTTCTGCACAATTAAAAGGGATGAAGCCATCTTCTACAGTAAAAGGTAAGTGTGTAATTCAGCTTTCTGTTTAGGGAGTGACTGTTGTGGCCTAAGCACTGCATGAAAACAAACCAACCAACTTGTTTTTACTTTTTCAGCATTGTTTGTGTTTAATATAATTAAGCTGATTTTTCCCCTCTACCTTTCTGTGGCAGCTTAGCGCAACTGAAGAGAGGACACAGACTGGCCTTCCAAGGAACCCTGATGTAAAAATGTGGGTTTAGAATGAGTCAGCTTTGCTTCACTCAAATGTCTATCCATTCTCTTTCATGGTTCAATAGGTCTGTACATCACTGATTGCTTGGAAACTCTTGTTCAGCTAAAATGACACCTTTGGTTAACTGACATTTTTAAAAATCCCTGCTTTATTTTTGTCTGTATTAATACTATTATGTTGTCCTTTCTCATCAGCAGATTTCAAAACCCTCTCTCAAGAGAGGACTGGCACTGTCCACTGTAGCTCGGTGCATGGAAGAGGAGGGTTTGTTCCAGGTGAAAGAGGAGGAAGCCACCCAGTTTTGATGAGCTTCAGTCCCAGGACCTGGATTCCTAAGCCCATTGCTTAAAGGTGAGGCTCCCCCTTGCACCCAATTCAGCAAAGCTGCTCAGAGCACAACTTTCAGCTTAGTTGCTCATCCAGCACACACATTGAGTAGCTGTGAGTATTACTGGGAGGACTGGAAGAGGTTATTTGGGCAGAGGAACAAGGACAGCTTTCACCAGTGCACTAGGCACCCTCTGCACCTAAGGCACATGTGCACAGACTCTGAGGCACATAGCCAAGCAGCGATGTGAAGCACCTTTGAGTTTTGTGTGGAAAAGGGGCTTTACACTAGCTCCATTTATGGCAATGCTGCAGGGCTGCTGGGTGCGGCCCATTAATTCCACACATGAGCAGATTTGTCATCCTTTCCCACCACAGGGTGCGTGCCCAGAGCTGAACCAGCCTGCGAGCTGCTGGCCATCTCGGTGACATTCTTCACCGCCACTCTTAGCCCCAGACCTCTCCTGTCTCGCAGTCATCAAGAGCCTACAGCTTGCTTTTTGCTTGTTGAGCATAATTTTTGCCAGGCCAGCACAGGCAGCCCTTGCCCTGGTCTGGAAGGCAAGATTTCTCAAGAAGACATGTTTATTCTTACTGACTAGAAGGATCACAGAGTAAGACCACGAAAAAAAATAACTGCGGTACACCGTCTGGCTTCCAGTTTAGTCTGTGCACTTGGCTGATGAGTCGCTCAGCAGTTCACAGTGCCTGCACCATCAGTATCACATCTGTGAGGACAATGTGCCGTGCTGGCTTGGAGTGACATGTTGTTGGGTTCAGTGACATCTGTGAGACTTTGAAGCACCTGATACTTGCAATTTGTCTTCCTTTTCATTTTCAAAATAGGTAATGGATGGCTTAACCCACCCCTTGCAGCAGTTTTTCCTAACTGATTTGCTCAGTGGCTTGTAAGGTTTTGAGTAGTAAGAATTTATAGCCTTTTTCTTGGGAAGGAAGACACTTTCTTACTACAAGCAATGTCTTCCACAGCTATCGTCATTATCTGCATAAATGCAGATCCTTGCTTGTCAGCCTCAGCAAACTGCTAATGGTAATGCATTCCTAAAATTAATTATGATGGATATGTGCGTGCATGAGTATTTCAGTGTGTTGCTTTTTATTTTCAGTCTTGTATAATGAGAGAGATCACATGGAGGTGAGCTTCCACTTACATTTCTTATATAGGGTGATGAGAAAAATGGCACTACAATATTTATACATTTCTTCTCCAGCCCTTCCCTGATGCATTTTAATATCGTCGGCTCTTTGCAGCCATGCCTGAATGCTGAGCAGGCACTTTGTTATTGGCAGCCTAAGAAAAATAAAAGTCTTCCTGCTGAATGGTTGTCATCCAGCAAAAACGCACACTTCCAGTATGTATTTTTCAGCTCTTACTCTGTCTGTTACCACATTACTGATTTTTACATCTTTAAAATTATTTTTACGCCAAAATCTAAATATTGCTGTGTGAGTTTCCTTCCTCTTCCAGACTTCTGATTAATATCATGTAGATCTCTGAGTGGCTACTGCGGCATCACACTCTTAGCATTTTTCTAGGATTCTTCATGTTTCTAAGTTATGACAGACCATTTCTACATGATCTCTGTTTTTACCTTCTTTTGTTTTGCCAGATACATCTCCAATGAATGAAAAATTGAGTCTTGGGGTTAAGTAGTTTTGGAACAAAGAATATTCACTTCAAAAGATATACTCTTAACTAAGATGCTTCAAATTTATTCACATATGCTGGAAAGTAAGTTTTTTAAAACACTTTTATTCAAAAATATTTTAAACATTTTCCATGTTAATTAAAATACAGAATTGCTATCCCGAATTACCATGATAAAGTAATTCAAAATGCCTATATATACACCTACACATAGGCATATGTGGCAGCTTGGATATCTAAGAGGAGATGTGTCTATAACACAATGTAATGCATTTGCTTTGCATCTTTGTACACGTAAAGAATATATTTTGTGTCCTTTTTCTTAATGACAAAGGGTGTATCCTTTCCTTGAGATGAAACACAACAATAGCAGGTACTGTTAATAGCTTGCTAAGAGTCAGAGTGAACAAGTTCTACACAGATCAGCTGTAGAATAAAAAAATATGATAATAACCATCCTTCTTGAATAAATGAATTATTTTTCAAATGCATGGGCTGATGACACGTCTCTCCTCTGCCCCTCCGTGCAGGCCAACCTCTGTCTTGATGCTGGTGAAAAAGAAGCAGCGTGGCACAGTGCTTTGCAGAGAGCTGAGGCTGCTGTTACATCTGAGAAGTGATTGGTAATTGCAGCCAATAAAACTTGCATGTCCATCTCCCACATTTCACATCTAAGACACCTTCTGTCATAATATTCAGAAAATCTAGAGGCAGAAATCAAAGCTGAAGTAAGTAATTATCTGGCACTAGCTTATTGTTAAATGCATGTGCATTTGCTTAGCTTTTCAAAGTTACTGCTTTTGTCAGTTTGCTTGCTGGTGAGTTCAGTGGCTGGTCTGAAACACATTACAGAGCGTCTTGATCCCCTGTAGATTGTGTGTGGAATGAATTAGTAGATTCAGTGTGGTAAGTGATGTGAACTCCGCACCACTTGCAAGTATCTCCAGGCAACCGCCAGTTCTTGAAAAGCATCTTCACGTACTTCTTAAATTTTTCCCCCATGAAGAAGTAGATGACTGGATTGAGGCAACAATGCAAAAGGCCAAGGATTTCCGTTACCTGGAAAGCATAGTCCAGATTCCTGCTCACTTGACAGTCTCTAATGACTCCCATGATTTCCAGCAGTTGTAAGAAAATAACAATGTTGTAAGGGGTCCAAAAGAAGAAAAATACGATCATGACAGCAAAGATCATCCTCACAGCCTTATTCTTTTTCTCATTTCTACAGTGAACTAATGTCTTAATGATCATAGAGTAGCAAAATGTCATAATTATAAAAGGGATCAGGAGCCCTAAAATGTTGATTTCCAAAGTGGAAAAAATTTTCCATGTCGTGAAATTGCCTGGATATCTTGGCTTGCAGGTAGTATGATTATGTTCGTTAAAAGATTCTCTAAATACGAGTTCTGGAACTGAGGCTGAAAGAGCTACTAGCCATACAACAAGGCTAGTAATCAAGCCGTGGAAGGCAGTCCTTGCTTTCAGGGAAAACACTGCACGAACAATTGCTAGGTATCTGTCTATGCTCATAAGCATAATAAAAAATATCCCACTGTAAAACCCAACCAGGTAGATCCACGAAATGATTTTACACCAGGGAGTTCCAAAAACCCATTGGTCTATTGTGAAATAAGACCAGAATGGTAAGGATAAAACAAAGAGCAGATCTGAGATGGCGAGGTTTAGCAGGTACACATCAGTCATGCTCTTCAGCCTCTTGTATTTGAAGAGGACCACAATGACCAGAATGTTTCCCATGAGCCCGACCAGGAATACTAGGGTATACAGAATAGGTAGGAAGGAGGCTGCAAACCTCTTGACGCTTTCCTTACTGCATGGTTTTGGAGCATCGTTATAATTTTCGTAATAGTCATACAAGGTTGAGATTTCAACTTCAAAGGACTCTGTACTTGAAGACCTCATGTTTTTTCCCCAGTTCCTGAGAAGGAAAGAATATAAAAATGTCAGTGACTTCCAGTACGTGAAGACCATGTGGTTACTCTGCAAACCTGAATCACTGCCCACAAATGACTTGCAGTTCCAGCGCACTTCCCATTACAGGTTCTCAAACACTATTTAAGCATTATGGGACGCATATGCGCACTTGCAAAATATACTGTCCTTAACATGTGTGTGCTTAGTCCTTGCAACACTGTGCAACTTGGATGTCAAGCACGCAGAACACTGTTCAAATGGCGGAGAGGAAAGCAAATATATGGAATGAAGGGTATGGACCACAGATAGCAAATCAGAGAGGGATAAATCCTGTGTGGAATAAAGTAAAAAAGCAAAGCCACTATTCATAGCAGTTCAGGATTACACCCACCTTTCCAATCAGGCAAACATTACCGTAAGCAGACAGTAATAAAAATGCATCTGACTCTTCCTTCTAATGAAATTACGCTTGCTGAAAGCTGACATGAGTTTTCAGTACCTGCTGTCTTCAGTGGCTAAATGAATAACAGGAATTTGTCACGATCGTATGTATGTTCTTTTCTAATAGGCAGAGACAGAGTTTTAAGTGATGTTACTTTGAGGTAAGTAACTTGGACACAGTGCAAATATATTACTGATATATTACTGTGTGTGTTATTCACATCACAGCATGTGTCATTTTTTTAGCCTAACATACCAGAATTTTTCTAAGCCCGAGTTGTGTCCTTCCCCTTTCTTTTTCTTTTTATGAATGGAAAGCAGAAGAAAAGTGAATCTCATTGCTCTGTTTGACTTTGCACTGTATGTTGCTGCTACGTAACAACGAATATTGACTATTGTTAACCTGACCCCTACTGTGTATAGTCCCAGGCGTGACACTTGTCCAGCCTACAGTTCTGTTCCATTATACGCAGAGATGAATTTAATCTGAATTACAAGTCACAGGGACAAAACTGTTTGACACTAATGGTCTAGAGATGACAGCTTTGCAACAGCTGCACCTAGACATACCTGAATCTAATCTAGGTTCAGCATAATATACTTAAATACTTAAAACTGAAAACATATGCTCACAGAATGCACATATACCCACTTCTGATTAAGCAGGATTTCTTAAAACTGCTTTAAAAATTACCTAAGCAGCAACAAAAGGTCAATGAAAAAGCATTACAGTCACATACATGATGAGAGTACATGATACACAACTGTTTCAGCTACTGAATTTTATGAATTTTACCTTTTCTCTTCCTTTCTTCTCAGATGATTTGAAGAAGCTTCTTTGCTCTAAGGGTGCAGAATGACTTGCTTCTCCCCAGGTAGCTCTGTCAGGGAGGTGCTGCCTGCACAACGATATCCAGCAGCTGCAAAAAGCAGATGTCACTAGGTAGCTGTGTCTCTTAACGGAAACTTTGTACTTCCTTACAGATTGTATCACAAGTACTTCTCTCCACAGTGCTCATCAGAGATGGTCCCTTAAATGCAGAAATAAAATTAAACACCTCTTATAATGTGTGGGGAAATGCAAAGTTTCCACTGAGAGCCTGATTACTGAGTTAAAGCAGCTTCATCTTATCCAATAATCATTAAAGTAAGTGTCACTAAGCAGCTGTCATTCAACAGAAACCTTGTTCGTTCTTATGGGTTGTAAAATGCATCTTAATCTCAGAAAAAAATAATCAAAGGATCATCTGTAGTGAGCAGAGAGGAAGAAGGCACTTGGTGGGTGTGTGGGAGGTGTGTTTCTAGTCCCTCTCTGACAGATAACTGATTTTGCAAGTTACACTATGTAATTGCAGAAGAAAAGAGCTGTACAGATTTAGTGTAGGGAAGGCTCCTTTTATTCATTGTTGTTTGATCTTCCTAACTCCTACTTATCTTGCTAAGAAAAGAAATAAAGGCATGTTAATTCACGCTACCTTTTTGCTTGGTGTCTCCTGTAGTAGGTTTTATATGCAGCGAATGTACCTCCTTCCACTGACCTGGCACAAATGGTAATAGTGGTCAAAATATCACATTAGTAGTATAGTGTGCACGTGCACGCGTGTGTGGTGTAAGGGCAGAGGGTGCTGAGGCTTACTGTGGTTCTTGTCACAGCAGGAAACTTAGCAGCTTCTATGAATTTCTCCTGAGAGTGTGGTGGGCCCTATCTGTCTTTTGGGGGATCCTGGGAAGGGAGAAGAGAGCGCAGAGGGCATGTGCTAGTCAAATGGGTTGGGTTTGAGTCCCACCAGCGGTACAGCTGTACTCGCAGCTGGCAAGTGCTGCTCTCCTCTGTGTCCCATAAAAGGCCAGCCAAGCAGAAGTAAAAGCCATTTCTTACCAGGGGAGGCTGTGTGCTTGTTAGCATGAGAAACTGAAGACACAATGAGAAGCAGAAACAAGAAAGCTACAGGAGGTGGTTGGGCAGGTAGGAAGAATCATAGATCTCAGTCCAGGAGAGATTATGTGTCTTCTCGTTCAACCTCCAGTGTTACTCCAGACATGGGTCTAGCTTTTGTTCAGTTATCTTATTTGCTGCTATCCCATACACCTCTGACATTGTTACTCCACTCTATAACTTACATTTGGCTGAAGTGTTTCTTCCAGAAGAGCTTGATCTGAAGACAGTCTGAGATGTGGGATCTATTGGTTTTGTGTTTTGCCAGAATAAAACAATTGTATGGGAAGTAGCTTCTCAGTCATCTTTCGTGAGTTGCATCCGTGGAGGTTTTTAAATCTGTCACTGCACTGTCCTCCAGTGCAGGTTATTGCTCTGCAGATCATGTACATCTACTCTTCAGTTTACTAGCACTCCTTTAAAGATGTGAACATCAGCTGAGCAGGCAGCACTGTGGTACCAGTTTCATCAGCTCTGCTCACAGAAACTAGAAGCTGTTCCTCTTGCTGCTCTTTTGTCTGTGTAAGGGCTTCATTAATCTCTTTTTTTAACATATTATTGCACTAGGGACACAAGTTCAGCTCTTCACCCACAATAACAATGATATAAAATCTTTCTTTAAGCACCTGCTTTTCAGGAAAAAAACACCTCTTGCTTTGTAGGGATTGTTCTTTCTTAGTTTTGGCTGTAATGTTTTTGCCTCAATAAACCACTGTGCATCTGTGTGCTTATCTTGTCCTGCTTGTTATTTTCTACTCCATCAAACTAGGTATCTCCTTTGAATTTCATCAGTGGTGATTTTTCTTGATTTCCAGATGAAGTAGTGAATAGAATTGAATCCAGACACAATTTCTCTTCTACACTGTAAGAAGCCTTCTTGCTTAAGGGATGATTTCCCATCATCAGCAACCTTTTGAGGTCTGTCGCCCTGTCCTTAGCACACATGGCATGCTTCAGATATGATGCTGACCTTTCAATCGCACCGTTAGTAGGGATCAAGTCTGCAGCCTTATGAATGCCAGTTTAGCACAATTCATATGGCACTGGCCCGAAGAAAGAACCTATCTGGCATTTGGCATTTTGCCTTTTGCCCAGTCCTTCTCTGGAAGACTTTCAAGTAGAGAAACCTTCCTAAGCAGCTTTTTGTATCTGCTTGCTGCCTTGGGTGGAAAGCTGGGCTGCTACCATTGAAGGAGTAGGGCAGCAAAGGCTCCTTGTCAGGACATGTGTGTGCGGCTATGGTGGGGTGGAGAGGAATGGCTGGACCACACTGTCTTGCAAAGCAGCAGTTGTGTTGCAGAAGCCTGCCATACCAATGCATTTCGTGCTGCATCAGCAAATGGGAAGGTTTGTCTTTGTAAGGAGACGGAGCAAGAGTGTGTCTGCAGAAAGAGGAATGCTTGTGGCTACAGACAATGAAAACTTAGGATGTATGAACTCCAGGAAACGAAGCTAAAAAAAAAATACCACTTCATTAAAATCAAGAGGATAAAAAGGAACCCTGAAACACCTTCTGATGGCTTACTAATTAAAACTTAGGATGTATGAACTCCAGGAAACGAAGCTAAAAAAAAAATACCTACCACTTCATTAAAATCAAGAGGATAAAAAGGAACCCTGAAACACCTTCTGATGGCCTACTAATTAAAAGAGTCCCTGGGACAGCCTGCAAGGAAAACTGCAGAGAAAAAAAAAAGAAATCTCTAAGCAAATGAGGTGGTGCAGAAAATGGATGAAAGGTGTTGTGAGTAAAGGTCCTGCAATGGCTTGGAGAGAAAGAAGAGTGAAAGGGACTAAGTATAACTGTAGTCCATAGTAGGGGAGCTCTGAGGTCCCCCTCTAACATGGCAGTGTACCTTTTTTTTCAGCTCTTCCTTGGAGAAGAACCTGGCAAACACTAACAAAAGAGGGATAGCAGGAGACTGCGAGGTTAAGAGGAAAGGGGTAAGGGATCTCAGTGACATGTTGCTGTAAAACTAATAGGTTGGTAGGGGAAGGACAGAAGAAAGAAGTCTTACCTCTTTACTAGGTGGTATCAGCTATGTGACACTGACCAAATAAATCATGAGAGTGCAGATAGGTGGACCAAACCTGATTAGCCTGACTGGGAGGAGATTAACCTTTTATATAAGATGGGGGGGGGGGGGGGGGGGGGGGTCCCCCCCGGCGCATTAAAACCAACAGAACGGAGCTTAATAAAAGCAAAAAGCAGAACAACCCAAACCATGAAAACCTTGCTTCTCAACAAAAGATGATTTCAGCCACTCCCGCCTTTTACGGGAAGTCTTACCATTAAGTTGTCATTTTATGGGATGCATAAGAGTCTTGCCCAAGGAATGACTGGAGATAAGATGTTTATCTAACCTGCTAGCTAGGCTGTGAGATACCACTGATACACCAGTACATCATCCATTCCCTCTGATACCAGTGTTGGCCATGGATTCAGAAGTGTTTATTAGAAAAGTCATCATCCAGAAGAAACTGCCTCAGGAGAGAGGCAGCTGACTAAGAATAGACAACTATTGCAAAAATTAGTTTTTTGACTGATTGTGTGGATCAGTGCAGGATCCAGGCTGCCAAAGTCACAGCTGGACAAACAATTACATTTCTCAACAAAACATCCTCTCCAACCCCTTCTTGCTTGGTCAGGCCTTGTGCAGTTCTTCTTTTGCAGTTCTTCTTTTGCAGTTCAAATGAATTTTGAATTGCAGTTTGCACATCTGTAGTTCCTATCCTTGCTCGTTAGCAAAGTGTTTGTGCCACCTATTTGTTGTGCTGTTCCTTTCCTTGTAATTTTCAATTTATTCCAAATTTCCTGTGCATGTCTAAAACTGCAATAAAAAAGGAAAGTGAATTAATTTCTTAGCTTTAGAGACAACCACTGTCTAAAGTTTTTGTCCCAGGTGATTCAATCATAATTTATTTGTTATATATTCAATCAAAATTAATCTTTTTGAACAAATGAATTTGCTTTGGCTGAGACAGCTGTTTGCACTGACAAGCATAAGATTTAAGCCCCAAACATGTTTTCCCTGCTCAACACTGTGAAGTTGCAATTCCCCACATCTTTTTTTTCTTTCAGTGGTCCAGTCCTATGCATTCTGCTGTTTGTATCCACTGGTGATTCTGTGAATGGTATTGGCCGTCATTTTCCTCAGCCTAATTTGCTTTCTTTCCATGTGCTGTGCTTGCAAAGCTGCTAAATTCAGAACTCCTCATAAAAAAGAACTGAAACTTCAACCTTCAAACATGACAGAAACAGTTGGTTTGTATGCTGAATTTTACTTAAAATAAAAATCACTGATGCAAAAACCATGACTTGTATTTTTCTTAAATGTGAAATGACACCATGAGGGTCTTTCTTTGTCTTGTTCAGTAATCTATCAAATGTTCCCAAGCTGTTTCTACAGGAAGATGACAAATTTGGGCTGTTGGCACTCTGAGGAGCAGTTGATACGTGAGATATAATTTTTCTTTTTTAAATTTCCCAGCTGTCACCTAACCATCATTATGATCTCCCCATTAAAGGCTGGTCTCTCTGAAGAAAAAAAAAAAAAAAAAGGCAAGGCAGTGGTGAATAGCAGAGGTCTCCTCGGGCCAGTTTGTTTGATATTTATTGCTATGAGTTTAGGTAGAGAGGAATGATGGCATTCTGGCATAAAGTCTTTGGTTTCTGTTTGCTTTGCAGTAGTGCCCGCAAGTCTCAAACACTGTAGTTGTTGGTAGTCTTAAAAAGCTTATTAAATAACTGGCCTTATCCTAAACATCTACACAACACATATCTTCACAGTCTCTCCTGCCACATTCCTCACATGGCAGTTGTAACATAAAGGAAGCTACTTAGAAAAACCAAAGTATTTGCAGCAGATCAAGACAGAAAGGGCCAATACTTGCGCTTATCAATTACTAATCTTCTATGTTTGCTAAGACCCAGGTACACTGCCATCACACAGCAAAAGCTGTTTCACTGCAAGTCCTCTTCAAGACAAGCTGTACAGCCAACTTATGTAATATTCAGTTCAGTTTTAGTAGCAGGGAAAACCACTCCGTGCACGGAAATAAAACTGTGATAGCAACAATAAAAGATTTTCATTGGAACGTATCTCTCATCTTCATGATTCATGAGACATTCCAATTTGTTCTGTGAATCATTGGTGAAACAGCTTGTAGTTAATTTAACATCCCCAGGCTCTCATTTGCTCAATAACAAGCAAATAAAAAAAACTCGAAGAAATTGATGTTTCTTCCAGCTGCAGAATGTAGTGACTAATTTTTTCATCCTTTTCATAAATGTATTTTTCACACTCTGGACTTGTTCATGAGTGACTCCAGTTGCTAGACCAGGGTGTTCTCCTTTACCATGAATGACTTTTAAGTCTGATAATGTTTAATAATGCCACCCTCTGGTGGAAATGCAAAGAAAGGATTGACACTAAAGATGGGCAGAAGAAAAGATGGAGTGAGCTTAGGACAGAGGGTCCTGCATAAGCAAGGGTGATTACCAGGATAGTGAGAGATTATGGTGACTCTGGAAATACTTGGCTCCAGATGCTGTTAGCCTTGTGTAAAAAGATGTATGCCACTGTCTATAGTTGCCTTTTCTGCATCTGACTTATCTGTAAATGCTGGCCTGTGCATTCAGTGTTGTCTTTATGGTAGCTTGTATTTTGTCCATCCCTTGCACTGTAGCCTCCTGAAACCTGAGCTACCAGGAGGATCTGGAGAGCAGGGACCAGCAATGGCACCAGGAAGAAGGAACAGAACAAGAGACTAAGTCATGGTGAGCCTTAATGATTTAAATGTGGGCTTGCTCAGAAAAAATCAGCTGACAGCAGTACGAGGATAGCAATTTCCTAAGATAGGACCCCACAGGGGAGAGGGGCTACAATAAATCAAAAGAGTCACTGGAGAGGGTCTCTGAAACAAATCAGGGGTTATGACCCGGTCAAATTTTAGTCAGCTCTAATACTGCCATTTGCAAAACAGAGAAACCCAGCTTTGAGCCTCCTCAGATGCCTTCCTTCTAGGGCAAAGAACATGTGCTGGTGAAGGTCCTTCATCTGTACCAGATCAAGCGAGATGTCCCTAGGAAGTGCTGAAAAAGCCATTCCTGTACACACTTACCCAATTCCCCATCCCTGAGTGGTTTTAGGCCATTAGCGCTATTGCTTGAGGCCCTTCCAGTGGGAAATGTTCCCCATTGCCATATGCTCCTGCTATGGCCAAGTTGGGGTCTATGTTGCTCAGCAGTTGCCGGGGCAAAGGGGCTGGCAAAGGGCTGCGGACAAAGGTGGTACAGCAACCTGCTCCAGATGCCTCTTACATGTACTGTTTCCTTCTAGTTTGCTCCTACCTGGTTGGAGGCTGGAAAAATAATTGAAGCTGCAGCTCAAGGTTTCAAGCAGTTTTTATATGTAAGGAACTGTTCTGGTAAAGTGCATAGGAAGTTGCATGTAGAAATAGCAGTGCATGTCTGGCACTAGAGGGAACTGTCTTGTCAGCAGATGCCTGGAGCCAACTACGTCCTCAGCTTTGTTGGTGTCTTATGTGCCCAGCAAATCATGGCCGTTGCAAACTGTGCTGCCCTTTCTTTGTCTCATGGTGCTGCTGGGTTTAATTTTAATGTAATAAATGTAGCATTTATGGGCTAATTGCAAATTTCTTGTGGGAGAAATGCAGCTTGTTTCAGTTGCCTGCATTATCCCAGCATATGGACCTATATGTAGCTGGACTGTTGGGCTGCAGCTGAAAGTGGAGTGTATAACTTATTAGAGACTTAAAATCTGAGCGGGGTGGAAAACAGACTGTTCCAGTTACAGCTGCGGTTGGCAAGTGGATAATATCCCCTGTATAGTGAAAAACTGTGCCAGTCATTGCTTGCAATCTCTATCCCATTCACTAACATCTGCCTTTGGTGATAAAATGTTCTGCTTCCTGCTGATTGAAGAATCACAGTTGGAAAATTGGTAAATGCAAATTGTTCTTCACAAGTAAACCATTTTCCCCATGTTCAATAGGGAGCTATTTTACAGTATTTCTTTAGGGAGAGGAATGGCAAATACAATATATTAACTATTGATATTTGTCTATTGAATATTAGTGTAACAAAGAAAATTATACAGGAGCAGTTGGTGGATATTTTTTTCCACGTTGAAAACAATGTGTTAACACTGACACTGCAAAACCCAGGTCTTGAAGTTTGGGTGTGTATATGTTGAAAACCAAGCTCTTACAGCAGTTACCAAGTAAATTACAAAGTTCTTATTAACAATGGCAGCACAATTATTACCAACTTCAGCAGAAGCTGTATGTATGTGATGAGTGTCAGAAGCCATCCTTTAATAGTTATAAATTGTTCTCAATTTTAGCTTTGATTACTGCATTTGTATTTCAGAATAATAACACTGGAAGTCACAGGTTTTCATTAGAGTTCCGGGTGTCTTACAGAGTTAAGAAACTAGTGGAAACAGTAAATCTTGTGATTGTGATGCTCTGACTGGCTGCATTTCTAAGTTTTTTGTACAAGTTAAAAACCCAAAGAGGTCAATGAAAAGAATTCAAAGCGGCTATGCTTGGCTTAAAAGTGACGAAACATAAATCTTATGGTTTTAGGACTGTGACGTGCTATTTGAATGAGGGGAATTCACGGTGTCACCTAAAAAAGATGCTGTTGTTCATATATCTCATTGCAAGCAGTTTGACTAAATATGTGTCTTGTTCATTCTATTTATGAGTAGAAAATGAAGTATAGAATCATAGAATCATTTAGGTTGGAAAAGACCTCCAAGATCATCGAGTCCAACCATCAACCATGCCCACTAAACCATGTCCTGAAGTGCCTTGTCTACCTGCTTTTTGAATACCTCCAGGGATGGTGACTCAACTACTTCCCTGGGCAGCCTGTTCCAATACCTGACAAGCTTTCAGTAAAGAAATTTTTCCTAATATCCAACCTAAATCTCCCTTGCCTCAACTTGAGGCGATTTCCTCTCATCCTGTCTCCAGCCACCTGACAGAAGAGACCAGCACCCACCTCACTACAACCCCCCTTCAGGTAGTTGTAGAGAGTTATGAGGTCTTCCCTCAGCCTCCTCTTCTCCAGACTAAACAGCCCCAGCTCCCTCAGCCGCTCCTCATGAGACTTGTGCTCCAGACCCCTCACCAACTTGGTTGCCCTTCTCCGGACACGTTCCAGCACCTCAATGTCTTTCCTGAAGTGAGGGGACAAAAACTCAACACAGTACTCGAGGTGCGGCCTCACCAGTGCCAAATACAGGGGAACAATCACTTCCCTGCTCCTGCTGGCCACACTATTTCTGATACAGGCCAGGATGCTGTTGGCCTTCTTGGCCACCTGGGCACAGGGCTATGCTTCTACAGATTTTAGTGTTAGCCTTTTACACATCACAGGGACAAGATAACCTTTTACAGTTCTTTTAAACTCATTTTAAATGCTAACACACAAATTTTTATTCCTTTAGTGAGTTTCCTTCTATGGAGGAGAGTCCACGGAAGTTCAAAATGGTTCAAAACCACCATTTCTCAGCCAAAGTTTGCCCTTGCTGAAATGAAAAGACCAGAACTCAGTTCATTTAACTAGGAAATGAAACACACTAAGACAGAAGGCAGTCTCACTACTTTGTGTTATTTATTCTGGCTCAATGGGGATGCCACATCTAGAGTTTAAATTATTGCACTGAATCTCATGATATGTGACTACTTCCCACCCCTGCTTCTTGTTATTTCTACTCTTTTGGGCAATTAACAGAAAATCTCCATGCCTTAGCACTTACAGCCCAAAATATAGTCACCCAATCTCTTACAAAATGCAAAATTACCAGGGCTGTTCAGAGGATGTTAAGTAACTAAAGATACATAGTGTGCTCCTCACAGGGTGACTTATGATTGCTGGGGCAGGCTGGTAAGAAGCAACCACTGTGTGAGGAATTGAGGGAGTGAAGGCGGAAGCTTAAAAGGATGTGTTGCAAAAACTTCCAGTCTATACCCAAGAAATTTTTGCTTCTCAAGGACACTTCTCAGAGATCTGTATCACATAACCTCCAAGATCTCAAAAAGTACACAAAAAAAATAACAAATAAATTTAATGTGCAAAGTATTATTATTGTTAATATTTTTTATTCTCGCTTTTGTAGTCAGTATAATTGGGTAGTGAAAAGATTTAGCAGACTTAAAAAATAGTTGAAGATCAAAGAGTTCCCTCTATTTTTCCCTTAAATAAGTATGTTGAATTAAGTGTCCTTTTTCCAAACAGCTTACGATTATCTGTGGATCTATGAAATAAAAACATTTCTATCTTATTTTTTTATATTACTCTGTTTAGCATATGACTTTGGCAAGATTCTAGTCATGTTGAGGAAAGATAACTTAGGAAATCATTGGATGTCTTTCTTCTTCTCCTCCAAATACCTTTAAAATCTTTCTATTCAAGGTGTAGTAATGTGGTGTTTAGCTACTGACACGAGTCTTATCTGTCCAGACCAGAGGGAAATTGGTGGTTGGAGTTCAACGC
The DNA here is from genome assembly GCA_035590195.1 of Aviceda cuculoides. NCBI lineage: Eukaryota > Metazoa > Chordata > Aves > Accipitriformes > Accipitridae > Aviceda > Aviceda cuculoides. Next base: position 11,022,660 of record JAVJGG010000009.1, on the reverse strand, counting down.
ACATATATTTCTCCTAATTCCCTATCAAAATGTGGAACCAAAAAAAAAATCCTGTCCTGGGGCCATAACTCTGATGCTGAAAGATTATGAATCCTGAGTGTAGTGATTAATGGTTGAGAAATGTGTGTACAAAAAGCTACACTGAATGAAGCTAAAAGGCATTTCACTCCCAGGAGGCAATTAATAGATGGCAAGAATACTGTTCGTTTACAAGGTTATGTTTAACTGGTAGTGATGTCACAGAGCTGGGTAAATGGTAGAACTGCATTAATGGTCCCCAAACCCCAAATCTCTGCACTCATTAAGCCTGAGTCATAGATTAATGAAGAGGCAATTATACTTTCAATCTGTGCCATAAATAACTATCCAGCATTAAAGTCAGCTAATAAGGAGGCAGAAGACATTGTCTTATGACTACAAGCACATTTTAGAGATGTTTATTTCAAAAGAGATTTTTTCTTAAAGGATGCATTACAAGTCACACAGAGGAACTACACAAAGCTGTCAACAACACAGTTTCTTCTGGGAAACTGTCATGTACGCTGCAAACAATGAAAGCCTTCAAACAAAGAAGTTTGGCAGAACATATGTTCTTTTAGTAAATGACACACTTTTAAGTAGGTAGAAGACTCGACAGCAAACATGACCTTTGACCAGAGAGAACCTTTCAAGTTTAGCTGTGTTTTACTTGGCAAATTGGCAAAGAGACTGTTACGGTGCACCCTATTGGACACATTACTCTGAGGTTATATTTAGTAATAAGCCATCAGATACCCTTTTCACTCTCAGTAGAAGATGCTGGGTTTTTAACTACTTCTATACAAGAATTAGTCTCAAAAGTTTCTGGGGCTTAGAATAATGATTTTGCATGAAAAGCCCCCCAAAAGTCTCTACTACTCCAGTACTGCAATATTTGCGATGGCTGTCATCAAAATAAGTTTAGCAATGAACTCCAGCAGCTACGCATACCTAGTTACATTCACTATACTTTTAACTATGTAAAGTTTTGAAGCTAATACTGATGCTGGGAAGAACATCATTAGAGTAAGAGCTGTCATTTATTAATTTCAAGCTATTTTTAATAAATCACAGTTTTACCAAAGTGACACAACTATGGTTAAAAATAACCCTGACAGTGATTAATTAAGCAAGAATACAAACTTCAATTGGATTATAAGTAGCCACTACTTATTTTACACAACTGTATCCAAACATAAGTGTCATTAACAGATTTTATTTGGAGGCAAGCAATTCAAACAAATTATTAGATAGTTGAACAGAATTTTTCAGCCTTTATAGTGTTTAATGTGATTTGCTAACATTTCTAGTGCTTGACCAATTAACTTCTATGATTAATTAACTGTGAATTTCATTCCATAATTTAATATTAGTTGAATTTTTGCTTTACTTATATGTAAATAAAGATTATTTTAATATCTTTCATCCCAGAAGGGAGGACTTCCAGAACAATGCACTTCTCTGTATTTCACATTTAGTTCAATTTTTCCTAATTTAATTTTGTTAGTCAAATATCCTTAAGACAGCCAACCTGAATTTGTGGATATAGTAAAGAAACTTATTAGCATTACTTTTAGGCAGAGGCATATTCCTGAACACTTTTACTGTGGATAGTAGCCCAAAACCGCCAAGACTATAGCTGTCAGTAATTGTGGCTTGTGGAGCAGACAGGGGCTGAAGAAGTAGAGTTTGACCTGATGAAGTTGCTTACAGAATACAGGTGGGGGTGAGACTGGTTATTGAGGCAATGTCTGGAGAAATTAAGAGAATTTATGGAGAATTTTATAACTACAAACTATGAAGTGGGCAAGACAGAGGAAAGAATAGTCCCTGACATAAAATATAACTTCAGGAATAGTAGACACATACTACCTTGCCTGACTGACTTGCACCCATCTAGACTGCATCTTGATATCAGAACAGGAGCAGAGACAGAACGATTACAGTTTTAACACATTCCCTGACCTTCCACCACCCTGAATAAGTTGGATGCGTCCAACTAAGTACTACACCAGGAGGATTTATCTCCACAAGCAGTCTGGACATTTGTTTCGTTCCTCATATGGCCAGCCTGCTCATAGGCCAGGAACATGTCTTCATGAAGCACCAACAAAGTTGTCAGCCAGGAACTGAATATCCATCTGGAAATAAGATAACTGGTTGTGTACAGAGGCTGGGCCTCTTGGGTGTCATTAGCCTTCATACAGATTTGCCCACTGAAGAGGCGGGGGATTTCCAGCATTTTTACCACTTGACTGGTATACATTGACATGCCAAGAATGAATGCCAAGAAGGCATTCCAAAATATGCACATCCTCTATCACTCAGAGCCACTCACCTTGCACTTTTACAGAAGGAACTGGTAAGATTGATGAATAGAAGACGAAGTTTATGTGCTACCTGATGCAAGAGTTAGATGTCTGCTGGGACCAATGTTTTTAAGACAGGACGATGAAAGTCTTTAAGTTACTTCTCTGAAATGGACAATTGGCATTAACAATGCAAGTATCTGTAAGGAGAGAGAAAAGAAAAGATAAGGGAAGAAATTAGGAAAGGACAGTTTCTCTGAGAGTTTCAAACAAGCTTTTAGAGCAAAGTTACAACAGCTTAATGTTTTCTACTTCTAAACAAGGAGTCATGGGGGTATTTTTGCTGTAAAGAAGTTATCATTATTAACCTCCATGTTTCTGTCACACTCAAAGTTTGGTGAGAGGTTGGCAGAAGGGCTTGGGAGCTTTGATATCTGACATAGACTTCTACTTCTCTCTAGAAATTGGTCAAGAGTGATTTTTACTGTTCTAACAGCTGCATGCCAGCTTTCGGAGTGCTTGCTTATGAACCAGATGATGAAATGCTATGACTATCAGACTTCAGTCTATACAGTTATCTAGGTGTCTAAGACATTTTGAAATTGGTAATGCTGGTTTACTAGATCACTTTACTTGACTTATCAGGAAAGTGCAAAAAACTGCCAAGGCAAGATCACAGCTGTATCAAAATCAAAGAACTGGAATCTTGGAAGAAAATGAAGCTAATTTTGACAATGCCTTCTGCCTGAAATGGTAGCAAAGCCAATAAATAACCCTCTGACAAGGTGCCACGACAGTTGTAAATAAATGCCAAATTGTTGCTTGAACAGCGAGTCAAAGAACTTCGATTAACTGAGCTGTATTTTCTCTCCCACATATATGAATCAGTTTCATATATATTAAAGTGATTGGCATAGCTCCAAGACCACACATGAGGGGTCTGGCTCAGTCCAAAAGAGATCAGAAGTTCTTGGAAAAGGGAAGAGTTAAAGGCAGTGCCATATCCCAGCACTGTGTGCAAAATCTGTCAGTCTGTACATACTGTCCAGTAAATTGCCTTGTAACACATTCAAAGATCAAAGGTCCTTGACCAAAGAGGTTTTTATCACTTGCTGTTGTCCATAAGAACCTCTCAGGTAAAAAAATTCTACACCCACTGGGTCAGAATTGGACTGCAAGAACTGAGCATTGCACTTTGCATAGCATCAGTCACCAACTTTGTTTTACGATGAGGAAGAGCATCAGGCTAACAGGAAAGGGTCATAGCTATTCGGTTAACTGAGGCAGGGAGAATTATAAGGGCAAAACCATTAGACTTACTAAGGAAACAAAGCCAGGAAGAACAATTCATAACATTAATAGCAAATTACTGAACAGGCTATTTTGGAAAACTGCTAAGAGTATTGCTATTAGTTGTGATATCATGTTACCCAGCTCATTTCAATATGCATGAAGCAAGATGCATCTTACTTGTTGCTTCTAGTTTTCTTCCCAGCACAAAACAGGGATAGTCAATCTCCTGAAAGAACAGGTGGAACTGATGATGCAAACCACTGCTTATGAAAAAGGGTCACGATACAGACAAGAAGGTCACAGAAAACAATTTGAAACACAGAACCCAATTTTATGGTTACTGAATTTATATTATTTATAAATTACCACAGCAACCTGTGGCATCTGGAACAATGTCCAAAAATAATTCAGATAGAACTAGGCCCTGTGGAAGAAAGGGAAAAGAACAGAAACTAAGCATAAAGGACAAAAACAAACAAACAAAAAAGTCAAAAGTAGTTGTGTGTGTAGGAAATAATATAAAAAGCCTTCTTGTAATTTCCCCTGTAAATACAAGATACTGCATACTTCATCCGCATCCATACTAAATATATGCTAATGTCATTACAACTTTAGCATCATTATTGTGTTGTACTAGAAGAAAAATCGATGCATTGTGCATAGCATTTTCTTATCTGTTGGCAGCAGAAGCATGCTGTTTGTGGAGCTGTAGAATCTGTTCCTGCCAGCCAAAAAAGTTACATGGTATAAACGTAGGGTTAATCTATTTTATAAAACCTGGCATTTCCTCCTTCTAATTGTGTAACAGAAGACAGATCACATTTAACAAACCTTGCTCTCATTATAAACTATTGCTGAGCTTGAGATAATGCATTTCCCCTTCCTGCAAGGTTTGTGGTACAGAATTATAGCATTTAAAAAACCTGCCTTTGGTAGTGATGAACAGCATGATGTGCCAGGTTGTTTTAAGTTCAGAGTCAAGCTTTTCCTCTTGTGCTAAACCAGAAAGGCCGTAGGTATTTCACAGTCTCAGGTGATCATATTTGGTCAGCACTGGCTGACATGGTGATAACAGATGATGCGCTGCTTCTTCTATGGAGGAAAAAAAGGCCAGATGGAGTTTTCTAGAATCTTAGCCAATCTTCCCAAAAAGCACCTGACAACTGCAAATTGAGTTTAACAGCAGCAGTGGAAGTTGATGGACTTATTAATTGTGACTGCTGATCAAGAAAAAATGTATAGACAAATGCCAACACATTTAATTGAATAACACTAACTCCTGGACCAGAAAGCCAACTCTTGCTGGTGATTTTGTTTGCTGCTTAAAAAACTGGTATGTGACAGTCTTTTTGAAACAACTGATAACTTAAAGTTAGTGTAGTATACAATCAGATATGTTAGAAGATTTCCATTCTAGTTTCTGATCTGGATAAAAAATTATAATTATATTTATATTGGCAGTTCTCTAAATATTACAGAAAATAGCAGAAAACATCAAGATGAAGGGTTGCTTCTGCTGACTTTCGTCCTTCATTGCTGCCTATGACATGATACCCATGAAGTCCTGTTGACAACTGCAAGGACAGTATGGAACAGACTGAAAAGGATATGTTTGACATCTTTTCCAATCTTTAAGAAAGAAGGCTGTTTTGGATCACTTACATCAACAGTTTCAAACATCATTTTGACCTTGTATTTATGACAGCAGACTGACCGGTGACACTCAGCTCCGGCTGTTGGTACCAAACAACGCAGTTACAGACACACAGAATCTCATTCTTTTTTCTTATTTCTGAAAACCAGACCAAACCAAAACAAAAACAAGAAGCCCCATAGTAGTACTGCTTGTTTACAGAAGGAAGTCAGGCTTCAGTGGGACATATCTAGAAGACAGAGCGTTATGGTAGAATAGCCCTGAAAGAACATATCCAAAATGTATTATCACCTAGCGAGCTTAGAAAACACCTATCCTCTTGGCGACCAACAACTGCCATGCAAGAGTCCAGCTGCCTTCTGCTTGCACTCTGAGAAGCTGTTACATGAGACATTATACTTCAAAGACATGAGTCCCAGTATTACATCCCACAACCCCAAATCAGTTCCATAGAGCTTAGGAAAGGAAATTGAAATGAACATACAAGTTTCCCACAGCCCAGCTCCGTAGATCTCCTGCTATGAGCAGCAGCAGTGAGACATTATCTAGCTGTTATTGAAGATTCAGCTTCTTACAGCCCTTCCTAGCTATCAGACCTTCCTGACATGCAAGATAAAACAGAAACCAAATGCCTGCTTTAACACAGCTAGAAACAAACCCCCTCAGTCCTTCCACTTTTTCTATTTTCCTGAAATGAGAGAAGTTACTGACCTTATCTCCCCATCATGTACAAAACCAAGGTGAATATCCCCTGTCCTTTCATTTTAGCAGTGAGGCAAATCTGGCCAGAAGGGGAAATCAACAACATGGAGGACTGAGATCTTTTTCACCCCTGCAGGGTGCCATCAGTGTGTTTGCAGGAAGACCTGTTGGCAGCTTCCTGCATCAGCTCTTGCCTTGGAGTTTTAACACTCCTTCGTCCTCCCTCCTTTCCCCAAACAACTTAATTTTAGTGAGACTTCCCAAGATTCTTGGTTTCATCCATCTACAGCTTGAAGTTAAGATAGCTTTTTGTCGTGGTTTAACCCCAGCCAGCAACTAAGCACCACGCAGCCGCTCATTCACTCCCCCCCCCCCCCCGTGGGATGGGGGAGGAAATCAGGAAAAGAAGTACAACTCGTGGGTTGCGATAATAACAGTTTAAT